>CM042693.1:330242737-331442737 GCA_023614405.1 Avena insularis
CTTCATCCCTTTGTCTTTTAGGATTGCTTCTTTCTCCTCCTCTTGTCCAAGCTTTTTCCCTATTTGCTTTACTCTTTAAGCTTGATTTCTACACACTCCTCCATTGATTTTTGCATATATTTGAGGGAGTGTTGGAGGAGATCTAGATCTACGTTTTGACCAAACCAAAACATCTCTTTGTGAGTGTATCTTTGGGATCTAGATTTTGGGGATTTTGTGTCTCTCTTTGATTTCTCCTCTCTTGTTCCCCCAATAGTTTTAGTAGCTTTGTTGAAACTTGAGAGTGAGGGATTTGAGCATCTTTGTGGTGTTCTTGCCTTTTGCATTTGATGCATCGTTTTGAGTTCTCCTCGGAGGATTTGGTTTGAGTTGGTCATTGGAGCTTGTCCTTCTTGGGTTCTTGGAACCCTAGACGGTTTGTGGCCTTGGTGGCATTGTGGCCTTTTATGGCATTTGTTGGGAGCCTCCAATTAAGTTGTGGAGAAGTGTCCCAACCTTGTGAGAGATTCCGGTTGCCACCGACAAGTGCACCGTAGTGGAAGCGTGGATCGATCCTGTTGGAGTGAGATTCACCGGAGAATAAGGGAGGTCTTTTGTGGCGTTGGTGGTTTGATACCACCCCCTCTCCAAACGAGACGTACTCCATGTTGGGAGGAACTCGGTAAAATATCGGTGTTCCCGCGTGCCTCGGTTATCTCTATACCCGAGCTCTTTACTTATGCACTTTACATTGTGATAGCCTTCGTGCTTGAAGTAATATATATCTTGCTATCACTTTGTTGCTTGTATTACTTAGCATAAGTTGTTGGTGCATATAGGTGAACCTTAGTTGTTCTAGGTTGTGCTTAACAAAGTAAACACTAGTTTTATTCCGTCTTTGTTGAGCCACTTTAGGAAAAGTTTTAATCGCCTATTCACCCTCCCTCTCTAGGCGACATCTGTATCCTTTCAGAAGCTAATCTTCGTTGAAGAGGTGTGGCGATGTAACGCTCCTAAAACATCACAAGAGACGCACCCTGAGGAGTGATGCCCACCAAACGCCATAAAGTTCTCACCCTAAGATGCGGAGGCACACCACATATCACTACCGCAAAACTTCACCTTATTCTCCCGCTTATGCACCACCAAGGCGGGCGCTCGTCTCCACACACACACACACACAATTTGATACTATGTAATTGGACTATGTTTTTAGTTTTTCCCCGTTGTATTCTGGACTTGGTTCTATGCAGACGGATGCAATGCTTAAAAAAAGTAAGGACGTCACAGATCAAGCTCGATTTTCCCGTCTCTGGGCTGCTGACGAGTACCTTGTTCAAATCTATTACGCGCACGGTGCCGTCCTCCGAAACCTTGACCTGCTCGTACCGTTTCCCCGTCCTCGTGTCCACCACGGCGAGCACGCCGGCGCGGATTGCCGGGGGCGCGGCCGACACCGGCGACCTCCCCAGCACGGCCGCGGGGTCTGCGCCCTCCACACCAGCGCCGAGGAGGTGCGATGAGAGCACGGCGAGGCGGCCGCGTGCGGGATCCATCGAATCAGTCGGTGGCGAGCAGAGCATAGCAAGAGAGACGTTGAAGGAAGCGGGAAGCTGAGAGTTGGTGTCTTCTATTATCTCGGTTTTAAAATATAAGATTTTTTAATTTGTGAATTAAATTTATCTAGACTATTTTTAGTGGGTAGGTTCACTCATATTTGGATTGTACCTACACACTAAAACTAGTCTAGATTCATTTACTTCATAAAGCTAAAACATCTTATATTTCAAAAAAACAGAGGGAGTATTCAGTGTTATAAATAATGGGGCTAATTCATTTAGGCCAATGTGTATTTCAGATTTTCCCTAAATCTCGAAACCTAAATTTGTGGTAGCCCATATGTGTTTGGGTCCATGTTCGTGGTAGCTCACATGAGAGTGGAGTGGGAGCTAAAGTTTAGTCTCACATGGAAAGTTGGAGGAGAGTTGCACCACCTTATAAGGTGTAGTGTTGCACCACTTTATAAGTAAGTGGCAACAAGAGAGATACACGCGCGCGCTCATCCTCCGACGACGACGCTCGCACGCCCGACGGGCATGCGGGTTGCGAGAATCTCGCCAAGCCGAGCTTTATTTTGCTGCTCAGGAAAATTGACAGACGTGTCAAACGGTTTTCGGGTCGCTCTCGGATCGTGGGCTACCGTAACCGACCGGAACGTGCGCAACGTGGACTCGGCCCACGTTCGCCTCCGTTAGGGTTTCCTGAGCCGCTCTATATAAAGTTCTACGCGGCTACCGCCACAATACCACCGAAAACCAATCTAGGGTTTTGCCATCCTCTCTACTTGCGCCGTCACCGTAGTCTACTCCATCCCGCTTGCTGCGTGGCACCGACGGAGAGCAGGTCTCGAACCACTCGCCTTGTGATCCTGTGCGGGAGGCGAATAAGGTTTTGGAAGGCCCACGCGATCGTCGAGTTCTCGAGTTAATTGGATAAAACTACCACAATTAGAAGGCCGGGACGACGGTCGGTACCACTTTGTTAATTTTGGCATGTCAGATTGTCAGAAGCCGACCATATTTTTTATTTTTCTCTCCTATTTTACTATTTACCGCCGTGGGTTCCACCCGTCAGCCTGCCAATTTTCCACCACCCACCTTCTTCTTCCTATGTCACCGATTGTGAAAGAGGCGCCTTGTGACGGAGTTAGCACAAAGAAAGCGGCTGTCAAGCAGAGGCGCCATGGCGGCAACAGAGCGACAAGCACGGCGGCCCCTGACACCAGCTATCGCGCGATCCATAATCCCATCGCGCCTTCCTCTGAGCGCCGCCACGGACCTCGACTGCCGTCGCCTTGCCTGCCGCCTGCAAGTTCCCCGCCGCCTTTGCGGGTGATCGTTCTGGGCGGTGACTGACCTCATGTGATCGTTCTGGGCGGTGACTGACCGCATTTATTGGAAGCGGGAGAGCAGGAAGAAGACAACCACGCCAGTGCGCGCACATACTGACGACGCCTCAGAAGAGCGTTATAGCTTCGTCTCCTCCTTCTAATCCTAGGCTGCTATAGAAACTCGGGAAGGTGCTATCGATGGCTTCTTGCGGTTGCGCCAGCAGCAAGAGGAAACCCGGCGCAATCATTGCTTCTTTTGTTTCCTTCCTCTTCCTCGTGGTCGTATCCTCCTCGGCCTCTGTGACGGGCGAGTCAATGGCAAGCGACGGCCTTGAGTGTTGCTCGAGGGCAGCTAAGGTTCCGGATCAAGGCCCAGCTTGCCGGTCGAAGCCTCCGTCAAGACGATCCATGCAAGTACAATCAACACCTTGTCTCATGTCAAGGTACCGCTGCTCTTTCTGGCTGATCGATTGATTTATCTTTGCGAGCTCGACGGCGACGTCATAGACCGGCGATTCTCGCACTTGCAGCCGCGTTCGAGCATCCCAAGCCGAGAGGGCGAACCGGCAGAGTGTTCGAGTTCTCAGTCCGACCGGCACAAATGTGCCATGTGCACATCGTGTGCTTGCTTTTGAAGTGATCAAATGGTTGATGTGCGGCTGCAGATTTAACCTACCATGAGGCTGTGAAATGGCGATCGACTGGTGGTGCCGCCGACGAGGCCCTCGCCACAGATATGGACGAGCTCATGAGTGGTGTCCAGAGGGGTCGATACTGCAAGAAGGACGACGGAGGGTGATCTGCTGAGGCCCACGCCAGTTCGGAATGAAGCCCCAGAGTGCCACTGTGCGGCGGGACTCCACCAGCAACGGCCATGAGGTTAGTCACCGCCCAGATAAAATAGGGAGGCTGACAGGTGGAACCCACTGCGGTAAATAGTAAAATAGGAGAGAAAAATAAAAAATATGGCTGACAGGTGGGCCCCACTTCCACCTCAGCTTCTCCTAGACACAGTGTCGCCAACTCAGCACTTACAGCTGGACCCGAGCCGTCAGAAAGCGTGTCAAAGTGCTCTTAGTCATGAATTATCTCGCAACGCTTGTATCCTAAAATAGGTACTGACATGCCAAAATTATCGAAAGTGGTACTGACCCGTCCCGACAGCCCAAATTGTGGTAGTTTTATCCAATTAACTCCGAGTTCTCCATCACGGTCGTCTTCCATCCAAGTCGGACGGTGCTGCCTACCGTCGTCTTCGTCGCTATTTGCTTCGATCAGTCTTTCCCAAAGTCTCTACTACGACAACCGAACGGTACGTGCTACGTGTTCCTGTTTGGTTATTCATCATGTTCTGCGAGTACATGTTTAGCTGCTGTTTGTTTCCGTTCATCCTGTTGTTTAATACATCTAATATGTTCGAGTTACATAAGATAGTAGCCGGTTTTGTTATGATTAATATTCTAGAATTAATAATGGAAATTATGCCTAATCTTCCAACACTCGGCTTCAAGTTTGTAGAAGCTCTGGTAGTAAAATTGTGGGCTGAGCAGCACTGGTTCTACTATAGCTGATTTGATCACTCCACGAGTATGCGGTACAGCTCGCGTGACGAAATTTCTCACATATACTACGCATCATCGGTATCATTGATCTACGATCCTCCGAAAGGAACTACACAGTCCCCGACCTACCATCCATTGCCTTGCCCGTGACCCTTGGAGAGTGTAGCGACAGCGGAATTTCAAGCCGAGAGAGAATTTGTGTTTCATCACTCGTCAACGTCCTAAGACGGCGCCCACGAGTCGCACTCATACATCTCCTGTTCGTGGTCGACGATGGTGAGGTCGCTGATGGGGCCCCACCGCGCCATGAAACGGTCGAGTCGAGATGCTCTTCCTCCGCCACGGCAGGGCACGGCTACGTGAGGATGTCGATTGTCGAGGCACCAACCCGGAGACAGACGCAATTAGCACAGACTTTTTTCAGGGGACGCAATTAGCACAGATCCGCTGAGACGTTGCCCTCTAGACAGGCCAAGTCCAGACGTTGGGCCCACTTATATGGGCCGCATCCCGCACGCATACCACTCCGGCTGAGAGAAGAGCCGACTTCGACTGCGCGTTAGCGTAGTTTATAGGACTCACGCGTATATCTAGGTCGTCCGCATGAGCTATATAATATGAATTATATAATATAAAAATTATATTATTAGAAAATATAACATTTGAAGTTTTTAATAATATAGTTTTTATCTTATGTACCTCATGCTAAGTTGGTTAATTTGTCAATCTAGAAATACACGTAAGTCTTATAAACCGAGACGGAGGGAGTAGACTACTGGACATATTTGTCCTACCTCGGATCGCTATGTCAGGTTAATCTGGCTTAAATTAGGGATTCAGGCGTGCAATCTCGCTGAGCCTGGTAGCGCGGGCTCCTATCCTAGCTTTGGGGGCAGGCAGCTCGGTCGGTGTGAGGTATTGCTGGGCTCCGGCCTTGAGCCTGTAACCCTTAAACCCCGGGTCATTGGGAGCGTAGCCTCTATCCCGTCGAGTTGTCTTTTTTATTCGTGTTAAATTTCATGGTATAGTTTCACATGCGGACACGATCGAGTTGAGTATCCCATCATATTAGGAACGAAAAATACTTAGGTCCAGCCCAAAAGGCCAAATTATCCCTTCTCGTTCTACTTGAAAGCCAAAAAAATTGTCGGGTCGAATTGGGTCTTCTCTATCTCTCGTCTCTAACTTCGGTGGCGACCGGGACGGTGTTGCCGTGAGGCCGTGAGGGACTAAGCGTGACTGGCCACCGGTGGCACTCAGTGAAGGAGGCGGCCTGCCGGAGACCATCCCGTCTCTTTCTGGTCACGCACCGGCACGCCGAGAAGATCAGCAGCAGAGACTCGCAGTCGCAGGCAGCTCAATCTGCTTCCTCCCTTTGTCCCATGTGCAATCTAGCCGAGGCCGTCCAGCGAGCGACCTCTTGATGTACCGTTCTTGCATCTTAGAATTGGGAAAAATGCTAGCTAGTCATCGATTGCTGTAATTGTTGTTAAACTATGTAAGTAGAAAGTGACAATGGATAAGGGCAAATCATTATTGATTCATTTTTGAAAAAAAAAGATGACTTTGAAAGCTAATGAACAAGCCGACCCTAAAAAATTAACAACAGAACCAACTCATGTACAACCCTTTCTCTTGTTGCTCGAATTTAGACAGTTGAGCACTAACATGCTACTTTTATTTTGGACTATCTTATGCATGGTTAAGTAGTAGATGATTTCTTTTGTTTTGGACTACCTTATACATATATTGGTCTTATAACTGTATTTTATGGACAAGATCAATTCCAATATATATGTTCCTGGAAATGATACGAATTCTACCTTGTTGCTATCATTTGGTTTGGCTTCCAAAAAAATTTTACATTTCATTTTGCAGCTTCGCCCCTCCAGAGATTTTCTGCAAGGTCCGCCGCTGTATAGTTCTAAGTGTTTGGTCTATATTTTTTTTCTTATTATTATTTATTTTACAAAAAAATAGTGAGCAACACTCCCCGGCCATATGTTTGGATCATCGGCCTTATAAAGCATCTTGCAACCACATCTAAACCTGTAGCACGAGGCGGGGGCGACGGCCATTCGGGGGGCAGCTACAACAGTTCAGATGGGCGAGGCGGCGCATCGCATGCGCATGGCGACGAGGTCACGCCAAGTTAGCAGGTTGGGCAGCAAGCACCATGCTTGCTTGGGGAAGGAGCTTAGGCGTCAGGGCTGCCATGCTTCTCAGGACAGGAGCTCGGGCGTCGGGGCCAGCAGGGCTGGTAGTGTGCGACACTACCAAAAGGCCAAATTATACTTAGGAACGAAAAATACTTAGGTCGAGTCGAGTATCCCATCATATTAGGAACGAAAAATACTTAGGTCCAGCCCAAAAGGCCAAATTATCCCTTCTCGTTCTACTTGAAAGCCAAAAATATTGTCGGGTCGAGTTGGGTCTTCTCTATCTCTCGTCTCTAACTTAGGCGGCGACCGGGACGGTGTTGCCGTGAGGCCGTGAGGGACTAAGCGTGACTGGCCACCGGCGGCACTCAGTGAAGGAGGCGGCCTGTCGGAGACCATCCCGTCTCTTTCTGGTCACGTGCCGGCGCGCCGAGAAGATCAACAGCAGAGACTCGCAGTCGCAGGCAGCTCAATCTGCTTCCTCCCTTCGTCCCATGTGCAATCTAGCCTTCCGGCCGGCAGGCAGGCCGTCCAGCGAGCGACCTTTTGATGTACCGTTCTTGCATCTTAGAATTGGAAAAAATGCTAGCTAGTCATAGATTGCTGTAATTGTTGTTAAACTATGTATAAGTAGAAAGTGACAATGGATAAGGGCAAATCATTATTGATTCATTTTTGAAAAAAAAGAGATGACTTTAAAAGCTAATGAACAAGCCGACCCTAAAAAATTAACAGCAGAACCAACTCATGTACAACCCTTTCTCTTGTTGCTCGAATTTAGACAGTTGAGCACTAACATGCTACTTTTATTTTGGACTATCTTATGCATGGTTAAGTAGTAGATGATTTCTTTTGTTTTGGACTACCTTATACATATATTGATCTTATAACTGTATTTTATGGACAAGATCAATTTCAATATATATGTTCCTGAAAATGATACGAATTCTACCTTGTTGCTATCATTTGGTTTGGCTTCCAAAAAAAAATTACATTTTATTTTGCAGCTTCGCCCCTCCAGAGATTTTCTGCAAGGTCCGCCGCTGTATAGTTCTAAGTGTTTGGTCTATATTTTTTTCTTATTATTATTTATTTTACAAAAAAATAGTGAGCAACACTTCCCGGCCATATGTTTGGATCATCGGCCTTATAAAGCATCTTGCAACCACATCTAAACCTGTAGCATGAGGCGGGGGCGATGGCCATTCGGGGGGCAGCTACAACAGTTCGTAGGGCGGCGAGGTCGGGGGTGCACGTGCGCATGGCGACGAGGTCACGCCGGTTAGCAGGGCCAGTGGCAGCAAGCACCATGCTTGCTTGGGGAAGGAGCTTAGGCGTCAGGGCTGCCATGCTTCTCAGGACAGGAGCTCGGGCGTCGGAGCCAGCAGGGCTGGTAGTATGCGACACGGTCATCTAGACCGACATCTAGGAGGCCAAGGGCATTGCCTCGCCGACGAGCTTACACAATGACTTCTATAGCATCGTCAACATACGCCTCAAACATCATTTTTTTTTGTTTTGCCTCGTCATCTGGAATCGATGCAATCGCATTGCACAACCGGTGCACCATAGTACCTTATCAGTGAAATCTCATGCGTACCATCTTCCTATAATGTAGTCCACAAATTCCTGATCCGAGAGCATCAACATTAGTTGGTGACAAAGAGTTAGCTCGACTCTCAGGTGAAAAACCGCACCATATGTAAGATCTAAATTACGTGCAAATCACAAAATAAATTAAATAAAAAATCAAACAACAAATCCATTTTTGATCATTTTTGAATTATACCTTTGCGATGGGACGAGAAAGTATGCTCAATGCATGCTTAACGAAGAGAGACGAGGTGATAATGTGTTGTGCAACCCCTACCGGTTGGTCGGTCTCGTGGGTGCACCATGTTGACGAACAATAAAGATACACGCGTATAGTATAATTGATATGGAGAAACTCTTTATTAATCTTTTTGTGAAACAGTACATAGCTCTCGTTTATATAAGCAAAAAGGGATAGATTGCTAAGGACTAACTTAACGTTAAACATTGGGATTGACTTGGCCTAAGCATGGCCAATAAAGTGGCCTGAAAGGGTTTTGTTGGAATTTGGTGTATATTGGGCTATTGGCCCATTAGACAAATTCTGAAATTCTCTTTGGCCCACTTGTGTATGGCAGCATATGGTTGTGCTAGTGGTGCTAAAGTTTAGTCCCACATTGCTAGTTGAAGGGAAGTTGGACCACCTTATATAGTAGAGTGTTGCACTCTTCCTCCGACGCCGCCCGCCCCGCGACGCGCACGCCGCGGGCCACGGGAATCTCGCCGAGCCGAGCTTTATTTTGCTTGTTGGGAAAACTGATTATGAGTCTTTAACGGACGCTCGGACGTAGGCCTCCGGAACCCCGCCTCTCGTGAACATCAGGTTTTTGGGGGCCTCGGTCACCAACCCGGACGTCACCAATCTCTTCGACAACTTCAACATGGGCGACGCTGCTGCGACCGCTGCGGCTGCTATTCAGTCTACACTGTACGTGATATTCAACTGTTTTTTTCAGATTATGCTAGAGTTCTTTGTTCTAGGTTTGGTGTAGATGTAATAGGTTTATCTCCTATAGATGTAATCTGTTTATCTACTTTGTTGATCTGCATGATTGGTTTTACTACTATCTGTATGATCATGTTTTATCAGTTTATTATTCGGATTAAATCATATGGATTATTGCTTATATTTCCAACAATCCAAAAACCTGATTATAGGCAACTGAATTCCATTGGTGTAGCCGCGGCTACTAGGCCGCCTCTTTTTGATGGCATGCACTATAAGAGATGGCGCAAGAGAGCAGTTATCTG
Source organism: Avena insularis (assembly GCA_023614405.1). NCBI lineage: Eukaryota > Viridiplantae > Streptophyta > Magnoliopsida > Poales > Poaceae > Avena > Avena insularis. Next base: position 330,252,172 of record CM042693.1, read on the forward strand.
GTTTGAAAATCTAAACTGCTATAGCGCCACTCTTGGCAAGCCTGAAGGAGATCTTTCTGCTGAGCAGGAAGCGAACTTTAAAAAAGCCGATACCATGTTTATGGCGGTTTTTTCAGTGTTCTTGGGGACAACATTGTTGGCAAGGACACGTGGGAAGCGCTCGATGCCAAGTTTGGGGTCTCAGACGCTGGCACTGAGCTGTATGTCATGGAGCAATTCTATGACTACAGGATGGTTGATGAGCGCTCCGTCGTTGAGCAAGCTCATGAGATACAATCACTTGCCAAAGAACTTGAGCAGTTCAAGTGTTCCTTACCGAACAAATTTGTGGCTGGTGGCATTATTGCCAAGCTTCCTCATTCGTGGAGGAACTTTGCTACTTCTATGAAACATAAGAGACAAGAGTTTTCCGTTACGGATCTCATTGGGTCTCTTCATGTGGAAGAGAAGACGAGAGCAAATGACAAAACTGCTCGAGGACTTGAGGGAGGTTCTACTGCCAATTTAGTGCAGAGGAAAAACTTCTAATCCCACAAGTTCAAGAATAAGAACAAAACTGAAGGAAAGGGAAAGTTCGATGGCAAGAACAAGGCCACGCACTCAACCAACTTCAAGAAGAAAAATGACAAGAGGAAAGGCTCTTGCCACGTCTGTGGTGATCCTGGTCATTGGGCTCCTAGCTGCCCTAATCGCTTTGACAAGCGTCAACAGGGGAACAACGGCAATGCCGCTAATGTTGTTATTAGCGATACTGAGATGAAGGATGCTGGGTACGGTATTTTACCTACTATCCTTTCAGTATGTCATTCTCCTGATTGGTGGATAGACACGGGTGCTAATACACATGTATGTTCTGATATTTCCATGTTCTCCTCTTATCAGGTCTCAAGGACTTTTTCCGTGCTGATGGGAAATGGCTCACGTGCTTCTGTTCATGGTATTGGTACGGTAGATCTAAAGTTTACTTCGAGGAAGATACGTACAGCTGAAGAACGTGCAGCATGTTCCCTCCATTAATAAGAATCTCGTTAGCGAATTGCTTTTATGTCGAGATGGCTTTAAGTTGGTTTTTGAGTCCAATAAAATTGTAATTTCTAAGTATGTACAATTTGTTGGAAAAGGTTATGAGTACGGAGGTCTGTGCCGCTTGTCTTTGTAAGACTAATGTACTAAAGTTATTAATCATGTTTTATCAGTTTATTATTTGGATTAAATCATATAGATTATTGCTTATATTTCCAACAGGTTTCGTAGTAGAAAATAAAAAATTCCAAGCCAAACAATATAACCAAGATCTATTCTATGCAGATGTAAGGTAACATAGAGATTTAGTGTTAATATTCTTGAAGAGCGAAAACGTTTAGCATTTTACGAAAAACATGGATGTTGTAGTCGAACGACAGATCCGACCTCAAAGTCAAGTAGACGTCCAAACTCCAAACGTCTAGTGCCACAACTGGTAACACCTCTAAAGTTCTACACGCATCCGGTGTAGAGACGGACCGACACCACTTGCAAACAGGTCTTGGTTGGATGAAAAATGGGCCAATTGTTTGTTCACGCGACGCTTAAATTGTGGGCAGCGTTAAAGTAGTGGTCAGCCAGGCCCAGCAACTGACTGCCTATTCGATCGTTTTCCTAAGTCTGGTCATAGTGGGGAGTAACTTAGACTATAGTGCAAAATAACATAGGTGTGGTATTATGCAAAACCTCATTTATTACAATATAGACTCATTTTTCCTTAAAATATGTGATGTTATGGTAACATAGCTAGTTACCACAAGTCTTTCTCTCATCATTTAATGCATGTCATGTCATCTAAATGCTTAGTTGGCAATACATGTAGGACTATGTTATTACTCAAGTTACTCCCACTATGACTAGCCTAAAGGCATACCGCAACAAGCTTATGGTGCGCTTCCTAGATAAACCTTGCACATGGTTTGTTTTTTCTCCTCACTTAAACTCCTTTCCTAACCTATCCCAATTAGCACAACAGGCTTCAGTTCAAATATATCTCTACATAAAAAAGATGCACGTTGATGATGAATTTCATTCTGACCATTGGCATCGAGCTTCGTGAACTGCATCTTTTCAAATTCAAGGTCAAAGTTGGAGATATTTTGGATGAATTTTGTCCGATTTCTCGCACTCGGTCAACGGTTCAAAGTTTCCTTTCAGGAGTAGCTTCGCCCGCCTCGCTGTTGTGCACAACTACCGTGTTGCAAGTTTTGTGATTTAGTAATTATATAGAGGATTATCCATTTCACCTACTTGTATACACGTTGCTTGGTTCAGGTTAAATTTTAGGTTCAAGTTCATTATTCAGTTCATAAGCCTCATTCGTTGCTTTGTTCTTGTTCTTTGCTCATACATAGAGAGTATGAGAGAACAATGACAAGAGTGAGCATTGGACCGACGACCGGGAAGCTGAGACCGACCGACTTTGGTCCGTTGGTGTTGAGGTCAACTTCGAGTTAGTACCACGAGAGTCTACGTCGGTGCCCTCTCCATGAACCAGAGCGCCGCTGCTGCGCATCACGCGGCACCGTGCTCCCATAGTGTCACCTTTAGATGGCCCTCACCCCATCGGCGTTCTACTTTCCAGTCGCCAGATGTGATGATGTGAGATAAGTGTGCTTAGCCTTGGGTTAGTGTGATTCAGGGTTGAGCCGACACAATTTGGGACGTTGTGCCAGAACCTAAAATGTCCCCCTATCTCACTAAAAATATACTTCCTTTCTCCTAAAAACACTAGTGGAAACGAGGTCTTTTGTTGATCCCGAAAAAGGGCTTTAACACCGGTTCTTCTACGAACCGGTGTTAAAGAAACCAGCGTGGCCCTCATGCGGCAAAAGGAGGCCCCCTTTAACACCGGGTTCATGCCACGAACCGTGTTAAAGGTCCTCAGTGGCAGTTTTAGATTCTCTTTAACACCGGTTCGTGGCATGAACCAGTGTTAAAGGGGGGGGGGGGGCTATATAAGACACCACCCCAGCCCACACACACCCCACTCTTCCATTCTTTCACATTTTGGAGCCTAGCAAGAGGGTGTGAACAGTGCTAATTTGTGTTTTTTTCATATGCACAAGAGGTGTTCGGTGAAATGCCCGAGAGCTCAAAATAAGTTTTCTTTTTGCTCTTTCCGTCTCGGTCGAGGTCGGCAACTATAGTTTCATGTGTCATTGATGTACTATATATATAAATGTTCATCTCCCTATTATTTTTTGATATATACTACATATTAATGCAGATGAACCGACAATGGATGTACGGTGACCGCCGCACTTCCGAGTACATTACGGGCCTCCAAAATTTCATCGTTGTGGCTAATGCAAACCATGGTCACAATGGTTTTATATGCTGTCCGTGTGTTCACTGTCAGAACAAGAAAGACTACTCAAATACCAGAACCATTCACGCCCACTTGCTTCGATCCGGTTTCATGCCCAGCTATAATTGTTGGACCAAGCACGGAGAAAAAGGGGTTGTGATGGAAGACAACGAAGAAGAAGAGGATGATGACAACTATCATAATATGTATCCTGAATATGATGATAATGCAACATGGGTAGATAATGAAGATCAAGAGGGAGCAGATGGGCCCGCTGATGACGATCTTGGTCGGGCCATTACTGATGCAAAGGAAGAATGTGAAACTGAAAAGGAGAAGGAGAAGCTGGAGCAGATGTTAAAGGATCACAAAACATTGTTGTATCCAACTTGCGAAGATGGCCACAAAAAGCTAGGTGCCACACTGGATTTGCTGCAATGGAAGGCGAGAATGGTGTGACCGATGTATTTTCAAAGTTGTTGGTAAAATGAAGAATCTTCTTCCAAGAAATAATGAGTTGCCCGAGTACATACCAAGCAAAGAAGGTTGTCGCCTCTAGGATTAGACGTCTGTAAGATACATGCCCGCATTAATGATCGCATCCTCTACCGGTGAGAAGTACGAGAATTTGGATGCATGCCCGGTATGCACCGATCGCGGTATAAGATCGATTTAGACGATCCTGACGATGTTGAGGGCGAGGCCCTAGGAAGAAGGTTCCGCCAAGGTTATGTGGTATGCTCCTATAATACCACCACGGTTAAAACGCCTCTTCGTAAATAAAGAGCATGCCAAGTTGTTGCGATGGCACATGGAAGACCGTAAGAAAGACGCGATGTTGAGACACCCTGATGGGTCACAAGGAGAAAAGTCGGCGAGAGTACCCGGACTTCGACGTGACGCAAGGAACTTAAGGTTTGGTCTAAGTACGACGCCATGAATCCTTTTGGTGAGCAGAGCTGCAGTCACAACACCGGCCTGTGACCCTATGTATCTATAACCTTCCTCCTTGGTTGTGTATGAAGAGGAAGTTCATTATGATGCCAAGCTCATCCAAAGCCCGAGGCATCCCGACAACGACATTGATGTGTACCTACGGCCATTAGTTGAAGAACTTTTATAGCTGTGGGCCAAACCAGGTGTACGTATGTGGGATGTGCACAAAGGGGAGCCATTTGACGTACGAGCATTGCTTTTCAGAACCATCAATGATTGGCTGCTCTTAGTAACATTTCAGGCATAAACAAGGGATACAATGCATGCACACACTGTTTAGATGATACTGAAAGTGTATATTTGGATAAATGTAAGAAGGTTGTGTACCTAGGGTATCGCCGATTTCTTCCGAACTCGCATCCAAGAAGAAAGAAAGGCAAGCATTTCAAACGTCTGGCGTAACCGGAGGAAGCCCGTCCTCCGTCGGTGAGGAGGTATTTGGTATGGTCAAGGACCTAGAAGTAATCTTTGGAAAAGGTCCCGCGTCTATCTGTTCAACAACGCCCCAAGGCCCTCAAGAGCCTATGCATCCCGAGAACGAGAAGGGTAAACGATGCCACTTAACTCCCGCCAGCCACGCCTACCAAAGCGTAGAAGGAAATCTTTTGAATGTCCGAGTAGTATCAAGGTCCCGTCGGCTTCTCGTCAATATAAAGGGAATAATAAATATGGCGGAAAAATCCCAAAACCTGAAGTCTCATGATCGCCACGTGATTATGACACAATTGCTTCCGATTGCATTGAGGGGCTTCTACCGAAAATGTTCGAGTACTCATTGTGAAGCTATGTGCATTCCTCAATGCAATATCTCGAAGGTAATCGATCCGTAAAGCCTACCAGGTTACAAACATATGTGGCCCAATGTCTTGTCACTTTGAGTTGGTGTTCCCACCATCCTTCTTCAATATTATGACGCATCTCCCGTTCACCTAGTAGAAGAGATTGCCATTCTCGGGCCTGTATTTCTACACAATATGTTCCCTTTGAGAGGTACATGGGAGTCTTAAAGAAATATGTTCATAACCGTGCTAGGCCGAAGGAAGCATCTCCAAGGGCTATGTAAGAGGAGGTCATTGAGTTCGTGTTGATTTTATTCTGACCTTAAGGCGATTGGTGTTCCGTAATCACGACATGAGGGAGACTGCGTGGAAAAGGCACCCTAGGATGTAAAGCAATGATATGTAGGGACGGGCATTCTCTCAATCAAGCACACTACGGTATTACAAAGATCTATCTTGGTTGCCCCGTATATCAATGAACACAAGAATTTAATACGCCTCAAACACCAGGGGCAGTCTGATGAATGGATTATAAGTGAACACATGGCGAGTTTTGGCGGCTGGCTGCAAAGACTTCTCACGAATAACACCTGCTTGGGGATCAGAGTACTTGTTGGCGAGACACCATCTTCGATCAGTATGTACTTTCCAAGGGTACGAGATAAATGGGAATACATTTTACACGATACGCCAAGATAAAAAGAGCACCAACCAAAACAGTGGTGTCCGCTCCGATGCAGCAGAAGACAATGGGCAAAAGACCACGTATTATGGGTTCATAGAGGAGATATGGGAACTTGACTATGGACCTAATTTTAAGGTCCCCTTGTTTCGATGCAAATGGGTCAAGCTAACAGGAGGAGGGGTTGAGGTAGACAAGAAGTACGGAATGACAATGGTGGATCTCAACAATCTTATGAAGGTAGACAAGAACTTAGACGAACCATTCGTCCTAGCCAATGATGTGGCTCAGGTTTTCTATGTGAAGGACATGTCCTCCGCACCAAAAAATAAAAAATATGCAAACGAATACATCATATGATGAGCCAAAGCGTCACATAGTTCTTTCAGGAAAAGAAACATCGTGGGAATCGAGGACAAAGATGACATGTCAGAAGATTATAATAAGTTTGATGAAATTCCGCCCTTCACAGTGAAAACTGGCCCAAGCATTCCGTTAAGTAAAGAAGATGCTCCATGGTTACGTCTGAAGCAATCATAAGGAAGGACATATGCCAAGAAGTTCATGCTCATATTATGTAACTCTAGTACATGTTTTTAATATTAATACATGTCTTGAGTGTTAGTCATGTTTTGTGGATGGACCGGGACTATGAGAAGAAGTTGTCTCGATTCGTACTTACCATTAAGATCTGATCTCCAAACGCTGCAGTCACATATTAGAGTGCCTCTATGACCAGTTTCTTGGAGATGCCGGAGGACTAGGCTCCATCGGCATCTCCCCGAAACTCGCCGTGGTGTCCCCGCCTCAAAACCATCTTGCAGCTTTGTAACTTCTCTAACTAGATCAATACACCGGAGCTAACTAATTTCACATATTAGGAGTGCCTCTATGACCAGTTTCTCGGAGATGCCGGAGGATCTGGCCTCACGGCATCTCCCCCAAACTGCCGTAGTGGTGTCCCTGCTCGAAGGAGGTAAGGCATAGCCTCAAACTGCTGGAGGATGGACTCACAAGGATGCCTATTTATAGTACAAGCAGCCGACATAGTGTCGACACTTACGAAATAATGTCGACACCGACCCCTATTATTAGTGTCGACTGGTGTTTGTCGGTTGGTGTCTCCAACCGACTAAAGGTTCATCTTTAGTCCCGGTTGGTGACACCATCCGGACAAGGTACACGCCGCGACATAATGTCGACACTCACCCCTATTATTAGTGCTGACTCATGTTTTGTCGGTTGGTGTCTCCAACCGACTAAATTCATCTTTAGTCCCGGTTGGTGACACCATCCGGACAAGGTACACGCCATACGACATAATGTCGACACTCACCCCTATTATTAGTGTTGACTCATGTTTTGTCCCGGTTGGTGTATCCAACCGACTAAAGGTTCATCCGCCATTTTTTCCCGCCATTTTCTTCCCGATTCTTCTTCCGCCATTTTCTTCCCGCCATTTTTCTTCCCGCCAGTTCTTCCCTCCAGTTCTTCCCGCTAGTTCACTATATATATATGTAGGGGGTTGGCCTCCATTGTCATTGCACATCTCTAGACTCATATCTGCAACCTCATCACTCTTTCCCATGGCTTCCACCGTAGCACTAACCCCCAGGGAGGCGGAGGCGCTTTGCGCCTCGAACTACCCCTGCCCGCCGGGCTACTATGTCCCCGTCGGCTGGATGCTGAGCGTCGGAGGCGTGCCTGTTCCTCCTGTCCTTCTAGGCGTGGCGCGTCGGATGGCCATCACGAACCACTACTACTTCGAGCTCACGCCGAAGCAGCGGAGGAATCCCAGATGGCATCCCGACTATTTCCCTACTTGGGAAGCCTTCTTCGTGGATCGGCTTGAGAGGGCGCTTGCCAGGCACGAGGAGGACGACCCACCTCCTCCTAACTTCAACGAGGCCGGCCGTCAGCTATGGTGGCGCGGTCGGACTCTCCAGAGCGTCATGGCCTATGACACTGCCGCCGACTCTAACCCCCGTCTGCGCTACCCTCAAGTCCAGCCCACGCGTACTCTCCAGAGGTTCAATTACGGCGACCCCGACAACGACAGCGATGACGGCGGCGAAAATCTGGCGACTACTGATGGCGAGTATTACAGGTGTAGCGAGCATGACTGAATCACTCCAACATTCCGAAACAAGTTCGGATTGTTACTTAATCGCCATGTATCTTAATTTTTTAGTTCTTTTATGTATCTTAATTTTCAGTTCCAGTTCGCTTTATGTAACTTACTATTAGTTGGCTATTAGTTGACTTTATCTGGTATATTGATTATGTCTTAAAAACCCCTTCACAAAATGACCTATCTCATTCGAGGTTTCTTGGCTTTCGGGTCAAATGACCAATGTTATGGCTAGAATCAAGGCATAGTTTGTGATAATATGGCCATATTGTGCATACATGTGCATCATGGCATGGCAAACAATGTTGCAATAGGAAGTTTTCCTTTTTATCGCACCAAAAAGGCATTTTCCATTTTCCGAGCATAAAAAACGGACGGTTTTGTGAAGCAACCACCAAATGGCTAATTCAAAAAACCACCAACACATTTTACAAAAATACTAGACCACCTTATATGCACAATGTACCAACAGGGGGATCTGAAACCTTTTCATCCACCTCTGGTGAAAAAGACAAATTCCTACCGAATCGGCAGGAAGTGGGTCAGATATGAACTACAAGTACATGATACGATGCTCATGATTTTTTACAAAAAACATTTTTAGGTTCACAATATGCTATTTTGTCAAAAAAACAATGCAAGTTGAGCGAGGCTTGGTGAGATTCAAGTGTATACAAAAGATGCGACATTTAAATATCCAATCAATTCAAAAATGTTAATACAAAAGATGCGGCATTAAAATATGATTTGATCTAATAAAAATCATTTTTAGACGCTTAATATTTCTTATGTTCAAAGTTTTAGGATTTAACAATTTATTTTTGTTTGAATTGAATAATCAAAATTTATATGTAAGTGTTTTAATTATTTTGAAAATTTTCATGTAAAGTAAATATAAAATGATTTACATGAATGGATAGATATTATTTTTCTGAAAATTATGATATATTATTCATATTTTTCTGAGTTAAAATGAAAAAGATATGAATTTTCTAAATTCATATCATATTTTTTGAATTAAAAATGCCCCTTTAATGCATGAAATAAATGCCCCCCCTTTAACACCGGTTCTAGACAGAACCGTGTTAGCAAGGGGTATTTATTTTGTCACATACAGACCCTTTAACACCGGTTCCTGGATGGAACCGGTGTTAAAGGGGGGGGGGTAATAAATGCGCGCGGGAAACGGAATCCCCCCCTTTAACACCGGTTCGTGGCACCGGTATTAAATTCGCCTTCCCCTTCCTTTCTTCCCCCAGAGCCAGATCGAACACCGCCGGCCGCAGAGAGAAGCGCCGCCACCGCATCGGAGCAGAGAGAAGCCACCGCCGGCCGCCACCGCCCTTGGTGTGAGGGAGGAATCGTCTGGTGCCTCGAGTCGCGCGTCTCGCCGCCACTCGGAGTGAGGGACGAATCCGTCTGGCCGCCGCCTCCATTGTCGAAGCCGAGCTCGAGGTCCGCCGCCCGACCTCTCTTTTCCGTATGACCTCTCTCACTTGACCGCATCGCTCGACCACCTCTTTCCCGTGCAGAGCAGCCGATCAAGGCCGCCGAGCACCGCGATACCGCCATTAACGCCACCACAACGCCCGTCAACGCCGAACCATTCCAGATCAAACACCGCCGATGCCGCCCGTCTCCAGCCATAGTACCCCGCCTCTCGTAGGCCACCTCGACATCGCCGGAGACCGCCGCATCCGCCGCTAGCACCGCCGCCCGACGAGCCCGCCGCCTCCGTACGTCACCCCACCGGTGAGCAAACCAGAATGCGCCACCTGTCTGCCACGCTAAGATGACACACAACACAATAATTGAACGTTGACTCTCCTGAAAAATAGAAGAAAAGATAAAAAATGCAGAAAATTGTATAATCTTGCAAAAATCATATAAAAAGATTCGTAGATCTAAAAATAGCAAATTATATATCAATGAATTCAGAAAATTGAGAAGATTATTAATATCAAGTTGGATTTAAATTTTACAGTACGTGTTTACTGTAATAATTTAATTAGTTTTAATGGTCTTTTAGGTTAATAAATTCATAGTAAAATATCTCCTGGTCCAAAAATCACAAATAATATACCTATGGATTCACAATTGTGTGTAGATCATCAATATGCAAATGGTTAAGCCAAATAATATAAGGTTTTTCAGCAACTAAATAAATGGTATAATGGCTTATTTAGAGTAATAAATTCATAAGAAAATAAATAATGTTCAGAAAATTATAAATAATATGTCCCTGGAATCACAACCCCGTGGGGATTATATATCTGATTTTAGTTTGATTTTTAGACAACAGAAACTATTTAAATGATTTAAAACCCATTAAACACTATTTAAATCATAAGAAAAAGATTTGTAACTCTGATTAGGGTGAATCCAACGCCATCTGGTTCAGATAATGTCCTCTATCCATTGTGACTTATTAAATTGCCATGCATGCATTTGTTGCATTTGTTTAATCTCTATGTGCTATTGTTTATGTTGTGTGAAATTGTTTGCTCGATAGATTGCGAGGAGTGCAACGTGTGTGATTGCTGACTCATCCTGATTAAAACTTGTTTGCTCGATAAATTGTACTACATGCATAGATTAAAACTTGTATACAAATTGGACCTCTGACTCATTTGTATATTTTTGTATGAATAATATGTATATTTGTGTATGAATACAAGTCCACTTGAATGTTTACACTCTTACTCTAGATAATATTATTGTTTTAGAAACTATGGATCCACTTAGTAGAAACCTTGAAGAAGAAGAAATAATGGAGAACATTATTGATGAGGACACCTCACAATATCTGAACTTGGAGGGACATGATGACGACAGCTCAAGTACTAGTCATGGAGAAGATGAAGACTCCGGTGAACGCAATTTAATGGTTACAAAGTCCGGCGAGGTATATGCATTGATTAAGCCTCTACTTACTTCCACCAACAATCTTCTTCTACATGTATTAATTAACGCTTCTTTCTTCTTTTAGCCCTCTGGATCGACCAGCCAGCAACCATCTTCTTCTACGAAAAAGAGCAAGCGAGGCGCGAGCCAGCGGTTGAAAGATCGTGCAAAGTTCACGATCGGCAAATTGTGTTGATGGCAGTCGATGGAGCCCAAAAAGGCCGCAGACAAATTTGTACGTTAGGCTGGAGTTTTTGTTAGGGACCAAATCCCAATCATAATTGAAAATTGGAATAAGCCAAAGAAGGGCGACGGTACCTTTGTCGATGACAGATCCAAAGAAACGCTTTGGAATTCGTTGTTGGTAAATTTCACCCTTCCAGAGGAGGATGAAAACAACCCAGTTATAAAGGAAAAGGTCAAAGAGTGGACTCTAAAGAAGATGGTCGACGCTTTCAAGAATCGAAGACAAAATTGAACAAATTTTGTCAACCGCGAGACTCCAAATTTCGAAGACGCATATTATGCGAAGATAAGACCTCACTGGCCCGAATTTAAGACATATAAAAAAAGTGCTATAGCTAAAAATAGGTCAGAAACCAATACGCTTAATGCCCTGAAGAAGGAATATCACCAGAGGATGGGGTCAGGTGGCTACATATCTCAAAGGCCTAAGTGGGAGGAAGCTGAGAAGGCCCTGCGCGAGAGAGGGATCACACCCCATACAGATGGGTGGGACCTACGTGCAAAGACTTGGTTCTACGGAATCGGGGCAAGGTTGGACCCAGAAACAGGATTGTGTATCTTCCCAATCCTCCTTGCCAAACCCGTCACTGAACTCATCACGGCATACGAGGAAACATCCGCCAGGATCTTCCATCCCGACAGAGAGAATGACCAGCTCACACGCGCCATCGGTAAAAAAGAACACCCTGGACATGCACGAGGCACAGGGGGTATGACGTGGAAGGATGGGTTTGCCGACTGGAGCGACTCTTACAGATGGCGCCAGAAAAGAAAAGAGCGTCAGAGCGATGACACAGATAGAACATGCACTTGCGGTGCTGCAGCGCAAGTGAATGCACAATAGAGCCATCAAGCTACCGCCCATCTCAGCGGCACGAAGAGCCCGTGATTGAAGCCGCTTGGGCCCGCATCTGAAAAGCAGGGTGGCTTCCACGGAGAACGTGCAGCCCACGCTGAAATGACGGGTCTCGATACCCGTGGATGAGATCACGAGAGACACGCTGAGCTGCATGTGAGATTAATGGGCTTATCCATTAAGGTGGTACCGGCTATGCCTTACCTCCCGTAGCTGGTGGAACTTACCACCGCCGACCGATTCCAGATGGCTATGCTATTGTCGGGTGGATGAGGTTGTGAAGGAATATGAGGAAGCACTTGACCATGCTACGGTGAAGGGGAAACTCAACTCAAATTTGCAGTGAAAACAACCATTCTTTGGAAGAAGGAACACATTGTGCTTCCAAATTGAGGTCACTGCACCCCGCCGTCTCCTAGCTGTCGGAATTGAGCCGCTTCAGCTATCTCCTCAAGCGATGCCCATCTCCCCAAGGTCACCATCTCTCTGCTGGCAGCCATCTCTCGTCGGCCATCTCCTGCTTCAGCCATCTCTTCAAAGAAGCTAAGAGCACTGCCACGAAGAGCATCAAGAGACCGCCACAAAGAAATCCGCAGGAAACCGTGCTAAAGAGTTCAAAAACTACGCCAAGCCATTGCCGGTTTTACCGTGGAATCGCAGTGACAAGGAGACCAATAGGATCTCGGAAGAACAGGTCAAGAAATTCTTTGCACCTAGACGGGCCGAGCCAAAGGAGAAAATAGATCCGACGGTGGTGGAGAAGTTTTACAAAAATCTTTTGAAACCTGAAACCCCACTTGTGCCGGACTACGAGCGCCAGATTTTGAAGGCGGATGCAAGGCGCCATAGGGAGACTGAAAGTAGCAGTCGTGAGGCACCCCAGAAAACAGTTCCCATGCTCGGAGAGCAGGAAAACCAATCATGCGCCCCACTCCAAATGTTCGACACACAGGACGCTCCTCCCGTAAATGATTACGAGGCAGAGCTACAAAGAAAGGCCAATGAGATGGGGATGACTTACATTGCATACTTGAACGTCATGGGAGACAACTTGCCCAAATGCGATGCCAACCCCATACAGCCATGGAAGTATGGGAAGAATCTCGTCAAGAAAGAGGAGCTGAAGAATCTACCAACAAAGATGCGAAAATTGCACAAGTGGTACCTTCATTTATGCAAGACAAGAAAGGTAGAATGGATCACGACGCATATAAGAGATGAGATTTTCTTCTGCGGAGACGACGCGATCAACTTCAACATTCAAGACTTGCATTTTCTATTCAATCAGAAGGAACTCGACAAAGCTGCCATCAGCCTTTATTGTGTGTAAGTACTATTTCTGTAATTTATATCTCATCTCATTCACTTCATTAATTGCATGTATATATATATGCTCACCATATATGTATATACTATTATGAAGGAAAAAGGTTATGGAATGCAGGAAAGGAGGCCCTTTTGACATTGGGTTCGTTGACCCAAATAGAGTTCATGAAGAAGTGGTAGAAACCAAACCCGGGCAAACAGAAGATTACTTGCTAACGTCTTTACTAAGACAACAAACCAAAAGGGAAATACTATTGCCTTACAACTTCTCGTGAGTATCATACCCTCTCTCTTGTACACATTCTATTTCAGCTTACTCGATGTTAAGTGTAACTGATGATGAGTTATGCGTGCGTAGGTTCCACTTTATTCTGCTAGTCATTCAACCAGACTCAGGAAAAGTCCTTGTCATGGACTTGTTACGAAAAGAAAAAGAGATATGGGAAACTTTAGAGAGATGCTCCAGAGGTAATTTCAATCATATTATCGCACTAGATCGGCAACTTTTGTGACAACAAGTAATTAATTACTCCTTTATCCATTTTATTTGCTGGACAGGGTTTGGAAAAGGTTCACGGACAGGGTTTGGAAAAGGTTCACGGGCAGGGCCGTGGGTGAATGGTCATAAGAACTAAAATTTGTAGACCAAAATGTAAGTAATACTAGCTAGCTTCCAATTCCATTATATCATGCTTTATTGATTATTATTTTGATTGAACTCTCTATTCTCGTAAAGTGCGCCATCGTGGACACCGGCAATAACTTATGTGGGTACTATGTTTGTGAGTTCATTCGCAACACGATATGTGTGACGGGCCAAGCCGCACTAGAACAACTTAGAGTAAGTAAACAAAGTCCACAACATTATTTGATTACCATCAATTGTGTTGAGTTTTATTCTTATATATATTGACCCATTCTTCATATATATTCAGATCGAACGGATGCGGACCAACTCCTACCATTTGAACGCATACGAGCCATTCAAGAGGAATTCGGGTTCATACTTGATGAGGTCGTCACGGCGTGAGAACTCTTTAGATATCCACAAAATGAACGATGACGATGTATGTGCCGATGATTTATGTATGTGTCGATGACCATGTTTGTGTATAATAATAGTTGCTTAATTATTCATGTACTGTATGTACCGATGACGATTTATGTGTATACCGCCCCGATCGATTCCCCTCGCCCCCTCCCCAGTAAATACGCCTGCAACAGGCAGGAGGAAGTCTCGGGAGATTTAGGCTGCTTTCGCCATGGCAGAAAACGGCCTAAATCTCATGCAGAAGAATTTTAACACCGGTTCCAGCCCTGAACCGGTGTTAAAGAAATGAGGCTCATCAGCGACGTGCGCCACCCTTTAACACCGGTTCAGATAAGAACCGGTGTTAAAGGGCCCTCTCTAACACCGAATCCTCACAGCGTTGGGGGAACAACCCGTTAGAGGGCCCTCCCAACCGGAGTTAAAGGGGGGGGGCTCTGCACTAGTGAAAGGACGTAGCATCTAGATTTGCATGTACTATACACTAAAAAATATCGATTCATGTATATTTAGACAAATATGCGATAATCCTTTAAAAACAGAGGAAATAGAACTAATGAACTACAACCTTTGTTTCTAAATATTAGTCTTTCTAGAAGTTTAAATTAAACTGCTAAAAAGTTTGATATTTTGCAATGGAGAGAGTAGTATCTCCGTTCCAAAATAAATGCCTCACACATGTTAAAAAGTCTCAACTTTGTCTACAATATCACTTATCACTTACATCGCTAGTTTGACCAAACACAAACACCATACTTTACCTGGTGGAACCGCTACAACTCTTAGGTGTGTTTGGTATCCCAGGGCTATTCATAAAATCTCACCTCACCCTACTTTTCTCGCCGTTTGTTGTTTGGTAGAACGGATCGGCTCCCCTCGTCTATGCCCACTTAATATGTAAATAGCCCCTCAGTCGAGCTTCACAACTCAGTAGTGTCGGGTCCGTCCCGTGCGTCGCTCCAGCCCGACAGGGGTCTCTGCCCCACCCTCCCATTTCCCTCTCATTCCCGTCCTCGCACCCTCCTCCCCCTCCCGTCCTCATCCCTACACCTTCCTCTCTCCCTCTCGTCCCTGTTAGTCACCAGCTCCGACCCCGTCCCACACCCTCCTCGTCCCTCTCGTCCCCATCATACGCCACCGCACATCTCCATCCTCGCTGCCTCTCCCTAGGTTGTCTTGGCGGCAGCGCGTCGAGTTGGAGCTCGCAGCGACGGCGACCTCCTGGCGATGACGTGTCCAGTTGGATCTCCTAGCGCGACCTCCTGGCAGCAGCGGCACGTGGTAGATGTACAGGGCAGCGGCGGAGTGTAGTAGAGGATCCTCGTGCCGATAACGGCGCCACGACCTAGCAGGGACCCGATGGCTTTTCTATTGTGACCTAGAAGGGATTAAAAACACCAATTTCCACCTATAAATCAAGAAAAGGCATGTGTTGCCTCTCTCTTCTCTTATCTTCTCTTCTGTTCTCTCTCTCTCTCTCTCTCTCACCACCGTGCCCCCCTTGTCAGGGCTGTGCAAGCGAGGAGTTCTTCACCGCGGAGCGCTGTCGCTCTGCAGGATCCGGAGCCGGGAGATCTACTTACGCAATCTTGGCTGGATCGGGGAGAAGCAGGGGTTGTCGTCAAGCATAGTACCTGTGTGTCTCCCTTTGGCGGCACCGTGCTTTTGGTGCTAGGAGTTGTCGTGGAGCTGCAAGGACATCGTGACCTTGAGGTCAGCATCGGGGCATCTTCTTCATCCACATTCCTCATGGTATGTTAACCGCGCTCGACCTTCAAAGGTTTGAATACTGTATCCCCTCCCGTTACTGCATTAGTAATAGATAGATCTTGGGATTCCAGGGTTTTCTGCGTAGTAAATTTTTTAATTTTCTGCACTGAACACCAACAATGCGCACTGTGGAGTTCACCGGCGGAGCCTTCCGGAACACGACACTGCAACTATATCAATGGAGACAAACATAAGGCGGGTCTTTATCTTGGAGTGAGATGAACCCTAGGACCACCCCCTTTATTCAATCTGAGCCAGTAGCCCCCTCGCCACCAGCTGGAGGTAGAGGAGAAGACAGTCCAGCATGCCACCAAAGCGGCTCGCCAGAACCCAGCGTGTAGCTGCCTCCGCAGCCAGAGGTCCATATCGGATCCGGGCCAGACCCGATGCAACCACCACCTGCCATGGCGGCCGCACGTCAGCGTCGTGATACGTCCAAAACGTGTGTACTTTCCCGAACAATTTTGCTATTGTTTCTCCTCTAAACTTGTGTGATTTGGATACAACTAACACAGACTGACATTGTTTTTCATCAGAATTGCTTTGGTGTCTAGTTTTTATGCAGAAAATCAACTTTCAGGAAAAATCCCGAAAAATATGCCAAAACTCCTATTTTACCAGAAGCCTCATGGTGCCAGAAGATGAGACGGAGGAGGGCCACGAGAAGCCCACACCCCCTGGCCGCGCGGGCCAGCCCATGCCGCGCCTGGGAGGGTGTGGCCACCTCGGGAACCCCCTTGGCCTCCCTCTTCGCCTACATAAAGCCTTCTGACCTAAAAACTCCAGGGGGTTTCCAGATAGAGTTCCGCTGCACCACCACCACCAGAAACCGCGATTCGGAACCAGAAACTCCGTTCTAGCATCCTGCCGGGACGGGGAATTGGAGGAGATCATCGCCATCATCATTACCGACGCCTCTCCATCAACCATCCATGTTTCCCCCATCCATGAGTGAGTAATCCTCCGCTGTAGGCTATGGGGATGGTAGGGATTGGATGGGATCTATCATGTAATCGAATCAGATTGTTACGGCATGATGCCTAGTATCTTTATTAGTGCTATTTGATTTTGTTACAACTTGTTGTGCTTAATGATTGTTACTAGGGCCCGAGTGCCATGATCTCAGATCTAAACTTTTTATTGATTCATGATGATAGTATTGTTTGTGATCTTATCTGCAAGTTGTGTATATATATCATTGTCCGGAACCAAAGGCCCTGAAGTGACAGAAATTGGGACATCCTGATGGGATGGCTATGATGTGAGGATCACATGTGTTCATGAAGTGTTAATGCTTTGCTCCGGTGCTCTATTAAAAGGAGCACCTTAATTGCCAGTAGATTCCCTTGAGGCCCCGCTGCAACGGGTTGGCTGGACAAAATATGTTGTGCAAGTTCTCATTGCAAGCACGTATGACTATATATGGAACACATGCCTATGAGTGTTTACTACTTGTCGTCGTTATGGAAACGATAGAGCCTAAGAAGGCTAGAAAGAGGTGTGGGAGCGAGCAGGAAGACGAGCGACGACGTCCACATGCGGGATTGGGAACATGCAAGCGTCAGGGACACGAGATGTACCTAGGTTCGAAGCCCTCAGGGTGAGGTAACGCTCCTACTCCTGCCGATCTGACTAAAAATATGAACACAACAAACTACAAGGCTCCTTGAGTTGTATCGGGTCTGGCTTGTAGAGAATGAGGGTCCAAACCTTGCTACGGTGCCCCCGCCGCCCCTTATATAGACCGAGGAGGCTTGGGCAGAGATGTTACCGACTGGTGGGTCCCACAGGCGGGCCTAGCCGACTATTCTACTACAATATTCTGCCTCGCTGACGTCTGGTACAGTGCCCTGCCCCCCGGCCGGCACGAAGACAGTGGAGGCCGCCCCCGGCCGACACGGGCGACGACTCCCGTTCCCGCCTAGCACGGGTACGGCCCGGCTCCTCCAGCGCCAGTGACGCCGTGTCTGTCCTTCTGTCTGCCAAGGCTGCGTAGCGCTATGCCCTACGTCACCTGTCTACCTTGAAGGTCCGGCTAGGTCGCCCTAGCGGGCCACTCTGTCTTGATCGGATGGTCGGACCCATCCGGCTAACCGTCTATGCCGTGCTTTCTTGTCCGGCTCATAGTTACGCGGTTCGCTCTCGATGCTCTAGCTCGCTTCGGGTATGGTCCAAGAGGGCTAGCTGCCTTGGGTGATGATTTTTATCCGGCTGACTGGTTCGCCAGCTTGGTCTTCGTCTGTCCTTCCCTCTAGTATATCTTTGAGTTTTCGCTGTCCGGATGGGCAGCCGGCTGGCATGTTGTGCTGCTAGTATCTTGTCCGGTTAGCTTATCTGGGGGTGATCCCCCCGACACTAGCCCCCGAGCGCGCGTAGATTCCACCCTTAGGCAAAATGTGTGCGGGCTCAAAAGCTAGTTTGAAATTTTTGCCGGCTGAATTTTGGCAGTTGGGATGGCCGACTGCGTCATCACTGACGTCAGCCACGCGCAATGATGGTCGTGGGAGGACGTGCGTTGTGGGTTCGCATCGGTTGTCGCCTCGGGAACGGTCGTTGTTGCCTCGCCTCCCGTGCTGGGATCTTCTGTGTGTGGTGCATGGTCGCAAAGGATCCGGATGCTGTTGGAGCCGCGGGGGGCCGCCACATGGCGAGCCGGCGGTTTGCCTCCCCGGCCCCTTTAAGTAGAGGCCGCGGCACCCCGCCACCCCCTAATGGTCATTTTCCCCTTGCGCCCTTGTCTTCGACGCCACGCGTTCTCGTCGTTTTCTGCTTCCGCCCCTTCTTTGCGCCATCGGCGAGCTCGCACTGACCGCTCCACCAGCGCCGCTAGCCTTTTCCTTGCCGGAGCGACAGGCAACCGCTACTCCTCTACCGTTCCCCTTTCGACCTCTCCTCCTTCTTCCTCCTCTCCGCTGCGCTTCGCTGCCGACGCCATGGCAGAGAGCAGGGGCGCCTGTTGCGGTTCCTCTGTGACGGAGGCACAGGTGGAGAAGTACCAGCGGTCGCACCTCCTGTCGACCGCCAGCAAGGTCGGGGTCCGCCTGGCCCCGGCTGATGAGATTTCGCCGGCTCCGCAAGCCGGCGGACGCGTTGTCTTCCTCGCGCATCTGGCGCGCGGCCTGGCCTTCCCGGCCAGCACCTTCTTCCTATCTCTCCTCGCCCATTTCGATCTTCGCCTCCACCATCTCGGGCCAAATGCAATCGGCATCTTGGCCCACTTCATCTCCTTCTGTGAATGTTACCTCGGGATCCAACCGGATCCCGGGCTCTTCTGTCGGCTCTTCTTGATCCGGCCCCAAGTGCAATTCGCCAAAGGGCCCCTTGTGGCCTGTGGCGGTGCTTTGATCTACTCCTGGTCGCAGACCGGTTACCCCAAGTTCAAGCTGCACGACATAGTCAAACTGTGGCAGCAAACATACTTTTATTTATGGAACTTGGGGTCCGAGGACCGGCTGAACCTTCCGGCCTTCCAGGACACGGAGTCCAGCCGGGTGCACTAGGAGGAGAAGATCTGCGGTGCCAAAGTAGATTCGGATGCGCTTCTCCACTGGATGAGGGCGCTGGTCACGGCTGGCCTAACCGGCGTCGACGTGACTCTGAGTTGGGCTAGCCGGCTGATAATGCCCATGCAGCAACAAGCACACAAGATGTGCTACTACTCTGGGCGGCTCGACCCGACCCGGCTCTCCCACTGTGACCCCTCGTTCGCCAACCTGTACGAGTGGGTATGGATGATCACCAAGGAGAAGATCAAAGCCGATTGGTGCTTTGGTCTGGCTCCCTACACGCGCGAGAACCGCGGTCCCCGAGTAAGTACTTATTCTTTTCTCGTTCCTTCTTTCGCTCTTGCATTGTCCAGCTAGTTCATCTTATCCGGTCCTGACTTGCTTTCTTCCACGCAGATGTTCCCCTACATCATCCGGGAGGAGGGAGATGCGCCCTTCCAGGTCTTGATGTCCGACCTTCCCGAGCCGCGCCCGCGCCGGACCAGCAGCAAGGGTTCGGACAGCGAGGAGGGCTTCTTCCCCAGCCGGGGCGACGAGGCTGTGGAGGATCCTCATGGCCCCGAGCCGGAGGAGAGCGAAAACACCTCCGTGCCTGAACCCGTCTGGAAGCGCGCCAGCGAGGGCACCTCCAGCAGCGCCGCCGCCACTGAGGAGCCGGCCGCCAAGCCTAGCCGACGACGGGGGTTCCTCCGCACCTCGGCCGGACTACGGGTGGCCGGAAGAGGTCTGCACCCATGGTGCAGGGGTGAGTTCTCCGCGTAGCTCTTTTTCTCGCTCTTTCGTTTTTGTGCATCTGCCCTTGCTCTTGTTTTGATCTTGCTTTCCCTTTGCAGCGCCGTTCTTTCCTTTGCTGCGAGCCCGGCTCGCAGCGTGCCTTCCGCCTCACTGCCTCACGATCCTTCTCCTCCGCCGGCTGCCCCTGTGACTGCTGCTCCGCCGCCGGCGACCGAAAGCATGCCCCCGCCAATGACGATAGCTGCCCCCCAGCCGACTCCCATTGCGCCCGAGCACAAGGCGAGCCGGTCGGAAGGGGCCTCCAGTCTGGGTCGGGGCTCGTCAGCCGGCGAGGGAGGCTCGGGCGCCGGTAAGTACATGGTGATCATCGAAGACGTTGACTCGGACGACGAGGCAACAACATAGTGGCAGGTGGCATCCGCGACGCCCCGGCTGCCCTAGCTGGGCCGTTGGCGCCGCTGCCGGTGGAGGCAGGAGCCTCCTTGCAGACCCTTGAGGTAAACCTTGAGGTCGGGCTGGCGGAGGTCAAGCCGCTCTAGGCGACGCTGGCCGGCGCCAATGAGGAAGCCGCCAAGCAGCTGGCAACTGCGCAAGGGACCGCGCGAAGTAAGATTCTCCCATCCTTTCTTTCTTTCAGGTTTGTTCTGCTTCTGGCCGTCTTCTTACTTGTGTTATTTCTTTTGCTGCAACCATCATGGTTTGCACGCAGCGCAAAATTGACCGGCTGAAACGCTCCAACGTGTGCCTCAGCCGTGACAATGCCGCCCTCCGGCTCCAGAACAAGGAGTGGCACGGCAAGGTGAACCAGCTGGAGGGCAAGGTGAACCAGCTGGATGCCGCCCTCGCCAGCCGGGCCACCGCCTTCAACCTCCTAGACAAGGAGGCCACCCGGCTGAAGGAGCACGCGGACTTCCTGGACGACGAGATCATGAACGTCGGCCTCATTGCCAAGGTTAGGTCTTCTTCCTTCGTCTTTTCGTTTCGTTCGACTGTCTTCTGCCAGCTTGCTTTTTTGACTTGCCCCTTCTGATCACAAGGCTTCTACCCCCAAGTAGATGCCCTTGCCTATGACCAGGTGGAACAGGTTGCACCGGGTGAGAAGGCCGCTGTCAGGGACTTGGTGGCGCAGCTCGGAGAGGACGCCGCCAACCTGCAAAGCTGGCGCCGGCATCCATGACCTGGCCTTTCCGGGAGAACTCCGACCGGAGACCATGGGAGCCCTAGCGATCAAGCTGGGTGACGCGCCAAATGCAATCGATCGGCTGCGCGATCTGGCCGCCGCGTCGGCTCCAAGATGGCGCTGGCTTGATGCTCTCCTGGTACAAGGATGCCCGCCTCGACAAGCTGGTGGACGGCTTCCGAGCCGGCGTGGACCTTACCGCCGTGCGCTGGGCTTACCCCGGACTCCGCTCTGCTGCCTTCATGATTGTCGGCTACGCCGACATCGATGAGGTGCTTATGGATGGCAAGGGGAGTGCGGGGACCGATGGCGCAGGAGCGGACGACACGGAGGCATCTTCCCAGGCTGGCGGGACCGGTGCAGCTCCTCCCCATGGCAAGGGTTCGACTGCCTGAAGACGAAGTCCCCGGGATGCCGGGTGACTTTGTAAAGAACTTTAGCTTGGTACTTGGTGTTTGTGAATGATCTGGATAGGCGGAGGCTTCGTCCTCCACCGTTTAATTAATCTACCTGTCGGGGTTTGCCTTCGAGCGCCCACTATCTTTATGCCTTGATCGAATAGTTTATCCGGCTGGTCCACTCCAGACGGCATTATCTTGCCTTTGTCTTGCACTTTTTTCGAACCTTCACTCACTCTCTAGCCTTTTCTTCATCTTGCTTTCCCGACTGACACCCGCGTGGCCGGGCCGGGGAAGCTGCTCCGCGGTCCGGATGTGCGCATCTAGTCGCTCCCTGGACCTTTTTCTCTATTACTTTCCTTATCTTATTTCTTCCTCTTTCCTTCTATCTATCTCTTTCTTTATTTTCTCTTTCTGGCTAGGACTGTTTGACGCGTCCGACTAGCAGTGCTGGGTCGGATCGGGTGGGTGGCGTCTTTGCATTTTGTCTGTCCTTGTCCTTTCTATTCGTCTGGCTAACGCAACCTTCAAGACGACGCGATGCTTCCAAAGGGCGCTAACGCACTCCATCGGTGTAGCCCCAGATTCGTGGCTACCATGTATAGGTACTTCGAATCTTCCCTACTTTTGATTTCCGACTCGGTGCGGTTTGTGCAAAAAGGAAACATACAAAAACGATTTCTTATCAATACATTGTCTTTTTAGGCGGTATCTTACTATCCGGACCGAATTTCTATTTTTTCAAAAAACTTGCTCGTGCTTGTCTGAACACTTAGTCACTTTCGCGTGCACAATGCTGTTTACGCTGCACCTTGCCGGACAGCCGGGTTGCAGGCTGGAGCCGGAGCCGAAGGGAGCTGACAATACATCACGCATGGTACTAGAGGCTTAGAAGCCGAAAAACACGGACTAGGCACATGGCCGGAATGTCCGATCTGTTGCATCCTTCGTCGTTTTTCATGTGGGGTGCCCTCGGGCTTTTGCTCTTGCTAGCCGGACAGCCAGGTTGCGGTCTATAGCTGAGGCGAAGAGTGTGCCTTTGGCACCATAGCACACTACTTAGTCGGCTTACAGAATTAGCAGGGCGGGCCAACCAGCGAGCCCACGCGATTGGAGGCCGACGGAAGCCGGAAAAACATTGTAGGTTTTAGTCGGAAATTAATGACGACAGAATTTTCTGGGAAGGAGCCCCCGAGCATCAGCCGGGGTTCCATATCTTTCATTCATTCAGGGTTCCGGATACATACACTGATTTTACGACTACGTGTAAAATGGTCGGAGCAGGTCTGTGTTCCACGGCCGCTCCGTCTCCTCGTCCGACTTTTCCATCTTGTTCTTGCGTGGCTGCTGCACGTCGATGAGGTAGTACGAATTGTTGTGTAGCGCATTGCTGATGATGAAGGGGCCCTCCCATGGAGGAGACAACTTGTGCATGCCCTTCATGTCTTGTATCAGCCGGAGCACCAAGTCGCCCTCCCAGAACGTGACTGGCCGGATGCGACTAGAGTGATACCGGCGCAACCCTTGCTGGTAGATGGCCGATCTGGACAAGGCCAGCTCGCGGGCCTCCTCGAGGAGGTCCACGCTGTCCTCCATTGCCTCCTGGTTCTCCTTGTCCGTGTAGAGGAGCTTGCGGGGTGAGTCGAACTCGATGTCCGCCGCGAGAACTGCCTCTAAGCCGTAGGTGAGGAAGAACGGGGTGAAGCCGGTTGATCTATTCGGGGTGGTGCAGAGTCTCCACAGCATAGCCGACAACTCCTTGATCCATCAACCGAGTGATCGCTCGAGTGGCTCGATCAACCGGGGCTTGATTCCGGCTAGCACCATGCCGTTGGCTCTTTCCACCTACCCATTGGAACACGGATGCGCGACGGATGCGAGATCCAACCGGATCCCCTTGTTATGGCAAAACTGGGCGAAGGCCGTTTGTGCCATTGTCGGTGATGATGCTATGGGGGTAGCCGAACCGGATGATGATGTCACGAAAGAAGGTGACGACGGTGGCACCATCCAGCTTCTGGATTGGCTTCACCTCGATCCATTTGGTGAACTTGTCCACCGCTACCATCAAGTGGGTCATGCCGGCTCGAGCTTGCTTGAAGGGGCCGACCATGTCCATCCCCCAAACCGCGAAGGGCTAGGTATTCGGTATGGTTTTGAGTGTGGAAGCCGGCATGTTACTTAGCCGGCCGAACCGCTGGCACCCATTGCATGCGCGAACCAGTTGGTCCGCGTCCTCTGAAGCAGTCGACCAGTAGAACCCATGGCGCATTGCCTTTGACACCAAGGCTTGAGAAGAGGCGTGGTGGCCGCACTCCCCCTGGTGGATCTCCTTCAACAGCCGGTAGCCGGTATCCACATCGACGCACCCCTGGAAGACGCCAGTAGCGCTGCACTTGTACAACTCCTTGATGATGGTGTACGTGTGCGCGCGGCACCGGATCTGCCTTGCCTCCACCTCGTCATCTAGAAGCTCATCATTGAGGAGGTAGTTCATGAAGGAATGGGCCCAGGATGGAACTTCCCGGATGGCGAAGATGCTGGCTGGCACGATCTGTAGCTCATCCGGAGGACGGCCGGGTGGGATGCCTGAGTCGGCAGCCCCCGGGCCCTTCGCCTTGTTTGACGAAGGCTTGCCTGAGGAGGAGGTAGCCCCCGGGTCTTTTGAGCCGGAGGGCGATAATAGGTGGCTTTCGAGCCGTAGCCCCGTGTCCGCTACCCAGATGATGGACTCGGATTCTGGAGAGGGGGTGATGCTGGGCTTGCGGAGATGCTCCAAGGATACTCCGGGTGGGATAGCTGCTTTGGTGGATCCGACTTGTGCGAGCGTGTCGGCCGCCTCGTTGTTGGCGCAGGGGACGTGATGGAATTCGCATCCCTCGAAACTAGCGCTGAGCATCTGCACGTGGAACCGGTACAGGGCCATGTTGGCGTCCCGTGCGTCCCACTCGCCAGATACTTGCTACACCACCAGATCTGAATCGCTGAAGCAAAGGATCCGGCGGATGCCGATGTCTTTCGCGAGCCGGAGCCCGTGCACGAGCCTCGTACTCGGCGACGTTGTTCGACGCGGTGAAGTGGATCTGTAGCATGTACTCTAGCCGGTCTCCCTTGGGCGAGGTGAGCACGATGCCGGATCCCAAGCCCCCGTGCATCTTCGATCCGTCGAAGTGCAGCCTCCAGTAGTCAGAATCTGGAACTGGCGGAAGGTACTGGCTCTCTGCCCAGTCGACGAAGAAGTATGCCACCGCCTGGGACTTGATGGTGACCCACGGCTCGTATCGGATGCAGTAGGCGGCCAGCTCGATGGCCCACTTGGCCACCCGGCCCGTGGCGTACTTGTTGCCAAAGATTTCACCCAACGGAGCGATGGACACCATGGTGAGCGGGTGCTCCTGGAAGTAGTGCTTGAGCTTCTTGCATGCCAGGTATACTCCATAGCACATCTTCTGGTAGTGGGGATAGTTCTGCTTGGAGAGGGATAGCACCTCGCTGAGGTAGTAGACGGTCGCCGAACCGCTACGCTTTTCTCGCCGGGCGCCACCGCCGTGACAATGCCGACGACCGCTTGGTGGCGGCTATGTACAGCAGCATCAGCTCCTTCACAGCCGGCGTGGCAAGAACCGGCACCGTGCATAACATGCGCTTGAGGTCGTGGAAGGTTGCGTCCGCCTGCACCGTCCATGTGAACTTATCCGTCTTCTTCATCAGCTGATACAGTGGCAGGGCCTTCTCCCCGAGCCAGCTGACGAATCGGCTGAGGGAGGCCAAGCAGCCGGTGAACTTCTGGACACCAAGTAAGATCTTGGGTGGCTGCATTCTCTCGATGGCCGCGATCTTCTCTAGATTTGCCTCGATTCCCCTGCTCGACACGAGGAAGCTAAGGAGCTGCCCTGCTGGCACGCCGAACACGCACTTATCCGGGTTTAGCTTCATCTGGTACCAGTGGAGGTTCGCAAACGTCTCACCGACATCTTCCAGCAGAGTCCGCTTCTCCTTCGTCTTGATGACGACTTCATCCACGTACGCGTGCACATTTCGGCCGATCTGCGATTGCTAGCATTTCTGCATGCAACGCTGATAGGTAGCACCTGCATTATTCAGGCCGAATGGCATGGTTACATAGTAGTAAGCCCCGTACGGGGTGATGAACGACGTTTTTAACTGATCAGCCGGATTCAGCCGGAATAACAATCAAGGAAGGAAAGCAGATCGCAGCCGGCCGTAGAGTCAATCACTTGATCAATACGGGGTAGAGCGAAGGGGTCTTTCAGGCAAGCCTTGTTCAGACTCATGTAGTCGATACACATATGCCAGCTCTTGTTTTTCTTCAACACCAGGACTAGGTTGGCCAGCCAATCTGGGTGGTACACTTCCATGATGAAGCTGGCAGCAAGTAGTCGGGCGATCTCGTCGCCGATGACCTTCCTCTTGTCCTCCACGAAGCGACGGAGGGACTGCTTGACCGGCTTGGCGTCAGGACGCACATGAAGAGAGTGCTCGGCGAACTCCCTCGGCACACCCGGCATGTCTTTGGGAGACCATGAGAAGATGTCCCGATTCTCACGGAGGAAGTCGACGAGCGCGCTTTCCTATTTGCTGTCCAATCCAGAACCAATGGTGACGCACTTGGATAGGTCAGCCGGGTCGAGCGGGATCTGTCGCGTCTCCTTCGACGGCTGGAACGCCATGTCCCCAGCTGGCTTCATGCCAGCCGGCACCTCCTGCTGCAGCATGGCAACATTGCGCATCATCTCGCGCTTCTCCTCGGCAATGAGCAGGGCCTCAGCTATCTTGGCTCCTTCCTTCGCGCAGGCCATGGACCGTCTGTAGCAGCCGGCCATAGTGATCACACCATTCGGCCCCGGCAACTTCATTTTGAGGTATGCGTACTGGGGACCGCCATGAAGTTTGCGAGGGCAGGGCACCCAAGAAGGACATGGTAGGTGCTGGCGAGATTGACCACCTCGAACCAGATTGGCTCGCGCCAGAAGTTCTCTTTCGAACCGAATATAACATCCAGCCGGATCTTGCCCAGCAGGACACACGATGGACCAGGCGCGACGCCGTGGAACATAGTGGTCGAGGGCTGGAGTTCGCACTCCCGGATGCCCAGCTTCTCCATGGAAGACCAGTAGAGCAGGTTGAGGTTGTTTCCAGCGTCCACCAGCACGCTCGAGAACTGGCAGGTTCAGACTTCAGAGATGACGAGGGGCTCTAGCACCATCGCATAGCCCCCGGGATTCGAGAGTTGATCCAGTTGGTCTGCCAGGCTCCAGGTGATGGGAGTCTCGGACCAGTTGAGGCGCAGGGGGACTGGGGGAACGACAGCGTTCACCTCCACGCTGCGCTGCTTCCGGCCGCGATTGTCAATCGGCTTGGCCTCGAAGATGTGGTAGTTCTCGTGCTGTTGGGGGTAGCCTCCGTAGTCGCGGTTGTTTCCGGCTTCCCTAGCCGATGGTGGGGGACCGCCAGGAGGGGGTGGGGGGAGGGGAGGCAAACCAACCTGCTCCTTGATCTGCCAAGTCTAGCTGCACTACCGGGTGGTGTGCGTAGCCGGCTTGGTGCCGCTGTGGTACTTGCAGGGCCCATCGAACATTTGCTCGAAGGTGAAGGCGTTCCTCTACCTCTTATCATTGTGGGCCGGCGTGCCCTGCACCGTGTTGACTTGCCATTGGTGGTAGCGCGGGCTTTGGTGCTCAACCGAGCGCTTGCCCTGGTAGCGACTGTCATTGCCGTGCCGCCTGGACGAACCGGCATCGCCGCCTTGGCCGGCAGGCTTCTCTCGAGTCGGCTTAGTGGTAACCGTCCATCCTTCCGCGTTTACCCAGAGGGGCTTCTTCGTCGCTGCATCTGCCATGGCGTACTGGTCGGCCACGGTCATCAGCTCCGCCATGGTCTTGGGTTCGTCGCACAGCAGCCGGTGGCGCAGCATCGTGCCTTGTGGCACCCTTCGATGAAGAAGCCAATTGCTTGGTTCTCCACCACCCCTTCGCAGGAGTTGCGCAGCTCGGTCCAACGGGCGAGATACGCGTGATCCGACTCTTGGTCTCCCTGGACGCACAGAGAAATATCGCGGGGCCTGCCTGGGCACTTGTACATGCCATTGAAGTTCCGTATGAAGACTTTCTCGAAGTCCAACCAGGCGTTGATGCTGTTCGGCGCTAGGTTGTTGAGCCAAGTTCTTGCCGAGCCGGTCAGCATGAGCGGGATGTAGTGAACCGCCACGCGCTTGTTGCCGTGGGCAATTCCAACTGCGGTGGCGTAGTCGGTTAGCCAGTCTTCCGACTTCATGCTGCTATCATACTTGGGGGTGTCCTGTGGCAGGGAAAACTTGTCGGGGAAGGGCTCCTTCCGGATGAGCGGCCCGAAGCACACAGGGCCGGTTGCGTCTTCCTCCTCGGTGAAGCGAGCTTCCATCAGGAGGTTGATGCGGGCGCGCACATCCGGCTCAACTGGATTGGGGGTTCCCACCCGGCCAGTGAGGCGGGATGGGGAGGGGATGGAGGTGGTTGCTGGCCAGCCAGTTGCGGGTGGCTCGTGGTGCCTTGCTCGCCGCAAGGTTGGCTGCTGCCGGGCTGGCGACGCTTGGAGCACGGGGGTTACTGACCCGGAGACGCGGAGCACTCGGTCTGGCGGGGTGCTCCCCGGCTGTTACCAGCCGGGCGGTTCCCACGGGAACCGGCTCCTGCCTCTAACGCGATCCGAGCGGCTTCGGCCTGCTCATAGGCCACGCGCAGCAGGTGCTGCACTCGCTGGAACTGGCACAGATCTCGTCCCCCTCCAGGTGAGGTAGATCCTCCACGATGGCTCGTGCCGCCCGGACATTCTTGACTGCGGTGTCATATACAGCCGGAGGGAAGTACGTGCGGGAAGCTGGCTCGATATCGTGCTCGAAGCGGGCGCCCAGCTCTCCTCCGCGGCGCTGCATGGAGCCCAGCCGGCTAGGATCTTCGTTAGCCGGGGTGAGGCCGTGCGCGCGGTGATACTCGCGGATGTTGCTCTCCATCTGGTACTTGGTGGAGGCCAGGCCCTGGGCCTGCTGGAGTAGACGCTCACGCGCCGCCTCGATCTTGGCCATAGCTTCCTCCGGGTTATCCCCGGGATGCACCGGCTCGAGGAGTTCCTCGATAACCTCATCTATCACGCCCTTCTCACGCATCGGAGTGGACGGGCCGCCTTGGTTGACGCCGCGCTCGAGAGGGGGATGACGGCTATTGCCTGAGCCGACCATCATCACCTCCACGGCTCCAGGCACAACGAGGGCGTTGTCGGCTGAGGGCAACGGCTCGGCGAAAGAGACGATTTCCTGTGGGAAACACTCTGGCACGGTGGCGATGTAGACGGGCAGGTCGCCGAACAACAGGATGGAGCGGCCTGCCGGGAAGCTAGATCTGGCGAAGTGGCGAGGTTCTAATTTTCCCAGCGTGAGCACGAGGCCAGAAGTCACGCGCTCGCCGGACGAAGTGCAGGGTCCCGTGCGGAACGTCACCTCGGTCGCGGCCATCTTTGCCCCACGGTGGGCGCTAACTGTCATCGTTATGGAAACGACAGAGCCTAAGAAGGCTAGAAAGAGGTGTGGGAGCGAGCAGGAAGATGAGAGATGGCGTCCACAGGCGGGATTGGGAACATGCAAGCGTCAGGGACACGAGATGTACCCAGGTTCGGAGCCCTCGGGGTGAGGTAAAGCTCCTACTCCTGCCGATCTGACTAAAAAGATGAACACAACGAACTACAAGGCTCCTTGAGCTGTATCGGGTCTGGCTAGTAGAGAATGAGGGTCCAACCCTTGCTGCGGCGCCCCTGCCGCCCCTTATATAGGCCGAGGTGGCTTAGGCAGAGATGTTACTGACTGGCGGGTCACACAGGCGGGCCTAGCCGACTATTCTAGTATAGTATTCTACCTCCCTGACGTCTGGTACAGTGCCGCGCCCCCCGGCCGGCACGGAGACAGTGGAGGCCGCCCCCGGCCGACACGGGCGGTGACTCCCATTCCCGCCCAGCACGGGTACGGCCCGGCTCCTCCGGCGCCGGTGCCGCCAGGTCTGTCCTTCCGTCTGCCGGGGTTGCATAGCACTATGCCCTACGTCACCTGTCTGCTTTGAAGGTTCGGCTAGGTTGCCCTAGCCGGCCACTCTGTCTTGACCGGATGGTCAGACCCATCCGGCTAACTATCTGTGCCGTGCTTTCTTGTCTGGCTCATAGTTCTGCCGGTTCGCTCTCGGTCTGTCCAGCTCTGCCCGGCTGGCATGGTCCAGTCGGCTAGCTGCCTTGGGTGATGATTTTTATCCTCCTGACTGGTTCGCAAGCTTGGTCTTTGTCTTTCCTTCCCTTTGGTCTGTCTTTGAGTTTTCTCTGTCCGGCTGGGCAGCCGGCTGGCGTGTTGTGTTGCTACAAGTATCTTGTTCGGTTAGCCTACCCGGGGGTGATCCCCCCGACAATACTTGGATGCTTTACCTTATTTATCTATAAATGCCCTAGATCTTGAAGTTATATGAATAGTCTCGTCCATGCAACGCCCGTCCATCCATCCCTATGCCTACCGCACTCATATCCTACTGTTTGCTACTATTGTTACTACTTCCTTTGTTGTACTGCTGCTATTACTTTGCTATTGCTACTACAAAACTATTGCTACTAATAAACTACTATGAGCAAGACTATTTCCAGTTGCATATGAATTGACAACTCAGTTGTTAAGGCTTATAAGTATTCTTTGGCTCCCCTTGTGTCGAATCAATAAATTGGGTTATACTACCCTCGAAGACTATTGTGATCCCCTATACTTATGGTCATCAAGACTATTTTCTGGCGCTGTTGCCAGGGAGCATAGCTTTACTTGTAGGTTCACTTGGATTTATTATTGTTCGTTGCTATCCTTTTTCATCATGGGGAAGTCTCGTGATGGAAAGTTTCCTATTTTACCATCCACTACAAGAAGAGGTACAGTTCTAAACACCTATGCTGCTCTTGATTCACCGTCTGTTATAAGTAAGCTTGTTACACCACCACCACATACACATGCTACACACACTTCTACTACTGGAGAATCTGAAATTGCTTCTGATGCTCATGATGTTACTTCTACTGTCGTGGGAATGGTCAGGGCAGATGCTGCAATCGACAGCGAGTAGTAGAACGAGGGGCAAGGGCGGCCAGCCATCTGTGGTGTGAGATGAGGGCGGAGACTCAGGGTTTTACCCAGGTTCGGCCCCCCGGAGGGTAAAGACCTACTCCTGCTAGATTGTATTATGGAGGTGGTACAATGGGCGAGCTCAAGGGCGGCGAGTCGCTTGGGGGTATGATGGAACGATTCTACTCGCCTCCGTGGAGGTTTATATAGGCTCACCTTCCTAGGGTTTACATATCTCAACCGATTCAGTTAAAGCTTCGTACTGCTTAACCTAATCCGACCGCCTATCTACCGCCTGGCCTTCAGCTTCCATGCTTGGTTCCTCATTGGCTTCAATCTAGTCGCCGCCTTGCAGGCCCACTCGCCAATTCTTGGGCCGAAACGGCTCGGGTATACCCCGTAGGCACATCCCCATCAAGAGTCCCCGAGGCCGCATCGATTAGGCATAGGTGGTCACGCGTCGGAGCATACGGTCTGAATAGACATCCAAATGAATCGGGCGGGCTCCTCGTATAAAGGAAAAACTAGTCATACCGCCGCGCTTTGGCGAGTCGAGTCGGCGAAACACTGTCATAGTGGTTGGGTCGGCGAGCCGAGTGGCTGAAGTTGGACCATTAAACGTGGTCAAACTAGCCATTGGAGTAATCCAACGGTATCTTTTGGCGTAATCATCGCGCGGTAACGGTTCCCTGATTTGGCGGGTAACAACCGCTATATAAGAGGAATGGCAGGCGATCAGAAATCCACCTTCTCACCATTTCCTCCGACTGCACGCACCTTTCACCTCCCTCCGAATCACGACCCAGCCAACCGGAAATCCTCCGAGCCCCCACAAATCTTTCCGCCATGGCCCTCTCCACCGAACCTTGGGGCAGATCAAAGTGCACCAGGGCGCAACTGGCTTCCTTCGAGGAGGCCGGATCTCAGTAAGCTGTCGGCGTGATCCCCGCGGCCGGAGAGGTGACTCCGAACCCGTGAGAGAGGGAGTTCATCTGCTTCACCAGCCATCTTGAACGGGGGCTAGGGTTTTCCACGTCCTTATTCTTCCGTCGCTTCTGCGCCTACTATGGGATCTAGCCATCGGATCTGGGTCCCCACAGCATCGAGCAGCTCGCCATCTTCGTGGCGTTTTGCGAGTGCTACTTGGGCTGCCGGCCCTACTTTCCTCTGTGGCAAGATCTGTTTCATGGACGGATCAGCCGCGAGGAAGCGGGCGGCCCAATGCTAGCCGCAGGTGGCCTAACCTTCCAGCTGAAGTCGAAGGCTTCATTCTTCGACCTGATGCTGCCCGCCAAGGCGGCGAGCGACTGGAGAAATCGTGGTTCTACGTAGCCGAGGTGACCCCGGAGGGCGAGTCGGCGATTCCGCGGTATTCCGCCAACCGGTCCGAGCCGCGCCGCCTTCAAATCGGCAAGCTCCCCAACGACCAACGGATGGTCGTTGACGAAATGCTTCAGACCATCCGTGGTCTGAAGAAGAAGGGCCTTCAGACGATAAATCTGTACAACTGCTGGCTCGGGCGGCGGCTCCGCTGATGGCGCGAGCACTACATGTACCAAGATATCGGTCGGGACGACTCGACGAAGGCCTGCTCACGAAAGTGGAAGCTCAAGACTACCTCCCAGCTCAAGAAAATCACTCAGCGGTGTACCGGACGCATGTGCTGGGTCACCTTACACCGCGAAGCGTCCAGCCCCAACGGTAATCGCTTTACTTTGCTCGCAGTCGTAGTTTTTGCAGTCGCGGTAATTCTAATTTCATCTTGCGTTCTTTGCAGCTATTCCAAGTGGTGGAAGGATGGCTCCCGCCTTCAGACGACGAGAACTCGAGCTCGTCTGGCCCAAGACGTATAGCCGCCCCGCCAAGGGTGATGCCGGAGTGATGAGGGCGACAGCAACGATGAATCAAGAAGAAGTCGCCTGCTGTTCGCAAGACCCGTGGGCAGCGTCAACGCGAGATCGAGGCAAGCAAAAGCCTCGAGCGCCATGACGATGACGACGAGCTTCCAGAAACCACCTCGTGCCGCCAAGCTACTCCATCGAAAAAGAAGAAGAAGGGAAAGGAAGCGAAGGCCCCTCCGAGGAGGGCGAAGACGACAAGGCCTCGCCACCGCATTCAGCGAAAGCAGTTCTGACGCCCCAG
This sequence comes from Avena insularis, assembly GCA_023614405.1. NCBI lineage: Eukaryota > Viridiplantae > Streptophyta > Magnoliopsida > Poales > Poaceae > Avena > Avena insularis. Next base: position 330,285,338 of record CM042693.1, read on the forward strand.
CCCGCCAAGGATGAGACGCCACCGCCGGCGGTCAAGGCTGGACACGGCCACCATCGAGGTGCCCTCGCAACGATGTTTCCGCCATTCGCCTGGGCCTCGGGCTAGAGATGCTCGCCAGAAGCGGCTTCGCCGCAGGGAAGCTCCTGTCAAGAGGTTACAGAGGCTCCGGCAGCCTCGACGACGAAGAAGCCGTCCGTGTCTTGGGCACGCGACGCCCGATATGGGGCTCAGCCACGACTGGCCCTCGAATCGAGAAGCCACCGGCTCAGACGGGCTTCGCTTCATTCCGGCCGCCAAGTGAGTACACTCGCTTCCTTCGCCTTCCAAAATCGCTTGAATTATCTTGCTTATACGATTGATGTGCAGACCAGAGTGAAGAGGATGGGTCACCCGACCGCGGGCTAAGGTGCCACCCGTTGTCGGGCCAAGAGGATTCTTCCCGCAAGAGGAAAGCGACGGTCACCGCCCCTCATGGATGGTGGTAAGAAGGCTATGGTGACACTGTCGTCACGATTTCGACGACACGGCGCCGCACCGCTGGACTCGCAATGAGGCGGCCGCCCATCGGCGAGGGTGTTCCTTGCTCGAACAGCCGAGCCGACCTCCTTTGGGGCGGGTGCCTCTATCGCCACCTTCCCGCGCTTTTATGGCTATAGGCGTCATGCGTAGTGGAACTTCGCCATCGAGCCACGCCTCCGGGATCGCCGATGCTGAAATCGATTAACGCCGTGGGCATACGCTGTTTCTACTGCCCATGGACGCGACATAACTTCACGGCATGCTTGGCGCAGCCATCCAGGTACATCCAGTCCCCGAGGATCAGGTCGATGCTTTGCAACGGCCTGATTCTTTTAGTGTGTTATCTTTATTTTTCGGATCCAGCCCTCGAGTGCGCATCGCTGAATTTCAGCGGTGGGAACTTAGGAATTTTATTGAGTGCCAGCCCCGAGTGCGCATCGCTGAATTTCAGCGGTGGGCACTTAGGAATTTTCTTGAATGCTCCCTCGAGTGCGTGCTCGCTGAATTTCAGCGGTGGGCACTTAGGAATTTTGCTTCATTAACCTTTTGGTGATGTGCAGGGTCTGCAGCTTGAATCGGCCGATCGATTGGCAGCGGCACCGCTGAGAAGGAACTGCCCTCGCCCAGAGGCGAACAACGGGCTTCAGCGGTTGCCGCAAGGCGAGGAGGCTCGTCAGGACTTGTCCTCGCTGGTGAATTAGCAGCGCGCAATCGGCTTTGAGTTCTCGCTGAACAATGGATTGCCGCCCTCGAGCGCCGAGCCGCGGAGGCGGCGGAAGAAGCAAGCTCGGCTGATGGGCGAGCCAAGGCCGCCATTGCAGCCGCCAAGAGGATCGCAAGGTGTCGGACGCCTTGTTGCTGGGCTTCGTGACGACCACACTTCGCTTCAATGCTTCATCACGGATCTCGCCCGCTGATTGGTAAGGCGCCCGCCTCGCCAGTAGTTGTGCCTTGTGTGATATCCGCCGATTATTATTGTCTTCTACTCGCAGGTCGCATCATCGATAGCGTGGAAGAGGCAAGCTCGCTCGACACGCAAAGGCGTACGCGACGCTTGTCGACTCGGCAACGTTGTCGGCGACGTGCATCCGTGCCTATCTCCAAGAGATATCGCCCACGGAAGTAATTCCCAGCGACCTCGTCGAGGTGTGGAAGTATTTGGAGAAGGCGCCCGCGGTCGTTGAGTTCATGACGCGGTCGGCGTTTCGGCGCGGAGCGGCGATGACACTTAGTCTTGGGCTTGCCCACTTCCCCGAGGACTTCGACATCGACGATGTGACGAGTGGCTACCCATCGTCGACTGGCGCGGTGGAGCTTTCCGAGGTCCTCAAGTTGCAGGACCGCGCCGCCACGCACTCGTGAGCGTGTTCGGCAATGGGCACCTCCTTCCGCATCAGGAGACGGTCGTCGTTTAGCGACCCTGAGCCACCGTGATCGTGACTTCAAGGTCGAAAGCAGCCCTTCCGCGGCGATGGCGGGTGAACTGACGACGTATCCGTCGAACCCGTACACGCCGTTCATCCGCAATCGCCGGGATGTTGGCGAGTCGTCGACTAAACCTGCAGAATAGGATAATTTGCCTTGTAGCGTTAGCGGCAGGTCTGTCATGTGGGCATATTTTGTAATATAAGACAATGCAACATGCTATCGAATGAGACATTGTGTCTATTTTGGTATTTGTCAAGTGTTTGTGATTGATGTTTGAACGAGTCCCCGAGCGCGTTCGCCCTTTTGTGGGGTTTACCTCGTATGTGATATGTTTGTTGTTTTTGTGTGTTTTATTATTGTGGTCGACTCGCCCAGACTCGAAGAGCCAGTCGCTAGGCGACTCCCTTGAACGCTCTGTACTTTGCCGTTTTCCCGTGCGCGAACGAGGTCGGGTGGCCGAGTCCCCGAGCGTGGTACTTGGCTGTTTCAGGCGCGACTCGAGGGTGAGTGAGGACTTGGCGCGTTAGTTTGTGCGCGTCACTCCTGCCTGGCCTATGGGGGTCATGGCGAAGTCCTGGGCATGCTCTCCTACTTGGCGTTTTCCCGGACCGCTCGAGGTGAACTGGTCTGCAGTCCCCGAGCGTGGTACTTAGCCGTTCGAGTCGCTATGTCAAGGATGCGGAGGACCATGGTCGCTGTAGGAAGTGTAGGCAGTTGTCTTGGTTCGTAGAACCAGTCGGGCTAGGCGACTCCAATGGGGCTCCGGGTAGGCGTTTCGGGACGATGCGACCTGAGGTGACTCAGGTTTTGCACCGCACTACTTAGCCGTGCCGATCGCTGTACCAAAGGTTGACTTCGCGGTTAGCGTAATGTGTTATTACGAAAAGTAGTGGCACAAGACATGGAGAGTAGGCGCAATTTGCGTAACTGCTTTTTTATTTCATAGCGACGGAGAATACATATGTGGGGTTCTAGGAGTAGAACTTCCGTGGAGGTTTACATTCCAAGGTCGCTGACGTCGAAGTTCGCCGTCCCCGCGGACGTCGATGAGGTAGTAGGCGTCATTGCCGAGTACTCGCCCTGATGGCGAATGGTCCTTCCCACGGAGGGGAGACCTTGTGCATGCCCTTCTTGTCCTGGATGAGGCGTAACACCAGGTCGCCTTCTTGGAAGGTGCGAGTTTTCACCCGCCGGCTGTGGTAGCGGCGAGTCCCTGCTGGTAGATAGCGGTGCGTGACCGAGCCAGTCACGTGCTCGCCGAGTTGATCGACCTGCTTTGGCGAGCCTGCAGCGCCTCCGTAGTGAACGATCCGCGCGAGTCGTTTCGAGGTCGGTAGCATGACCGCCTTTGGCGCCAGAGACCATGAATAAGGGGTGAAACCTGTCGACTGTTGACCGAGGTGCGGATCCCCAGATGATGAGGGCAACTCTCGACCTAGCACCCGGCGGTGCGCCGAGTGGTACTTGAGTCGCGGCTTCGTGCCATGGAGGATGCTCGTTGGCTCGTTCGCCTGGCCGTTGATTCCGGTGGGCGATCGACGCGAGGTCGAGCCGAATGTGGTGCTCTTCGCAGAATTCGCCATGGCCTTTGGCGAAGTTGGTGCCGTTGTCCGTGATGATGCTGTTTGGGAACCCGTAGCGATATATGATCTCGCGTAGGAATTTGGTGGCGGTCTTCCCATCGCATTTCCGAACTGGCTTGGCTTCCACCCACTTTGTGAATTTGTCGACCGCGACCAAGAGGTGGGTGTAGCCAGAGGGAGCCTTCTTGAAGGGGCCTACCATGTCCATACCCCACACAGCGAATGGCCAGGTGATGGGGATTGTTTTGAGCGCTGAGCTCGGCACATGCGTCTGGTTGGCGTACTTCTGGCACCCGGCGCACCGCTGGACAATGTCGACAGCGTCGGCGTGTGCGGTGGGCCAGTAGAAGCCATGTCGCATAGCCTTGGCAACAAGAGAGCGGGCGCCGGCGTGGTGGCCGCAGTCACCGGAGTGGATGTCGTGGAGGGTCTTGCGTTCTTCGGCGGGTTGGACGCAGCGTTGGAACACGCTGATGACACTGCGCTTGTGGAGCTCACCGTCGATGATGGCGTAGGACTTGCATCGATGGGCGATCATCCGAGCTTCCGTCTCGTCTGCCGGCAAGGTGCTGGCTTCCAGGTAGGCGATGTAGGACTTGGTCCAGTCGTCTGGCTCGTTGACGAGTGCGACTGTGGCTGCCTCGTTGGAGCGGACTCATGTCGATCTCCTTGGGGAGAGACTGATGGCTTGGTGATCGTGGTCGAGGAAGACGCCGGAGGGTGGTGCGAGTCGAGCCGACCCGATGCGAGAGAGGGCGCCGCCTCTCGTTCTTCCGCCTGTCAATCCACTCGACGGAGTAGCCCGTGAAGTGTCCGCCCAAATTGTCCATCGCTACAGACGCCGCCATGGTGGGGAGACGGCGTCGCAGTGCCGTGACTTGCCCCGCGACGAGGTCGGAGTCACCGTAGCAGCGTAAGCGATTGACGCTCATCTCCTTGGCCGCCAGATGTCAGGAGTAAGGCCTCGACGCCATGTTGTTGGTGCAGGTGAAGTCGAGAGGATGTAGCAGAGCTTGTCGCCTTTGGTGAAGTTAGCACGATCCTCGTGCTCGCCGTCTGCGTTCTTGGATCCACGGGCGCAGGCTCCAAGAATGAAGGTATGGCGCTTCTCCGTCATGGGCTTCTTCCCGCCGGCTATGAAGTCCGCTTAGGGCCCGCGACTTGATCGCTTTTGGCTCAGATTTGATGTTGTGGACGCCGATCTCGACGCCCACTTGGCGACTCCGCCTGCCGCCTCGTTATGGATGATGTCTTGCAGTGGTGCTGAGGACACGACCGTGATTGGGTGTTCTCGAAGTAGTGCGGCAGCGCCGGGCTCAACACCGCGATACCAGCTTTTGGTATGGGGGTACTGCCGCGACTCGGTGAGGACCTCGCTGATGTAGTAGACCGTCGCTGTACGGGCGCCTTTCTTCCTCCGTCGCTCGACGACCATTACGGCGCTGACGACGCGCTCGGAAGCCGCGACATAAACCAGCATGGGTTCTTTGTCGGCGGGGGCGACGAGTAGCGGTGCGGCGAGTAGCACCTTTTTGAGATCGCGGAGCGCGTCGTCCGCCTCCTTGTCCCAATCGAAGGTGGGGTTCTGCGATCAGCGTATAGAGGCATCGCTTTTCGCCTAAGCGGAGATGAAGCGATCGAGAGCCGCTACCGCCCGCCAGCTTCGATCGCCGCAGCACTCGGTTTGCCGAGCCGATCGTGTCGATCTTCGGGGTTCGCCAATCCTCGCTTGGAGACGACGCATTCAAAGGTTGTCCTGCAGTACACCAAGGTGCATTTGCCTGTTGAGCTTTATCTTGTATTTTCGCAAGTTGGCGAACGCTTCCGCCAAGTCACGAGTAGGTCGCCTGGCGAAGCGACTTTACGACCACGCCGTCGATGTAGACGTGATGTTGCGCCAATTTGGCTCGCAAGGCATTCTTGCATGCACCGCTGGTAGGTCGCCTCGGGCGTTCTTGAGGCCGAAGGTCATGGCGGTGTAGCGTATATTCAATGGCGGATGAACGCCGTTTTCCTCGCCCTCGACATCCATTTTGATCTGGTTGTAACCAGAGTAGGTGTCGAGGAAACACGCGCTCCGAGCCCGCGGTGGAATCGATTATCTGGTCGATCCGCTGAGGACGAATCGCCTTTGGGCAGGCGCTATTCAGGTTTGTGTAGTCGATACACATCCTCCAGTCCTGCTTTTTCTTCTCGACCAGGACTGGGTTTGCAGCCACTTGAGTATTTGATTGGCCGGATGAAGCCTGCAGCTAGTAGACGCTGCACCTCCTCGGCGATTGCTCGGCGCTCTTCATTGAAGGGCCGCATGACCGCTGACAGTCGCACTTTGGGGTCGGCGTTAGCTTGTGCTCAGCGAGCCCCTGGGACACCGGCATGTCGAGGGCTTCCATGCGAAAATGTCCCTGTTCTCACGGAGGAACTCGAGAGCGCCTTCCTATGCCGGGCTCATGCCCGTCCCGATCGCCACCGTCTGGCTGAGTCGCCTGGGACCAGCTCGACGCAGACGGTGTGCGAGTGGCCTCAAAGGTTGAGGTGTTTGCGCCCGAGTTGGGCTTCTTTGAGTATGGTGGGGTCGCCGTTGTTGACCCCGCCGCTGCATTTCTGGTGAGCTCATCAGCGTGGTTGGTCTCCGCCGCGATGATGGCGCCAGAAGCTCGCACCTTTGGCTCGCACCGGCGCCATGCCGGGTCGCCGCTGATGGTGATGACGCCGCACGGCCCGGGAGCTTCATCACGCTAGACGCGTGGGGCGCTGCCATAAACTTGGCGAACGCTAGCCCTGTGACGCAATGGTAGGGCTGTCAAGGGCACGAAGCTCAAGACGATCCGCCGGTGCGGAAGTTTGCTAGTGTGCAAGGTAACCGGCAGCGTGACCTTGCCGATCGGGTACGCCTTCCGACCGGGACGGCGCCATGGAACGTGGTGTGGGTCGTTCGATCATCGATCGCGGGAGCCGCAGCTCTTAAAGGTGTCGTACAGATGTTGATGGAGCTTCCGCCGTCCATCAATGTCTTGGGGAGCCGAGTCGCCGACCTTAGGCTTGACCACCAGGCGACTCGACCGGGTACTGGCGCGGGCGCAGTGGTCTTGTCGACCTGTGATGGGCTGCCCGACCAGTTGAGGAACTGGGGAACGCCGACTGGTCCACCGCGCTGACGGCCACGGCGCTGGCGATGACCTTCTTCTCGCTTCGTGTTGAAGCCCGTGAAGGTGTGGAGCGAGCCGGCCACTTTGTCAATTTTCCGCCGCTTGGGTCGCCGTCGGGTCCTCCCTGCTGCTCGCCGTGCCTTTTCGATCTCCCCGAGGGTGTGGCAATGACGGTGGTGTGCGCTATGGCTTCCTTCCTGCTATGAAACGCATATGGTTGGTTAAGGAGGGCCGGGTCGAACTCTGGCTTGGCCTTGTAGTTGCCGCCGTCGTGGCGTTGTCCTCCGTCAGCGCGAAGTTTTGCTCGCGCTGGCGCGTTCGCGTTGGCGACGAAGTCGACTCGCCCGCCATCAGCGGCGCTTGCTGGTGAGGCGAGTGTTGCTGTAGCGTAGGTCGGATCGCGTCATTGCCGTTGCCGCCAGGCGGCGTTGACCTCCCGAGTCGCCGTTAGTTTCCTGGTTTGGATCTTCCTCCGCTGCACTGCTTGGCGATCTCGAGGAGGTTGGGGATGTTGTCGAGTGTGCGAGTGTCGCTGAGCTTGGCACCAATGGCTCAGAGCGGCACGAAGTCTTGAAGCAATGGATCGCGGTGTCCGGTGGATGCCGACTGCGTTGTACCGTAGTTCTTGCCACCGCTGGACCCAGCTATGGTCGACTTGCTGGGTCCCTGGACGACGCCCAGTCCTCAATGGTGGTGGCGCTGGTGTAGGAGCACTCGTAATGCCCGACGGCGGCGTCACAGATCTCTTCCTGTGAGTCGACATCGCCCGGGAGGGTGTTGATCCACCGCCGCACGCCCCTTCCATCATTAGGGAGGTAACGGCGGCTAGCGTGTCGCAGTGGCTCGCGATCCCCATTGCCATGAGGTATGTGTCGAGCCAGACGGGGTCGCATTTAGGGTCGATTTTCTATCTCCTTCGGCGCCTTGAAGTTTGGCGGTACTTCGCCGATCATTGGTCCGGCACTTGGGGCCGAAGTCGACCGAGCGACCCATGGGCTCGCCGTCACGATTGGTTAGGTGTGTCGCAGGTCATCTGGCTGGGCGGCGCGCTTTTGGTTGTTGATGATATGGGTGCGGGCATCGATGGTTGCCCGCTGGCGGCGCACGGTTGGTCGCTGGCCTGGGGTCACAGGAGAGAGTGCCGCGTCAAGGGTCGGTGTTGGAGCTGTAGTGGCTCGTGGCGGCGCTGAGGGTGTTTGCCACCGGGCGGCCGCTGAGGCCGCTTCGCTTCCGACGATTTAACGCGAGTATACTCGACCGCGAAGTCGGCGCCGCTTTTGCTGCTCGACGGCCTTTTGCGGCAGGGCCTGACGTATTGGATCTGCAGGGCGCCGCCGCGGTGGCCGTGATGTCGGTTGCTGCCCGCCTGCCACGAGGTTGTCCATCGGGTGGAGAATAGTGGAAGGCCGTTGTGTCTCGCCCGTGAGGAGACTACTATCCGCTGGTCCCTCGGGGTGCGGTTGGGTGGAGGCGGGCGCCCATCACCGCCGATCCCCGGCGGGTCCGCACTTCTCCCGTGGCGTGTTCTCGCAGATCGCGCTTTCGCCACGCGGGCCGGTCGTTTGCTGCAAAGTTCAGGGCGCGCCTGAACGGTGGGGTTCAGCGCGACCTGATCCGCTGTTGGTGGTAGCGCGATAGCTCTGCCGCCACCTGCTCGAGGCAAAAAAATCGCGCCGCTTGCCTTGCGCATCGCCTCCGCCAGCCAGCGGAGTTCTCGACCTCCGCCGCGGGCGTTAGGAGGGATTGGGTGGGAATGGATCCTCCGGCGATCGGTGCCGGTCGCCATGTAGGTCGCAGCGTGGCCGGTTCCGCCACGGAGGTCGGCGGTTCTCCACCCGAGTCGAATTCAAGATCCCGAGGATGGAGGGGTCTCAAGTCTCCCACGTTGGAGACCTGGGTGATGGAGCCCGTGGGTGAAGCCGCGTGATGGACCCGTAGTGACGCCGTCGCCGAGTCGGCGTCGTCGTTGAGGGCGCGTCTTCCGCGGCGCTGAGTTTTCGCCACGCCGCCGGGGCCGAATTGTACTCGGAGGCGAGGCGATGGATCGTGCGGATCTGGATCTCGGAGAGCCGATTGTGTGGCGGCGACTCGCGGATGCGAGCCGAGTCCTCCGAGACGATGATGTCGGTGAGGCCGACGAAGAGGCTGATCGTGCCGACCGGCAGGATCACGCCAGCGTGACGGTCGCGCCGCCGGACGTAGCTGCTCGTCAAGATTTGGAGCATCTCGCCGATCGCTATCATGCGCCGGTGGCGCACCGCCTGCTGATGGGCAGATTGATCTCGCCAGAACACCGCCAGACCGCCAGGCCCCATGGTGGGCGCCACTGCCGTGGGAATGGTCACGCAGATGCCGCAATCGGCAATGAGTAGTAGAACGAGGGCAAGGGCGGCCAGCCATCTGCGTGCGAGATGAGGGCGGAGACTCAGGTTTTACCTGTGTTCGCCCCGGAGGGTAAAGACCTACTCCTGCTAGATTGTATTATGGAGGTGGTACAATGGGCGAGCTCGGGCCAGGCGGCGAGTCGCTTGGGGGTATGATGGAACGATTCTACTCGGCCTCCGTGGAGGTTTATATAGGCTCACCTCCCTAGGGTTTACATATCTCAACCGATTCAGTTAAAGCTTCTGATTGCTTAACCTAATCCGACTGGGTTTATCTACTCGCCTGGCCTTCAGCTTCCAAATACTTGGTTTCTCGCTGGCTTCAATCCATTGTGCCTTGCAGTGCCCACTCGCCAATTCTTGGGCTTGAAACGGCTCATTGGTATACCCCGGTAGGCACATCCCCATCATCTACTTTGCTTGATGAGAGTGGTTCATTAGGTCCTTTCCTAGATGCTACTATTGCTAGAACTATATTGGGAAACACTGAAACTCCTAGTGAATATACTATTACTCCTGTTAGCTCACCTGAGTCTAGAGAGAGATATGATATTAATGATGGTTACATTGAGATGACTGATGAATTTATTGAAGAATATCGAAACACACGTGGTGCTAGTGCTATTAGGAGTCTCCTTGAGAAACGTACTATTATACCTAAACTGTCTCCTGATGCTAAGTTTGCCACTTCTCCCATAGACATTAAAGATAAGGATTATGATTTCTCTCTTGATTTATCCTATATAAATATTGTTGAGAAAGAACCTTTTTGTGGGACTGAGAATGAAAAGGCTGTGGCACATATGAATGAGCTTTCTACTATGAGTGCCTTATTTTCCGATGATGTTAAGATGCGTACCTACTTTGTTGCTAAAATCTTCCCTTTTTCACTAAAAGGAGAAGCTAAAGCTTGGTTTAATAGTTTACCTCCTAGATCCATTGATAGCCCTGATTGCTTGATTGCTACTTTCTTTCAGAAATATTTCCCTCCTAGTGCTAGACATGATGCTTTGCAGAAACTTTTTGATTTTAAACAGGTAGAAGAAGAGAAATTGCCTGAGTCTTGGACAAGATTATGTGCCTTGATTCATGCACATCCTGGATGTCCATTACCCAAAAATGAGCTTACTGATATATATTATAATGGACTAACTGATGAATCTAGGACATACCTAGATAGTTTTCCTGATTGTGTTTTCAGTAAAAGAACTCCTGTAGAAGGTGAAGAATTAATGGCTAAAATAAGCAAGAATTATGATGATTGGGCTACAACTGAGCCAATTACACTTGATCCTACTACACCTGAACCAATTGTGCCTAAACCAACTCCAACACCAACACCAAGGAAGAGGGGAGTGATTGAATTAAATGATGAAGTGATGAAAGAGGCTAAGAAATGTCTTAAGGAGAAGGGTATTAGATTTGAAGATGTGAAGAATTTACCTCCTATAGAAGAATTATGTAAGCCAATTTCCCACTCATCCACTATTGAGGTACACTCTTTCCAACACTTTTATGAAGGTGATATTCCCTATGGTAAACCTCCTGATCAATGCTTAGAGTAACTTGACATTTTTATTGTTAAACAAGGTAATTTTAATAAACAAGTTCAGAATCATCTATTGGAAAACTCTAGAGCTATTAATGAGTTGAAAGATATTGTGGAAAGAACTACTAATGATGTTAAAATGCTTGTTAAATACTTCCAAATGGTTCAAACCCAAATTGATCAACTTGCTAAGGTACAAAAAGATATGCTAGTTAATGCTTCTGGAGATAAACATGCTTATGAAATTAGAACTAGGAGTGGTGTTGCCACTCAAGATCCTTTATATCCTGGAGGACATCCTAAATGAACTGAGCAGGATTCTCAACAAGCTGAAAATAGTGGTAGTCCTTCTAAGATAAAGAAAAAGAAACATAAAACAGTTGAGGAACCTTCTGAACCTACTGTAGATCCTAATAGTATATTTGTCTCTGATGTTGAAACTGAAAGTGGTAATGATAACAATGATGCTCTTGATAAGGAAGAAATTAAAGAAGAACCTGAGAAGCCCACTAAGAACCATAGTACACTAAGGAAGATTTTATTGCTAATAAACATGGTAGTGAAAGAGAACCTTAGGTGCAGAAACCAATGCCTTTTCCTAATAAGAAACACAAGTCAAAGGAGGAAGAACACTATAACAAGTTTTGTGAGTGGATGAAACCTTTATTTTTGCAAATTCCTTTGACTGATGCTATTAAGTTGCCTCCTTATTCAAAGTATATGAAGGATATTGTCTCTAATAAAAGGAAGATTCCTAATGACGAAATTTTTACTTTGCTTGCTAATTATTCCTTCAATGGTAAGGTTCCAAAGAAACTTGGTGATCTAGGAATTCCAACTATTCCTTGCCCTTTTAAAAATAATTATTTAGAACTACTTTGTGTGATTTGGGAGCTAGAGTTAGTGTTATGCCTTTTTCCCTCTACAAGAGACTCCAGCTAGAGAAATTGATACCAACTGATATATCTTTGCAAATGGCTGATAAGTCTACTACTATCCCTGTTGGTATATGTGAGAATGTTCCTGTTCAAGTGGCTCATAATTGCTTGGTTTTAACTAATTTTGTTGTACTTGAGATGACTGAAGATGATAATATGTCTATTATTCTTGGGAGACATTTTCTTAATAATGCAGGTGCTGTCATCAATTGTAATCAAGGAAAAGTAACTTTTAATATTAATGACAAAGAGCATACTGTCTATTTCCCCAAGAAGATTGATAAGAGCTATGGCCTAAATTCAACTGAAAATATTGAGAGCATGAAGGTTGGAGAAATATATTGTCCCATTCCACAAGAAAGTTTTGAAACTATTATGATTGGGACTATTGCTTTCAAGATTGAGGTAACATAATCATTTTGTGAAATGCAAAGTTTTGTTTCATATAAAATTGTTTTGGTAACAAGAATTGATCAACCTTGTTAACAAAGGGATTGTAATGGACAAAAACAATGCTTTCACAATGATTATACTTGCTCACTTTTATTTTTCTCCTTTTCATTCTTTACTCTTCGTCTTGTTAGTTTTAGTTTTGCTAGTTTTTTGATTTTTAGAGTGTCTTAGAACTTCTGTAGTTTTGGTTTTGGTTTTCTTTTGTGTCTTTAAAAAAATCTTTTTCTATGAGAAAATCAATTTTCATAACCTAAAAATTGGCCAAAAATAAAGTTTCTCGAAAAATTCATATTAAATTTTTTTCCATGAAAAAAGAGGCAGAAGGGCACCTGGAGTGACCCAGGGGGACCCACCAGGCCAGCACACCCCCTAGTGGCGCGACCAGCCCTAGGTGGCCCCTGGCCTGGGTGTGGCCCACCCCTGGCCCTCCAAGTTGCCTCCTTCTAGCCACTTCTTTCTCTCTCCCAAAAAACACCGGAAAATATCTCAAAGCTTGAGTTCCTGCTGTTCTTGCTCCCGATTTGTGATCTACTTTCTCATCCCATCTTTGTTGCTGATGTTTTTTGGAGGGATTGCTCTCCGGTATGTGCCTCCTCCGCTTGTCCAATTAGATTTTTGATTGGTAGATTGTATCATGAGTATTTTGCTACTGTAGGTGATAGGTTGTGTGAGCTTGCATGCTTGTTCTATGCTTAGAGATTTCATGCATGTTTAGCCCTCTAGCAAGTTCCTATAGTAGTTCTTCATCATTCATTAACTTGGAAATCACTTGGTTTGATGTTTGTCTAAAAATTTCAGAAAAAAGGTCATGGAAAACCACACCTTTGGAGAAGTGTTTGAAAGTGATGCACCTAGGATAACAAGGCCTTCGAGATCATCTTATCGAGCTAGGCCATCATACAATGAGGATCTTATTGCGCCGTGTTTTGGCAACAAGGGAGATGAGGGGGATGCGCACCCTTCTACCTTCCCTTGTTTTACTTTTTTGTAAGCTGCAGGGATTCTTGATGATTTCCTAACTCTTGTTCATCGGGTTGGACTAACTGATTATATGCAGGATCGAGTGAGCAATATGCTATGCTCACCAAAACTTTGTGGAGAGTTTTTATTTCACTAACACCCCTTACAAGACAGATGTTTCATTCAAAATCTATGACAGGCCTGTCACCATGACATTGAAGAAATTTTGCGGCATTATAGGTATTGGCATGGCTGGGACGGTGAAGAAGATTCAAGCTTGACCTGCTGATTTGTTGGAGCTCTACCGCGGGGTAACAAATGATGATGACCGCACAACCCAGCACGGGAAGATAAGAAATATTCAATTCCCAGCTCTCAGATATTTTGCTTACTATCTTGCAACTAGTATTCTTGGTAGGGAAAATAGTAGTAATATTTTTAACTATCATTTGGCCTTTCTAGCTGCTGCACTCAACAGTGAAACCAGGTATAATCTTGGTTCTCTCATTGCTCGTCGCCTAGCTGCTAGAGGACCCATTTATGGGGTTATTTTTGCTGCATGTGTATTTGCTGCCTTAGAACTTTCTGTTGATCTGAATGATACAATATTGGCTCCACAGAGGCTTGATCTTGCTGCCATGAAAGCGCATCACTTTGTTACTACTAGCTCTAGCCTTGAGAGTGTAGTTTACATGATGATGTTTACTGACGGGGACGAGAGGCAAATTGCTTTGCCACATGCTGCTTTGTTCAGTATTTGTAGGGGACCTTGGTCACGCTCCAAGGAGGAGATGGATGATCAGCTATGCATGCGTGGTTTCCACGAGCGCTACCAGGGAGACGCGCCCTCTTATGACCACTTTGTTCACTACACAGGTGCTTCCTCGAGCACGTACCAGGGCGAAGGGGCCTCTTCGTCACATTACAGAGGCAATCCTTCTTGGCCAGGCTGGGATTGAGATCCACCTAGGCCAAAAGCCTAAGCTTGGGGGGACTTAGTTGTTGGGTTCAGCGGTCCTTAGTGGAGTTTGGTTTCATGTTATTATTCAAGCCACACAAGTGAAAGGCAATAGGGATGATTTATGACAACTCGAGGTGTGGTAAGAGGTTGGTAATGAACTCTATTTGTCTTCATTTTTGTACATATACTCATGAGCATGCTTAGTCTGTTCATGTAAGGTGTATGTATTTATTGAATGCTTAGTAGTTCTTGCTCTCTTATGATTAACTCCAACTTGCTATTAGTTTGTAGCATGTAATTTGAATGTTTGCTTGCATTGTTCTATTCATAACTTGGTATGACATTATGGTATCCTCCTCTGAACATTTCATTTGAATCGACTTGGCACATGCTCACGCATGCATATGACTGAACAAAAGTCAGTTAAGCCTCAATGATTTATTTTGCCTCAGAGTTCTTATATCACTTTTATGCCATAATTAATTCTGTTTTGTTGCAAGCATGATTATGATAGTTATTCCTCTCTCGTTTGTCGCTCCCTTTCTATTGCTAGCCTTCACTTGCACTGAGTATGAGATCTACTCGTGCTTCCAACTCCCCAAAACCAATATTGTCAAAAGTGTCCACCATATCTACCTACTAGCATCATTTGCTATTATGGGCATATTTATTATGCCTTGTTTTCTTCCAAATAAAATGTTTGCTTGTTATGAGAAAATTAGTTAGTAAAGCTCTCACAAACTTGATGGCACACTTTATTTCTTGCACTTAATAAACCTGAACCATTGTGACTATCCATGAAAGTTATATTCTTACAAATTATAGGCTGGGAGTTAGCAGAACCATGCTGTCACGGGGGACGCTTTTAACACCTGTAAATATATACCCAGTTGATATCATGCTCTTTTGTTTACGGATGTTGTCGGTGTGAAATAAAAGGGGAGCTTGTAAGTCCATGGAGTTATGTATATGTGTTAGAGAAATGCCTGGGCCGTAGCCTAAGCCATGCCTAATCATGGTGGAAATTTGCAGCATAACCATAGTGAGAAATCTATGAAGCATTCTTCTTATAAAAAAGAGAGAGATTTAGAAAATAGGAAAGAGAGAAAAAGCACCATTTTTCCCATGGTAAATAAGAAGATTGCTGAGATGCACATTGTCTGCTTGCCTTGTCATTTTGATATGGGATAGCTCCTATATCATTGGGAAAGGGGTACCCCATTGGCGGTTCTCTATGATACGCATGTATTTACTATGACAAGAACTTACCGGTAACTAAACTTGAGTAGCATGAGGAGCAGCCCTCGTACTCACGGGACATGAGATTTCCAGTTTATGGTCTGTCAAGCATATAACTCATATTGGACCTCACTTTCACTTTAACCATCTAAATATGCCTATGATAGGGGCAATGAGAGATCAAAGCTAATGAGTACCATACTTTCAGCATTTGGAAGCCTTTCAAACTTTTCAAAACCTTTTCACTTCCTTATTGAGTCACCACTTATTCTATAAGCACCTTCTTGAGAGTATAGTTGTCATTCTTAGTGTAATGTGCTTGTCTCAAACCTGGTTAATTATGTCATGACTTTGATGCTTGTATCTTTGCTATCTTTACTTATAGTCTTCACTTGAACTTCAGAGGTTCCTTGGCATTTATGTTTTGCTCCACCATCAAAGGCAAGCGATATACCACTCTATCATACCTTTTTATGAGCATTGCAATGTTGCTCATGTTTCTGTTTTATGCTACTTATTATTATTGTGTTGGAATCTCTTCCTAGCTTGCAATGGCTATTGAGTAGACTTAGTTGCATGCTCCTTATTATGAATTGTCGAAGTACCGATCATATGTTGAGAATATTTAAGTAAAATGTGTTCGTGAAAGTTTCTTTTATCGCATCAGTTTTCAACTGAATTGCTTGAGGACAAGCAACAAGCTAAGCTTGGGGGGAGTGGATACGTCCAAAACGTATCTACTTTCCCGAACACTTTTGCTATTGTTTCTCCTCTAAACTTGTGTGATTTGGATACAACTAACACGAACTGACACTGTTTTCAGCAAAATTGCTTTGGCGTCTAGTTTTTATGCAGAAAATCAACTTTCAGGGAAAATCCCGGAAAATATGCAAAAACTCCTATTTTACCAGAAGACTCACGGTGCCAGAAGATGAGACAGAGGAAGGCCACGAGGGGCCCACACCCCTGGCCGCGCGGGCTAGCCCATGTCGTGCCTGGGAGGGGTGTGGCCACCTCGGGCACCCTCTCGACTTCCCTCTTCACCTACATAAAGCCTTCTGACCTAAAAACTCTGGGGGGTTTGACGTTTTTCTAGATAGAGTTCTGATGCGCCGCCACCACCAGAAACCGCGATTCAGAACCAGAAACTCTGTTTTGGCATCCCGTCAGGATGGGGAATTGGAGGATATCATCGCCATCATCACCGATGCCTCTCCATCAACTATCCATGTTTCCCCCATCCATGAGTGAGTAATCCCCCACTGTAGGCTATGGGGATGGTAGGGATTGGATGAGATCTATCATGTAATCGAATAAGATTGTTAGAGAATGGTGCCTAGTATCTTTATTAGTGCTATTTGACTTTGTTGCAACTTGTTGTGCTTAATGCTTGTCACTAGGGCCCGAGTGCCATGATCTCAGATCTGAACTTGTTATTGATTCATGATGATATTATTGTTTGTGATCTTATCTGCAAGTTGTGTACACATATCATAGTCCGGAACCAAAGGCCCCGAAGTGATAGAAATTGGGACAGCCGGAGGGAATGGCTGTGATATGAGGATCACATGTGTTCATGGAGTGTTAATGCTTTGCTCTGGTGCTTTATTAAAAGGATTACCTTAATTGCCAGTAGATTCCCTTGAGGCCCCACTGCAACGGGCTGGCAGGACAAAAGCTAGTGTGCAAGTTCTCGTTGCGAGAACATATGACTATATATGAAACACATGCCTATGATTGTTTAGTACTTGGATGCTTTATCTTATTTATCTGCAAATGCCCTAGATCTTGAAGTTATATGAATAGTCTCGTCCATGCAACGCCCGTCCATCCAACCCTATGCCTACCGCACTCAGATCCTATTGTTTGCTACTATTGTTACTACTTCCTTTGTTTTACTTCATTACATTTTGCTATTGCTACTACAAAATCATATACCGATAAACTATCATGAGCAAGACTATTTCCAGGTGTAGCTGAATTGACAACTCAGTTGTTAAGGATTATAAGTATTCTTTGGCTCCTCTTGTGTCGAATCAATAAATTGGGTTATACTACCCTCGAAGACTGTTGCGATCCCCTATACTTGTGGGTCATCATGCCGCCGAGGAAGACCTCGCAAGATCGCCTCCAATGCTACCACCACGACACCTGCTCCTCCCCAAGCCCTCGATCCGCGTCGCCCGAAAGACAATAGGCCTAGGTGGACGCCCTAGG
This sequence comes from Avena insularis, assembly GCA_023614405.1. Classification (NCBI taxonomy): domain Eukaryota; kingdom Viridiplantae; phylum Streptophyta; class Magnoliopsida; order Poales; family Poaceae; genus Avena; species Avena insularis. Next base: position 330,302,718 of record CM042693.1, read on the forward strand.
CCACGACATTATGCCGCCGCCTGGCCGAGGTCATCGCCGCGACCACCGCCCTCGACCCGCTCCGTCGGCACCTTCCCAACCTCCCCTCCAAAGAAGACCGCCGCAGCCGCCACCCCTTGCACCTTAGGTACTAGGGGGCTGCCGCCACCGCGGCCGACGCAGGTGGCAGCGACAGAGGGATGGGATCTAGAGGAGGGAGGTCGACTGCTGCAGGATCTGGGGCCCTCCGGTGGAGCCTAGGGGTCTTCACGGAGAGGAGGATAAAAAGGCTTCTGGGATTTAAAAATATTTTTTAAAAAAGTTTTTTGTAGGATATGGTGGAGGTGACCCCTCCGAAGATGCCTAATTTTGGTGTCCAACGATCAAACGGAGACATGACATTCTGGAACAGTAGATTAAACTCTTCCAAGTGAATGTATTGATCATCTCTTTTCTCTTTCCTTGAAGAAACTCCGAGGTTACTCAAACAAGTAGTCACTCTCACCACTACGATCTCGCCGCGCGCAGTTTGGCTCCCATGTCGGCGTGTCGTCGCCCTCTATCTCCTTGGCACGGGAACGATGCCACACCGATTTCTCCGCCGGCTGCACTGGCGAAGACCGGTGTCCCATAGTGCGTCCGCAAGCTTGAGGGAAGGCAACTGTATTGCGTCTCTGCTGCGAACTGTGAAGTGAGGAGAGAGGAAAAACCGTTTTTTAACTCTTATGGCCCGGCCATACCAGTATGTTCGACCTCAATTTTTTTTTGCTTAAGACCGATGGCCACAATGTTTAAATCTCCTTAAGGTCAACAGTAGGAGGCTTATGGCCGACCTTAGGGCATCTCTGTAACACCCCAGCATTTAGAAACCAACAAAGGGTAGAACTAGGATTTTGTATGCATGCATTCATCTGTAAAATGTGGGTAAGTTTTCCGCCAAACAAAAACCTAAAGTGATCAGAGTTTCTTTCACTCTCTGTGTAGGAATAGCTATTGAGAGTGGTCGTTATAAATTTTGACATGATCTTTATGAATCAATGTGTTTTGGGGGGAAGAATTTGAATTCAAATTTCAAATTTGAACTTATATTTAAAAGTTAAGATTTGGTATTTTGAAATGATTTTCAAAAGGATTTAGTAATATCATTTGTTATAATAAAGAAATAATACATAATAATAGAATTCAATATAAAGTAATTCAAATAAGAAATGACTCTTTATTTCTTATCCTTATTCCATACACATTTTTACAATGATAAACTGTAACATCCCCAAAATATTAACCAAGGTTATCATTTCCAATCACCCAAAATTAGGGTTAACAAAAACTTTGTTAATTAAAATCATTATGAATGCATGTGTGTATGTGATGAATGTATGAGTGCATGAATGGACTTGTGTGATTGTTGTGAATAGAAAGGAATGGTTTAAAGATGAAAACAACATCATCTAAATCAAACCCAAGCAGAATCAAATCAAGAGAAATTCAAAAACAAACAAAACAAGCAAATCTCATTTTTGCCAATCTTGCTCACTAGACGAGTTTGAGTGTTTCTAGTCCAAGATTACAAACGGAAACAAATCTATTTCTTTTCACCCCTTGCTAGACGAGGTGAAAGTGAACCCAAGCCCACTTTGCAAACCCATAGGAACATTTGGCAACCCTTTTCAAATGACAATTCAAAATTGAACCTTTATCATATGAGAAGATCACCATTTGTCAAAACCCAACCAAACCAGTGCACCTTGACAAATCCAACCAACCAGAGACTACCTAGTATGTGACTAGTACACCCACCAAGTTGTAGGGTTTGTAGCATAGAAAACAAAAAAAAATCTACGATGGGAACAACTAAGTACCAAGATCTATCTACTAGATACAAGCAATGGGTGGATATACACCCATAGAATACATACCCTCGAAGACCGAATAGCGTTAATGAGGTTGTACTCGTGGATGATGTAGATGAACGCTTGCCGATCTCAAGATCGTGATGAAGTCCATCTGGTCCAGCCGGTCCAACACCGCAAAGCAGTGGTGCATCCGTGATCGCACACACGTCCGGGTACCCCGACAACCTCCGCGCCCTCGCTCCAGCGAAGCAGCGGAAGCAACAAATCCTTCCAGAAAAAGCCATCGGGAACATGTATCTCGCTGATCTGAGAGCATGGGGAAATTCTAAAGGGGGGAGAGAGATCCTTCACGAGGAGGTGAGCTTTGAGAGGAGGAGAGGGAGGCCTTTTATAGGGGAGAGGGGGTGATGACCCACAAGTATAGGGGGTGTATCGTAGTACTTCCGATAAATAGGAGTGTCGATCCTGACGAGGAGCAGAAGGTGCTGAATAGTGGTATGGAGCAGGAAATCCCTGTGAATACTTAGCAAACGGATTTATAGTGGTTTTCTGACAAGGCAACAAAACTAGGAGCAAGTAACAAAAGTAACGAACAAACGGAGCAAGTGGCCCAATCCTTTCTTAGCAAAGGACAAGCTGGTGGAAATACTTATAAGGATCAAACGTTCTCGAGGACACATGGAAATTCTGTCAAGTGCTTTCGCTTCAAATAGCTGAGTACTCTTCTCTTTTGTTTGTAAGTGTTGTGTGGGTGAACCTGTGCTAACATACCGCCCTTCCTAGGACTAATACATACTTGTGATTAAACCCCCTGCAAACATCCGTAACTACAGGAAAGTAATTAAGATATAAATCTAACCACAACCTTAAACTCTGAGATCCTATGCTCCCTTGTGCAAAGGTGTCCTAACGGGGGTTCAGGTTTCTGTCACTCCGGCAACCCCACAATTAGTAGACAAATACACAATTCATTCACTTAGGCCCATAAATGGTGAAGTGTCATGTAGTCGATGTTCACATGACACCACTAGAAGAATAGCACCACAACTTAAATACTAAACCATTGAATAATAACTCATCACAAATTCACTACTAATGACATGACTTCTCCCATGTCCTCAAGAACTAAACGAACTACTCACAAGACATCATATGGATCAAGATCAAAGATGATATGGTAATGGATAACAATCTGAACATAAACAATAATCCAATGGTTCCACTCACAAGCATCAACTACAATAGTAATCAACACCGGGAAAGTTTCCCCTAATGAACTAAAGCAATATCCAACACAATTGTTACAGCGAGACGGAGTGGTGATGATGGTGCTGGTGGAGATGATGGTGTGGATGATGATGATGATCCCGATGAAGCCTAGCTTGACGACGGTGTTGATGGCGACGGTCTCCCCTCTTCAGGAAGGAATTCCCATGGCAGAAATCTGTCGCCGAAGAGATCTTTCTCTCTCGGTGTTTTCTGCCCCCAGAGGCGGTGAAAATCTATCTATGGTTGCTCCTCGAGGCTTAGGGTTCCGTAGGGAAGATATAGGCAAAGGGGCGGAGTTGGAGGCCGGGCAGGTGGGCCACACGCCTAGGGGGTTATGGGCCCCTTGAGGCCTTTCTTAGTCTCTCCTTCTGGCTTCCTTCGTCCTCTGGTAAAATAATATGTTTCCATATTTTTCTGGTATTTTTCTGATCTTCGCGAAATTGCATCGAAACGCCTTCTTTTCCATCAGAATCCAGACTCCGGAAGTCCATCCTCTAGGAATCATCCAACATGCATAAACAGATGAAAAGCCATAAGTAATACCTCATAATAAGACAAATATCAATGAATAGAGGTAAATTATGATATAGAAAGGTGATGCAAATTGGGCGTATCAGGGGGCACCCAAGGGGCATAACGCCCAGCCATGGGGGCTGCCCCCACCTCTTCGACATTCATGTGGGTGGAGTTCCCACTCAAAATGAAAAGCCTCCACTCACATAAACATGCCTCCATTCAAAAATCCACTCACATGCATTAAATTTCCACCAAATTTAATGCAAGCTCTCATTTAAATAAAATCTTTTATTTATTTATTAAGAATTTTGTTAATTATTTTAATTAACAAAAATTCACATAAAACCCCTTGCTAGTATTAAATTTCACATGCAGAACCAGTTTTAGCAATTTCAACCAAAACAATTTTGGTGTCTAGTGAAATAAATTCCCGCGCTTTCCTTTTTCTTTCTCTGGCATATTATTTGCTCCAAATGGTGTCGGTATCCCTTAAGTGTGTCACCCTACGGTTCGCGAATAATGTAGACACGATCAATACCCCTCTCCGATCAATAATCAGCAATGGACTGAGATCCGCATCGACTCCACATATTCAACAATGACTTATGTGATCGTGTGAACCTTATACGCATGTAACTCAATCCCTTTGTCTCAAGATATATTACATGTCCGATATTCGATCATCGGTATCTCCATACCTAGTTTGATCTCATTACCGACATGTACTCTTTTCTTGTTCCCGTGATATAACATTCTAGTGATCAAATCACTTGCTTGCAAGCTAACTAATGTGATATCACCGAGAGGGGCCAGAGTATATCTATCCGCAATCGGGATGGACAAATTCTACTCTTGATCCACGAGCCTCAACATAACACCTTCATAGCACTGACCCATCTTTATAGTCACCCTGTTACGGTCTGACGTTTGATGTTATCAAGATATTCTTCTGGTGTTAGTGATTGACATGATCTCATGGTCTAAGGACTAAGATTACTTCATATGATGTTATAGCAATATAAACACAATGACCTTGATCGTAATGCTATACTTCGGATGAATGTTCATCACATCATTCCAACAATGTTGTGAACTCGTTATTAACAACATCCAATGTCCATGATCAGGAAACCTTTGATCATCTTGTTAATCAACGAGCTAGTTTATGAGAGAGGCATAACTAGGAAATTTATATTTGTTTATTAAACACACATGTATTAACGTTTCCGTATTAATACAATTGTAGCATGCAAAATAAACATTTATCATAAATAAGGAATACGATAATAACCACTTTATTATTGCCTCTTGGGCATATTCCCTTCAGTCTCCCACTTGCACTAGAGACAATAATCTAGTTAGAAAACTTTGCGTATTGAACACCTATAGCTTTCTGGTGTTCCATACACGCGATTGCAAGTGGTTAACATAATCTACGGATCTGACGCTTTCAGGTCCGTGTGTATTTGCATATCTTTGCGTCTTCACGCATCACTCATTCTCCAATGAGATGGCATTGTATAAATTTGGTCTTTTGGTGAGACCTTTAGTTCCTTGGGGTTAAATCACGTCGATACTATTGTCGTACAATATATCTTTAGTGTTAGACCGTTGCGAACCACACCTTAGTTTGATAACAAACTACTTGACACAAATGCCCTCCTTTGCTGCTACTATAGCAGTCATATACTTAGCCTTTTGTTTTAGTATCCGTCACAATGTCTGAACTTTGGAATTCATCCAAATCCATCATGGAAACTTTCTTTCCATTTCATTGTGCCACCCATAGTTTAAATTGAGATAAGCTTAACTTGTATCTTGTGACAAAACTAGTATCAATGTAACGCTTTACAATGAACTATTTGTAATTGTTTGTCACCTCTACACAAATATATTCTTAGTTCTTCCAAAATATCATAAGAATATCCTTACTATCGTCCAGTGATCATTTTATGATTCATTCTGGTATATGCTCATAACACTTAGAGCATAGGATATATCTAGATGTGTACATATCTTGGTATGATTGATCAAAACATTCTTGTGATTTCACTCATCAAGTGTCAAAGCACTTGAATCTTGTTTCACTTATCAAGTGTCGATACACTTGAATCTTGATTCAATTCTTTTCCATGCGACAAGAAACTTTTCTTGTCGTTTCTATATTGAACTCCTTCAATATCTCATATATGTACGTTTGGCACAACCATATTAGCGTCACAGTCTATCTGTGTAGACATTCATGCTAAATATTCGGGTTTTGCCTAAGTCTTTCATCGAAGTGAAATTATTAACCTTTGTCATTAAAAGATACATCATTTCCAATCAACAAGATGTCCTCCACATAATGTATTAGAAATATGTCTCAGCGCTCCCACTTAATTTCTTGCAAATGCAAGCATCTTCATCGTCTCCTGATGAAAACTCCTTTAACAGTTTCATCACGGTGAAGATTCCAACTCCTCGATGCTTACTTCAACCATTGAAGTTTGCATGCCCTTTTTAGCATCCTTTGAATTAACAAAACCCTTTGGATCATGTCATGCACACGTCCTAGGTAACCATTCTTTTAGAAGAACTTTGTTTTGTTTATTCATCTACCATATACCAAATTATATGTAGTGGTTGCTACTTTAATCCGTCCGGACTAAATATCGCTATGAAAGATCAAATCTTGTCATAGTCAACTCCTTGAACATTGTCATAAAAACTTTATGACATGTCGACTATTTCATAGATGTGAAACATCCATGTCTGTTTCTTTATAGATCCAAATACGAACGATAGGTTTTTACACCTTTCCGGAGGGTCTTCCAAGTTCAAAAAACTTGATTTCTCGTGTATGGAACTATCACGGATTTTATGGCTGCAAGCCATTTGATGGAGTCAGGGCCCATCATCGCTTCTTTGCATGTAGTCGGTTGATCATTGTCAAACAATAATTATTTATTCTCAAATCTCAGTATTTGATTATTTATCCGACCTACTTGGTTCAATAGGAACTTAGACCTCCGTGACCACAACCTTTGAGGCACGTGATCCATGAGAATTCTAGCTGCCTCCGGAACGTTTTTCGGTGCTGCACAACTCAGCACATACAGCTAAGGTTCGTTAACTTTATCAAAGTTTTTTTGTCCTCCCACTTAACTTTTGCGAAAAAATCCTTTTTCAAGAAACTTCACATTTCAAGCGAAAACCCCTTTTTTCCTCGGTGTTATGGAGGAATACCCAATTGTTATTTGAAATAACCTACAAAGACATGCTCATCTAACTTTGGTTGTAAACATCTTACTTATGCTTAGCATACCAAAATTTAAGAAAGGACAACTTGGGTTTTACCCCAAACCATAACTTACATGGTGTCATTTCAACGGATCAAGATGGAGCTCTTTTCACTGTAAAAGTAATAGTCTCTAAAGCTTTTAATCTTTTAAAACATAATGGCAGTTTTATAAATAACACCTTTGATCCAACCATGCCAAACAAGGTTTCATTACAAATCTCAAACACTCCATATTCCTATGGTGTTTCGGGAGATGTAAATCTAGGTGTTTTGCTAAACTTGCAACTCAAATAAATCCCTTTATGATAAAATCATAAATCATTTATTTTCTTGTTACACTTGCAACTCAAATAAATCCCTTTATGGTAAAATCATAAATCATTTATTTTCTTGTTACAATGATTTTCCACTTCATCTTGAAAGTCTTTGAACGTTTTCAAATATTTCATACTTCTTTCTCATTAAGTGAATATTCACTCAAATTTCCGGAGAAAGCATATGAAGTTGAAATCCATCGCTTACGACTACACGTAATGGACTACATACATCGATATGTATAAATTCCAATAATTTAGTCAATTGTTCTTGTTTGTCCTTTGAACAAAGTTTCAATTATCCCGAGGAAAGTCTCACAAGCGTCATTTGATCAAATCAAAGACTCCAAAAATCCATAAAAATGGAGTTTCTTCATGTTTTATTTCCAATATAATTTAAACGGCGATGCCACTTTGTAAGTGATCTTCCAATCATTTGTTTTGCGACATTTTAGCATTAGTTTTTTGGATGTGATTTCTCCAACTAGATTTGTAAATCATCTATCTTATATGGAATACGGTAATTATTTGAACAATCTTTGTTCTCATAATACCTGATTTAAATAACTATTATTAAAATAAATCTTGAAGGCAAGCTTTGATGTCAACGAGAAATACAAACAATGTTTTGTTTGTTTTTGATGAACATCATCACATATTCTCTTGCTAGTTACTTAGGCCATTGTGGTTCATGAATTGCGTAGTTCTGTATGAAATTTCATACCAACCAATTCGGTATCCAATACCCAAGAACCACATTGCTTAACAAGCAAAGAATACAACCATAACATGTATATCATCTATATACCTAAACTGGATATTTCCAGTCTTTTCTTTTCTGCCAAATATATTTTATAGATTCTCTTTCAGCATTTCCTTTTCCTTTTAAAAGAATCTATCAACATCAATAGTGGATATTTCCAGTCTTTTCTTTTCTGCCAAATATATTTTATAGATTCTCTTTCAGCATTTACTTTTCCTTTTAAAAGAATCTATCAACATCAATAGTGGTGCCATATACATGACACATAGTCATTTAATCAAATCAAAGATTCCAAAAATCCATAAAAATGGAGTTTCTTCATGTTTTATTTCCAATATTATTTAAACGGCGATGTCACTTCATAAGTGTTCTTCCAATCATTTGTTTTGCGCCATTTTAGCATTAGTTTTATGGATGTGATTTCTCCAACTAGATTTGTAAATCATCTATCTTATATGGAATACGGTAATTATTTGAACAATCTTTGTTCTCATAATACCTAATTTAAATAACTATTATTAAAACAAATCTTGAAGGCAAGCTTTGATGTCAATAAGAAATACAAACAACGTTTTGTTTGTTTTTGATGAACATCATCACATATTCTCTTGCTAGTTACTTAGGCTATTGTGGTTCATGAATTGCGTCGTTCTGTATGAAATTTCATACCAACCAATTCGGTATCCAATACCCAAGAACCACATTGTTTAACAAGCAAAGAATACAACCATAACATGTATATCATCTATATACCTAAACTGGATATTTCCAGTCTTTTCTTTTCTGCCAAATATATTTTATAGATTCTCTTTCAGCATTTCCTTTTCCTTTTAAAAGAATCTATCAACATCAATAGTGGTGCCATATACATGACAAATAGTCCAAAGCGTGTATATTCAAATAATACCTTTGGACTCGCACTTTGAAGTAGATCACCATCATCAAATGATCGGCGTTCTTTCAAAATCCATTCTTTAGTAATCTTTTAGTGTAGTAAACACTTTACATACATCTTCTATTCATCCTTATCATGACGACTTTCATGATCAATCTATTGTAGCTTATAAAGGCGAATTGTGAGTATAACATTACTTTCCAAAACCCTTTTGGATGATTAGGATGTCTAGCATCTCCAACCTTTGCAAATTCTCATCCAATATGAGAACACATATTATATTCTATCATATTGCAACCAAAACATTGTTTCAGATATCGTTATATCTACCACACATGATGGTTTCTGAAACAATTCTTTCAGCACCTAGATAATCTCGATATTTAAATCAAGAATCATGGAGGCAAACATGATACTTAAGATACTAACACTAGAATTGTTACTCTCGATTTAATACTAATTATAAAATTTCACAGAGTAAACAGAGTTTGCTGAAAGTTTGCAATAGGACTTTAAACTTTAGATTGACACTCAACACAATACGATACCAGTTCGTAAAGTATATATCCAGAATTCTATAGTTCTATTATCTCAATTATAACTATGCATAAGGTGGTGAACGAATGCGAATGACTACAACAAATTATGCAAATTCACTTTGATTTAATTTATGATAAATTGAGTTCTACTAATCCAAATTAGAAATAAACTCCCACTCAAAAACGACATCCCTCGTGTCTTTTTGGTGATTACATGAACCAAATCCACTACACCAAGTCCGATCATCATGTGATTCAGTGTAGATTCAAAGGCGAGCATCAAATGGGCATCATATCTTTCATATGACTCATGCTTAATCTTTCGGTCCGTGTTCCGAGGCCATGTCTATACATGCTAGGCTCGCCAAGTAAGAACCTTAGTATTCATGTGTGTAACTATCTTACACCCGAAATATTGTCGTGGATCCAAGAACACCCGATCATCACGTGATGTCTTGGAGCGACGAAACATAATCGATGCATACTTAAGGGAGAACACATTTTTATCTTGATATCTAAATGAGGGATCATCTTATTATGCTAATAAAACGCCAAACAAGCAATATAAGATGCAACAAACATCACATGTTAATAAGTGAAATGATATGGTTCTTGCACTTGATGTCCATCATGTGTATCATGGTATGATCGCCATCAGACATCTATGTGTAAGGCCAAGGTCTATGGAACTTACACGTTATGTGTGTTGTAAGATTATCGACTTATACTTCTACTTACAACATCACCATATCATGACACTAGCCCAACAACAATCTAAACTAGTTGCATGTCAAGCATGGAACATGTCTCATGTGCGAGGACATGTAAAGTTTGTCCGGGCCGCTTCATCCCACCATGCCACCAATATCCAAAGTACAACTAAGAAGAAATAAAATGATCATCATCGCACACATATACATATGTGCACTACCCGTGCAAAGCATCTACGCATAGATCCGGCTCTGATACCACTGTAGGGTTCGCAGCATAGAAAACAAAAAAATTCCTACGATGGGAACAACTAAGTACCAAGATCTATCTAGTAGATACAAGCAACAGGTGGATATAGATCCATAGAATACATACCCTAGAAGACCGAATAGCGTTAACGAGGTTGTACTCGTGGATGATGTAGACGAACGCTTGTCGATCTCAAGATCATGATGAAGTCCATCTGGTCCAGCCGGTCCAACACCACAAAGCATTGGTGCATCCGTGATCGCACACACGTCTAGGTACCCCGACAAGCTCCACGCCCTCGCTCCAGCGAAGCAGCGGAAACAACAAATCCTTCCAGAAAAAGACACCGGGAACATTTATCTCGCTGATCCAAGACCATGGGGAAATTCTAAAGGGGGGAGAGAGATCCTTCACGAGGAGGTGTGCTTTGAGAGGAGAGGGGGGCCTTTTATAGGGGAGAGGGGGGAATCCAAGGGGCATAGCGCCCAGCCATGGGGGCTGCCCCCACCTCTTCCACATTCATGTGGGTGGAGCTCCCACTCAAAATAAAAAGCCTCCACTCACATAAACATGCCTCAACTCAAAAATCCACTCACATGCATTAAATTTCCACCAAATTTAATGCAATCTCTCATTTAAATAAAACTATTTTATTTATTTATTCAGAATTTTGTTAATTACTTTAATTAACAAACATTCACATAAACCCCCTTGCTATTATTCAATTTTACATGCAGAACCAGTTTCATCAATTTCAACCAAAACAGTTTCGGTGTCTAGTGAAATAAATTCCTGCGCTTTCCTTTTTCTTTCTCTGGCATATTATTTGCTCCAAATGGTGTCGATATCCCTTAAGTGTGTCACCCTACGGTTCGCTAATAATGTAGACATGATCGATACCCCTCTCCGATCAATAATCAGCAGCGGGACCTGGAGATCCGTAATGACTCCCACATATTCAACGATGACTTCTGTGATCGTGTGAACCTTATACGCATGTAACTCAATCCCTTTGTCTCGCGATATATTACTTGTCCGAGATTCAATCATCAGTATCTCCATACCTAGTTTGATCTCGTTACTGACATGTACTCTTTTCTTGTTCCCATGATATAACATTCTAGTGATCAAATAACTTGCTTGCAAGCTAACTAATGTGATATCACCAAGAGGGCCCATAGTATATCTATCCGCAATCGGGATGGAAAAATTCTACTCTTGATCCACGAGCCTCAACATAACACCTTCATAGCACTGACCCATCTTTATAGTCACCCTGTTACGGTCTGACGTTTGATGTTACCAAGATATTCTTCCGGTGTTAGTGATTGACATGATCTCATGGTCTAAGGACTAAGATTACTTCATATGATGTTATAGCAATATAAACACAATGACCTTGATCATAATGCTATACTTCGGATGAATGTTCATCACATCATTCCAACAATGTTGTGACCTTGTTATTAACAACATCCAATGTCCATGATCAGGAGACCTTTGATCATCTTGTTAATCAACGAGCTAGTTTATGAGAGAGGAATAACTAGGAACTTTATATTTGTTTATTAAACACACATGTATTAACGTTTCCGTATTAATACAATTATAGCATGCAAAATAAAAATTTATCATAAATAAGGAATATGATAATAACCACTTTATTATTGCCTCTCGGGCATATTCCCTTCACAAGTTTCATCCAAAAATTTAAATTCAAATCTTTTGCAGACATTTCATCAAACACCTTCTGAACACAAATCAAATTAAACATCAAACACTATAGTGAGCAGTGTTTGCCAACCTTGTCCCCTCTCTAGCCCTTACTACACTCTCAGTAGATCATCTAACTTGTTTAAGCAGCTCTAGCTCACTGTAAACTCGACCATGCCATCAATGGTGACCATAGCCGAGCACACTTGCCACCCCCAATGTCGACAGCATGCTACAAGACTAACCAAGCCTAGCCACCATGTCTAGCAAGCAAGCCACCATCCACCGCCACCCCCTGTCCAGCGCTCGAGCCCAGCTAGCCACTGGACCACCTGTAACGCCGCAGAACGCGCCGCACAAGATCTGCGATCATGCCGTGCCCCATCGTCGCCGCCTGCGTACGTGATCACCATCGCCCCAGGAACCTCCCATATAACCCCGTTCGCCGCCGCGCGACCTGTAGCCACTGTGCGCCATCAAAACTTCTGTCGAATCCGCCCAGAGTGTTGACGTGTTCCGATCGATTCACACCGCCCCACGCCTCGCCATCAAGCCGTTGAGCTTCGCCAGGCGGTAGTGCACCGTCCCCTACCTTCCACCATGTCGTTAGCTTAGTGTGGAGATGACCCCGACGAGCTCAGCCCGCACCCTTCGGTCCCCTCGTCGCACTATAAATAGAGGCCTTCCCCGTTCGAACTCAGCACACCATTCCACTCCCCTCTCTCTCAGAACCACCCCACCTCTTCCCCGGAGCAAGGCGAGCACCAGGTTGCCGGAATTTCGCCGGAGCTTGCCGCTGCTGGAGAAGAAGGGCGTCGCTGATTGGAGCCACCCCAGGAGGAGCCACCAGTACCAGGAGGATCATTGTCGTCAACTCTGTCGTTCCCCCCATCATCGGAGCCCCGGTGAGCCGCCACTGACTCCCACTGGCCGCGCTAGGGTTCGTGCTCGTCGCGTTCTGTTCATACGTGGACGACGACCCTCATCCGTAGATCTTACTTCTAATCCTACGACCCTAATCGCCCCGTACCCCTTCGCCACTCTTTGTCTCACTCACGAGTGGGGACAACCACTTAAACCGCCTCACAAGACATCGCAGGCGCAGTGGGCCCAGCTTAACGCCTCACGTGACCAAAGAGTTTGAATTTAGGTTTATCTATTTAGTTTCAAACTTAGTTCTGGCAATAGATTCAAAATTCAATTCAGAGAGTTTTACTAAACCAAATTGCATGAAACTAATTTTGTTAGAAAGTTATTGAAATTCTTAATCCAAGCCTGTTGGATTTAAATCATTTGGAATTGTAGATCACCTATAGTAAAAATAACAAGGCAGAGACTTTTCTGCATTCAAACATTTTTTCAAAATTCAACCATAAATGCTTTTGAGTTGATTCCAACTCTCAAAAATCAAATTTGATAAGAACTTTCTGAATATATAAAAATATCTAGGTTTACTTGCAGTAATAATGGACAAGTAATAAAAAATTCCCCATAGGCATTTCTAGTCACTTTAATTAATTAAAATAAAAAGGTTAAACCTTATTAAATTGTGACACCACTTTAAATCACATTCCCAAGTACTGAAATATATGGTGATGACATGTGTCAACATGATCCCATGTTTTAGTTGGAGAATATTAAATCTTAAGTAGTTTTTCAATGAGTAAAAATTACTTTTCTAAAATAAAATAAATGCAACTAGTGCCTTAATCTTTGTGATGATTGTGATGATGCTAGATAATCTAGTGAAAACCCTGGTGTGATAAATAGAGTTAGTTAAGTATTGTTTGGTGATTGTGTACCTCATATTTATTTATAGATGCTAGTACCGACCAAGGATACAAAGAGGAAGGAGACTACTATAAGGAAGAAGCCGAGAAGGACTTCAACCACTGCTCTACACAAGGCAAGCTACCACTTGCAATTTTCTTAACCATGAAAGCTACTATCTTAGCAAGCTAAGATAAACCATGCAAGTCATACTTGCAAGCTTAAAACTACAAGATGACCTATGCAATGCATTAGGCATGCCTTTGTTATACCACTTGATGATACCAAATCCCAGTTTTACTTGCAAGCTTTAGTGTTTTATTTCTTTATCAAAGCTTTTATTTGTGTTTACTTAGTGACTTGTAGATTTTGGAAAGATATGAAAGGTATCATAAAGAGCATAAAATTTGTCCTAAGTTAGATAAATCTTGATGTCATCCTGAGGCATGAGATTGAACTTAGATAAGTCACACTTGTTTATCACCCCTCACTAGTGTTTACCCCCAACTTTAGTGGCTAGTGCTAAGCATATAACTTGATCACTTTAGATGGGAATACTTGGTGAAAATGGTTATGAAAACCTTAGAATGATGAGTCATTCTAATGAAATGTTTTGACATGTGTTCTTGAACACCAGATGATTTTGATGATAAAAATGTTGAGGCATGAGCCATAGCCCTTTTTAAAACTGATGGTTGTCTGGATGCGATACCATTCCAATTTTACCGTACAACCACAATACCTGAAATTTGGGAAAGGCTTGGCTGGAAGTTTATATACCTTAGTATGGGTTCCCTTGCGGCGGAGGTTTGAGCTGAGGCCACCTCGTGAAGATTGACCACCTGTGCAGTTCCCAAGATGACAGATGGTCATGGTTGGGAGGCCAAACTCATAGGAGAGGTTCCTATACCAGGGCGTGTAATTGAAAGGTTAGGATTGATTATCCACATACTGAGTATGGTGAATTCAGGATTGTTCCTGACGGATGTATCGAATATTGTGGTGAAAGTGTACCACCTCTGCAGAGTGACAAACTTTTCGAATAGCCGCGTCCGTAGTTATGGACAGTTGGAGTGGCCATATTGTTCCGTTGTCAGATGTTTTCAAAATGACTTGTGAATTTGACTTGACCACAACAGGGTTGTGAAAGTGAAACTTGAGCTCCCACTTAGGTGTTCTAAAACCTTAAACTAGCTTTCTTTGCTTCTAAACTCAGTTAGAGATAAATCTGGCTTTTTGCAGAACAACCTAGAGCTTAGTATTCCTACTCAAACCCCTTTACCTGTTAGTAATAGTTTGTGAGTACTTAA
The DNA here is from genome assembly GCA_023614405.1 of Avena insularis. Taxonomy (NCBI): domain Eukaryota; kingdom Viridiplantae; phylum Streptophyta; class Magnoliopsida; order Poales; family Poaceae; genus Avena; species Avena insularis. The sequence goes on from CM042693.1 coordinate 330,317,882, forward strand.
AGAGTACTCATGGATTTGTCCCTGGCTATTCCCGTGGCCAAACTATGAAGAGGACTATCAGGAGGATGGACCGCAGGAAGGTTACGACAACTAGGATCATCTCCCATCATCAGCATTGCCTGTGACCATGAAGATGGAGCCTCGCCCATGCTACCGTTATTACGTTATTCCGCTACTTGATTGTACTAAGACTACATCATGAGATCCTTTATTTGTTGTAAGACCTTATGTATTGTTTGTAATGGATGATGTACTGTGATATCCAATCTGTTATGTCTTGCAAAAATGGTAATCTTGGGATTGCGATGTATGGCATAACAAGCATCTGAGATTAAAAACCCGGGTGTTGACATGAACTCATTCAACCAATGAAGGGGTTAAGTACAGTAAATGTATTACAATAAAGGGAATTCAAATAATAAACTATTACAAGATTGTTACAAAAATAATAAAATAAAATGTATAATAAGAATGTATCTATCCATCTGATCCTATACTAAATCTTGCATATCCAAATCTTGTACATGCAAAAAAATATAAAACTAACAAAATGAAAATAAAAGATTAATTGTTAGATTACTCTCATTTGAGAGCAGTGAAGTGCACTACTCAAGTTTACATCACTGAGTAATTGTTAAAGGGGCAAGTTTCACCAATATGAAAGAATCTGTTCTTTCATAAAAAATAAGCCAAAAGTCAATATATTATCAGCAAGTAAAAGGGGCAAGTTTCACCTGGTGAGTGAAATGTAAAACGGTAGAAAGGTGAAACACATCACTAATCTGATCCACACCATGCACCAAACATCCAGGCAGCACAGTCACCTAACTGCATGGTGTGTGCTATCAACACAGCAGCAGCCACACAAGCAAAAGGAGAACAGCTTAGCCGTAGCCAAGCTTCTAGCAGCTCATTCTCACTTTCAAACATCAAACCAGGAACACACAAAGCTTACCAAAGCCAAACAAATCACCAGCCAAACCATACATCAGTTCATCCAATTACTCACCAGATGGTAACATAAGGAGGGGGTGGATCAGGTGGATAACAAGGTCAAGGCCAAGCCTACAGGAACCAGAAGGTGAAGGACAATATCAAGCCAACAACACAATCAGTAGGATCTAGCCAACCAGATCAATCAGCCACAACACCAGCAACCTAATAGTTGTGGTGAGTAATATAAAACCCTCACATGATCTAACCATCTTATCTAGATTAAGATACATGTGTTGTTTTATATCTAGATCTCTCAGAAATCACCCAAGTGGGGTGAATCCACCACATATGATCTTTTTGAATAAAGAGTATGCTAAAATCTTACAAATCAACCCAGCATCTCAGACCAGCATCATTGATCCTGGATATTACAGCCAAATCTTATATTCCAATATGACCATAGCTTAGCTAATGAATTCTCGACACATCTCCAGTGGAGTAGCACCCCAGAATCCATAAATCTTATGAACCCATACAAAACCATGAGCACCCCAACCATCTTATCCAAAAGGATTCAAGATCCAGTAAATAATGATAATATCAGAACATGTGTATGAGGGACAACATGAAAGGAATCTAGTTCCTAATCCTCAGACCAACATCATAGGCTATCATATTTAAAAAAAGTAGCTTCCAACTTAGCTTTGGCATTAATCCAATCTCAAGCACCATAAAAATCAAATCCAGTAGTAGAACCTAGACTTGTGTGCCATCTTAAGATGCTGTCACAAGAACAGATTCTAAACCAAGCAGAACAATTGCATGTGTTCATAAATAAACTAGCAAGCCACTAATTATCAATTTCTTGGAATCAATCACCAGGAATCTTTTCCAAGTTTATATATACAGAGCATCACTGTAAGAAACTGAGTAAGCTCAATCTGCATATGATTACATAAGCCAACACTAAGGATGCGGTGAATACATCACTGATAGAATTACTGTCAATATCAGGATCATGACAGTAGTAAACTTTCAAATCACAAGAATCCACAAGTAACCATTTCACTGGAATACTATAATCCAAGCCATGACCAATTATCAATTGGAATCAGTGCTATAAGGCCACTAGCGTCATAAAATCAACTACAAACAGTGATAAATTTAGTGTACTTTATCACAATCCTCACTAATCATCACCATTAGTTCCAATTCATCATATATAACCAAAACAGAGGGAGGAACCCTAAATAGGACATGAACCCTAATTAGGGAGGCACACTTGAGACACAAATAAGATCGAGGGAGGCAGAGGACAGTAGACACGAGGGGAGATAAGGATTAGACTCACCAAGGGTCCTCATTGTAGTTTAAAGAGGAAGTAGAGGGACCGACGAGCGCACGATGACACGGGGAGCAACGAAGGGCGCTGCAACCCGCACCGAGCCGAGGCGGCGGCCACAATAACACTTGAGGATGATAAGCACCACCGCATCAACATACAAACACCCCACAACACCATTGGAGCAACGGTGGAGGCATCCTAGAGCCAGCCTGGCCGAAGGGGAGCCCTAGAGCCAAATCGAAATGGACTAGATGAAGGAGCGGGGTGAACAACCTTGCCATGCACCATGGCGGCGGGCAGAGAGGACCAGGGCGGCGTGAATCGCATGGCGGCGATGTCGGCAACCCCACGGGGTCGAGGAAGAAGGAGAGGAGTGAACGAGAGAGAGGGGAGTGTAATTGGGCCAAGTTGGGCCCAAATAGCCCAATGGGGTTGGCCCAAACATTAAAAGGATCTTAATGATTTAGCAAAAGACCAAAATACCCCTAAGTTTCAATAAATCCTAGAAAATAAAATAAAAGCCTTAAAAATGCAAATAATATATTTTTAGATTTATAATAAAATAACATATTAAATTAAATTAAGAAAACTATTTTTAATAAAGGAACTTTAGGTTAAAGATTTTTATAATATATATCCCTTAAGGAATTTTGTAAAAATCAAGAAAATGCCTAAAAATAAAAATAAATTTTTATCATATTTAGTTATTATAGTATTTTAGAGAAATACTAAATTGATATTTAAGATACCAAAATAAAATCTATTAAATTAGAATGCTTATTCTTAAAAAGAAATATTAAGGAAACAATTATAAGAGTTAAAAAATAAATAAAAAATTAGTTTTTAACTCTATTAATAATATATTACATTATAAAAAATAGTGAATGTAATATTTATAAAATATTAAGGTTATTCCTTAAAATGATTTCTTTTATTACATAAATAAATTCCAAAAACTAAAATATTGGGTAGAACACACAAAGAAGATAAATAATAAATGATGCATTACATTACTATGCATATTCATTTTTGCTTCTTTAAATATTTTCCTTACCGGGCAATAATGGTGTTTTGTAGACATAGAAGTTCAAGGTCCAGTGCAAGCATCCGACTTCACTACCTTGGAATCACAAGGAAAGTTCATCACTTGCTCATGTCCTTTAGAGAGTCTTTATCAAAGTATTTATAAATTATGTGTTATCATCTATGTTTCGAGGAAATAAAAAATTATTTTCTCAAATAAATAAATTGTTGATATCATCCTAAGTGATGATATGGATTAGGGGAGCAATGGAACTTAGGTTTCTATTTGCAACAAGATTAATCACCTAGGAATTAACAACCCATGACATCAGTCATTCTAGCGTCGTATATTACGCGTTAACCATGAGATTTGGAATGAGACGAAGAAGTCAGTTGTATCATTTTCCTTTCATATGTAGGCAAGACGACCTTAACGTGACGTTGTGATTCCTTGTACAGATCCAACATATGGGTGGGCACCCTTAGGACCCATGCTTTTGGTGTCTAGATTATCTATGAGTGGCTGCCAGAGGTATAGCCGGACCTATATGGTACTTGCCAGGGGCATCACTAGCTCATATCGTCTTTGGGAACTCATCAGGGTTTTAGCCTGCCCGAAAGGGGGCTTAACGGAGGTGTGACAACCCCGAAGGATCGTGTAGACATGCGGGGTCGTGGAAAGGGCAGTGATTGGCTTGGATCACCTATTAGGCCCCATATCATGGAATTGTGGACGGTAAAGTACGCCCGGTTGCGCAACAAGGAGTTGATCTCTCATTGGTAAAGTAACACACCTCTGCAAAGTGTAAGAATTGTAACTTGTTACTCCATGTTTTGGGAATGATCTACAAACACGACAGGAAAGGAACTCCATGAAAGTTCTGGTCAACCTGTGAAGGATGATGGGCGTAGTTTTTAACAATAAAATCAATCTTTGAAGAAAGATTTATGAAAACTGCATAGTGCCAAGGACTGATAGTCCGAGGCGGTAGATAGAGCATCAAACTTCCCACCTTGCATATAATGAACTTGATGGGTAACGCTCTTACTCACCCTTTCCTTTGATCCCCTGCTTAGACTCTGAGGATACAGAAGATACCCCACTGTATGCAGCTGAAATCCAAGAGGAGGTCTACTACAAGGAGCCAGATCTGTCTGGTGTTGTAGAAGGGGTGGACTACGACATAGTCTATGGAGGAGAGCACAATGAGTCGGAATAACTATCTTAGTTATTAGTAACTAATTGAGCCGAGCAACATGAACCATATATAATAAGTTGTTGAGCTCAATTCAGAGTTGAAGTTGCAACTTTAAAACTTCCACTGAAACAATTTATATTTGGTTTGTAAGTTGAATCTTTTGAAGTCTCGAACTTCTGGTATTGTAATAATAATGAGTGTATGTTTGTAATATGGACCCACAATGTTTCTGTTGTACCACTCTGAGGGATGTGATATTTACGGAACGGTGTTTTGTGGATGTCATGTCAACGACTGTAGTGTACTACACATGCAATGGTATGCTGGGTCACCGTAGTTGGTACCAGAGCAATTTCTTTGAACTTAGGTTGGAAACCTAGTAAAGGGTATTACTTGTAGGAGTTTTTAGCAACGATAAAGAATTCTCTAAAAGGGTATAATGGGTATTCAAATGAGAATATCCCGTTGTATATTTTAGTGCGATAATTCTTTGTTATGATGCAATATTTTACTGATTACTAATCAAAATATTTTTGGTATACAGTGTTATGGCACCAAAGTTTCCAAAACAAACTTTGGTAAGAAAGAGGAGACTCTTGGTGATTATCAAGAATCATTCAGTGATCAGCTTCGTTAACTCTTAAGGATTTTTAGTTGTCTAACTAAGATCCCAGTGAATACCATAACCTATTATGATGGTCGTATGCTATCCAAGTATCGTGTGAGTATCCACCTTCGAGAGGAGCTTAGATTATATCACAATCTACCTATAGGTGAAGGTAGGAGTCATTTAGCAGCATACCATGTTGCTATTTTGGAGGCGATAACCAATATCCGGGAGCACAAAGCCCAGGAGTTAGAAGGGGCACATTTTCTGTGATTCCTCATGATTCTATAGACTTGGAGCCAGTACCGGATCATCTTACTTTAGTAAGGAAGCATCCTAAGTTAGCTTCCAAGTTTATGGATTGATATCGACTAATTGTTGGGTCTTTGTATAAGACACATCAAGTCGTAGTAGAGGATAAAAATGACATGTTAGAGGATCTAACCGATCCAGAACGAAGGAACCAGTTAGCGGCTCAGTTAGAGAATGAAGCAAGGAGTAGTGCAAAACCAATCTTTAAGGATATACCTATAGATCCCGAATCATTTATACCATATCCCTATTCACCTAGACCAGAACCTACCTATGATCCTATTTTAGATATGAGGTATCCTGTACCATAGGCTTCTGAGGAAGGATCTGATTCAGAATTTCCTATTGAGAATTCTGATGGATGGACGATGGGGTCACCTGAGGTATCCCGAGGAAACTAAATGTCAGTGGATGGGTCTGATAGATATGTTGGACAATCCAGCTGGATGGGTGCGAGAATCAATCTGTAGAGGTCCCAACCTTTAATAAGGTAGAGATCCCTGTGTTTACAATGCTAGTCCCTGGATCAATAGCTAGCATCCACAGTTAAGATGTAATATCAAGAAACAAAGGTCATAATATAACTTTATAACCAGGAATAACAAAATTTTATTACATCTTACATAGCTCTTTTGGCTATTACATTACATTGCAGCAGAGTATCTATAAGCATGGGGTACTTCATCTTCAAAGTGCCACATGCAGACATGTTGGTTGTAGACTTTGTAATCCTAATCAACACACTTCACTAAATCAATCAAACCTGCAACATTACAAGTCACAGCCACAAGGGTCAATACATTTGAATTGTATTGGCAAGTGACACTATGGTAGTATAGTGGAGTCTATCATCTATATGCATTTGGCTAAGTGGAGCTTAGGCTTGCTTTGCTCAAAATAGATTTTCCTTATCATTTGAAAACACTAAGTTTTTGCTTGACAAAAATCTTTCCCAAGGTATCTCCCAATAGAAATTGGTGATCCTTTCAATCCCTTGTTCAACCACAAGTTTTTAACTTAGAAATTTGGATGATGAGATTCTTGATAGCTTCCATGTCTTGATGCTCAAATTGTCCTTTACCAGGGACATGGCTAAGTACTTAGATTTTACACTCTGTAGAGGTGGTGCACTTTCCCCACAAGACTTGGTTTCCCAAGACAAGATCTTTCAGAAGCCTTCCCTTAGACCAAAATGGACACGCTCCAACCTATCAAACCCCTACCACCAACTGTCCATTTGGCTAAGTTATTGCAACCTATATGATCCAGGCAGAGCCCATAATGCCAAGTGGCTGCACTTGAAGCTTCTCAACATTTGGCATCTCAAATCTCTTTGTTCCTGGGTGGCAATCCACAAGTGTGATACACAAGGTAAACCATAGCCATGGGCCTTGTGTAACCACTCAACCAAAAACCACCAAGCAAGTCCCTTTCCACCCAGGTGATTCATTAACTTAGTTGTTTTATTAGGCAAAAACACAAGTCCTCAGACTTAGAAATTTTTCCATAGTATGAATATATATATTCTACCCTTGTTTTCTATTAGCTAAGCTAAGAATGATAGTAGTAGGAATCTTAACTTAGGAAATTCTACTAAGGTTTTCATCTACTAGGTTTTCCCATAGCATGGTTTATACTTAGCAAAATTCCATGCAAGTCCTACTTAGAAATATCACTAATGCATAGTGAAAATAATGGGACAAGGTATGAAGCATCACTTGCCTTTTTGGTAGAGAGTATAGGTTCACTCCTTGATCTTTGCAATGTTCACTCACTTCAAATCACTACAATTCAATCAAGCAAACAATATTTCAATCTACCATGCAAGCAATTCATCACATAAAATAATAATAACAAAACAATGCATGCAAGCATGCTAAAGATTGTTTTATTTGAAAAAGTGGTTTCTAATGGTTCATAAACATTTGAAAGCATCTAATGGTCATTCTATAAAGTGGCAAAGTCATTTGCAAAGGTTTTACTTCCTAAACCATTTTAAAATAAGGCATCATTTTATGTGGTGTAAAAATGTTTTTAATAAGGCAACATTCTTATGGTTTTAACAAAATATGTTTTCCAACCATAAAATCTTGTGTTTAGGGTCATAGAGTTTATTTCCAAAACATTTTCCAAAGGTTTTTCTCCAAAACCATTTTTAATAAATAAACCATATTTTTATCTGACTAGAAATGGTTTAAATCAAAGATTCATTCTTTTGTTTCTCCAAATTCATTTTTGAATCCACAAAGTGATTCCTATGGTCAGTAGGTTCAAAACAATCCATTTGCCAAAGATTTTATCCCCAAAATCATTTTAGAATAATTTTTATAACCTAAACAAGCATACACAAGTTTCTGCAAAAACAAACATTTTAACAGAAGCTTTTTACTAAACAAATGGCATGGTTGGATAGGGCTTGCTTTTCTGAATCCATTGATAAAACATTTTGCAAAATTTGGACGTGTAGAATAAAAGTTGTGCAATTTACAAAATCACATATCTAATAGATTCAAATCTGTTTTTAAACAAAACAACAGAGACACGTGGCGTGATTTAATTCGCCGGTACCGATTCGGTTGGATCAGCAATTCAGACCGTAGGATTAAACTAACATCGCATGGCGCAGATCGATCGATACCTCTTCGGCTAAGATTCTATCGTGACGCTCGGATCTGGATCCAGTGGCTCACAGCAGCTCGACCTCAGATGGGCGGCCGGGCGATGCGGCGCGTGCACACGAGGGTGGTGCTGGTGATGCAGGAAGCAAAAGAGACAGGGGAGGGGCTCACCGAGATCACCGTGCTTCGCTGATGCTCAACGTGGCAGTATCTCGTCGAGGGGCGCTCGTGGTTGCCCTGGATTGCTCACCGGAGTTCGCTCGGCGTCGGGCACGCCTCGCTGCTCGCCTTTGGCGAGTACAAGCGAGGCCAAGGCACGAAAAATGTTGTGTTAGCTGCACACAGAAATAGCGAGAACGGGTGCATCCATAAGAGGGGAAGGCGCGGTCGAACTCTACCTAGGAACGTTGCCGGAGAAATGGCAGACGGTGGCGTAGTCAGTCGTGGTCGCTGTCGACGATGTAGGGCACGCGCGACTGAGCTGAGGGGGCAGGGAGATGCGCCAGGGTCTGGAGGTCACATCCGTGTGCTCGAGGAGGCAAGGGGTGGCGCGGGGATGCCAGAATTCGGTTGCGAGATCGTCGGAGACAAGGAGGTTGTTGCAAGCAATGAGGGCAGTCTGAGGGCAAAGAGGGTCGGGCGAGAGAGGGGAAAGAGAGAGGAGATGCTGGCGTTTATCACTGCGTGGTCACGGGGTTGAATTGCTGAGGCATTGACGCGAATTTACGCGAGCGATTATAGCCAGAAACGGCCGGCGAGGTGAGGGGAAGGAACGGGTCCGCGGTTGAAGACGCAGGACGCGGTGGGGTCCGGCTGGCGTGAGAGAAAGAGAGGGAACGGGGTCCACCCTCGGTCGAAAGTGGGTGAGTTTCTGAGTGCGAACCGTTTTCTTGCGGGGAGAGAGGGAGTGGGCTAACTGGGCTTAGTTGGGCCAGGCTTAGTTGGGTCGAGTCCGTTTCATATTTTTTTGTTCTGATTGCTTTTTCTTTTTCTAATTCGATTTTCTGTTTTGAATTTCAAACAAGAAAACAAACACTCAAAAGATTTCAAAACTCCTCCAAACTTTGCCTTAAGTTTTGGTTTTGTTTAACAACAACATTCCAAGTCCCAAAATAATATAATATTTTTATTTTTTTCAGGATCTATTTAATAATTAAATAAAATAATCCTTAGTTATAAATTCAAAATAGGATTTGATTATTAAAACTCCATTTGAAAACTAAATATAACCAAAAACACTTCAGTAGGTTTTATTTGAGAATATAAAATACTTGGAAAACTTATTTAAAATAAATTAATAAGTTCTAGTGTTTTATTAAAATGGGGAAAACCTTTACTTTAATAAAATTGGTTTATTAATAAACTCTCATTATTTTATATAAATAAACCTTTACTCTTTTAGTTAAAGCAAAACATTTTATTTCAAAAGCTTGGCCAAGGTTTAATTTGGCTCTATAAAATAATCCTTATTTATATTTCTACCTTCTCATTTGAAAACCAAATCTTTTTATTAAAGGATCCAAAAATAGTAATTCCAAATATTTTTAAATTTATTGTTTGTTTAACTTTTTAAATCCCTTTAGGATTTTATTTGATCCAAATAGGTTTGAAAGTTTCCAATTGAAATCAAAAAGTTTCTTCTCACCCTGAAAATCAACAAAGTTTTATTTTATTCATTTATTTTTCACATTACAAGATTTGGAAAATCTTGGGATGTGACAGGCTACCACCCTTAAAATAAATCTCGTCCCGAGATTTGGGAAGGCTAGGGTTACAAGTAGGCTCAAGCATCTAGGGTACTACCACCCTTAAAAATTTTCAAACTAAATTACATCTTGTCTTGCTTGGGGTCTTGGGGAAACTTCTCTAGACAAACATCTGCATAGTGTCCCTTGTTTCCACACTTGAAACATGTGACAAGGCTAAGATCCTTCATAGGCTTGTTTATTTTGTGCTTCATCTTTTCTGGGCAGTTGCTTGCATAATGTCCTTGGTTACCACAATTGAAACATGTGATAAGTTTGAGTTCATCACGTATCTCTTGTGGACAGGTTGCTGCATAATGGCCTAGCTCTTTGCAGTTGTTGCACCATACTTGGCCAATCTCTTTATACTTCTGTTTCTCTGGACATTCACTGGAATAGTGTCCCATTTCTTTACAATGATGACATTGCACATGGCTTTTGTCCTTCTTTTTCTTGGGTTTCTCCAAAGCTAGGAGTGCATCTAGTTCATGTTGTTCATATGTTATCTCATAGGTAGGAATGTCCACTGATTTATTTGACCTTCTATTGCTCCTTGGAAAATTCATATGTCTCCACTACAAGAAATGTGTTTACTTGTGACCTTCTCATAGTGACGGGGAATAAAATCGTCATAGATCTATGACGATTTCACACAAGATGGTCGTAGACCATTTGGAGAGGTCAAAACCCTTTAGAATTACGACGTTTTAGGTCCAAATCGTCATAATTTTATCAGATAAAATCGTCATAATCTATGTAATATAGCTTAGGATTTTATTTTTAGCCTAATATGACCAATCAAAATCATCATATTGCTAAATTTAAACATATTAATATGACTGGACGGCCACATAAGCACTTGGACCTAGGTGGCTTGCACATGTGTCAATATAGGCTCACCAGATAAGTAGGCCCACAACCTCACGTGGTAGACCAACACGATGCATCTATTTGCCTTAGAGGAATAAATGGCAAAAACATTTCCAGTTGGGGATCGAACTGCCGACCCCATAGCAACTAACTGAAGTGGCAGACCACAAGGTCAATGGGCTATTCGTGTTAAACATCAGCACACAAACTTTATAACACACACAGTATCCCCCTATCTTTTGAATAAATGGCAAAAGTTTCTCGCGCAGAGGGTCGCCCGTGGGGCTCGACCCCGCGACCACGCGAATTCACTAGAGAGCTATCGACCAAGCTAACCACAAGGACAGCAGTGCCATCGTGACATGCTTCCGCGCACATGCTTTATATTAACATAAAAATGGTAGGTTGGGCCTGGGCCTTCCTCTTATTCTCCTTCCTTTATTCTTTCAGGATTCCTACACTGAATGGGCCAGCAGCGGGAAGAAGAGTGCGGTGTCTGCATGGGCCGGCTAGACGTTCGGCCTTATGGTTATTTTTTTCTGTTTCTCAATATTTTTGTATATTTTTTCTTAAGAAGTACAAAGTAATTGATTTTTATCTCTAAAAGTTTATAAATTTTTGGTGGATCTATAAAGAAATACCATATTATGAACCTAAAATGATTATTCCAATAAATCACGAGGATTAAATAATGTACAAATTGGACCCACTTTTTACTGATTCTATAAAAATTTGTCTTCTTCGTGAGGAGTGGATGGAAATATTTGAGGTATCCTGTTTGAGACATTGTCCAAGAAAGGTGGTCTAGTATTGTTGAAAAATAGGATTGTACCATTTTGAATTATGTCTTTGCTTGTTGCTTTATAAAAACCCTCGTTTTTTACGCTCGAAAAATGGAAAATAATGGGCATATTGATAGGGGCTGAGACTCGTGAAACTTGTACTGTATCTCTAAAAAAATAGCATATTGTGAGTCTAAAATTAATTTTTTCAAAAAATAATGGGCATCATATAATGTACCTGTAGTTCGAATCGAACCCACTTCCTCTCGATTCGACAGGAATTTATTTTTTTCGCGAGGGGTGCACAGAAAGGTTTGAGATACCCTGGTTGGGACATTGTCCATGTAAGGTGGTATACTATTTTTTAAAAATGGGGTGGTACCATTCTAAAACTTTAATTTGGTGGTTGCTTCATAAAACGCCCCGTTTTTTACGCTCAGAAAATAGAAAATAGATTTTTCATGCATCGAAAAGGAAAACTTCCTCCTGCAACATTGTTCGCCATCCCATGATGCACATATGTGCACAATATGGATGCATTATCACAAACTATGTCACGATTATAGCCATAACATTGGTCATTTGACCCGAAAGCCATGAAACCTCGAACACGATGGGTCATTTTGTGAAGTTTTTTTTGAAACATACTCAATTTACCAAGTTTGGTATTATTCTTTGCAACTATGTCACATAATAAGACACCACACGAAGGATTTGGGTTGATCGGACCGGTTTTGAATTTTTTATGCCCGTTTCAAACAATGGTCAAAACGACGGGCACGAGGGTTCTTATCTAGGGGCCGAGCCTCGCTAAACTTGCATTGGATCTCTGATAAAATAGCATATTGTGAGTCTAAAAATCATTTTTTCCAAAAATCATGAGCATTGGATCATGTACCTGTAGTTCAAACCGGACCCACTTTCTACCAATTCGGCAGGAATTAGTCTTTTTTGCCAGGGGTGAACGGAAAGGTTTGTGATACCCCGGTTGGGACATTGTCCATGTAAGGTGGTCTAATATTTCTACAAAATATGGCGGTACCATTCTAAAACTGTCATTTGGTGATTGCTTCACAAAACGCCCCGTTTTTTGCGTTCGGAAAATAGAAAATGGATTTTCCGTACGTCGAAAAGAAAAACTTTCTCCTGCAACATTGTTCGCCATCCCACGATACATATGTGTGCATAATATAGGCACATTATCACAAACTATGCCCTGATTCTAGCCATAACATTGGTCATTTGACCCGAAAGCCACGAAACCTCGAACATGATAGGTCATTTTGTGAAGGGTTTTTTTGAGACATACTCAATTTACTAAGTTTGGTATTTTTCCTTTTAATTATGTCACATAATAAGACACCACGTGAAGGATTTGTGTTGATCGGACCGTTTTTTATTTTTTTGATGCCCGTTTCAAACTATGGTCAAAACGGCGGGCATGAAGGTTCTTAGCTAGGGGCTGAGCCTCGCTAAACTTGCATTGGATCTCTGAAGAAACAGCATATTGTGAGTCTAAAAATGATTTTTACCAAAAATCATGAGCATCGGATCATGTACCTGTAGTTCAAACCGGACCCACTTCCTACCGATTCGGCAGGAATTTGTCTTTTTCGCCAGGGGTGAACAGAAAGGTTTGTGATACCCCGGTTGGGACATTGTCCATGTAAGGTGGTCTAATATTTTTACAAAATGTGGCGGTACCATTCTAAAACTGTCATTTGGTGGTTGCTTCACAAAATGCCCCGTTTTTTGCGTTCGGAAAATAGAAAATGGATTTTCGTGCGTCGAAAAGGAAAACTTTCTCCTACAACATTGTTCTCCATGCCATGATACATATGTGTGCACAATATGGGCATATTATCACAAACTATGCCCTGATTCTAGCCATAACATTGGTCATTTGACCCGAAAGCCACGAAACCTCGAACATGATAGGTCATTTTGTGAAGGGTTTTTTTGTGACATACTCAATTTACCAAGTTTGGTATTTTCCCTTGCAATTATGTCACATAATAAGACACCACGCGAAGGATTTGCGTTGATCAGACCGTTTTTTATTTTTTATGCCCGTTTCAAACTATGGTCAAAACGGCGGGCATGAAGGTTCTTAGCTAGGGGCTGAGCCTCGCTAAACTTGCATTGGATCTCTGAAGAAACAACATATTGTGAGTCTAAAATTGATTTTTACCAAAAATCATGAGCATCGGATCATGTACCTGTAGTTCAAACCGGACCCACTTCCTACCGATTCGGCAGGAATTTGTCTTTTTCGCCAGGGATGGAAGGAAAGGTTTGAGAGATCCTGGTTGGCACATTTGTCCATGTAAGGTGGCCTATTATTTTGTAAAAATGGGATGGTATAATTTTGAAACTTCCATTTGGTGGTTGCTTCACAAAACGGGTCATTTTTTGCACTCAGAAAATGGAAAATGGTTTTTTCGTGCGACGGAATGGAAAACTTCCTCCTGCAACATTGTTCGCCATCCCATGATGCACATGTGTGCACAATACGGGTGCAAACATTGGTTTTGTGCTTTTGTGAGATGACAGTATGAATAGAGTTATCCAACCCTCACTCATGGAAACCCTCCTCTAGCCAATCAGATACAAGAAATGTACTATCCATGGATCACCCTGCCCAAGCGAACCTCAGCCATCAATACAGCTTGATCCAACTCTCCAGAAATCACCTCTCCTGCCCCACACAAAAATGTGGCGCCGGATTCTTCCGATTTTGGCCGCGAAAGACTAAAATTTGGCCCCAAAAATTGGTCTAGGTCAGACAGCATCCGATCCAAGCCGACCCATCCATCGCTCAGTCTCCTCCACTCGTCTCCTCTCACCTACCCTCGAGCGCCGCCTCCACCCAAACACGATATCCCCTCCCACGATCCAGATCGCCGACTACCCGTCCGCACCACCTCCGGCGCCCCTCCTCCCGTCCACTCCACCTTCGTCAACACACCCTCCTCGCCACCCCTCTCCATTTAAACCCGGTCTTCAAGTGCCTCCACGTTCTCCCCTCCCCTCCCAGACTCCAGATCTCCCCTCCCATGCTCCAGATCGACGGCCACCCGCCCGCACCAACTCCAGTGCCCCTCCTCCCATCCCCCACACCCTCCCCCCTCTCTATTCAGGCCCGGTCCAGAGCCATCACTACACCTCTGCCCATCCTACCGCGATCTAGATCCCCAGACAGCGCCGCGCGTGAACCCTAGCAGGGCTCCTACATGTTTCCATCAAGGGAGAAGGGCTTCTCGCGTTCCCCCGACCTCCCACTATGTGGCATGGCATCCGGGAGAAGGGCGGCCAGTTCTTCCAGATGCGCCTGAACGCCGACGACAGTGTGGTAGCGGTGGTGCTCGCAAGGAGAAGCCGTGCCTTCTGCTCCGAGACGAACCTGCAGGCATCATAGGAGATCTTCAAGGGCGACATCAACGACCTCGTCAAGCAGATAGAGCGCTACATCAATCCCATCATCATCGCCATCATCGGGTTTGCCATCACCGCGGGGTTCAAGGTCTCCCTCACCTACGACATAATCGTTACTGGAAGCTCCTTCAGGTTCCTCGACAACCATGCCAAGTGAGATCTCCCCACACATTTCTGCCTCATATACTACAATGTCCATAGTGGATTGTGTACTGATACAATGCTTCTTTCCTTCTAAGGTCGTGGGAGCCATGCCAATCAAATGCCATTTAGATTGAACTGTCTAGTTTATTAGAAACATGAGGGTACATGTTTTCTATTAATATTGTGCTTAGTTCTTGTTCAGTTGTCTCTAGCACAAGTTTTTGTTCATAAGAGAAGGCTAAGATCTTGGTTTGTTAGTTATCTTTCTGCCATTTAGAATGTTTCCTTTCTGCCTGTTTGGTTTGTAAACCAACTGCCAGTGATATTTCGTGTGCACTGTGTTTGTAAACCAACAGTTAACATCTATAGATATTACTGCACATTTGCTCTAATTCTCACAGGCATGCTTTAAAATGAAAACTCATGTTTGTTCTACTGATAAGTGATCGTCCTTTTGTGGAATATTTGACTATGTACTTGCGATGGTTAATACATGTTGTTCTGTAACTTGAGATATTTGACTATCTACTTGCGATTGAATTATTCATGTCCAGATATTTAAATATGCAACATTCCTGTAGCATTTTGGTCATGAATCTTTTGACTTGAAATGAAATGACCTGTAGCATTCCTAGCCGATTGCTTGAAAAGTTTAGAGTATATGCTTGCTTTTTGTTTGCACAATGTGTATTATCTTGCTAAATTACTGATATACTGAGTTCCACATGGAACTACATGGTTGTGTATAATGCTTCTTTTGACTTCTACTGATAAGATTCATGTGCTCAAATATCATATGCCTTATGTCAACCTTATTTACCTAACTATCTCTTAAATGTTTCTAATTCATTCATTCAAATGCTACTGAGTTAGTCCCTTCCACTATGCTTCCTAGTCCACACTATTCATATCTGGTACATGTACTGTATGTCAGACCTAAGCTTCTCTTAACACTCTTGTGCAATGCTCCTGTTTACTAGACAGTGTTATTTGCCTACCATCCCTGAATTCTATCATGTTTATATCTAATTGTTCTTGATTAGAACACTTAGTTCAGCCATGACTCATAGCTTCTAACTTGCTATTGTTTCTTACGAGTGTATTACTATGTGATGCAAAACAGTCGCTCAGTACGAATTCACTGTGTTTGATCCCCGAGCACAGAGCGAGCGACAAGTGCACAAAGAAGAAGCGGAAGACCATGAACATGGACGATAGATCTGGTCCATGGGCACGCTCGTCTTCGAGTACTATGTTGAGCCCCTCAAGCTCTACCTCAAGCTCTACTAGGAGGTGTTCCCCTCTCTCCCAGTATTCCCCTCTTCTCCCTGTCTACTCTGTGCTAACTTTGATGCTACACATGAGCTAATTTTGCATAGATTGTCTGCGCATGTGAGATGAGAGGAAGGTAGATGGTACGGTATTGGTCTGTATACATCCTAGGATTCCCAAGTATGCATCCTTAGTGTGGAATTCCCATGTGTACCGTGACAGTGAAACAAGAACTAACTCAAATAAAATTTTCCTTAATATTGCTACTTGAAAAATCTAAATAATGCTGGTTGTGAAATGGCCTGGTTAGCAAAGACTGTAAAAGGAGGCCTGTCTTCATTATGGTACGATTCTGCTAACTAACGTTAGCTATTAAATCTATAGTAGCATGAGCAAAAGATCTCTGAAAATATCTTGTGTAGCTAGTAAAAGCAATGAGAGAAACAGGGCAAGGAAGAAATACTTGTATCACTACTTACTGCCTGAAATGCATTTTGTGCACTTGGATAATGCAAGGCTGTAGTTAGACAAAAAAGCTAACCTGACTAGCTACATTTATGCAAAGCCATATAAATATTTTTTGCATGTTGGAAAGATTTTATTTGAAATTCTATAGTTCTTTATTTTCACTTTAAGTAGATGTGCTTTGCTTACAATACCAGCCTTTTTATTTTTGTTCACTTTAAGTAGATGCTTTAAGGAGGACCAGTGGAGAGGTGTTGGGCGATCAGGAGCATGTAGGGCGGCGATGCGTTTGCTGAGGAGACCCTAGGCGGCGTGATGGGCGATGCTCTAGCCTTCTTCCCTTGTCGGGGGCAACGAGACCATGGGTGACGTGCTGGCCTTTTCCCCTGGCCAACACTGGGCGAGGAGACCATGGGCGGCGCACTGGCCTTCTCCCTGGACCAGCGCTGGGAGAGGAAACCTTGGGCGATGGTATGTGTCATTAATCTGTAGAGATTTATCTCAATTCTGCTTATATTGATTCTTGTGTACAGTCTACTGTTATTAATTCACTTAATTCATATCTTTGCCTCAACTATTGATCACTGTGTATTGGTGTGTGCATTCAGCTAGCTAGCTGCTCCAGGTTTAGGCATCATAGCTTGGTCACATGTAAAAGAATAAACCCATGGAATAATTTGCCTTTGGTGGTCGTTATCATGCAGGATGGTTGAATGATGACAAAGGCTTTGTTCTTCGACCAGTGGTGGTATGTAACTAGCTGCTGGGACGTGGTGCCGGATGGAGTGGTGCACACTGGGAGTAGTCAGGCATGTTTCCTTGGCATTGGTGGAGAGGGAGGTCCTGATGATGCTTCAACTGATGATCGGTTATTCCTACTGTAGGGATATGGTCCCGGGGATCTCCATTTTGGGCTTGATTCTCTTGTAGCCTCTTTCTTGAAGACCATTTTGTGTAATATTTTGATAACGCAGTTATTATTGTATGTATGGGATTTAAACTAAAATATTCTAATAGACTTATGGTTGTTATCAAAAGGATTTCATGTATTTCTTTGGTTTTGACTAAATTATGTGTGGTTTAATTGCTGTCAGATTGTGGTGAAATAAACCTGACAAGTGGGCCAGTAGAAAAAGGAATATCATTTTATTGAATAGTCTGACAAGTGGGACCCATCTGGCTGGTAGGACCAGCCCATGAAGAAATGGAACTTAGATAGGCCAACGTCTGGAATAGAAAAAGGCTCGAAAAAGGCTAAGGACCAAAATTGAAATGGACCATAAAAGGCCAAGACACAGTAAATACAAGGCTGGAATTATTGGGCTCAGCCCATATGTACCAACTAAATGGACTGGGCTTATTTTGCACCATGACGATTTTATTTCGTCACAATTTTGCCACGTAGGACAAGCCACGTAGGATCTGACGTGGTCGGGCTAGACTGCCTATGACGATATTGGATCGTCATAACGGTTATGACGATTTTACCAATAACGTCGTTATAGTTCATTTGCGACGCCCAGCTTTCGACGATCTCAAAATCGTCATAAAATCGTCATAAACAGACTACTATGACGATTTTGTGACGAAAATAGAGGGTCATATATTGCCAGATTCCTTGTAGTGCTCTTCTTTGGTCCTTTAAATTGGGTTGTATTGCATGGAGGTATAAGTGGAGATTTTCCCTTGTCCTCATCCTTCTTGGTAGACTTAGCTCCTTCTTGATAGTTTGCAATCATTTGTTGCACTCCACCTTGTTTCCTTTGTTCCACTATGGAATAGATGGGGCATTGGATAGGGACATGATTATTTCCTTCACATAGGTAACAAGTATCTTGAGATGTGGGACATTGGCCAGCTGGATGTTTCTCTTCACAGTTGGGGCATTGATCTTTATGCTCCTTGGAAGTGTGATCCTTGTCTCCACAAATATTGCAAGCTTTGGTTCCTTCTAAAATAACATCTTTGTCATCCTTGTTGTCACAAACTCCTTTGGAAAAGTTGCTTTCCATGTTGAGCATTTGATCTGTCACCTTATGCAACATTTGGGCTTGAGTTTCCAAAAATCCTTGCAGGGTTGGATCTTCCCCACTGGTGTTGGCTATGAATTGAGCTGTCATTTGGTTCAACTGGTTTTGGGTTCCTATGAGTTCTCTCATGTTGTCCTCTTGGTTGTTGTTGGTGTTATCAACTTTGGAGTCTCTTGGAGTAGTCATCTGTTTGGGTTGAATTGAGATTAGAATAGGCAAAAGATTTTCTAAGGAAATAATTCTAATCACACACATCACAATTCACACAAGCAATGTGCAAGCAATCACAAACAAACATTCCACTCAAACAACAAGTTTCAAGCATATTTTTAGGCAACCAAAAATACTTTTGTTACACCACATAAGTTGGTGTGTTTGATCTATACTTAATATGGTGGTCCATCTATATGGTTCACTTGAGATTTTTCCTTCCTCTTTTTTGGTTAATTCTTCTTGCATGAGATCATGGTTTCGTTGAGAAAACTCTTGGTCTCAAAACTTCAAAGGTGGTGATGGCTCCTTCTAAGTTATGTTTCCTTAGCTCCAAATCTTTGAGCAAGATTTTCTTGTCTCACTTGTCCTTAGTGACATCCAAGGTTGAAGTCCTTGGTGAGGATGCTGAAGATGTTGAAGTCATTAGAGTTGAAGATGTTGAAGTCATTAGAGTTGAAGATGTTGAAGTCATTAGAGTTGATGAAGTCCTTAGCTCATGGTGAAGTCCTTGGCCATGGGGTAGGCTTTATCCATCAAGTTGAAATAGAAGAGATGTAGAGTCAAAACCAAAATGGTTGAGGAAAGAGTTTACAAGATTGTTTGTAAATAAGTTTTGGAACAAATAAAACTCCTATTTTTCTAAGGGTTTTTGTCCAATCCTAGGTTTACAAATCCTACAGGCAACACAATGCTCTGATACCATCTGTAGAGGTCCCAACCTTTAATAAGGTAGAGATCCCTGTGTTTACAATGCTAGTCCCTGGATCAATAGCTAGCATCCACAGTTAAGATGTAATATCAAGAAACAAAGGTCATAATATAACTTTATAACCAGGAATAACAAAATTTTATTACATCTTACATAGCTCTTTTGGCTATTACATTACATTGCAGCAGAATATCTATAAGCATGGGGTCCTTCATCTTCAAAGTGCCACAGGCAGACATGTTGGTTGTAGACTTTGTAATCCTAATCAACACACTTCACTAAATCAATCAAACCTGCAACATTACAAGTCACAGCCACAAGGGTCAATACATTTGAATTGTATTGGCAAATGACACTATGGTAGTATAGTGGAGTCTATCATCTATATGCATTTGGCTAAGTGGAGCTTAGGCTTGCTTTGCTCAAAATAGATTTTCCTTATCATTTGAAAACACTAAGTTTTTTTGCTTGACAAAAATCTTTCCCAAGGTATCTCCCAATAGAAATTGGTGATCCTTTCAATCCCTTGTTCAACCACAAGTTTTTAACTTAGAAATTTGGATGATGATATTCTTGATAGCTTCCATGTCTTGATGCTCAAATTGTCCTTTACCAGGGACATGGCTAAGTACTTAGATTTTACACTCTGTAGAGGTGGTGCACTTTCCCCACAAGACTTGGTTTCCCAAGACAAGATCTTTCAGAAGCCTTCCCTTAGACCAAAATGGACGCGCTCCAAACTATCAAACCCCTACCACCAACTGTCCATTTGGCTAAGTTATTGCAACCTATATGATCCAGGCAGAGCCCATAATGCCACGTGGCTGCACTTGAAGCTTCTCAACTTTTGACATCTCAAATCTCTTTGTTCCTGGGTGGCAATCCACAAGTGTGATATACAAGGTAAACCATAGCCATGGGCCTTGTGTAACCACTCAACCAAAAACCACCAAGCAAGTCCCTTTCCACCCAGGTGATTCATTAACTTAGTTGTTTTATTAGGCAAAAACACAAGTCCTCAGACTTGGAAATTTTTCCGTAGTATGAATATATATATTCCACCCTTGTTTTCTATTAGCTAAGCTAAGCATGATAGTAGTAGGAATCTTAACTTTGGAAATTATACTAAGGTTTTCATCTACTAGGTTTTCCCATAGCATGGTTTATACTTAGCAAAATTCCATGCAAGTCCTACTTAGAAATATCACTAATGCATAGTGAAAATAATGGGACAAGGTATGAAGCATCACTTGCCTTTTTGGTAGAGAGTACAGGTTCACTCCTTGATCTTTGCAATGTTCACTCACTTCAAATCACTACAATTCAATCAAGCAAACAATATTTCAATCTACCATGCCAGCAATTCATCACATAAAATAATAATAACAAAACAATGCATGCAAGCATGCTAAAGATTGTTTTATTTGAAAAAGTGGTTTCTAATGGTTCATAAACATTTGAAAGCATCTAATGGTCATTCTATAAAGTGGCAAAGTCATTTGCAAAGGTTTTACTTCCTAAACCATTTTTAAAGAAAGGCATCATTTTATGTGGTGTAAAAATGTTTTTAATAAGGCAACATTCTTATGGTTTTAACAAAATATGTTTTCCAACCATAAAATCTTGTGTTTAGGGTCATAGAGTTTATTTCCAAAACATTTTCCAAAGGTTTTTCTCCAAAACCATTTTTAATAAATAAACCATATTTTTATTTGACTAGAAATGGTTTAAATCAAAGATTCATTCTTTTGTTTCTCCAAATTCATTTTTTGAATCCACAAAGTGATTCCTATGGTTAGTAGGTTCAAAACAATCCATTTGCCAAAGATTTTATCCCCAAAATCATTTTAGAATAATTTTTATAACCTAAACAAGCATACACAAGTTTCTGCAAAAACAAACATTTTAACAGAAGCTTTTTACTAAACAAATGGCATGGTTGGCTAGGGCTTGCTTTTGTGAATCCATTGATAAAAAAATTGCAAAATTTGGACGTGTAGAATAAAAGTTGTGCAATTTACAAAATCACATATCTAATAGATTCAAATCTGTTTTTAAACAAAACAACAGAGACACGTGGCGTGATTTAATTCGCCGGTACCGATTCGGTTGGATCAGCAATTCAGACCGTAGGATTAAACTAACATCGCACGGCGCAGATCGATCGATACCCCTTCGGCTAAGATTCTATCGCGACGCTAGGATCTGGATCCAGTGGCTCAAAGCAATGACCTCGGCTTGCGGGCTGGCGCGCGCGGCGGCGTGCTTAGACGAGGGTGGTGCTGGTGATGCAGGAAGCAAAAGAGACAGGGGAGGGGCTCACCGAGATCGCCGTGCTTCACTGATGCTCAACGTGGCAGTATCTCGTCGAGGGGCGCTCGTGGTTGCCCTGGATTGCTCACCGGAGTTTGCTCGGCGTCAGGCACGCTCTGTTCGTCTTCGCTGGCGAGAGTACAAGCGAGGCCAAGGCACGAAAAATGTTGTGTTAGCTGCACACAGAAATAGCGAGAACGGGTGCATCCACAGGAGAGGAAGGCGCGGTCGAACTCTACCTGGGAATGTCGCCGGAGAAATGGTAGACGGTGGCGTAGTCAGTCGTGGTCGCTGCCGACGATGTGGGGCACGCGATCGAGCCGAGGGGGTGGAGATGCGCCAGTGCGGAGGTCACGTACGTGTGCTCGAGGAGGCAAGGGGTGGCGTGGGGCTGCCAGAATTCGGTTGCGAGCTCTTTGAGATAGGGAGGTTGTTTTGCAAGCAATGAGGGCAGCCTGAGGGCAGAGAGGGTCGGGCGAGAGAGGGGAAAGAGAGAGGAGATGCTGGCGTTTATCACTGCGTGGTCAAGGGGTTGAATTGCTGAGGCATTGACGTGAATTTACGCGAGCGATTATAGCCAGAAATGGCCGGCGAGGTGAGGGGAAGGAACGGGTCCGCGGTTGAAGACGCTGACGAGGCAGGTGGGGTCCGCTTGGCAGCGTGAGAGAAAGAGAGGAAACGGGGGTCCACCGGTCAGTCGCTGAGTGGTTGAGTTTCTGAGTGCGAACCGTTTTCTTGGGGGGAGAGAGGGAGTGGGCTAACTGGGCTTAGTTGGGCCAGGCTTAGTTGGGTCGAGTCCGTTTCATATTTTTTTTGTTCTGATTGCTTTTTCTTTTTCTAATTCGATTTTCTGTTTTGAATTTCAAACAACAAAACAAACACTCAAAAGATTTCAAAACTCCTCCAAACTTTGCCTTGAGTTTTGGTTCTGTTTAACAACAACATTCCAAGTCCCAAAATAATATAATATTTTTTATTTTTTTAGGATCTATTTAATAATTAAATAAAATAGTCCTTAGTTATAAATTCAAAATAGGATTTGATTATTAAAACTCCATTTGAAAACTAAATATAACCAAAAACACTTCAGTAGGTTTTATTTGAGAATATAAAATACTTGGAAAACTTATTTAAAATAAATTAATAAGTTTTAGTGTTTTATTAAAATGGGAAAAACCTTTACTTTAATAAAATTGGTTTATTAATAAACTCTCATTATTTTATATAAATAAACCTTTACTCTTTTAGTTAAAGCAAAACATTTTATTTCAAAAGCTTGGCCAAGGCTTAATTTGGCTCTATAAAATAATCCTTATTTATATTTCTACCTTCTCATTTGAAAACCAAATCTTTTTATTAAAGGATCCAAAAATAGTAATTCCAAATATTTTTAACTTTATTGTTTATTTAACTTTTTAAATCCCTTTAGGATTTTATTTGATCCAAATAGGTTTGAAAGTTTCCAATTGAAATCAAAAAGTTTCTTCTCACCCTGAAAATCAACAAAGTTTTATTTTATTCATTTATTTTTCACATTACAAGATTTGGAAAATCTTGGGATGTGACACAATCCTAATGATAGTAGCAGAAATACCATAATTGCAGGAAGTCGGGATGAGGAAGAAGATCTTGAGGAGAGAGTGTTTGAATCACCAATATCTTATCAAAACCCAGGGAATATACATTATCCAGTGTTTAACTATCTTGCCCAACAGAGCACCTGGGGGGCAGTGGAATCTGGATATTTTGTTGACAACTCTAGGAATGAAGCTCAGGAGATGCAAGTGGGTGATAGTGATGAAAAGGTTTCTGAAGACTTTTCAGCTGAGCTGGATGGAGTCAATGCACTTAGGCTGAGTAATAACTCAAGTCCTGATACAGATACCGAGTACGTTCCATCTGGAAGGCCATCTGTTCCACAAATTGTTCGACGGATGTCACGTCATCACGGTTGGACTTCATGCATGTATGATGAGCGTCGCGGATACTAAAGACATAGGTAAATTATTAGTAAGTAGCTGGTATTGCGTATTTTAGTGCGATAAAAAGATGTATCTAAATAAGTGAGATAGTGTTCATATGTGATATTGTACCTATATGGTACAGGTTTGTGATGACTTTGTATTCCCTAAGTTGTTTGTAATGTATTATATGTGAAATGCATATTTGGATCTTATTTGGGTTTTGTTTCCATTGTGTGACTAGTTATGTGC
This sequence comes from Avena insularis, assembly GCA_023614405.1. NCBI lineage: Eukaryota > Viridiplantae > Streptophyta > Magnoliopsida > Poales > Poaceae > Avena > Avena insularis. The sequence continues at coordinate 330,342,113 of CM042693.1, forward strand.
ATGAAGTTGAGCTCAGAACACATGTGCATGATGTAATTATGAGTATTCGCTTTATGTTACAGGACTAGGGGTTCATGGAATCGGGTGTAGAAACTGAATCCGAACAACAACGCATGGAGCGCGAGGCTAATGAGAAAGCAAATTCAGATGCTAGAAATCAAGGAGAATTACCACCACCATCAATGAGGCCGCTAATGGAGCAGAATTTTATGCAATACATGCAAATGATGCAAGAGTCCCAGAACAAATTTATGGAAGAATTGTTGGGACGAGCTAGAAATCAGAGAGCACCTAAAGGTGGAAGAGTCAGTCTTTCCGACTTCCAGGATGCAAGGCCGTTACCTTTTGCATCAGCTCCAGAATCAATGGATGCAGAGGATTGGCTAGCAGATACTGAGAGAAAGTTAAAGACTGTAGATGCGATGATGAAGAAAAGCTGAGGTATGCAACCCATCTCTTAACTGGACCTGCAACATCATGGTGGGAGAATCAGTTAGCAATGCAATCGCTAGGAAGAGAGTATACCTGGGAGGAGTTCAAGCAGAGGTTCCGTGAGTACCATGTTCCTGAAAGTATGATGGAGTTTAAGCGTAGGGAGTTTGAGGAGCTTTAGCAAGGATATACCAGTGTCATGAAGTATATCCGGGAGATTAGCCAACTATCTCGTTATACTGAGGACGAAGTGAGCACTGAGGAAAATAGGGGAGAAGCGTTTTCTACGAGGATTAAATCCGTCCGTGAAGATGCAGTTGAGGCTGGCCAACAAGCAAACTTTTCAACAGTTGCTCGGTGCATCTATTAGCTTTGAAGATGACTACAAGAATGTCCAAGAGGACCGAAGGAAGAGAGCTAAGAAGGAAACAAAGAGGATACAAGCAAGTAAACCTAAAACCAATTTGGAATTCAAACCGAGGAATAGATCCTATAACAACAATAATTCCAACCGGAGTGCAAATCCAACCGGAAGGAATGTTATATGCCATAATTGCAAGCTTCCAGGGAATATGAGCAGGGATTGCTAGAAACCAGTAATAATTTGCCATGGTTGTGGCCAAAGGGGTCATATAAAGCCAAATTGTTCGAGTAAACCACCAGGTGGTTGGTCTACTAAGGGTGGAGGATAAGCCAGTGGAAGCAATGGACAACCCAACAAAGGAGGAAATTTGGTCAAGAACAACAATGGCAAAAGAAGCAAGCCTACCGGATAGCTGAATTGTGCAACCTTGGAGGAGGTGGATAACTCCGAGCATGCAGTGATAGGTACGCTCAACATTCTTCCCAATCCCGGAAAAGTTTTATTTGATACCAATGCAACTACTTCATTCATATCTGAAGAATTCTGTGATAAGTTTGGGATTAGAAGGGCAACGTTAGAAAACCCTATGACCGTGGTGATGGCAGGGGGAAATGTAGTAGTACACCACATTAAACAAGATCAGGTTATGTCGATCTGTGGTTTTACATACTTTGCGGATCTTTATGTGATTCCTGTGAAGGAAATTGCAGTAGTGCTGGGTATGGACTGGATGACGGAACATGGAGCTCAGATAAATTGCGAGGATAAAACTGTCTCAATCAAGACTCCAAGTGGAGCAAGGATAGTATATCAGGCTGATAAGCACCGTCATATCATGGTAGATATTCAATTGAACTCAATGAAGGAGGTCAAGTTGGAGGATATTCCTGTAGTAAATGAGTTCCAAGATGTTTTTCCAGCAGAATTACTAGGAATGCCACCGGATCGGGAAATAGAATTCACTATTGATCTAATCCCTGGTACAACACCAATAGCTCAAGCACCATACAAGATGGGTCCAAAGGAATTAAAAGAGCTTAAAGAGAAAATTGATGATTTAGCTAGAAAGGGATTTATTCAAGAAAGTGAATCTCCATGGGGACTCCGGTGATCTTTATGGACAAAAGAGATGGAGGACGAAGGATGTGTGGGGATTACATAAATATCAACAATGTTACCATCAAGAACAAATACCCATTGCCAAGAATTCAAGATCTATTTCATCAAGTTAAGGGAGCTGGAGTATTTTTCCAAGATTGATCTAAGATTAGGATACCATCAGATAAAAATCAAACCTGAAGATGTTCCAAAGACAACATTTATGTCAAGGTACAAACATCATGAGTATCTCATCGTAACTTTTGGTTTGACCAATGCACCAACAATATTCATGAATTTGATGAACAAAATCTTCATGCCATACTTGGACAAGTTTGTCATAGTGTTTATTGATGATATTTTGATATATTCAAAGGATAAGGAAGAGCATGCAGATCATTTGAGAATAGCATTGCAAATCTTAAGAGAACATAAGCTTTACGCTAAGTTTAGCAAGTGTGAATTTTGGTTGGATGGTAGAATTTCTTGGTCATGTGATCAGTAAGGATGGGATTGCTGTAAATCCATCCAAAGTTCAATCAGTGCTAGCATGGACTGCACCAACCAATCTAAAACAAATCCGTGGTTTCTTGGGTATGGCTGGTTATTATTGGAGGTTCATTGAAGGTTTTTCCAAGATAGCTGGATCGATGACCAAATTGCTAAGGAAGAACACACCATTCATCTGGGAGGAGAAGTGTGAAGCAAGCTTTCAAGAGATGAAAACTAGACTAACTACCGCCCCAATCTTAGTAGTTCCTAAAACAGGAAAGGATTACACGGTATATTGTGATGCATCCAAAGAAGGATTGGGTTGTGTGTTAATGCAAGATCATAAAGTAATTTTTTTTGAGCATTGATCATAAAGTAATTGCTTACGGATCAAGACAACTGAAACCACATGATGTCAATTATCCAACACGTGATTTGGAGTTAGCAGTCGTAGTCTTTGCCTTGAAAGGATGGAGGCTTTTTCTCTATGGGGCAAGGTGTGAGTTATACACTGACCACAAAAGTCTCAAATATTTCTTCACTCAAAAGGAATTGAATATGAGACAGAAGCGTTGGTTGGAGCTAATCAAAGATTATGATCTGACAATCAATTATACCCTGGAAAGGCCAACGTTGTGGCCGATGCTTTAAGCCGAAAGAGCACAAATATTCAGCCTATTAATATAGAACTATCAAAAGAGTTGCAAATGGATTTGGAGAGGTTGGAACTTCAATTCCTAAGAACAGAGATTCTTGGAGGACTAGCTACCATGCAAGTAGTTGTAGAACAGAGTAGTGATCTTAGGCATGAAATTTTTAGACATCAAGATGAAGATCCTTTTATTGCTGAAGAAATTGGAAGGATATCACAAGGTCAAGCGTCAGTTTTTCGCTTAGGAGATTATGTATCTTTATGGTTCCAAGATCGTCTTTGTGTTCCAGATGTGTCAGAAATTCGTGAAGTGATACTCCGAGAGGCACATGAGATACCTTATTCGATTCATCCAGGAAGTACCAAGATGTACATGGATTTGAAAGAATTATTCTGGTGGAATAAGATGAAAAGAGACATTGCAAAATATGTGTCGGAATGCCATACTTGCCAAAGGGTAAAATCTGAACATCAAAGTCCAGCAGGACCATTACAACCTTTGGAAATTCCAGAGGGGAAATGGGAATAAATTGGTATGGATTTCATCACAATATTACCTATGACACCAAAATGGTAGGATATGATATGGGTGATTGTGGATAGACTCACAAAAAGTGAACATTTTATTCCGGTAAATCAAAAAGATTATGCCGAGAAGTTAGTAGAAGTATATGTCAAGGAGATAGTAAGTAAGCACGGAGTGCCCAAGAAGATTGTATCTGATAGAGGATCTGTGTTTACTTCAGCATTTTGGAAACAATTACATGAAGCACTTGGTTCAAAGTTAGAATAAAAAAAAGTTAGATTTCAACACAGCCTATCATCTAGAAACTAGGGGTCAGACTGAAAGAACCAACCAAATATTGGAAGACATGCTTAGGGCTTGTGCATTAGACTTCGGAGATTCGTGGGAAGATCATCTACCATTGGCAGAATTTTCCTACAACAACAGCTATCAGAGTAGTCTAAAGATAGCCCCATATCAAGTACTTTATGGGAGGAAATGTAGATCATCAACATGTTGGTATGAACCTGGCAGCAGCAAGGAATTTGTACCAGACTATATCAAGGAAAGGCAAGATATCATTGATATCATCAAAGATAGATTGAAAATATCCCAAAGTAGACAGAAAAGTTATGCTGATCAATGTCGAAGATCATGGCATCCTGAAGTGGGAGATATGGTATATCTCAAAGTAAGCCCAATGAAAGGAGTTAAGAGTTTCTGTGTTAAAGGAAAATTGAGTCCCGGATATATAGGACCATTCAAAATACTGTGTCAGAACAGGACTATAGCTTATGCTTTAGAGTTACCACCAAGATTGGCTCAAGTTCACAATGTTTTCCATGTGTCACAACTCCGGAAATGTCTTAAGGTTCCCGATGATGCAATCACACATCAAGAACTGGAATTACAAGAAGATTTGACGTATGTTGAGAAACCCTATAAAATCTTGGAAGAGAACTGGAAAAGGTTGAGAAATGGCGCAATCAAGTACTGCAAAGTACAGTGGAAGCATCACCCTGAGAGGGAAGCCACATGGGAGAAAGAGGATGACTTAAAATAAGCCTATCCAAAACTATTCAGGTACACTTCGGCAAACTTTGGGATGAAGTATAATTTAAGGGGGGAAGTCTGTAACATCTCAGCATTTAGGAACCAACAAAGGATAGAACTAGGATTTTGTGCATATGCATGCATTCATCTATAAAATGCGGGTAAATTTTCCGCCAAACAAAAACCTAAAGTGATCAGAGTTTCTTTCACTCTCTGTATGTAGGAATAGCTATTGAGAGTGATCATTATAAATTTTGACATGATCTTTATGAATCAATGTGTTTTGGGGGAGAATTTGAATTCAAATTTGAATTTTGAACTTATATTTAAAAGTTAAGATTTGGTATTTTGAAATGATTTTCATAATGATTTAGTAATATCATTTGTTATAATAAATAAATAATAATAGAATTCAATATAAAGTAATTCAAATAAGAAATGACTCTTTATTTCTTATCCTTATTCCATACACATTTTTACAATGATGAACTCATTCAACCAATGAAGGGGTTCAGTACAGTAAAGGAATTACAATAAAAGGAATTCAAATAATAAACTATTACAAGATTGTTACAAAAATAATAAAATAAAAAGTACATTAAGAATGTATCTATCTATCTGATCCTATACTAACTCTTGCATATCGAAATCTTGTACCTGCAAAAAAAACTAACAAAATGAAAATAAAAGATTAATTGTTAGATTACTCTCATTTGAGAGCAGTGAAGTGCATTGCTCAAGTTTACATCATTGAGTAATTGTTAAAGGGGAAAGTTTCACCAATATGAAAGAATTTTTTCTTTCATAACAAATAAGCCACAAGTCAATATATTAGCAGCAAGTAAAAGGGGCAAGTTTCACCTGGTGAGTGAAATGTAAAATGGTAGGAAGGTGAAACATATCACTTATGTGATCAACACCATGCACCAAACAACCAGGCAGCATAGTCACCTAACTGCATGGTGTGTGCTGTCAACACAGCAGCAGCAGCCACACAAGCAAAAGGAGAAGACCTTAGCCGTATCCAAGCTTCTAGCAGCTCATTCTCACTATCAAACATCAAACCAGGAACACACAAAGCTTACTAAAGCCCAAAAATCACCAGCCAAACCATACATTAGTTCATCCAAGTACTCACCAGATGGTAACATAAGGAGGGGGTGGATCAGGTGGATAGCAAGGTCAAGGCCAAGCCTACAGGAACCATAAGGTGAAGGACAAGATCAAGCCAGCAGCACAATCAACAAGATCTAGCCAACCAGATCAATCAGCCACAACACAAGCAACCTAACAGTTGTGGTGAGTAATATAAAACCCTCACACGATCTAACCATCTTCTCTAGATTAAGATACATGTGTTGTTTTATATCTAGATCTCTCAGAAATCACCCAAGTGGGGTGAATCCACCATAGATGATATTTTTGAATAAAGAGTATGCTAAAATCTTACAAATCAACCAGGATCTCAGACCAGCATCATTGATCCTGGATATTATAGCCAAATCTTATATTCCAATATGACCATAGCTTAGCTTATGAATTCTGGGCACATCTCTAGTGGAGTAGCACCCCAGAATCCATAAATCTTATGAACCCATACAAAACCATGAGCACCCCAACCATCTTAGCCAAAAAGGTTCAAGATCCAGTAACTAATGATAATATCAGAACATGTCTATGAGGGACAACATGAAAGGAATCTAGTTCCTAAGCCTCAGACCAACATCATAGGCTATCATATTTAAAAAAGTAGCTTCCAACTTAGCTTTGGCATTAATCCAATATTAAGCACCATAAAAATCAAGTCCAGTAGTAGAACCTAGACTTGTGTGCCATCTTAAGATGTTGTCACAAGAACAGATTCTAAACCAAGCAGAACAATTGCATGTGTTCATAAATAAACTAGCAAGCCACTAATTATCATTTTCCTGGAATCAATCACCATGAATCTTTTCCAAGTTTATATATACAGAGCATCACTGTAAGAAACTGAGTAAGCTCAATCTGCATATGATTACATGAGCCAACACTAAGGATGCGGTGAATACATCACTAACAGAATTACTGTCAATATCAGGATCATGACAATAGTAAACTTTCAAATCACAAGAATCCACAAGTAACCACTGGAATACTATAATCCAGGCCATGACCAATTATCAATTGGAATCAGTACTATAAGGCCACTAGCATCATAAAAATCAACTGTAAATAGTGATCAATTTAGTGTACTTTATCACAATCCTCACTAATCATCATCATTAGTTCCAATTCATCATATATATAACCAAAACAGAGGGAGGAACCCTAAACATGACATGAACCCTAATTAGGGATGCACACTTGAGACACACAGATAAGATCGAGGGAGGCAGAGGACAACAGACACGAGGGGAGATCAGGATTAGACTCGCCAAGGGTCCTCGCTATAGTTTAGAAGAGAAAGCAGAGGGGCCGACAAGCGCACGGTGGCACGGGGAGCACTGAAGGGCGTTGCAACCCGCACCGAGGTGAGGCGGCAGCCATAGCAACACTTGAGGACGAGCAGCACCACCACAGCAACATACAAACACCCCACAACACCACTGGAGTAGCGACGGAGGCAACACCGACATCACCCCAAACCCTAGGGTTTGGTACTAAGCCAGCCTAGCCGAAGGGGAGCCCTAGAGCCAAATTGAAATGGACTAGATGAAGGAGCGGGGTCAACAACCTTGCCATGCACCATGGCGGCAGCTAGAGAGGACCAGGGCGGCATGAATCGCACGGCGGCGGTGTCGGCAACCCCACGGGGCCGAGGAAGAAGGAGAGGAGTGAACGGGAGAGAGTGAGGGGAGTGTACTGGGCCGATAGGGCCGGTACCACTTCGAGGATCTGTTTTGACCAGGCCAATTGGGCCAAGATGGGCGCAAATAGCCCAATGGAGTTGGCCCAAACGTTAAAAGGATCTTAATGATTTAGGAAAAGACCAAAATAACCCTAGGATTTAATAAATCCTAGAAAATAAAATAAAAGCCTTAAAAATGCAAACAATATATTTTTAGATTTATAATAAAATAACCTCTTAAATTAAATTAAGAAAACTATTTTTAATAAAGGAACTTTAGGTTAAAGATTTTTATAATATATATCCCTTAAGGAATTTTGTACAAATCAAGAAAATACCTAAAAATAAAAATAACTTTTATCATATTTAGTTATTATAGTATTTTAGAGAAATACTAAATTGATATTTAAGATACCAAAATAAAATCTATTAAATTAAAATGCTTATTCTTAAAAAGAAATATTAAGGAAACAATTATAAGAGTTAAAAAATAAATAAATAATTAGTTTTTAACTCTATTAATAATATATTACATTATAAAAATAGTGAATGTAATATTTATAAAATATTAAGGTTATTCCTTAGAATGAATTATTTTATTACATAAATAAATTCCAAAAACTAAAATATTGGGTAAAACACACAAAGAAGATAAATAATAAATGATGCATTACATTACTATGCATATTCGTTTTTGCTTCTTTAAATATTCTCCTTACCGGGCAATAATGGTGTTCTGTAGACATAGAATCTCAAGGTCCAGTGCAAGCATCCGACTTCACTACCTTGCAATCACAAGGCAAGTTCATCACTTGCTCATGTCCTTTGGAGAGTCTTTATCAAAGTATTTATAAATTGTGTGTTATCATCTATGTTTCGAGGAAAGAAAAAAATATTTTCTCAAATAAATAAATTGTTGATATCATCCTAAGTGATGATATGGATTAGGGGCGCAATGGATCTTAGGTTTCTATTTGCAACAAGATTAATCACCTAGGAATTAACAACCCATGACATCAGTGATTCTAGCACCGTATATTACGCGTTAACCATGAGATTTGGAATAGGACGAAGAAGTCAGCTGTATCCTTTTCCTTTCGTATGTAGGCAAGACGACCTTAATGTGACGTTGTGATTCCTTGTGCGGATCCGACATATGGGTGGGCACCCTTAGGCCCCACGCTTTTGGTGTCTATATTATCTATGAGCGGCTGCTAGAGGTATAGCCGGACCTATATGGTACTTGCCAGGGGCATCACCATCTCATAGAGTCTTTGGGAACTCATCAGGGTTTTAGCCTGCCCGAAAGGGGGCTTAACGGAGGTGAGACAGCCCCGAAGGATCATGCAGATATGCGGGGTCACGAAAAAGGCAGTGATTGGCTTGGATCACCTACTGGGCCCCACATCATTGAATTATGGACGGTAAAGTATGCCCAGTTGTGCAAAAAGGAGTTGATCTGTAAGACCCCTCCCTTGTAAAGGAAAAGGATCCCTGTGATTGCAATGCTAGTCCCTGGATCATTGCTAGCATCCACAGTTTAAGATGAAGTACACAGATACAAAGGTCATTTATTACATCCATTCCAGAGATAAAACATAGTCTTTTACAACTCAGGGCCACAGGCCTAATACAAGAGTTTTGGAATAAGTAAATAAACATAAGTCTTCATCTTCATGTGCCACATTCAAGCATGTTGAGTGTAGACTCATGACACCTAATCATCATCGGAGTAACCTGCAACATCACAAGTTACAGCCACAGTGGGTCAATACTTTGGAATAGTATTGGCAAGTGATACCTTAGTAAATTTTTAAGTGGACTATATTACTATATGCATTTTTGGCTAAGTGTAGTTTGGCTTTCTTTGCTCAAAATAGGTTTTTCCTATTAGTTGAAATCACTAAGTTTTTCTTTGTCAAAACATTTCCCAAGAAACCACCAATAGACATTGGGGTCCTTCACCCTTGTTCACCCACAAATTTTTACTTAGAAGTTGGAGTGATGAGATTCTTGATAGCTTCCATGTCTTGATGCTCAAGTTGTCCATTGCCATGGACTTGGCTAAGTACTTAGATTTTCCATCTGCAGAGGTTGTGCACTTTCCCCACCAGACTTGGTTTCCCAAGACAGGACCTTTCAGAAGCCTTTCCTTAGCCAAATGGACGCGCTCCAACCTATCATTCCCACTACCACCAACTGTCCAAAAGGCTAAGTTCTAGCAACCTATATGATCAAGGCAGAGCCCATATTGCCAGGTGGTTGCACTATAAGCTTCTCAACACTTGGCCTCTAAAATCCCTTTGTGCCTGGGTGGCATACCACAAGTGAGATACACAAGGTAAACCATGTCCATGGGCCTTGTGTAACCACTCAACCAAAACCACCATTCAAGTCCCATTCCACCTGTGAGGTTCATTGACTTAGTTGTTTTATTAAGGAAACATAAGTCCAAAGACTTAGAAATATTTTCATCATAGCATGTAGATACTTTACCAACCCTTGTTTGCTACTAGCTAGGCTAAGCATGGCATAGTAACTTAACTTAGGAAAATTTCCTAGCAATTCTACAATTCTACAACTACTTAGGATTTCCCAACATAGCATTTGGCAAAAGTAACATGCAAGACTTAGCAAAATATTTCTAATGCTTATACAAAATATAGGGATGAAAATGGTCATGAAGTACCACTTGCCTTGGTAATGGGGAGAGTAGCACTCTTCACAATCACAGTCACTAGCAAAGTCTACACAAAAAATAGTAGCACAAAATTACACACAATTCATATACAATCATAAATATATATGCATGCAATGCAAGAAAATGCTAAGTAATGATTTTTGAAAACTCCACCAAGAAAGTGCATGATACAGAAACATAACCAAGTCAAAAACTTGCTAACTAAACTTATTTAGCACTAAAACAATTTACTAAACAAATTCTATACTCAAAATAGTCCTAAACATGTTTCTGCATAAAAAGTCATTTTAACAGAAACTTTTCACTAAACACATTGCATAAACAGATAGGGCTTGTGTCCCTGATTCCAACGGTATAAAGTTTGCAAAAATCTAACGTGGAAATCAAAAGTTATAGCCATTTCAATTTTTGTTCTAAATCTGATTTGAATTCTGTTTTTGAATCAAACCCTAGCCACGCGTCTTAATCCTATTGGTTGATACCGTTTCGCTCAGGATCACCCTCCCGCGCCGTTAGATCTATTTAAAACACACGGTCCAGATCTGTCTATAACGGTTCGCTCAAAGATCTAATTCTACGCGTTGGATCCAGATACAAGGGCTCTCGATCAAGCGACCATGTCCTGGCGGCGTGGCGACGGCGAGCGGCGGAGTGCTCGACGGGCGCGCTTAACGCTCTAGATCACTCGGGAGGAAAGGGCGTGCTTACCAGATCCGCAAGGTCGAGGCGAAGCTCAACGTGGTGGTGGCTAGCAAGGGGTGCACGGTCTCTGGGCTCGCCGGAGTTGCGGCGCGTCGCCGCTTGCCAAATGAGGTCGTTGCCGAGGTGTGGCGCCGCCTCAGCACAAGGGTTCAGAAGGTGCGCAAGTGACTGGCGAATCAACTGGTGACAAAGGGAAGGCGAGGGGCGCACGGAACTTACCGCTATTGCTCGCCGGAGTCGAGCGACGGCGCAGGTGGTTGCGGTCATGAACGGGATCGACGACCTGGGTCACGAGCAGGCAAAAGAAAAGTATCAGGAGGTGCACAAGATCAAGCTGGACACGACAGTTTGAACCAGAGAGAGGGGGTGGTCGAGGCTCACCAGAATTTAGTCGCCGGAGTCATCGGTACTGCGAGGTTTCGAGGGCAAATGCGCGCAGCCTGGTGGCGGAGTGAGCGAGGAGAGTGGGGGGAAATGACCGCGGTGCAGAGGGGGTTTTGTAGGCGAGAGGGGAGCGGCGATTAAGTGTGGAATCAATGGCAATTAAGCGAGAATCAATCATGGAAGTGAAGGCGGAGGAAACGGCCAGCAGTGGTCGGGCGTGATTTGGGAAGACGAGGTGACGTGGAGAGGGCTCGTCGGTAAACGCAGAGAGGTGGGGTGTTGTCACAAGAATCGCTTGTGCGTGCGAAGAGAGAGAGAGAGGAAGGTGGGCTAGTTGGGCAGTTCTATTGCTGGGCTAGAATCGCTACCGCCCTTTTCTTTTCTTTTGTCCTTTTCTTTTTCTGTTTTGATTTTCAGGAATGGTTTTGATATGAATTCAAACTCTTTTTGAATTCAAATCTTTCTGGGGTTTTTGCAGTGTGCAAAATTTTCAAATATAGGCATAAAACCATGTGGTTGCTTTGCAAAAGCTTGGTCACTCTTGGAGAACAAAATATTAGGGACTTGGTACCTGATTTGCAAATGTTTGAAAAATGGTTCTTGAACCATTTCCATTTTGTAAAACTTGGTTCAAATAACCACACTCAATCCATTCAACAAAGGAAACAAGCATTCTAGGTTTAAAACATTCAAACTCTCAAATGGTGATGGCCATTTGTTTTTTATCTTGCTCACATAAAATGATAGCACTATGTGCTTTGTTTTTCTGAAATGAGTTTTGAAATTGATCTCAATTCTATATGCATGCATGAATGATATGCAATCTTTGAAATCATGATTTTAGGGATGTTACAAATCTAACCCCCTTAAGGTGAATCTTGCCCTCGAGATTCGGATTGGCTAGCAAATAGGTGAGGGTGGTCTTTCCGAAGATCATCTTCTCTTTCCCACGTTGCTTCCTCTTCGGAATGATGATTCCACTGTACTTTGCAAAACTTGATAGTCTTTGTCCTTGTGACCCTTTCTGCAGTCTCAAGAATCTTGATAGGTTTCTCCTCATATGTGAGGTCACTTTCTAGTTGAACCTCCTCCAAAGGTATAGTATCCTTCAAAGAAGTTTCTTCCATTTCCGGGTGACATTTCTTAAGTTGACTTACATGAAACACATTATGGACAGCTGATAGAGATTCTGGTAGTTCTATTTCATAAGCAACTTCTCCTTTGCGACTCAGAATCTTGAATGGCCCAACGTATCTTGGTGCCAACTTTCCTTTGACTCCGAATCTTTTCACTCCACGAAGTGGTGATACTCTAAGATAGGCTCTATCACCAACTTCGTAGGTGACTTCTCTACGCTTAGGATCTGCGTAGCTTTCTGTCAGGACTGTGCTATCTTCAACCTGTCCTTAACCAACTTGACCTTCTCTTCAGCTTCTTTGATAAGATCTGGCCCGAATAAACTTCTTTCTCCCACACCATTCCATAACAAAGGTGGTACACTTTCTTCCAGAGAGAAATTCAAACGGTGCCATTTCAATGTCTTGATAGTTGTTGTTATAAGAAAATTCTGCGTAAGACTTTCATCCCAACTTGCTCCATAGTCTAGGGCACATGCCCTCAACATGTCTTCCGTAATTTGATTAGTCCTTTCTGCTTGTCCATCGGTTTGAGGATGAAAAGCAAGATCAATTCCAACCTCGCTCCCAATGACTCATGTAGTGTCTCCAAAATGGGAAGTGAATTGGGTTCCCTATCAGATACAATACTCTTGGGCACACCATGTAGACACACAATTCTACTCATGTAGATTTTGGCTAACTTGGCACTTGTATAAGTTGTCTTCACGGGTATGAAATGAGCCACTTTAGTTAGGAGATCTACTACTACCCATATGGAATCATATCCTGATCTGGTCCTTGGTAACCCGGTAATAAAATCCATACCAATCTTGTCCCACTTCCAATCAGGAATAGGTAATGGTTGAAGCAAACCTGCTGGTTTCTGATGCTCCGCTTTTACTCTGCTACACACATCACACAAAGCAATGTGTTCGGCGATGTCCCTCTTGAGATTGTTCCACCAAAACCTTTCCTTCATGTCCATGTACATTTTGGTGTTACCTGGGTGGATAGAATACGGAGAGTTGTGTGCTTCCTGCAAAATCAGTTTCCGCAACTCCGGATCTTGTGGAACACAGATACGTTTCCCATGCCATAAAGTACCCTGTTCATCTTCATGGAAATTTTTAGCCTTCCCTTGGCCAATCTTTTCCTTAATCTCCTCAATTTCCTTATCAGTCTTCTGAGCTTCTCGGATCTTGTCCAACAAAGTGGGTTGAACATCTAAAGACATGAGATGTCCTTCAGGCACAATCTCAAATCTGAGTTCTCTGAATTGGGCACACAAATCATCTGGCAATTCTCCTTTGGTAAGGCCATTCACAAATACCTTACGACTTAGAGCATCTGCTACAACATTTGCTTTACCGGGGTGGTATTGCAAACTTAAGTCATAATCTTTGATAAGCTCTAACCATCTTCTTTGTCTCATATTGATTTCCTTTTGGGTGAAGATATACTTCAAACTTTTGTGGTCCGTAAACACTTCACAACGCTTTCCCAAAAGGTAATGTCTCCATGTTTTGAGTGCATGGACGACATAGGCTAACTCTAAATCATGAGTAGGATAGTTTACTTCATGAGTTTTGAGTTGTCTCGAGGCATAGGCCACAACTTTACCGTCTTGCATAAGTACGGCTCCCAAACCTTGATGAGACGCATCGCAATACACTTGGAAATCTTTTTCCAAGTCGTGCATATAGAACCTGGTCGTCACAAGTCTCTTCTTCAATTCCTGAAAGCTGACTTCACAACCTTCAGACCAAGCAAACTTCTTGTCCTTCTTTAATAATTCAGTCATTGGCTTAGCAACCTTCGAGAAATTTTCAATGAACCTTCTGTAGTAACCTGCTAAGCCAAGGAAACTTCGAACTTCTTTCACATTCTTGGGAGATTCCCATTCCGTCACAGCTGAAACCTTAGCAGGATCAACTGCTACTCCATCCTTTGTCATAACATGACCAAGAAAACCAACTTCTTCTAACCAGAACTCACACTTGCTGAATTTGGCATAAAGCTTATGCTCTCTCAACTTCTCAAGTATCAAACGCAAGTGCCCTTCATGCTCTTCTTTGCTCTTGGAGTAGACTAAGATGTCATCGATGAAAACGACAACAAACTTGTCAAGAAACTCCATGAACACCTTGTTCATCATATTCATGAAGTATGCTGGAGCATTGGTCAAGCCGAAAGGCATTACGGTATACTCATACAATCCATACCTTGTGGTGAATGTTGTTTTAGGTATGTCTTGCTCTCTTATCTTGAGTTGAAAATAGCCTGACCGGAGATCGATTTTTGAGAACACACAGGCTCCTTCAAGCTGATCAAATAGGTCATTGATTCTAGGCAAAGGATATTTGTTCTTGATAGTTACCTTGTTGAGTGAACGGTAATCTATGCATAACCTTTGGCTTCTATCCTTCTTCTCCACGAACAAAACTGGGGCTCCCCAAGATGAAGAACTTGGTTGAATAAATCCTTTCTGCAACTGTTCTCCTAGTTGCTTCTTGAGCTCTTTCAGTTCATCAACTGACATTTTATACGGTCTCTTTGCTATTGGTCCAGAACCTGGTACCAAATCTATCAGAAACTCCACATCTCTATCTGGTGGCATTCCTGGTAATTCTTCCGGAAATACATCCGGATACTCACACACAATTGGCACACCATCCATGCTAACCCCCTTAAGAGAATTAAGCTTACTTCCTTTGGATTCAAAGTTTGACTTGAATTTTATTATTTTTCTTTCCGGGGTTGTGAGTGCAACAGTACGTTTAGCACAATCTAGCACTCCTTCATACTTAGCCATCCAATCCATTCCCAATATTACGTCTAGTCCTTGGGAATCTAGGATTATCAGACTCACTGGGAACTTATGTTTTCCAAACTCTATTACTAGATCCCGGCATCCAAGACTTACTATCATATCTCCACCCGGAGAACTAACTTTTATTGGACACCCAATGTTTTCAGTAGGAAACTCATTTCTATCAACAAATGCCTTTGATATGAATGAATGAGATGCACCAGTATCAAAGAGTACAAATGCTGGAATAGAATTGAGTCTGAACTTACCAGCAACAGCGTCAGGCTCCTCATAGACCTCCTCCACACTCATGTGGTTCACCTGTCCTTTCTGGAAAGCATTGGGCTTGACAGGTCCTTCAACTTTCTTTTCGGGGCACTCATTTGCATAGTGTCCCATATTCTTGCATTTGAAGCATTCAACCTGACTGATGTCCCTTTTAGCAGGCTGACTTCCACTTCCACTACCATTCCCACTGTGATGGCTCTTATGTCCACTCTTGTGGTTCTTGTATTTGTCATTGTCATGACTGCGGTGATGCTTGTTGTCATGACGGTTGTGGTTGTGGTGCTTGTTGAATTTCCCATGCTTATGGGATCCTGAGCTTCCACTGTCATCATAGTGAGATCGTTTGTGAGACGATCCCGAGTTGTGCTTGTCGGAGTGCTTTCTTTTCCTACTCTCGACTTGCTTCATTTTGTTCTCCAATATGGCAGCCTTGTCACAGAGCGACTGATAAGTGGGAACATATCCCACAGCCAGCTGCAGATTCAACTCATCATTCAAGCCTTCTAGAAATTTTTCCTTTCTTTTGGCATCTGTGTCAACCTCATCCGGTGCATAACGCGCCAGATTGTTGAACTCTTCAATGTATTCAGCCACGCTGCGGTGGCGCTGCTTCAGATTGTGGAACTCTTTCTTTTTCAGGCTCATTATACCTGACGAGATATGTGTAGGGGTTCGTAGCATGGAAAACAAAAATTTTCTATCGCATACAAACAAACAAGCCAAGATCTATCTACTAGATTGTAGCAACGAGTCGATAGAGGAACTCACCCTCGAAGATTCCAAAGCGGTTAACGAGAGCAGATTCTCGTGGGTGATGTAGTCGTACTCTTTCCGATCTCAAGATCGCGTAGACGATCCTTTCAGCGCCACGTTCCAGCAGCGCTCCATGATCGGTCACACGTTCGGTACTCGACGAAGACCTTCCTCTCCCTTGTTCCAAAGAAAGGCGGAGGTTGTAGCACTCTCCTCGCGATTCCTAAAGACAACGGCGTGGTACCTAAGTAGAGGGAAATCTCAGGCTTCAGCTTAAGCAGTAGTATGGTGGAGCTTATGAGAGAGGCTATTAGTGGTCTAGTAATTAGACACACCAATTAGAAGGCTCTAAACCAATTAGAAGGCTCTAAACCGCTGGCTAAAGCAATTAGAAGCTCTAAACCAAAACGGCTCTAAACCGGAGATCTAGAGGTGGAAACTTGTGTGTGTTAGGAGGGAGCCCCGCCTCCTTATATAGGTGGGAGGGGCTGGCACGCCATGGGGAGGAGTGAGTCCCTCCCCAACTCGGCTTGGAGGTGGTCACGGTTGGAGGAGGTCTCCTCCCCAACTCGGTTTCATACTCCTCCTCTTTCCTCTTCCAAAATTGCCGTTTGACTTTCAAACTAGCCGCTTGACTTTTCAAACTAGGATTTGAATAAATCCTTTATCTCGGACAGCTTAATACACTTAGTATATGATGCAATCATTCCAACATGCAATGACACATTCATGTACCCTTCCTCCGGAGTGCCGGACATTCCGAACATTCTAGAACATTCCCGATGAAAACACCTAACCATTCCCCAACTCAAATGGGACTTTCCTTATATGAATCTTATTCTCCACCATTCCGGATCTCCTCGTGATATCCCGGATCCCATCCGAGACCAACAACATTCGGTCTCTTTCTCATAATACCATAACTACTCAAACAACGTCGAATCCTTAAGTGTGTCTCCTACGGTTCGTGAATTATGCGACATGATCGAGACACTTCTCAACAATAACCAATAGAGGAATCTGGAAATTCATATGGCTCCCACATATTTCTACGATTACTTTGCGATCGAATGAACCACTTACATACGATACCAATTTCCCTTTGTCTCACGATATGTTACTTATCCGAGGTTATGATCGTATCTCTCGCATACCTAGTTCAACCTCACATCGATAAGTACTCTTTTCTCGCTCCTGATATGTGATCCTTGTGAGCTACCACATGCTTGCAAGCTAATTGGATGACATTTCACCGAGAGGGCCCAGAGTATATCTATCCGCTATATGGATGGACAAATCCCACTCTTGATCCATGTGTTTCAACCAATACTTTCCAACACTCAATGCCACCTTTATAGCCACCACATTACGGTGTGGTGTTTGATGACATCAAAGCATCCATCCGTAAAGGTGATATGCATGATCTCATGGTCAAGGAATTAGGTTACTATGTATCGTAAAGCATATAGCAATTGAACTATTGAAATGACTTGATCTTTATGCTACGCTTATCTATAGGAGTATGTCCACCATATCATTCTCCTAACGATATGATCTTGTTGTTAATAACATCTCAATGTTCATGATAGGGAAACCACAATCATCTATTAACCAACAAGCTAGTGAAGTATAGAGGCTATACTAGGGACTTCAAATTAAGTTTACAAATCACACAAGTATTAATGTTTCCGGTTAATACAATTATAGCATGGTATGTAAACATTTATCATAAACACAAAGATATAATAATAACTACATTTATTATTGCCTCTAGGGCATATCTCCAACAGTCTCCCACTTGCACTAGAGTCAATAATCTAGTTTCAAACCTTTGTGTATTCAACACCTATGGCTTTCCGGTGTTTGTATGTACACGATTGCTAGTGGTCAACTGATCTCCGGATCTGAAACTTCCAGGTCCGTGTGTAATTGCATGTCTTTGCATCCCTACGCATCACTCATTCCCTAATGAGATGGCTTTGTATGATTTGGTCTTTCGGTGTGACCTTTAGTTCTTTGGGGTTAAAACATGTTGATAATATTGTCGCATTAATATATCTTCATAGTATTATCCCGCATGAACTACACCTAGTTTGATAACAAACTACTTGACACAAATGCCCTCTTTTGCTGCTATAATAGCAGTCATATACTTAGCCTTTTGTTGAAGTATCTGTCACAATGTCTTAACTTTGGAACTCATCCAAATCCATTATGGAACTTACTTTCCATTATATTGTGCCACCCTTAATTTAGATTGAGATAAACTTAATTTGTACTTTGTGACAAAACTAGTATCAATGTAGTACTTTTACAATGAACTAACCATCTATTTGTCACTTCTACAAATAATATACTCTTAGTTCTTCCAAAAGATCATAAGAATATTCTTACTATCGTCCAATGATCATCTTATGAATCATTCTGGTATATGCTCATAATATTTATAGCATAGGACATATCTGGATTTGTACATATCACAAGATGATTGATATAAATACTCTTTGTGATTTCATACATCAAGTATCAATCTATACTTGAATCTTTGTTTCACTTACCAAATGCCAATACACTTGAATATATCATCAACATTGAACTCTTTCAATCCTTTCTGTGCAACAAGAACCTTTCTTGTAGTTTCTATATTGAATTCATTCAATATCTCGTCTATGTACTTCCGCACAACCATATTAGCGTCTATTGATGCCAAATATTTGGTTTTGCCTAAGTCTTTCATCGGGATGAAATTCTTAATATGTGTTAATAAAAGATACATTATTTCCAATCAACAATATGTCTTCCACATAATGTATTAGAAACATGTCTTAGCGCTCCCACTTAATTTCTTGCAAATGCAAGCATCTTCATTGTCTCCGATGAAATTAAACTCTTTTAACAGTTTCATCATAGTGAAGATTCCAACTCCGCTATGCTTACTTCAACCATTGAAGTTTGCATATGCTTTAGCATCCTTTGAATTAACAAAACCCTTTGGACCGTGTCATGCACACGTCCTAGGTAACCATTCTATTAGAAGAACTTGTTTTGTTTATTCTACTACCACATAACAAATTATATGTAGTGGTTGCTACATTAATCCGTCTAGACTAAAAAATCGCTATGAAAGATCAAATCTTGTCATATACAACCTTTGAACATTGTTGTGAACTCTTTCCCAACATGTCGACTATTTCATAGATGTGAAACATCCATGTCTACTTCTTTATAGATCCAAACACAATTGCAAGGTCTTACACCTTCTTCGAGGGTCCTTCAAGTTCAAAACTTGATTTCTCGTATGGAACTATCACGGATTATATGGCTTCAAGCCATTTGACGAGTCAGGCCCATCATCGCTTCTTTGCATGTAGTAGGTTCATTATTCTCAAATAATGATTCAACCCTCAAATCTTGGTATTTGATCGTTCATCCGACCTACTTGTTTCAATAGAAACTTAGACCTCCGTGACCACAACCTTTGAGGCACGTGAGCCATGAGCATTGTTGTGCCTCCTAACACTTTTCGGTGCTTCAACTCTGCACATATAGCTAAGGTTCCTTTAACCTTATCAAAGTTCTATCGTCCTCCCACTTAACTTTTCACGAAAAATTCCTTCTCAAAGAAACTTGACGTTCTAAGCGACAAACACTTTTGTCTCCGGTGTTTATGGAGGAATACTTAACAAGAATACAAAGACAGTTTATCCGACTTTGGTTGCAAACATCTTTTTTATGCATAGCATACCAATGTTTAAGAAAGGACTACTTGGGTTTTATCCCAAACCATAACCTTATATGGTGTCATTTCAGGATTATGATGGAGCTCTTTTAGTGGAAAACGGTAGTCTCTAAAGCTTTTAATCTTTAAAATATAATAGCAGTTTTATGAATTATACCTTCGATCTTACCATGTCAAACAAGGTTCAATTACATATCTCGAACGCTCCATACTCTTATGGTGTTTCGGAAATGCAAATCCACGACCGATTCCTTAAATCTTAGGTATTATGCTAAACTTGTAACTTAAATATCTTCCTTTATGATCTTATCATAAACTATTTATATTCTTGTTACAATGATTTTGCACTTCATCTTGAAAATCTTTCGAACTTTTCAAATATTTCACACTTCATCCTTATTAAGTAAATATTCACATATTCACTCAAATTTTCGGAGAAAGCATATGAAGTTGAAATCCATCGCTCTTGACTACACATAATGGAGTTCGTACAACAATATGCACAAGTTCCAATAAGCTAGTCTTTCGTTCCCTTTTGGCCTATGAACGAAGTTTTAATTATCTCTAGGAAAGTTTCACAAGCGTCATTTGATCAAAAATCAAAAGACTCCAAAATTCCATCCACATGGAGTTTCTTCATGTTTTCTTTCCAATATAATTTAAACGGCGATGTCACTTCCTAAGTGATCTTTCAATCAATTTGTCTTTCGACAATTTTAGCACTAGTTTTATGGATGTGATTTCTCCAACGAGATTTGTGAATCATCCATCTTTTATGGATTACGGCAATTATTTGAACAACCCTTTTGTTCTCATAATACCTGATAAAACAAATCTTGAAGGCAAGCTTTGATGTTTAACGAGCAACACAATAACCCTTTATTTTGTTCTCGATGAACATCATCACATATTCTTTTGCTAGTTATTTAGGCCATTGTAGTTCATGAATTGTGTTGTTTCGTATGACGATTCACACCAACAAATTCAGTATCAAAATACTTAAGAACCACATCGTTTAATAAGCAAAGAATATAGCCATAACATGTATATCATCTATATACTTAAACTGAACAGTTCTAGTCTTTCATTTTCTGCCATATATTTATGAGATTCTCTTCAAGATTTCCTTCGCTTGAAAGAATCTATCAATATCAATAGTGGAGTCATACATATGACACATAATCCAAAGCGTGTATAGTTAAATACCAATGTCTTTGGACTTGCACTTTGAAGTAGATCACCATTATCAAATGTTTGGTGTTCTTTCAAATTCCTTTCTTTAGTAATCTCTTGGTGTAGTAAACATTTTACCTACATCAAATATTCACCTTATCATGGAATCGTCCATGATCAAGCTACTTTTAGCTTATAACGATGAATTATGAGTATAATGTTGCTGTCCAAAACCTTTTGGAGGATTAGGACAACTAGTGTCTCCAACCTTTTGCAAATTCTCATCAAATATGAGAACATGACTTTTGCCATATTATACTCTATCATGTTGCAACCAAAACTTCGTTTCAGATATCACAATATCTTCCACACATCATGGTTTCTGAAACAACTCTTTCAGATCCTAGATAACCTTGATATTAAGAGAATCCTTTGAATATCAAGAATCATGGAGACAAACATGATACTTATATACTAACACTTGAAATTGTTACTCTTGTTTTAATACCAATTATTAAACTTCATGGAGTAACCGGAACTTACTGAAAGTTTGCAATAGGACTTTTAAACTTTAGATTAACACTTCAAAACAATACGATACCAGTTCATAAAGTAACTAACCAGAATTCTATAGTTCTATCATCTCAATTATAACTAAGCGCAAGGTGGTAAACGGATGCCAATGACTACAACAACTATGCAAATTCACTTTGATTTTAGTTTATGATAAATTGAGTTCTAATTAATAATTAAATTAATCTAGGTGAACTCCCACTCAAAACAATATCCCTCACATTGTTTTAGTGATCACACGAACCAAATCCTCCACATCAATATATATCATCACGAGAGTTGATGTAGCTTCAATGGCTAACAATCAACATGTTCATCATATCTACTATATGACTCATGCTTTACCTTTCGTGATCCGTGTTCCGAGACCATGTCTGTACATGCTAGGCTCGTCAAGATCAAACCTTAGCTACCGCATAAGCAAATTGCTTTACGTTGTATTCACCGGAATCAAAGACACCCGATCATCACGTGGTGCTTCAAGCGAAGCTTTGGCAACGGTGCATACTAAGGGTGAACACTTTAGAACTTGAAATTTATGTGCATGAGGGATCATCTTATAATGCTACCGTCGTCTACTAAGCAATACAAGATGCATAAAGGATTAACATCACATGCAATTCATAATATGTGATATGATATGGTTTCTTCTTTGTGCTTTCGATCTCCATCTTCAAGCACGAACATGATCTCCATCATCACCGCATAGCATCAAGGTCAATGACGCTTCATGGTTGTCGCCCACCAGCTTCAACTATTACAACTACTTTGAATAGACACGCAGGTCTTAACAAAATTAAAGACAACCATATATTCTCGCCGTTGCCAACTTACAATAAGGAACATTGCATACATCAAATATAATCACAATCATGGCCATATCACATCAGACACCCTGCAAAACAAAGTTAGACGCCTCTACTTTCTTTGCATATTTTACGTGGTTTGGGGCTTTCAATAAGTGTCGCTCTAACTTACGAACAAGAACCACAACATTGATACTAGCATTGTTGATTACCCGTTGTAAATTGGATCTTAACTATGCTAGGAGAAACAGCACCCAGAGCCACTTATGCAATACAAGTTGCATGTCAAGCGTGGAGCAAGTCTCATGAACGATGTCATGTAAGGTTAGCCCGGCCGCTTCATCCCAACATACCGCTAGATGCAAAGTACACAAAAGCAATCTACAATAAAGCATCAATGCCCACAATGACCATTGTGTTCTACTCGTCAACAGATCTACATATAGACACGGCTCGATACCATGTAGGGGTTCGTAGCATGGAAAACAAAAATTTCTATCGATACAAACAAACAAGCCAAGATCTATCTACTAGATTGTAGCAACGAGTCGATAGAGGAACTCACCTCGAAGATTCCAAAGCGGTTAACGAGAGCAGATTCTCGTGGGTGATGTAGTCGATTTTTCCGATCTCAAGATCGCGTGAGACGATCCTTTCAGCCACGTTCCAGCAAGCGCTCCAGTCAATGCCACGCTCGTACTGACGAAGACCTTCCTCTCCTTGTTCCAAAGAAAATGGAGGTTGTAGCACTCTCCTCGCCATTCCGGCAAAGACAACGGCGTGGTACCTAAGTAGAGGGAATCCCAGGGCTTCGCCTTAAGCCAAGTAGTATGGTGGAGCTTATGAGAGAGGCTATTAGTGGTCTAGTAATTAGACACACCAATTAGAAGGCTCTAAACCAATTAGAAGGCTCTAAACCGCTGGCTAAAGCAATTAGAAGCTCTAAACCAAAACGGCTCTAAACCGGAGATCTAGAGGTGGAAACTTGTGTGTGTTAGGAGGAGCCCTGCCTCCTTATATAGGTGGGAGGGCTGGCCGCCATGGGGAGGGAGGAGTCCTCCCCAACTCGGCTTGGAGGTGGTCACGGGTTGGAGGAGGTCTCCTCCCCAACTCGGTTTCATACTCCTCCTCTTTTCCTCTTTCCAAAATTGTTGCTTGACTTTCAAACTAGCCGTTTGACTTTTCAAACTAGGATTTGAATAAATCCTTTATCTCGGACAGCGAATACACTTAGTATATGATGCAATCATTCCAACATGCAATGACACATTCATGTACTCCTTCCTCCGAGTGCAGGACATTCCGAACATTCTAGAACATTCCCGATGAAAACACGGAACCATTCCCCAACTCCGAAATGGGACTTTCCTTATATGAATCTTATTCTCCACCATTCCGGATCTCCTCGTGATATCCCGGATCCCATCCGAGACTCAACAACATTCGGTCTCTTTCTCATAATACCATAACTACTCAAACAACGTCAATCCTTAAGTGTGTCTCCCTACGGTTCGTGAATTATGCGACATGATAGATAAACTTCTCCTAACAATAACCAATAGAGGAATCTGAAATTCATATGGCTACATATTTCTACGATTACTTAATCGAATGAACCACTTACATACGATACCAATTTCCTTTGTCTCACGATATGTTACTTATCCGAGGTTATGATCGCGGTATCTCCGCATACCTAGTTCAACCTCATATCGATAAGTACTCTTTCTCGTTCCGTGATATGTGATCCCTTGTGAGCCAGTCACATGCTTGCAAGCTAATTGGATGACATTTCACCGAGAGGGCCCAGAGTATATCTATCCGCCATATGGATGGACAAATCCCACTCTTGATACATGTTTTTCAAACAAGTCTTTCCTAAAAGTCAATGCCACCTTTATAGCCACCCTGTTACGGTGTTGTGTTTGATGACATCAAATCATCCATCCAGTAATTGTGATATGCATGATCTCATGGTCGAAGGAATTAGGTTACTATGTATCAGAAAGCATATAGCAATTGAACTATTGAAATGACTTGATCTTTATGCTACGCTTATCTATAGGAGTATGTCCACCATATCATTCTCCTAACGATATGATCTTGTTGTTAATAACATCTCAATGTTCATGATAGGGAAACCACAATCATCTATTAACCAACAAGCTAGTGAAGTATAGAGGCTATACTAGGGACTTCAAATTAAGTTTACAAATCACACAAGTATTAATGTTTCCGGTTAATACAATTATAGCATGGTATGTAAACATTTATCATAAACACAAAGATATAATAATAACTACATTTATTATTGCCTCTAGGGCATATCTCCAACAATATGAGCAGTGCGAAAGCATTCCTCAAAGATAGCCCAAGTCACTTCGTCTATAGGAGTGGTGATTTGGAAGTTGTCCCACCAAGTGGAGGCTAGCCCTTCCAGCAGATGCGCTGCAAATCTGACCTTTTCAGCGTCCGTGCAGCCCACGGTTACTAAGTCCTTGTTTACAGAACGTAGCCAATCATTGGCCACCATGGGATCAGTCATCCCCGAGAACTTAGCTGGCCTCAAACGCAGAAATCTGGTGAGCATATCAAAGCCCAGAGGGTTGTTGTTATTATTGTTGTTATTGTTGTTGTTATTGGGGTTGTTGTTGTTGTTGTTGTTGTTGTTTTGGTTCTGAATGAATGTTGTCATCATCTGCATGAGCTGTGTTTGAGCATTCATCATTTGCTGCATTTCCGGAGTGATGTTGTTGTTGGGGTTGGGGTTTGCGCGACGGGGAGGCATCTGTGGTTTGTTCAAATAGAGATAAGAATGAGATACCCATAGATGTTTTCATGCACATTACATCACATAAGCAAACACAAGCATGCAACAGAAGATAAAAGTTCAACAACCAGATAACAAGTTCACAAAGTAAAACACCCAAGTGGCAAGCCATCCACACGTCGGATGGTCCAATAACAAGTTCACAAATAACAAGTACGATAATAAAAGATAAATGAGTAGTCAAGTCTACTCATCAGCATCAATCTCCTCCTCGACAAAGGTAAGACCTGCGTTCTCCATCGCGGTCTTGTTCTCCTCAATAGTAGTGGTCAAGGACTCGATCTTGGCCTTGAGAGCCCTCTTCTGGGAACGAAGCCTCTCAATCACCATCTGCTGCTGCTCTAGCTCGAAGTCCTTGGACTTCAGTTCTTCAGTCATGTCCCGGATCTTCTTGTTCCTATCCTGGACGCGTTTCTCCTGACTCTTGAACTTCCGGTCCTGGGTCTCGAACTTCGCCTCCATTTCCTTGACTATCTCGTCCTGCTGTGTGAAAAGCTTGTCCTTCTCGCGAAGCTGCACCTGGAGCTCGTCATTGCTGAGCATGACATTGGTCATGTCCGTGTCCACGTGCCTAATGAGAGACTCTAAGTCCTGGAGGTACAGACGTATCGGCTCTGCTGTGTCCCTCGAGTCGTCCTCGAAGTCGATGGACTCTCCATCCTCATCACGCCTTTCGAAGACGTGGAAGTGGGTGCCTCTAACCTGTCGGGAGTGACGGCCTAGCAGATGTCCTATCAGGTCCTGCATGACTACCTCCATGCCTCTCTCCCTGTCATCGTGCATAAGCTTGAAGACGATGGCCTCCGTAGTAGGCTCTGCTCAAGGCCCGGCTGGTTCACCTTGAAGCCCTGCAGGTCCTTCCTCTCGAACTTGGTGAGTGGATGCACCATGATGGTGGGAAGAGGGAGATTGAGCAAAGTGGTAAGCTCAACGATACGAGGACCAAAGCGGGTAACCTGGAACTCCTCAACAGTGCTGATGGTAATAGGCATCTATTTATAAGATAGAAAAGTTAGAACAACACTATCTAAGATAAAAACAAAGACAAACATCACATACATATCCTTGGAACACAAATCACACAAGTCATGTATACATGAATCCATTACATCAACCAAGGTCCAAACTTATTTAAGGTATCATTTCGGAAAAATAAGGTGATAGGTGGTGGTCCAACTAACGAAGTACGTTTACAATCCTATCTCACTGGATCTGTTGGCTAACACAATGTTCCTAGAAGCAATCAGCCTATCTTGCTCACATGATTCCATCACTAAGTCTATAATATCTCCTCTTAAGGTTTGGTTGGTGGCTTCCAACTCTTTGGTATGTTCCTTCTCTTTCTCTAAGTCTTTTTGGAGGTTGAGCATTCTGCACTTGACTCTAGCACTAAGTTCTTTGATAGTCCTCCAAGCTGCTTCTCTTGCTGACTCAAAGAATGTGGTATGCACCACAGTGTTGGTGTACATGCAGAATCCTCTTTCTTTGTGGTTGTCTTCCTTGCTTTTGTATAAGTGAAGTTGCACCCACCAGTACTCAACCCCTTCATCCATCATTGGAAAGCCTTTGTACACAGCTGCACCATGTATTTCCATTGCCACCATGAGGTCCTTGAGAATTTTGGGAAACTCAGTCTCACACTCCAAGGTCATGGTCATGAGTGGTCCTTTCTTTACGGCTTCGTTGATGGAGTTCATCTACAAATAGAGATGAGAATAAGAAGATTAGAAAAGTTTACGAGAAGAATAGACAAGTGTAGAAGTAGTTGAATTTTTTTTCTTAGTGGTTTCCAATCCTAGGGTCATAATCCTACAGGCCACACAGTGCTCTGATACCATCTGTAAGACCCCTCCCTTGTAAAGGAAAAAGATCCCTGTGATACAATGCTAGTCCCTGGATCATTGCTAGCATCCACAGTTTAAGATGAAGTACACAGATACAAAGGTCATTTATTACATCCATTCCAGAGATAAAACATAGTCTTTTACAACTCAGGGCCACAGGCCTAATACAAGAGTTTTGGAATAAGTAAATAAACATAAGTCTTCATATTCATGTGCCACAGGCAAGCATGTTGAGTGTAGACTCATGACACCTAATCATCATCGGAGTAACCTGCAACATCACAAGTTACAGCCACAGTGGGTCAATACTTTGGAATAGTATTGGCAAGTGATACCTTAGTAAATTTTTAAGTGGACTATATTACTATATGCATTTTTGGATAAGTGTAGTTTGGCTTGCTTTGCTCAAAATAGGTTTTTCCTATTAGTTGAAATCACTAAGTTTTTCTTTGTCAAAACATTTCCCAAGAAACCACCAATAGACATTGGGGTCCTTCACCCTTGTTCACCCACAAATTTTTACTTAGAAGTTGGAGTGCTGAGATTCTTGATAGCTTCCATGTCTTGATGCTCAAGTTGTCCATTGCCATGGACTTGGCTAAGTACTTAGATTTTCCATCTGCAGAGGTTGTGCACTTTCCCCACCAGACTTGGTTTCCCAAGACAGGACCTTTCAGAAGCCTTTCCTTAGCCAAATGGACGCGCTCCAACCTATCATTCCCACTACCACCAACTGTCCAAAAGGCTAAGTTCTAGCAACCTATATGATCAAGGCAGAGCCCATATTGCCAGGTGGTTGCACTATAAGCTTCTCAACACTTGGCCTCTAAAATCCCTTTGTGCCTGGGTGGCATACCACAAGTGAGATACACAAGGTAAACCATGTCCATGGGCCTTGTGTAACCACTCAACCAAAAACCACCATTCAAGTCCCATTCCACCCAGGAGGTTCATTGACTTAGTTGTTTTATTAAGGAAACATAAGTCCAAAGACTTAGAAATATTTTCATCATAGCATGTAGATACTTTACCAACCCTTGTTTGCTACTAGCTAGGCTAAGCATGGCATAGTAACTTAACTTAGGAAAATTTCCTAGCAATTCTACAATTCTACAACTACTTAGGATTTCCCAACATAGCATTTGGCAAAAGTAACATGCAAGACTTAGCAAAATATTTCTAATGCTTATACAAAATATAGGGATGAAAATGGTCATGAAGTACCACTTGCCTTGGTAATGGGGAGAGTAGCACTCTTCACAATCATAGTCACTAGCAAAGTCTACACAAAAAATAGTAGCACAAAATTACACACAATTCATATACAATCATAAATATATATGCATGCAATGCAAGAAAATGCTAAGTAATGATTTTTGAAAACTCCACCAAGCAAGTGCATGATACAGAAACATAACCAAGTCAAAAACTTGCTAACTAAACTTATTTAGCACTAAAACAATTTACTAAACAAATTCTATACTCAAAATAGTCCTAAACAAGTTTCTGCATAAAAAGTCATTTTAACAGAAACTTTTCACTAAACACATTGCATAAACAGATAGGGCTTGTGTCCCTGATTCCAACGGTATAAAGTTTGCAAAAATCTAACGTGGAAATCAAAAGTTATAGCCATTTCAATTTTTGTTCTAAATCTGATTTGAATTCTGTTTTTGAATCAAACCCTAGCCACGCGTCTTAATCCTATTGGTTGATACCGTTTCGCTCAGGATCACCCTCCCGCGCCGTTAGATCTATTTAAAACACACGGTCCAGATCTGTTTATAACGGTTCGCTCAAAGATCTAATTCTACGCGTTGGATCCAGATCCAAGGGCTCTCGATCAAGCGACCATGTCTGGCCTTGGCGGCAGTGGCGTGAGTGCTCTGACAGCGGCGGCGCTAATGTTCTAGATCGCTCGGGGAGGAAAGGGCGTGCTTACCAGATCCGCAAGGTCGAGGCGAAGCTCAACGTGGTGGTGGCTAGCAAGGGGTGCACGGGTACGGTCTCTGGGGCTCGTCGGAGTTGCGGCGGCGTCTGTCGCTTGCAGTCGAGGTCGTTGCCGAGGTGTGGCGTCGCCCTAGCACAAGGCAGAGGGTTCAGAAGGTGCGCAAGTGACTGGCGAATCAACTGGTGACAAAGGGAAGGCGAGGGGCGCACGGAACTTACCGCTATTGCTCGCCGGAGTCGAGCGACGGCGCAAATGGTTGCGTTCGTGAACGGGATCGACGACCTGGGTCACGAGCAGGCAAAAGAAAAGTATCAGGAGGTGCGCAAGATCAAGATGGACACGACAGTTTGAACCAGAGAGAGGGGGTGGTCGAGGCTCACCAGAATTTAGTCGCCGGAGTCGTCGGTACTGCGAGGTTTCGAGGGCAAATGCGCGCAGCCTGGTGGCGGAGTGAGTGAGGAGAGTGGGGGGAAATGACCGCGGTGCAGAGGGGGTTTTGTAGGCGAGAGGGGAGCGGCGATTAAGCGTGGAATCAATGGCAATTAAGCTAGAATCAATCAAAGTGAAGGCGGAGGAAAGCGGCGACGGGTCGGCGTGATTTGGGTAAGACGAGGGTGACGTGGAAGAGGCCCGTCGTCGATGAAAGCAGCGAAGAGGAGGTGGTCTGGTTGTCGAATGCTTGGGAGCTTAAGGCGTCTAGAGAGAGAGGAAGGCCGGGTGGGCTAGTTGGGCCAGTTCTGTTGCTGGGCTAGAATCCTGGCGCCTGGCCCTTTTCTTTTCTTTTGTCCTTTTCTTTTTCTGTTTTGATTTTCAGGAATGGTTTTGATATGAATTCAAACTCTTTTTGAATTCAAATCTTTCTGGGGTTTTTGTAGTGTGCAAAATTTTCAAATATAGGCATAAAACCATGTGGTTGCTTTGCAAAAGCTTGGTCACTCTTGGAGAACAAAATATCAGGGACTTGGTACCTGATTTGCAAATGTTTGAAAAATGGTTCTTGAACCATTTCCATTTTGTAAAACTTGGTTCAAATAACCACACTCAATCCATTCAACAAAGGAAACAAGCATTCTAGGTTTAAAACATTCAAACTCTCAAATGGTGATGGCCATTTGATTTTTAGCTTGCTCACATAAAATGATAGCACTATGTGCTTTGTTTTTCTGAAATGAGTTTTGAAATTGATCTCAATTCTATATGCATGCATGAATGATATGCAATCTTTGAAATCATGATTTTAGGGATGTTACATGATCTCTCATGGGTAAAGTAACGCACCTCTACAGAGTGTAAGAACTGTAACTTGTTACTCCCTGTTCCGCGAAGGAGCTACGAACGCGGCAGGAAAGGAACTCCATGAAAGTTCTGGTCCACCTATGAAGGCTGATGGGCATAGTTTTTAACAATAAAATCAATCTTTGAAGAAAGATTTACGAAAACTGCATGGTGCCAAGGACTGATAGTCCGAGGCGGTAGATAGAGCATCAAACTTCACACCTTGCATATAATGAACTTGCTGGGTAACGCTATTACTCACCCTTTCCTTCGATCCCCTGCTTAGACTCTAAGGATCCAGAATATACCCCACTGTATGCAGCTGAAAGCCAAGAGGAGGTCTACTACGAGGAGCCAGATCTGTCTGGTGATGTAGAAGGGGTGGACTACGACATAGTCTATGGAGGAGAGCACAATGAGTCGGAATAAATGCCTTAGTTATTAGTAACCAATTGAGCCGAGCAACATGAACCATATATAATAAGTTGTTGAGCTCAAGTTGGAGTTGAAGTTGCAACTTTAAAACTTCCGCTAAAACAGTTTATATTTGGTTTGTAAGTTGAATATTTTGAAGTCTCGAACTTCTGGTATTGTAATAATAATAATCAATATATGTTTGTAATATGGACCCGTAATGTTTCTTTTGTACCACTCTGAGGGATGTGATATTTATGGAATGGTGTTCTGTGTATGCCATGTCAACGACTATAGTGTACTACACATGCAGTGGTATGTTGGGTCACCGCAATCTCCACCGAGCTGATCCATCTGGTCATCCCAAATGGTTCGTTTCTGTCTATTTGGGTCGGGTTGCAGTCGATTTGGGGAGGGGGTCTGGCCTGTCCGTCTGATACGTCGCAAACGTATCTATAATTTTTTATGTTCCATGCTTGTTTAGTATCTACTTTGCTTTGCTTTATCTACAATTTGAGGTGTTTTTATATGTTTTCTGGTACTAACCTATTAACAAGATGCCATAGTGCTAGTTGCCTGTTTTCTTCTGTTTTCTGTTCCAGAAAAGCTAGTAAGGAAATATTCTCGGAATTGGACGGGACAAAAGCCAAAGTCAATATTTCACCAAGGAGAACACGGAATCCAGAGGAGAGACGGAGGGGAGCCAAAGGGTGGTCGCACCCCCTAGGTGCGGGCCCACCCTAGGTCGCGCCTAGGCAGAGTGTGGGCCCCCTGGCCGCCCTCCTGCCTCGCCCCTTCGCCTATAAGAAGCCCCTGATGCCTAAACCCTAAGTACCCGATCAATATTCCAAGAAACTGTCTGTAGCCGCCGCCACCATCTGAAAGGATACGGATGTCGCCTAGAGGGGTTGAATAGGCGATTAAAACTTTTCCTAGAGTGGCTCAACAAAGGAGAAATAAAACTAACGTTTACTTTGTTAAGCACAAAACCTAGAACAATCTAGGCTTCACCAATGTGCACCAACAACTTATTCTAATCAAGACAAACAACTATGTGATAGCAAGATATATACTTCAAGCACGAAGGCTATCACAAAGTAAAGTGCATAAGTAAGAGCTCGGGTATAGAGATAACAGAGGCACGCGGGGACGGCGATATTTTACCGAGTTCCTCCCAACATGGAGTACGTCTTGTTTGGAGAGGGGGTGGTATCTAACCACCTACGCCACAAAAGGCCTCCCTTATTCTCCGGTGAATCTCACCCCAACGGGATCGATCCATGCTTCCACTATCGGTGCACTTGTCGGTGGCAACCGGAACCTCTCACAAGGTTGGGGCACTTCTCCACAACTTAATTGGAGGCTCCCAACAAACGCCACAAAGGCCACAAGGTTGGGGCACTTCTCCACAACTTAATTGGAGGCTCCCAACAAACGCCACCAAGGCCTCAACCTGCAACACAACAAACCGTCTAGGGTTCCAAGAACCCAAGAGTAAAAAGCTTCTCAACTTTCACTCACCAAATCCTCCGGGGAGAACTCAAACTGATGCACCGAATGCAAATGGCAAGAACACCACAAAGGTGTTCCAATCCCTCACTCTCAAGTTCCAACAAAACTACTAAAGCTATTGGTGGAACAAGAGAGGAAGAACACAAAGGGAACACAAAATTCCCCAAAGTCTAGATCCCCAAAGATACACTCACAAAGAGATGAATCGGTTAGGTCAAAACGTGGGTCTAGATCTCCTCTCTCTTCCACTCAAATATGGGCAAGAATCATTGGAGGGGAAGAGATTAATCAAGCTAGAGAATAAGAGCAAGTATGGACAAAGCTTAGACTAATAGAGGAGGAATAAGCAACCCTAAAAGATAAAGGGGCAAAGCTATTTAAAGAGGGACCAAAAATCTGCTCGTTGGGACGATTTTACTGGACGGACCGGTAGTACCGGATCCGAGCGGTACTACCGGACCAAAAAACCACGCCACGAGCGAGCATGGAAATTGGAGCGTGCGGGGGCGTGCGAGTGCAAGAAATCGGGGCAGCGTGGGGCCAGCACAGGGCCAGCGTGGGGCCAGCACAGGAAGGGGCGCGCACAACAGCTTGCAAGCAGCGTGGAGCGATCGAAGCAGGCAGGCGCGCACGCGGCACGAGGCGTGCGACGGCAGCAGCAGGCCCAGCGCGCGACAATGGGGCCACCAGCAGGCGAGCGCTGCGGGGCCTAGCAACGATGTGAGGAGCACGCGAGAGCTAGTCAAAGCGACCACGCTCACGGGAATTGGCGATAGGGCGCCGCGATGAGTGGGGCCAGGGGGCGAGTGGCAGCGAGGCGAGCAGCACGCGAGGGGCTGCGGGCCCAGCGAGGCGGGAATCGCGAGCGGGGTCTAGGCAGGCAGCGAGCCAGGCGGCGCGGAGATGGTGCGCCGCTGGAGTCAACGCAGGGCGTGCGATGGGGCCAGCTGCGGTACCACAGATCGAGGCAGCGAAGCGGGTCGCGTGTTGGCAGGATGGAGGGAGCTGGGCGAGATGCACCGGGGAAAATTACCTGGGCCGACCGGTAGTACCGGCCCACCCGGGCGGTACTACCGGGCCGTCCGGTACAACCGGAAAAATATATTGGGCAAGACAGAAAGAATTGGGAAGCACTCATGGGCGGGCGGTAGTACCGGCCCGCGCGGGCGGTACTACTGCTCGGCCCAGAAACCTAATTTTTTCCTTTTCCTTTTAAAATGGCAGATATTCAAATGGCTATAACTTTTGATTGGTAACTCCGATCGACCCGGTTCCAATTGCGTCAGAAAATATTGGTTATCACCAAGTGAGAATGTATCAAGTATAATAGTGTGAGATACCTCACTTGGTGAGAAACCGGAAAACCGCATAAATCAAAATCGCAACAAGATACAAACGGAAGATCCAATTTTGATGAACAAGAGCTTGTTATGGAGATTACCACAAGCTCTATATCCTCACATGAATAAGACCAAATAACAACCAAATATGATGATGCAAGTATGCAAAGTTTTGATCTGCCTCCGAACGATGTGACCGAATTACTCATTCGAGAGCCCCACTTGATAGTACAGTTATCTGTCCTAAACCCGGTCTCCCACACACAACATGAGACCAGAAAAAGGGAAAACCTATAAAGATTATACCTTTACCTTGAGCATTCCACTCGAGCTCGATGTAGACAATCTTGCCCTTCTCAAGATGGAACGCCTTTCTTGATTCCTCATCATCGATCCATGATCACCGAGTATGGCAAGTGATGGGGATGTGCCTACCGGGGTATACCCAGCAGGCCGTTTCCGACTGGCCCAAGAATTGGCGAGTGGGCCTGCAAGACGGTGACTGGATTGAAGCCCAGGGAGGAACCAAGCGACTGGAAGCTGAAGGCCCAGGCGAGTAGATAGGCCCAGTCGGATTAGGTTAAACGAGTACCGAAGCTTTAACTGAATCGGTTGAGATATGTAAACCCTAGGGGAGGTGCCTATATAAACCTCCCTGGAGGGCGAGTAGAGATACGTTCCATCATACCCCCAAGCGACTCGCCGCCTAGCCGCCGAGCTCGCCCATTGTACCACCTCCATAATACAATCTAGCAGGAGTAGGTCTTTACCCTCCGAGGGGCCGAACCTGGGTAAAACCCTGAGTCTCTGCCCTTATCTCGCACCGCAGATGGCTGGCCGCCCTTGCCCCTCGTTCTACTACTCGCTGCCGATTGCAGCATCTGCCGTGACCATTCCCACGACAGTGGCGCCCACCGTGGGGCCTGGCCGGTGTTCTGCGGCGAGATCCAATCTGCCCATCAACGAGACGGTCGCGACCGGCCGCATGATAGCGATCGGTGAGATGCTCCAAATCTTGCCGAGCAGCTACGTCCCGGCGGCGCGACCCGTCACGCACAGCGTGATCCTGCCGGTCGGCACGATCAGCCTCCTCGTCGGCCTCACCGACGTCATCGTCTCGGAGGACTCGGCTCGCATCCGCGAGTCGCCGCCACGCGATCGGCTCTCCGAGAGCCAGATCCGCACGATCCATCGCCTCGCCTCCGAGTACAATTCGCCCACGCCGACGCGGGTCGAAAACTCAGCGGCGGAAGACGCGGCCCTCAACGACGACGCCGACTTCGGCGACCCGGCCACTCACCGGGTCCATCACCGCGGCTTCACCCGCGGGCTCCATCACCCAGGTCTCCAACGTGGGAGACTTCGAGGACCCCTCCATCCTCGGGATCTTCGAATTCGACTCCGGGTCGGAGAACTCCGCCGACCTCCATGACGGAACCGGCCGCCACGCTGCGACCTACATGGCGACCGGCACCGATCCGCCGGAGGATCCATTCTCCACCCCAATCCCTCCTAACGCCACGGCGACAGAGGTCGAGGAACTCCACCTAAAACTGGCGGAGGCGAGGCGCGAAACAAGCCGGCGAAAAATTTCGCCTCGGCGGTGTGACGCAGGAGCTATTGCGCTACCACCAACGGCAGATCAGGTCGCGCCTGAACCCCACCGTTCAGGGGCGCGCCCTGAACTTTGACGACGACAATGACCCGGCCCGTGTGGCCGAGCACGCGATCTGCGAGAACGCGCCACCAAGAGGAAGTGCCCGACCCCCGCCAGGATCGACGGCGATGGGCGCCCCGCCTCCACCCAACCGCACACCCCCAGGGACCAGCCGCGGATAGTAGTCTCCTCACGGGGCGAGCATAAGCGGCCTTCCTTTGTTCTCCACCCCGATGGACAACCTCGTGGCGGGCGGCCGACAAACATCACGCCACGGCGACGGGCGCAGCCAAGCCATACGTTAGGCCCTCGCAAAGGTCGCCGAGCAGCAAAGAGCGGGCGCCGACCGCGGTCGAGTATACTGCGTCGTCGAAGGCAGCGGCCTCAAGCGGCCGCCCAGCGGCGGCAAACACCCTCAACTGCCCGCCACCAGAGCCACTATAGCTCCAACACCGACCCGTGAACGCGGCACTCTCCACCAACGACCCCAGGCCAGCGACCAACTTCGTCGCCGCCAACGGGCAACCCATCGACGCCCGCACCCATATCATCAACAACCAAAGCTGGCGTGCACGCCAGCCAGACGACCTGCGACACACCCTAACCAATCGCCGCGATGGCGAGCCCATGGGGTCGCTCAGTCGACTCGGCCCCAAGTGCTTCGGACCAATGATCCGAGGCGAGAAGTACCCGCCAAACTTCAAGGCACCGAAGGAGATAGAAAAGTACGACCCCTCGTATGACCCCGCCGTCTGGCTCGAAACATACCTCATGGCAATGGGGATCGCAGGCCACACTGACCTGCTAGCCGCCCGTTACCTCCCCCTGATGATGGAAGGGACGTGTGCGGTGGATCAACACCTCCCCGAATGATGTCGACTCGGAAGAGATGCGCGACGCCTTCGCTGCATTTCGAGTGCTCCTACACCCGCCACCACCATTGAGGACCTGGGCGATCGTCTAGGGACCCATGAGTCGACCCAAGAATGGGTCCAATGGTGGCAAGAACTCTGGTACAACGCGGTCGGCATCCACCCGGACACTGCGATCCATTGCTTCAAGACTTCGTGCCGCTACGAGCCACTGGTCGCCAAGCTCAAGCGACACTCTCGCACACTCGACAACATCCCCGACCTCCTCGAGATCGCCAAACGGTACACGGAGGAAGATCCAAACCAGGAAACTGACGACGAGTAAGGAGGTCAACGCCGCACGAGCGGCAACGACAGCGGACGACGATCCGACCTACGCTACAGCAACACTCGCCTCACCGGCAAGCGCCGCAGTGACGGGCGAGTCGACTTCGCTAACGCCGCACGCGCAACGCGAGCCCAAGAGCTTCCGCTGCGACGGAGGACAATGCCGCGACGGCGGCAACTACAAGGCCAAGCCAAGGTTCGACCCCGCGGCCCTCCTTAACCAACCATGTGCGTTTCATAGCAGGGAAGGGAAGCCCTCAACGCACACCACCGCCGACTGCCACACCCTCAGGGAGATCGAAAAGGCACGGCGAGCACGGGAGGACCCCGACAACGACCCGCCAAATGGCGGAAAATTCGGCAAAGTGGCTGGCTCGCTCCACACCTTCACGGGCTTCAACACGAAGCGCGAGAAGAAGGTCATCGCCCGCGCCGTCGTCGTCAACGCGGTGGCCCAGGTCGACGTTCCCCAGTTCCTCAACTGGTCGGAGCAGCCCATCACCTAGAGTCGACAAGACCACTCACCACGCATCGAGTACCCAGGTCGAGTCGCCCTGGTGGTCAAGCCTAAGGTCGGCGACTACTGGCTCCCCAAGACATTGATGGACGGCGGAAGCTCCATCAACATCCTGCACTGACACCTTCAGCGGCTGCGGCTCCCGCAATGATGATCGAGACGACCCACACCATGTTCCACGGCATCGTCCCGGTCGAAGGCGTACCCGATCGGCAAGGTCACGCTGCTCACCTTCGACACCAGCAAACTTCCGCCGGCGGATCGTCTTGAGCTCGTGCCCTTTGACAGCCCCTACCATTCTGTCTCTGGGCGCCAGCGCGCCAAGTTCATGGCAGCCCCACGCTGCATAACGCGATGAAGCTCCCCGGGCCGTGCAGCGTCATCACCATCAACGGCGACCCCGACATGGCCGCCGAGTGCGAGGCCAAAGGTGCCGAGCTCGCTGACGCCATCATCGCGGCGGAGACCAACCACGCTGATGAGCTCGCCAAGTACGCGAGCGGGGTCAACAACGACGACCCCACCATACTCAAGAAGCCCAACTCGGAGGGCGCAAACACCTCAACCTTTGAGGCCACTACGCACACCTGTA
Source organism: Avena insularis (assembly GCA_023614405.1). Taxonomy (NCBI): domain Eukaryota; kingdom Viridiplantae; phylum Streptophyta; class Magnoliopsida; order Poales; family Poaceae; genus Avena; species Avena insularis. Next base: position 330,379,713 of record CM042693.1, read on the forward strand.
CCATCGAGCTGGTCCCAGGCGAATCCAGCCAGACGGTGACGATCGGGACGGGCATGAGCCCGGCATAGGAAGGCGCGCTCATCGAGTTCCTCCGTGAGAACAGGGACATTTTCGCATGGAAGCCCTCTGACATGCCCGGTGTCCCCAGGGAGCTCGCTGAGCACAAGCTAAACGCCGACCCCAAAGTGCGACCTGTCAAGCAGTCGCTGCAGCCCTTCAATGAAGAGCGCCGCCGAGCAACCACCGAGGAGGTGCAGCGTCTACTAGCTGCAAGCTTCATCCGGCCAATCAAATACTCCAAGTGGCTGGCAAACCCAGTCCTGGTCGAGAAGAAAAACGGGACCTGGAGGATGTGTATCGACTACACAAACCTGAGCGATTGCTCGCCCAAAGGAGATTCGTCCCGCGGATCGACCAGATAATCGATTCCACCGCGGGCTCGGAGTCGCTGTGTTTCCTCGACGCCTACTCTGGTTACAACCAGATCAAAATGGCTGTCGAGGACGAGGAGAAGACGGCGTTCATCACGCCATTCGGAGCCTTCTGCTACACCGCCATGACCTTTGGCCTCAAGAACGTCGGGGCGACCTACCAGCGGTGCATGCAAGAATGCCTTGCGAGCCAAATTGGCCGCAACATCCATGTCTACATCGACGACGTGGTCGTAAAGTCCGCTCGCCAGGGCGACCTACTCGCTGACTTGGCGGAAACGTTCGCCAACTTGCGAAAATACAAGATAAAGCTCAACCCAGGCAAATGCACCTTCGGTGTACCTGCAGGAAAACTACTGGGGTACGTCGTCTCCAAACGAGGGATTGAGGCGAACCCCACAAAGATCGACACGATCGCCCGGCTCGGCAAACCCGAGTGCCTGCGCGATGTCCAGAAGCTGGCCGGGCGAGTAGCGGCTCTCAGTCGCTTCATCCCCCGCTTGGGCGAAAAGGCGATGCCCCTATACCGCCTGATGCGCAAGAACCCCACCTTCCAGTGGGACAAGGAGGCGGACGACGCTCGCGATCTCAAAGGTGCTACTCGCCGACCGCTACTCGCCCGCCGACAAAGAACCCATGCTGGTTTACGTCGCGGCTTCCGAAAGCGTCGTCAGCCGTAATGGTCGTCGGCGACGGAGGAAGGAAAGGAGCCCAGACAACGACCGGTCTACTACATCAGCGGGTCCTCACCGAGTCGCGCAGCGTACCCCCAGCAAAAAGCTGGTATCGCGGTGTTCAGAGCCAGTGAGCTGCCGCACTACTTCCAGGAACACCCAATCACGGCCATGTCCTCAGCACCACTACAAGACATCATCCGCAACCGCGAGGCGACCGGGCGGGTCGCCAAGTGGGCCGTCGAGATCGGCGTCCACAACATCAAATACGAGCCACGAAAAGCGATCAAGTCACAGGCCCTAGCGGACTTCATCGCCGACTGGGAAGAAGCCCAGCAGCCAGAGAAGCTGCCATACCTTCATTACTGGAGCCTGCACTTCGACGGCTCCAAGAACACGGACGGCGCAGGCGCAGGGATCGTGCTAACTTCACCAAAGGGCGACAAGATCCACTACATCCTCTGCCTTGACTTCACACCCTGCACCAACAACATGGCCGAGTACGAGGCCTTACTCCACGGCATGCGAGCGGCCAAGGAGATGAAAGTCAATCGCTTACGCTGCTACGGCGACTCCGACCTCGTCGCATGGGCAAGTCGCTGGCACCTGCGACGCCGTCTCCCCCACCATGGCGGCGTACCGCCAAGCAGTGGACAATTTGGGCGGACACTTCACAGGCTACTCCGTCGAGTGGATCGACAGGCGGAAGAACGAGGAGTCCGACGCCCTCTCTCGCATCGGGTCGGCTCGACTCGCACCACCCGCCGGCGTCTTCCTCGACACGATCACCAAGCCATCAGTCTCTCCCCCAAGGGAGATCGACATCGGAGTCCCGCTCCAACCAGAGGCAGCCCTGGTCGCACTCGTCAACGAGCCAGACGACTGGACCAAGCCCTACATCGCCTACCTGGAAGCCGGCACCTTGCCGGCAGACGAGACGGAATCTCGGATGATCGCCCGTCAATGCAAGTCCTACGCCATCATCGACGGCGAGCTCCACAAGCGCAGTGTCACCGGCGTGTTCCAACGCTGCGTCCAACCCACCGAAGGACGCAAGATCCTCCACGACATCCACTCTGGTGACTGCGGCCACCACGCCGGCGCCCGCTCTCTTGTCGCCAAGGCTATGCGCCATGGCTTCTACTGGCCCACCGCACACGCCAACGCTGTCGACATTGTCCAGCGGTGCGCCGGGTGCCAGAAGTACGCCAACCAGACGCACGTGCCGAGCTCAGCGCTCAAAACAATCCCCATCACCTGGCCATTCGCTGTGTGGGGTATGGACATGGTAGGCCCCTTCAAGAAGGCTCCCTCTGGCTACACCCACCTCTTGGTCGCGGTCGACAAATTCACAAAGTGGGTGGAAGCCAAGCCAGTTCGGAAATGCGATGGGAAGACCGCCACCAAATTCCTACGCGAGATCATATATCGCTATGGGTTCCCAAACAGCATCATCACGGACAACGGCACCAACTTCGCCAAAGGAGCCATGGCCGAATTCTGCGAAGAGCACCACATTCGGCTGGACCTCGCCGCCGCCCACACGAATCCAACGGCCAGGCGGAACGAGCCAACCAGAGCATCCTCCATGGCCTAAAGCCGCGACTCCAAGTACCACTCAAGCGCACCGCCGGGTGCTGGGTCAAGGAGTTGCCCTCTGTCATCTGGGGGATCCACACCTCGGTTAACAGGTCGACAGGTTTCACCCCCTTCTTCATGGTCTACGGCGCCGAGGCAGTCATGCCTACCGACCTCGAGCACGACTCGCCGCGGATCGTTCACTACACGGAGGCCGCAAACGAGCTCGCCCGCCAAAACGGGGTCGATCAACTCGACGAGGCACGTGACCTGGCTCAGTCACGCACCGCTATCTACCAACAGGGACTCCGCCTCTACCACAGCCGGCGGGTGAAAACTCGCACCTTCCAAGAGGGCGACCTGGTGTTACGCCTCATCCAGGACAAGAAGGGCATGCACAAGCTCTCCCCTCCGTGGGAAGGGCCATTCGCCATCGGGCGAGTACTCGGCAACGACGCCTACTACCTCATCGACGTCCGCGGGGACGGCGAACTCGACGTCAAGCGACCTTGGAATGTAAACCTCCTACGGAAGTTCTACTCCTAGAACCCCACATATGTATTCTCCAGTCGCTATGACATAAAAAGAAACGGTTACTGCAAATTGCGCCTACTCTCCATGTCTTGTGCCACTCGCACTCGTAATAACAGCATTACGCTAACCGCAGAAGTCAACCTTTGGTACAGCGATCGGCACGGCTAAGTAGTGCGGTGCAAGAGCACTGAGTCACCTCAGGTCGTGCATCGTCCACGAAAAACGCCTACCCGAAGCCCCATTGGAGTCGCCTAGCCCGACTGGTTCTACGAACCAAGACAACTGCCTACGCTTCTTACAGCGACCATGGTCCTCCGCATCCTTGACATAGCGACTCGAACGGCTAAGTACCACGCCGGGACTGCAGACCAGTTCACCTCGGCGTCCGGAAAACGCCAAGTAGGAGAGCATGCCCAGGACTCGCCACGCGACTGACCCCACAGGCCAGGCAGGAGTGACGTGCACAAACTAACGCGCCAAGTCCTCACTCACCCTCGAGTCGCGCCTGGAACAGCCAAGTACCACGCTCGGGGACTCGGCCACCCGACCTCGTTCGCGCACGGGAAAACGGTGAAGCAGGCGTTCAAGGAGTCGCCTAGCGATCGCTCTTCGAGTCTGGGCGAGTCGACCACAATAATAAAACACACAAAAACAACAAACATATCACATACGAGGTAAACCCCACAAAAGGGCGGACGCGCTCGGGGACTCGTTCAAACATCAATCACAAACACTTGACAAATACCAAAATAGACACAATGTATCATTCGATAGCATGTTGCATTGTCTTATATTACAAAATATGCCCGCATGACAGACCTGCCGCTAATGCTACAAGGCAAATTATCCTATTCTGCAGGTTTAGTCGACGACTCGCCAACATCCCGGCGATTGCGGATGAACGGCGTGTACGGGTTCGACGGATACGTCGTCAGTTCACCCGCCATCGCCGCGCGGAAGGGTTGCTCGACCTTGAAGTCACGATGCGGCGGCTCAGGGTCGCTAGGCGCGACGACCGTCTCCTGGTACGGAAGGAGGTCACCCATTGCCCAGACACGCTCCGAGTACGTGGCGGCGCGGTCCTGCAACTTGAGGACCTCGGAAAGCTCCACCGCACCAGTCGACGATGGGTAGCCACTCGTCACATCGTCGATGTCGAAGTCCTCGGGGAAGTGGGAAAGCCCAAGACTAAGTGTCGTCGCCGCTCCGCGCCGAAACGCCGACCGCGTCATGAACTCAACGACCGCGGGCACCTTCTCCAAATACTTCCACACCTCAACGAGGTCGCTGGGAATTACTTCCATGGGCGATATCTCTTGGAGATAGGCACGGATGCACGTCGCTGACAACATTGCCGAGTCGACAAGCGTGCTTACGCACTGCCGCGCGTCGAACGAGCTTGCCTCTTCCGCGCTATCGATGGTGCGACCTGCGAGTAGAAGACAATAATAAATACGACGGATATCACAAAAGGCACAACTACTGGCAGAGGCAGACACGCTTACCAATCAACGAGCGGGCGAGATCCGTGATGAAGCATTGAAGCGAAGTGTGGTCGTCCTGAAGCCCAGCAACAAGGTCGTCCGACACCTTGCGATCCTCTTCGGCGGCTGCAATGGCGGCCTTGGCTCGCCCATCAGCCGAGCTTGCTTCTTCCTTCGCCTCCCGCAGCTCGCGCTCGAGGACGGCGATCCGCTGTTCAGCAGAACTCAAAGCCGATTGCGCCGCTGCCAATTCACCCGTGGGGACAAGTCCCTGACGAGCCTCCTCTGCCTTCGCGGCAACCGCCTGAAGCCCGTTGTTCGCCTCCTGGACGAGGGCTTCTTATCCGCGGTGCTTCGCTGCCAATCGATCAGCCGATTCAAGCTGCAGACCCTGCACATCACCAAAAAAGGTTAATCGAAGCAAAATTCCTAAGTGCCCACCCGCTGAAATTCAGCGAGCACGCACTCGGGGACTGGCATTCAAGAAAATTCCTAAGTGCCCACCCGCTGAAATTCAGCCAGTGCGCACTCGGGGACTGGCACTCAATAAAAGTCCTAAGTGCCCACCCGCTGAAATTCAGCGAGTACGCACTCGGGGACTGGATATGAAAAATAAATATAAGACACTAAAAGAATCAGGCCGTTGCAAAGCACCGACCTGATCCTCGGGGACTGGATGTACCTGGATGACTGCGCCAAGCATGCCGTGGAGTTGTATCGCGTCCACGGACGCGAGTAGAGCCGGCGTATGCCCACGACGTTGGTCGATTTCAGCATCAGGCTTCCCAGGAGCGTGGCTCGATGGCGAAGTTCCACTCGCCGCGGCCGCCTTGGCCATAAAGCGCGGGAAGGTGGCGATAGAGGCACCCGCCCCAAAGGAGGTCGGCTCGGCTGTTCCAGGCAAGGGAGCGCCCTCCTTCGTGGACGCGGCCGCCTCTGTTGCGGGTCCAGCCGGTGCGGCCGTCGTGTCGTCAGAAATCATGACGACGGTGTCACCCTTGGCCTTCTTACCACCATCCGCAGGGACAGTGACTTCGTCCGCTTTCCTCTTGCAGGAAGAATCCTGTTCGCTGACAACGAGTGGCACCTTAGCCACGGTCGGGTGACCCATCCTCTTCACTCTGGTCCTGTACATCAATCGTATAAGCAAGATAATTCAAGCGATTTTGGAAGACGAAGGAAGGCGAGTGTACTCACTTGGCGACCGGAATGAAGCGCAGCCCCGTACGGAGGCCGGCTGGCTTCTCCAGTTCAGGGCCCAGTCGGCGGCTGAGCCCCATGTCCAGGACGTCGCGTGCCCAAGACACAGACGGCTTCTTCGTCGTCGAGGCTGCAACCGGAGCCTCTGTAACCTCTTCGACAGGAGCTTCCCTGCGAGGCGAAGCCGCTACGGCAGGAGCATCCCCTAGCCCCGAGACTGGGGCGAATGGCGGAGGCATCGTTGCGAGGCACCTCGATGGTGGCCGGTGTCCATGCGACCGTCGAAGCGGCCTCATCCTTGGCCGGGCTGGCGCGAATCGCCGCTGAATGCGGTGGCGAGGCCGCCTTGTCGGCCGTCTTCGCCCTCCTCGGAGGGGCCTTCGCTTCCTTTCCCTTCTTCTTCTTTTTCGATGGAGTAGCTTGGCGGCGCGAGGTGGTTTCTGGAAGCTCGTCGTCATCGTCATGGCGCTCGAGGCTTTTGCTTGCCTCGAGCTCGCGTTGACGCTGCCCACGGGTCTTGCGGAGCAGCGGGGCGACTTCTTCTTCGGATTCATCGTCGCGGTCGCCCTTATCACTCCCGGCATCACCCTTGGCGGGAGGCAACTCGCCCACATCTTGGACGGACGAGCTCGAGTTCTCGTCGTCTGAAGGCGGGAGCCATCCTTCCACCACTTGGAATAGCTGCAAAGAACGCAAGATGAAATTAGAATTACCGTGACTGCAAAATCGCATTGCGAGCAAAGTAAAGCGATTACCGTTAGCTGGGCGCTCGGTGTAAGGCGACCCAGCCTGTCGTCCGTGTACACCGCTGAGTGATTTTCTTCGCTGGGAGGTAGTCTTGAGCTTCCACTGGCGAGGCAGGCCTTCGTCGAAGTCGTTCCCGACCGTATATCGGTACATGTAGTGCTCGCGCGCTCAGCGGACGAGCCGCCCGAGCCAGCAGTTGTACAGATTTATCGTCTGGAGGCCCTTCTTCTTCAGACCGCGGATGGTCTGAAGCATTTCGTCAACGACCATCCGCAGGTCGTTGGGGAGCTTGCCGATTTGAAGGCGGCGCGGCTCGGACCGGTTGGCGGAATACCGCGGAATCGCCGACTCACCCTCTGGGTTCGCCTCGGCTACGTAGAACCACGATTTCTTCCAGTCGCTCGCCGCCTTGGCGGGCAGCATCAGGTCGAAGAATGAAGCCTTCGACTTCAGCTGGAAGGTTAGCCCACCCGCGGCTAGCATTGGGCCGCCCGCTTCCTCGCGGCTGATCCGTCCATGAAACAGATCTTGCCACAGAGGGAAGTAGGGCCGGCAGCCCAAGTAGCACTCGCAGAACGCCACGAAGATGGCGAGCTGCTCGATGCTGTGGGGACCCAGATCCGATGGCTGGATCCCATAGTAGGCGCAAAAGCGATGGAAGAATAGGGACGTGGGAAACCCTAGCCCCCGTTCAAGATGGCTGGTGAAGCAGATGAACTCCCTCTCTCGCGGGTTCGGAGTCACCTCTCCGGCCGCGGGGATGCGCCAGCAGCCGGCTTGCAGGATCCCGGCCTCCTCGAAGGAAGCCAGTTGCGCCCTGGTGCACTTTGATCTGCCCCAAGGTTCGGTGGAGAGGGCCATGGCGGAAAGATTTGTGGGGGCTCGGAGGATTTCCGGTTGGCTGGGTCACGATTCGGAGGGAGGTGAAAGGTGCGCGCAGTCGGAGGAAATGGTGAGAAGGTGGATTTCTGATCGCCTGCCATTCCTCTTATATAGCGGTTGTTACCCGCCAAATCAGGGAACCGTTACCGCGCGATGATTACGCCAAAGGTTACCGTTGGATTACCCCAACGGCTAGTTTGACCACGTTTAACGGTCCAACTTCAGCCACTCGGCTCGCCGACCCAACCACTATGACAAGTTAGCCACGACCGACTCGCCAAAGCCGCGAAAGCAAGATGACTAGTTTTTCCTTTATACAGAGCCCGCCGATTCGATGGATGTCTATTCAGCAGCCAGATGTCGATCGCCAGCATCCACCTCGCCTAATCGACGGCCTCGGGACTCTTGATGGGGATGTGCCTACTGGGTATACCCAGCAGCCGTTTCCGACCGCCCAAGAATTGGCGAGTGGGCCTGCAAGACGGCGACTGGATTGAAGCCCAGCGAGGAACCAAGCGACTGGAAGCTGAAGGCCTAGGCGAGTAGATAGGCCCAGTCGGATTAGGTTAAATGAGTACCGAAGCTTTAACTGAATCGGTTGAGATATGTAAACCCTAGGGGAGGTGAGCCTATATAAACCTCCCTGGAGGGCGAGTAGAGATACGTTCCATCATACCCCCAAGCGACTCGCCGCCTAGCCACCGAGCTCGCCCATTGTACCACCTCCATAATACAATCTAGCAGGAGTAGGTCTTTACCCTCCGGGGGGCCGAACCTGGGTAAAACCCTGAGTCTCCGCCCTCATCTCGCACCGCAGATGGCTGGCCGCCCTTGCCCCTCGTTCTACTACTCGCTACCGATTGCAGCATCTGCCGTGACCATTCCCACGACAGCAAGCAATAAACATGAGATCTTCTATAGATGGCGCATTTTGAGCTTGCACAACACATCTTCTTCTCATTTCATCAACCTTGAAGCCAACACATGCTCCAAGCGATGCCAATGGACAAATCCTACAAGTATAACTTAATACACACATTAGTCCATAAATATTGTCATTAATTACCAAAACCACACATGGGGGGCCCCATGTTGTTTCACCATCGTCCCTAGATCGGGGGGATCTGAAGCTCTTCCTGGCACCCTACCAGAGGGGACATCATCCCGGAGGCCTTCTTCTTCATCATGCCAGCCTCCTGTATGAAGCGTGAGTAGTTCCACCTTGGACTACGGGTCCATATAGTAGCTAGATGATTGTATCTCCTCCTTTCTGCTTTGATGTCTAGATCTTGTGAGCTCCGTTCGTGATCAAGATCTCATCTATTTGTAATCATGCATGTGGTGTTTGCGGGGATCCGATGGATATTGTAGGTTCCCAACCTTTAATAAGGTAGAGATCCCTATGTTTACAATGCTAGTCCCTGGATCAATAGCTAGCATCCATAGTTAAGATGTAATATCAAGAAACAAAGGTCATAATACAACTTTATAACCAGGAATAAAATAAGTTATTACATCTTACATAGCTCATTTGGCTATTACATTACATTGCAGCAGAATATCTATAAGCATGGGGTCCTTCATCTTCAAAGTGCCACAGGCAGACATGTTGGTTGTAGACTTGTAATCCTAATCATTAAACTTCACTAATATCAAACAAACCTGCAACATAACAAGTTACAGCCACAAGGGTCAATACATTTGAATTGTATTGGCAAGTGATACTATGGTAGTATAGTGGAGTCTATCATCTATATGCATTTGGCTAAGTGGAGCTTAGGCTTGCATTGCTCAAAATAGATTTTTCCTTATCATTTGAAAACAATAAGTTTTTGTTTGGCAAAAATCACCCAAGGCATATACCAATCAAAGATTGAAGATCCTTTAACCCTTGTTCAACCACAAGTTTTTAACTTAGAAACTGGGATGAGGAGATTCTTGATAGCTTCCATGTCTTGATGCTCAAATTGTCCTTTGCCAAGGACATGGCTAAGTACTTAGATTTTACACTCTGCAGAGGTGGTGCACTTTCCCCACAAGACTTGGTTTCCCAAGACAAGATCTTTCAGAAGCCTTCCCTTAGACCAGAATGGACGCGTTCCAACCTATCAAACCCCTACCACCAACTGTCCATTTGGCCAAGTTATTGCAACCTATATGATCCAGGCAGAGCCCATAATGCCATGTGGTTGCGATTGAAGCTTCTCAACATTTGACATCTCAAATCTCTTTGTTCCTGAGTGGCCATCCACAAGTGAGATACACAAGGTTCACCAGTCCCCTGGCCTTGTGTAACCACTCAACACAAACCATTCCTTCCATTCCACCCAGGTGTTTCATTAACTTAGTTGTTTTATTAAACAAAACACAAGTCCTCAGACTTAGAAATTTTTCCATAGCATGAATATATATTCCACCCTTGTTTTCTATTAGCTAAGCTAAGCATGATAGTAGTAGGAATCTTAACTTAGGAAATTCTACTAAGATTTCATCTACTAGGATTTCCCATAGCATAGTTTATACTAAGCAAAATTCCATGCAAGTCCTACTTAGAAATATCACTAATGCATAGTGAAAAATAATGGGACAAAAGTATGAAGCATCACTTGCCTTTTTGGTAGAGTATAGGTTCACTTCTTGATCTTTGCAATGTTCACACACTTCAAGTCACTACAATTCAATCAAGCAAATAATATTTCAATCTACCATTCAAGCAATTCATCACATAAAATGATAAAATCAAAGTAATGCATGCAAGCATGCAATAGGTTGTTTTATTTGTAAAAGTGGTTTCTAGTAGGTTGTAAACATTTGGAAACACCTATTGATCATTTTATAAAGTGGCAAAGTCATTTGCAATAGGTTTCACTTTATAAACCATTTTCTAAAACAAGGTGTTATTTTATGTGGTGTAAAAATGTTTTCAATAAGGCATTAATCTATAGGGTTCACAAAATATGTTTTCAAACAATAAAATCTTGTGTTTAGGGTCAGAGAGTTCATTTCCAAAACATTTCTCAAAGGTTTTCTTCCAAAACCATTTTTAATAATTAAACCATATTTTTATTTGACTAGAATTGGTTTAAATCCAAGATTCATTCTTTTGTTTCACCAAATACATTTTTGATACCACAATTTGTTTTCTATGGTCAGTAGGTTCAAAACACATCATTTGCCAAAGATTTTATCCTCAAAATCATTTTGGAACAATTTTTATAACCTAAATAAGCATACATAAGTTTCTGCAAAAACAAACAATTTAACAGAAGCTTTTTACTAAACAAATGGCATGGTTGGCTAGGGTTTGCTTTTCTGAATCCATTGATATAAAGTTTGCAAAATTTGGACGTGTAGAATAAAAGTTATGCAATTTACAAAATCACATATCTAATAGATCTAATCTGTTTTAATTCAAACGAGCTGAGCCACGTGTCTTAATTCTATTCGTCGAAAATGTTTCGCGTGGATCAGCAACGTGAGGCGTTGGATCAAGTCACATCGCACGGCTCTGGTTGCGTACCCCTTCAGTGTTAAGTGATTCTATCGTATCCCTACGATCTGCATCTAACGGCCGAGATGGCGACCAAATTAGCGGGCTGCCACAGCGGGCGACGCTGGCCAAGGCGGGCTTTGGCTATTCCAGGAAGCTAGGGGAAGGGAGGGTAGGCTCACCGTGTTCGCCGTGGTGTGCCGGAGCTCAACGTGCCCGTGGTTGGTGAAGGGGCGCACAGAGGTCGATGGAATCGCTCACCGGAGGTCTCGCTGGCGTCGGTTGCGCACGGTCGTGGTCAAGGGCGAGCACCTGGGACACAAGCAAGCGAAGAAAAGTATCAGGAGGATGCGCACGGTCTCTGTGGTTGCAGGGGTACTCACCAGAACACAAGGGGATCTTGGTGTTGGCGTCAGTAACTCGCCGGAGGAAATGGTAGGCGGTGGCGCTACTGTTCGTCGTTGTTGCTGATGTTCTGGGGCGCGCGGGGACGAGTTGGAGCTACGGGGAGGTGCGCCTAGGTCTGGGGAGTCTGTGAGCTTGGTCGAGGAGGCAAGGGGCGGTGTCTACTGGCCGGAATTGCTTGCGGAACTCGCCGGAGACAGCGGCAGTGCAACGCAAAATGGGAGCAGCCTGGTGGCTCTCGAGGCATGGTGTTTGGGGGGAAAGGAAGAGGAGAAACGGGCGTTTAAGCGAGTGTGGTCAGGGGCGTTGATCACGCGGCATTGAAGCGAATTGACGATGCGAATCAATCGGCAGTAACGGGAGGAAGAACAGGTCGCGTGGGGAAGAAGCTGACGTGGTCGTGGGGTCGTCTTGTCAGCGATAGAGGGGAAGGGGAGTGGGGTCCAGTTGTTATTCGCTGTGCGGGTTAATTCGTGAGTGAGAGAAAACGCTTCGGGGGAGGGGGACAGGTGGGCTGGTTGGGCCTAGTTGGGCTGGCCGGCTGGGCTGGCTCTTTTAAAAAAAATCCTGTTCTGTTTGTTTTCTCTTTTTCCTTTTCTTTTATTCTGATTTGGTTTTGTTTGGCCAATTCAAACATTCTTTTGAATTCAAACCTTTGACAACTTTTGGGTAGGTTTAAATACTGATTAGTAGCACAAACTGATGTCAATTTTTTGGAATTTACTTTATTCCTTTTTGGGTCTTTTTAATTATTAAAGTAGGTCCTTGTATTAAATCAAATAGGTTTTAATAATGTTTCAAACACCATTTAAAATCTTTCAAACCTTCCAAAATCTTTTCAGTAGGTTTTGTTTACTAAAAAGGGTGTCAAATAATTCATCTTGGATTATTTGGAAAAGTTTTTAATAAGATTTATTAATCATTTAAAATTGGATTTGTCTTTATTACAATAGGATTTGGTTTAAGGCATTTTATTTTATTTTGGCAATTATTTATCCAATACTTTGATTTGGATTGGGATTATAATTCATTATATTTGTTTAAAGATTTGGCCAAGATTTGGTTTGATCTTTAATATTCTTTATTTAATAAATCTTTGTTTTCTTATAAAATCCATATCTTTTTATTTAGAGATCCAAACTTGGTGATTCCAATTTGTGAAATCTTGTTTGATATTCACTTATCCTTTTAAATCCCTTTAGGATCAATTGCTCAACATTTGGTATGGGTTTCTAGATAGTTTCTCTATTAGCTTTGGGAATTCAATTTCTTATCTTATTAAATTCATAGGATTTTATTTATGGTTCCAATTTAAGTGAAACCAATTTATATGGTCTTTTAATATTTCTATTTGTCTTTCTTGATATTTTGTTAATGTTTGTTTATAATATTTTATATGGATCAAATCCATAGGCTTGGAGATAACTTGGAAATGATTTTTATTCCATTAGGGTTTAGGGTTTGGATTTGTTTTCCAAGTGTTTAAATTTCCAGATACATTCATTGAGGAATGCATTTCCCTTGATTTGGATTTTTGTTGGATTCAAACTTTTATCAAAGTTTGTTAAAGATGGGGTTTTAAGTTTCCATTTAGAAACAAAAGTTTCTTTTCACCCAGATTTTCAACAAAATTTTATTTTGTTTATTTTATTTTTCACATTACAAGATTTGGAAAATCTTGGGATGTGACAGATATTGAGATTACTATGTCAGATTGATTAATGGTTTTGTCTTATTGATTCTATCATGTATGTGTTGTTTGTGATCTTGCATGCTCTCCGTTGTTAGTAGTTGTCTTGGCCAAGTAGTTGCTAGTGACTCCAAGAGGGGTTATTTATGCTCTATAGTGGGTTCTTGCCTCTATTTAATCTAAGGGAAGTGCCAGAAATCTCTAAGGTTGTAGATGTGCTGCTGCCACTAGGGAGAAAATAACGGTCTCTTGTTCATGGAACAAGTGGATTGTTTAGCTTACACACTTTGCTTAAAGTAGTTGTCTATTGCTTGCAACTTAATACTGGAGGGGGTTCGGATGATAACCCAATGGTGGACTTCTAGTCATAGATGCAGTTGGATGGCGGTCTATGTATCTTGTTGTATTGCCTAACCGAATCTCATAGGATCTTGATGTCTAGTATTGTATTGTTATGCCTTGCTCAGTCCTGTCAATTGCCCTGCTGTAATTTGTATACCCAGCATTTCATGTTTGTTTATCTAAGGAGAACACCTCTAGTGAACTATGGACCCCGGTCCAATCTTTACCATTTATACATCTTCCACTGTTACTGTTTCCTTGCTGCAAAACGATGTTACCTTCCACACCATAAGGTTAATCCTTTGTTATAGCAAACCGGTAAGATTGACAACCTCACTGTTCATTGGGGCAAAGTCTTGAGTTTGTGTTGTGCAGGTCTCCAAGTTGCCTGTAACACCTTTGAGACGTTTCCTTCCTCCTACTGTCTCGATAACCTTAGTTTCTTACTGAGGGAAAACTTGCTGCTGTGATGCATCACACCTTGCTCTTGGGGTTTCCCGACGAAGCGCTTCACGTTGATGCAGCGCCATCATCAAGCTTTTCGGGCGCCATTGTCGAGGACTAAAGAAGAAGAAGCTCCCACGTCAACAAAGCGCCATCACAAGTTTTCTGGCGCCGTTGCCGAGGAGGCTAAGGACGTCTTCACAAGGGGAGTCCTCCTCAACCTTTCTCTTTACTCTGTTTTTTGATTTGCTTAGTTTCTTTTGTTCGGTTTTGTTTGCCTCTTTTTATCAAAAACTCAAAAAAAAATAGTTTAGTTTGGTTTGATTTCTCTTATCAAAAACACAAAAAATTAGTCCCTGCTTTAGTTGCTACTATGTCTAGTTTTGGTCCAATCCCTGCGTCACCTATGGAAAGGATCTTTACTTTCAAGCAAGGAAGTGGAGAGAGTTTCAAAGAAGCTTGGTCTAGAATCTCTGCTTTACAAAGGGAAACTGAGCCTAAGATGAGTCTTAGCTTGGTTATTAATAGTTTCTACCACGGTATTGCTCTTTGTTATAGATATGATTTGGATGTTGTGGCTGAGAAAGATATTTTTCGTTGTACTGAGGATGAAGCTTTAGATCCTATAAAGAGATTGATTATAATTTATAATATGCCTGGCAAGTCCGGTTCTTCTTTTATAGACATTTATGCTAGGTTAAACACTCTTGAGTCCAGTACTGCTGCTTTGAACAATTGCTATCACACACTTAGAGAGCACCATGGTTATGTTCCAATAAACTCCAAGCCTTCAAAGTGGTTTCCTACAATCAAAGTCTCTATAAATAGTGCAACTTTTGATGCTCGCTGTGATATCATGTCTGAATTTTTCCTTATCCCTATAGATATTTATGAGTCTTTGGGGACTTTCTAAAGGAGGAGAAGAAATGTATATTACCAATAATGCAACTTTATTACCCATTGGAATAGCTGAAGGTGTGTTTACAAAAATCTCAGGCAAAATGGTGTCTACTGATTATCTTGTTATTGAATGTGTAGGAAAAGGACAGATTACACTCAGAAGATCCCTGTTGAAACACCTTGGAGCAATAATAGATGTGGGAAAGGCATTATGCATTTTGCTCCTCCAGTAAGCAATCATATATTCCCTAAATAGAAGAAGAAAGGTAAGAAAGTTAGGAGCAAGAGAGTTGATGTTAATGCTTCTTCATTTGAAAACACTTGATTTCTTGCTTCTTGTGCCTAACTTAAATACGTTAAAGAAAAGTACTTGTTGGGAGATAACCCAGGAGCTTTATTGAATCTTGGAAGTTATTACTTCAGTAATGATCTATCCTTATCCTTTTGTTTCATTTTTGTGCCAAGAATGACCTCTAATGAGAGGGAAGTAAGATTTGGGGAGTTGCTATCCCGAAACAGATTTTTGTGCTCCACCATAAAAATTTGTGAGGTATCTTTGTAAGTAGGATTGAGCTGAAAATTTATGAAAAAATCCCCCAGTATGTTATCTAACTTTCGTTAGTTCAACACTTTTTAATTTGAACACTTTTTAATTTGAGCAACAGAAGGTCTTAAAAAAATAGGTTTCTACCTGCTGGTCTGTTTTGACAGATTTCTGCCATTATTTGCATTCGCTTCTTATTGATTCCTTTTTGGGTTCTTTTTGGGAAATTAGCTTTCTGAGGGAATTGCTATAGTAGCTTGTGTTTTTTACTAAAAGTTTTGCTGTTCTAAAGCTAAACCTAAAGGTATATTATCTTTTGAATACACTAATGTTGCTAATGAAGATTGTGTGAAGTTTTGTATGAAGGAAAAATTTCAGGGGTAGAGAGAGAATGGTGTAATGAGATTAAGAATGGACAAAATCTCAAGCTTGGGTATGACACCCCGGTGTCACCCCAAGAAATATCCAAGAGGTATAAGCATCAAAGCTTGGGGATGCCCAAGACATCCCCTTCTTCATCAATAAAAAGCTCAGGTCTTTCTAGACACTTTGTTTTTATTGTTTCATGCATAATTGTGTTGTTCTTGGAGCGTCTTAGTTTTTGTTTGCTTTGCTTAGATTGCTTGAATAAAGTAGTTTGGACCCCCTTTCTTGCTGTGTTGTTATAAATAAGTTGATTGGTGTTGGAAAGGAGTAGAAAGTTCTTGCTTGAATAGTACAAGAGGAGCTTCCTTTGACTGTGACTTAGACTTTATCATTTCATGATAGGTGTTGTTTGGAACATATGCTTAGTGATTATTGTTGCAGCATGACTTGTTACAAACAATTGGAATTGCTTAGTGTGCCTTGAAAAAAAATGCGGTGACCCAGCATACCACTTCATGATGTAGTACACTATTGTCGTTAACATAACACCAATGGAACACCGTTCCATCCTCATTATATCCCTCAAAGTGGTACAACAGAAAAATATCGGGTCCAAGACATTACTTTAAATTACATATAACATATTACAAAAGATCTAGAGATCTTCCTCGAATAGTGAGGAATATTATATAGAAAGAACCAGAAAGATCCACTCGGAGTTTACTTTAGAAGTACTACTATTAGTATATGTATAAGGCTTGAAAGTACTACTATAGTATTGTTCTACAGAAGTAGGTTTTAGATTCTAGGAGTTTTATTTATATTCTATGCTTGAGCTTGTCTTCGATACCTTCCGGTAAGGTCTTCGACTCTGTTGATCTCCCTCAGATATCTTCAACTCTTCAAGTAACTTATTTCCTGAAAACGCCATTGGTTTCTCCAAGATCTAGCAAGGGTTAAGAAGGTACGTTGAGTACGAGCATACTCAGCAAGTTCACTAAAGAGAAGTGTTTGATGCACTATCTAAAGCCATAGACCATAGGTCATAGGCAATGCAAGTTTTCGAAAACATTTCTTCAAAGGTTGCTTTTATTCTGAAAAGCTATGTCCGTCAGCCTTCACAGGTTTACCAGAACTTTCATGGAGTTCCTTTCCTACCGCGTTCGTAGCTCCTTCCCGGAACAGGGAGTAACAAGTTACAGTTTTTACACTCTGCAGAGGTGCGTTACTTTACCCATGAGAGATCTTAGATTTATTGCATATCCGAGTTATAGGCTCGTTCACACTTACTTAGTGTGAGGCCCAGACTAACATCCAAGCCAATCACTATCCTTCTTCGCGACCCCTCATACCCGACGGATTGCACATCAGGCCTAGGATAAAACTTGTTTCCATTATCAGCCTAAGGTGTATAACCCTCAAAGATACCAGAAGCCGTGGGACGTTGAGGGATCCCACCCATAACATGCTAACCCTCTACAAGAGGAGTTGCAACAACGGCCCGGTCATCCATTGGCATGTGAAAGGGAGCCGATCTAGCTGACTTCTCCGTCCCATTCCAAATCTCATGGTTAACGCATAATATACGGCGCAAGAATCACTGGCGACATTGGTTGTTAAGTCCTAGGTAATATGTTCCTTTACCACCGGAACATTCATAAAAGGTTATTACCTCGCGGTAAATAACCTATAATCATATTATTATGAAAATAGTGTTTTCTAACCCTTTTTTGAAATGCAGGTGATGACAACACTGGATTTGCAAAATACTTTACAGAAAATAATCAAAGGACATGAGCAAGTGTGAACATGCCTTTTGTGATTGCAAGATTATGCACTCACGGTCTTCGAGATAATAGAAGATCCAATATCTGAAATAGGCATCATTGGCACGGTAAGGACTAATGTTTAAAGAAACAAGATGCCATTATGCATAAATAATGCTATGCACTTTTATAATTCCCAAAGTGAAACCCTTAGCATTATAAATAAGTTGATCTTAGGTATCTTATTTAAAATTGGGTTTCTCTTTAAGTTTATTTCATAAGCAATGGCATTGATAAGGAACTTAAGTGTTAACAATCCAAAATATACAAGTACAGACATAGTAATGTGATTATGATTAATTGTTATCTGGTGACTGGGATAAAAAGTCCCTGGGTTGAGTTGTTAAGAGATGAAGGAACTATTATAGACTTGTTTGTGTGAAGTGGAAAAAAGAATAACATTTGAAGAAACTAGTGTTTAGTTAAGGTATTTAGGTTTTACATTAGGGTTTGTGATGGTTATGAATGATGTTAAGTTATCATATTTTAATTGATGGTACAAGTGACCAAAGTTAACTATAAAAACATGAATAAACTTCAAATGAGATGTTTATGATTGTTTAGACCAAAGTTAACTATAAAAATAGAGGTGAATCTTAAGATGTAGTGAGTTTTAGAACATCGTCTAGTTTTAGGGTTTTGACAAATATGATTATGGATGATCCCTTTTAATTTAAGTGAAAGATGAATTTAATAAAATGCAACTTATTAATGGGAGCATAATTAGATGATCTTATAAATTTATTAGAGTTTAGAGTCTTAAGAGTGGTTAAGAGATGGAGATTATTCACCATCTTATACATGAGTGATATATAATATTTATTTAAAAGGAGTTTAATTTGAATTTAAGATTTAAAAAAATTAAAGGCTAATGGTTATATTTAAGTTTTATTTTGATTATGGATTTAGACTTAGTAATTAAACTTTAAAGGATTTAGTTTTCTATAAGAAAATGTGATTATTTCTTACTTAAGAAATAATTTTAAGAATTAACAAAGTGGTTATTTCATTTTAGTGAAATAAGTAAATGAATTTTTATTATCTAAGGTTATTAAAATGTTTTTGAATAATATATAGAGTATTTTTCTAGTAAAATATACTTATTAAAGATCTTAAAAATGAATTTTATTTATTTTTAAGTATTATCTTTATTTTTATAAAATTCTTCAAAGAATTGAGTGTCTTTAAATATTTTCTTTATATTTTATTTGTAAAACTCTTAGTTAGTATTTTTATAAAATAGTAGAGTTATTTTTATACACAAAAATGATTTTTATTTATTTTTAGGGGTTTTTCTTATTTTATAAAATCTCACTTAAGATTTAATAGTGTTTAATCTTTATTTGCATTTTATTAACTTAAATAAGTAAAGTTATATTTTTTATTAGATAGATCTTATTTTTATGATAATTTTAACATATTAGATGTATTTTTATGATTTGCCTATAATTTTCTATAGCTAAAAAGGTTTAGAGGTTGTTTTGGTAATTTATTTATTTTATTTTTATCTTAAGCAACTTGGGCCATTTGACTTGGGCACATGGGCCAGCTTGGCCTAACTAAAACTGGCTCGGGTCATCCAGACCATGTCCCACCTTCCTCCTTCTCTTCTCTTGCATGCATGCAACCTATCCTTACTCTCCCTCGTTCCTCTGCCCTTGCGTTCACGCTTGTACGCTCACCCGGCCAACTCCGGTGCACTGGTGCCATTGGCTCTTACCTCCTCTTACTTTCTCCTGGTCGATTTGGTTTAATCGTGGCCTCACACGCCTCCGGACGAAACCCTAGTTCTGCTTTGGCCTGACCGCTGTCGATCCTGGCGGTGCTGCTGCTTGGCCATGACCCTCGCCGCGCTACAGATGTTGCTGGGATGGCTCGGCGCGGTGCAGGCGCCTTGGTGCCCATCGTGTCGCCGTGCTGCTACATTCGCGGCCTCTGCCTCCTCTTCGGTGAGCTAGGACTCGCCCCAGGTAGGTGCTCCTTCTACTCTCTCTATGTCTGGTATTGTTACCCTTTCTACTGAAGATTCTAGATCCCTAGTATCATCTGCTAAAGATTTATGTGGTGACAACCCCCTTTATCTTTGATCTGTAAGATCCTTTAGAGTGTGTCAACGATGATTCACTATTGTCAAATGCTTGTGTTTAGATTTCTGGTATTGCTTATGAGACAGAGATCATGTGATAATCAAAGGGTCCTCTTTGAATGCTCTCTTCTGACTAGTAGATAAACCAAGAATATATAATTGTGCCTGGTTGTCACTATTGTGCTCAGCTATGTGAGAAATATGATTAGTTGGATAATACTCCAACTTCCTGTTATTTTGGGCATTGAGTACATATGTGCTTAATTCCTGAATTTGCAGTTAGGTAGATGATGTTTGCCTATCATATGTCAGCATTTTATTTGCTGGAATTATATGATTTCTAGTTGTTTAGCTAGAAAAATGACTTGAACTTGTTTGGTGTTCCCTATTTGTATTGTCAATATGACAGAATCCATTGGAATTGTTATTAGGTGCCTATATGGTGGCTTCTCTAACAAAAGGTGTGGACCATTGGGTTCTGGTGCATACATGATGATCCACTAGTTTCTCTACTGCTGGCTTGTATAATGATGGTTGTAATTTGTCTTACTGTCTTTGTTGATAGTAAAGTAAATTATACAATTGATTCCTAGAGACCTCTACTAGGAAAATGATAAGTTTGTTTTAGCTAAAATAATTCAATGATTATTTTGTGTGATGATACATTCTAATAGCTATTGTGTATCAGGATATCACTGTGGCGCCTCCTTTTTGGAGTGTGCATATTGATAGATCTTGTTTGCATGATTTGCTGATGATGGTTTAGCCCTGCTTGCTGGAAGTCATCTCCATGCTAAATGACCAATCAAAAAACTGAGTGGAGATCACCTCTGCCTATGATGTGCAAGATGAGGCTATATCTTTTCAGGAACATAGCATATACTAGACTTGCTGGTCCAACAGCTCCATGATCAGCTTACCATAGCAGTACTATGGAAGCCTGGGAGCTCTTCTTCTCTCCTAACTTAGGTTCTAGACAGAACTGTTAAGAACAGATGCTTTAGCCTGTGATGCAAAAGGCTGAGATCCATTTTATGTAAGGAAGTACATATCCAATACTTGTTTTTCTGTGGCTTTTAAATTTCTTATTGGTAATTAATACCAACAGAGAAATACTCAAAAATTCAAAAGATGCCTTTTATCTAGGAACATAACTTGGTTAGAGGGATTGATTAGTTGCATTGTTGCCAATGAATAAATGGATCAAAGGTGGTTGCCTCTGTCCCTTCCCTGATATGGATCATCTAATGTTGCCTTGTTGCCTGCTTGTCCCTGATATATCCATTAATCTAGATGATCCCAGCATGATCCATAAGCTATTGTTGTCTTAGATTGAAATTGATCCCTCTAGCCAATACTGTGGAAATCAAGACTAGTTCTTGATTTTCCTAAGTTGGGTTCCTATATTGGTAATACCTCATATTTGATGAGGGAAACATTTTAATACTAACCCAACAATCCCTTCTTTGTTTCCATTACTTGACTTCAGAAATTAAGAACAGATACTATAGCATGATTTTGGTGGTTAACATGTGATTTGTTGAGTTGTTGCAGCTGCTAGGATGGTGTTGATCTTGATCAACTACTGTTGGTTTGGTATATTCTTTCCTCCCTTTTCTGAGGTATCTACTGCTACTCTCCTTGTCACCTAGGCCTCCTCCTTGTGCTCCTGACTTGACCTATTGAATCTGCTACTGCTTTTCCTTCTACGGGTGCTCTTGGATCTGTCTTCCCCTTATTCTAGCTCTTGGATGGCTCCTGGGAGCAACCAGAGCTAGAGAGGGTTTGGTGGAATGATCTGGTTTCTAGTTGATAAAGCTGGATAGATCAGTGATCATCTGATTCTATATTGTGGTTGTTTATGTGTGGGCTTGGGAGTTCTAATGCTAAGAAATGAGCTAGGGTGGCAGGAGTAGCTAGCAATGTATGCTGGTTCCTTCTTATCCTCCCTGGTGTGCTCTGTGTTGTGTGAAGACACCGCATGTTAATGTGCAAGCTGCTTGCAAGTGGGACCTGCTGGTGTGGATGAGATCAAGTGAAAAATTGATATTTGTGGAATCTTTATCTTATTACTTTAACTGTCATGGTGAAACTTGCCCTTTCCCAAGCCTATGATGTTGTACTGAGGCCCTCACTAGATAAGAACAGATGCTCAATTTGGTGAACCTGCCCCTTCTAAAATTCAGCCCAATGATGAATTGAACATAGCATTTCTATGTCAACCCTAAGAGCAAAACACTAACCTAATCATTCTTTTATTTTATTTTTGTTTTGTTTTCTTTTTCTTTTTGTTGTGTTTACAGGAAATGAAGAGAAGAAAGGAAATGTCAAGTGATGAAGGGATAAGAGAACAGTAGCTTAGTAGTTTCTTTGCATTAAATATTATAATCTATTTTTCCGTTTGAATATTGTAAAAACACTGTATTATTGTATTTTATTCAATAAAGTTTACTTATTTCCTTTTTATTTTACAATTCATTTGTAAATATAATGTCATATATATTTTGTTGCAATAAAGAATTATTTTATTTATTTAAGTAATGTAATTCCTTTTTCTACTTATTTGTTTCCTGATATTTTACTTTTATTTATATATTGTAAAAGATCAATGTAATACTATATGTATATATATATATATTAATATTAATAAAGAATCCTTTTTATATCATTTCTATAATCATTTTTTTTCAAGTTATTAAATATTTCCAATTCCTATTTGTGAATTTTATAAATTCATTTTAATTTCATATTTGAAATTCAAATACATGTTTGAACAATTTTTTCCCTGAAACAAAGAATTCTACAAAGGTCATGTCGAAATCTATCGCACGTGCTTCGAAGTTTCCTTCAATACAAGAGAGATCCCGATCCATCTATAGCTCTTTTGGTTTTGCGCGAAAATTTCCCGGATTTTCTTATGCATGAATGCAATGCACACAAACATGTGTTCTCTCTATTTCCAGGTGCTAATCCTGGGATGTTACAAAAATCATGCGTTGTTTTAGCATGCAAAAGCATAGTATTGTGGTATTCTCCTTTGATCTTTGTTTAGTTTGACTTGGCACATGCTCACACCATGTTATGACTATGAACAAGTAACCATAGCCTCTATAATCATTTAGTTCTTGACTTGTAGTACCACTCTATGCTTTGATTAGTAATGTTTTGTCGTTCTGCATTATTTTGGCCATTATTTCTCTCTTAGTTGGTCGCTCCTAGTCTTTTGCTAGCCTCCACTTGTATGAGTAAGTTCTACTTATGCATCCAACTCCCAAGAAAACAAGTTATTCCAAAGTGTCCACTATAAATTCATATGCATGGTGTGTTACACCATTCCAATTATATTCTTGTTTTCATCTATCTTCCAATTAAAAAGTATTTTGTTATGCGAAAACTAAGTGATTAAAGCTCTCACGAACTCGATGGCACACTTTATATTTCTTTCCCCTAATAAACTTGAACCATTGTGTCATCTATGTTGTATATGCTTGCACTTATATGTGGGAATTAGCAGAACCGTTCTGTCACGGGGAACGCTTTCAACATTGCACTTGTACCTTGTACACAGTTGATATCATGCTCTTTTGTCTATGGATGTCGTCGGTGTGAAATAAAAGGGGAGCTTGTAAGTCCATGGAGTTATGTATGTGTGTTAGAGAAACGCCAGGGCCGCTATCCTAAGACATGCATAATCATGGTGGAAACTTGCAGCATCACCATAATGAGCAATCTGTGAAGCATCCTCAATAAAATCTATGCAAATAGTAAATAAAAAGATCGCTGAGATGCTCATTGTCTGCTTGACTTATCATTTTGGTTATGGGATAGCTCCTGTACCATGTGCAAGGGGTATCCCATTGGCGGTTCTTTATGGTACACATGTACTTACTATGACAAGAACTTACAGGTGACTAAAGTTGAGTAGCATGAGGAGCGGACCTTGTATTCAAGGGACATGAGATTGCCAACTTATACTTTGTCAAGCATATACTCCATAGTTTGTTCACTTTAACCTTAATCTCTTCAAGATGCTTATGATAGGGGCAATGAGGGCTGAAAGCTAACAAGTACCATGATTTTTGGAAGATATTTTTGAAACTTGAAATCCTTGCTTCCCTTTATGAATGGCCTTTCTTCCACTATTATATTGAGTCTCCACCTTCTACCCTTTGGCAACAGTTAAGAGAGCATAGTTGCCATTCTTAGTTCTATGTGCATTGTCCCAAAACTTATTGATTGATGCATATTGTTGATATTGATTGTTCTTGTGCTATTTGTATCTAGTCACTCTTATGAACTTTGAAGGTGTCCTATGCATCTATTTGCTACTCTATGAGGGACAAGTTGAATGCCGCTATGCCATGTTTTCTGTATGTGAAACAAATAAACATTTTTCAATGCATGTTATTCATGATCTTTGTTTGTAGCCTTTCATGTTGCATGCATAGTTACTTTGTCTTACTGTTAGAACTCCATCTTTCATGCTCATGTTTAGAGTTCTTTGATCCCGGCTTTCAATGCTTGCAAATGGTTGGATCTTGGTTTTGATGGTGCATGTCACCTAAAAAATTATTCTTTTTATCACTTACCTACTCGAGGACGAGCAGGGGTTAAGCTTGGGGATGCTTGAAACGTCGGAAACGCATATATGATTTTTGATGTTCCATGCTTGTTTAGTATCTACTTTGATTTTCTTTGTCTACACTTTGAGGTGTTTTTATATGTTTTCTGGTACTAATCTATTAACAAGATGCCACAGTGCCAGTTGCCTGTTTTCTTCTGTTTTTGGTTCCAGAAAAGCTAGTAAGGAAATATTCTCGGAATTGGACGGGACAAAAGCCAAAGTAAATATTTCACTGAGGAGAACACAGAGTCTAGAGGAGAGGCAGAGGGGAGCCACAGGGCAGCCGCACCCTCCCAGGCACGGGCCCACCCTAGGCCGCGCCTGGGCAGGGTGTAGGCCCCCTGGTCGCCCTCCTGCCTTGCCCCTTTGCCTATAAGAATCCCTCGATGCCTAAATCCTAAGTACCCGATCAATATTCCATAAAACCGTCTGTATCTGCCGCCACCATCGTCCCTAGATCGGGGGATCTTGCATGCTCTCCGTTGTTAGTAGCTATCTTGGCCAAGTAGTTGCTAGTGACTCCAAGAGGGGGTATTTATGCTCGATAGTGGGCACGTAGGAAGAAGTTAGATACAGAAGCTAGACATCCTAAATACATACCTTTAGGAGAAGTGTATGAGGAAACTGAGTTTGATGACCCAAACTCGGAAAATTATGCCTATTACCAAAATGATTTCAAGCCACCTGAAGACCTATGGACCAAATATAACTCCGAACAACAGGAATGGAATAGAGTTATTACAAATAACCCTGAGCCAAACAAATATGGATGGGAAGTAGAATCTCAAGGGGGGGACCATAGGAAATCCTATACCTTGTGATACAGGTATTGAAGAAGAGACCAACTATAACCATAGAGAGCCTTATGGACCATATGGGGGTGATACCAATCCAATCAACTTAGAAGAGTATTCTGATAGCTACTATACCAATATGTACGACTGGATCCAAGAAAAATCTAAGGAGCCAACTTACTATGAGGAAGCATTGCCAGAAAACCAGGAATATACTATAGAAGACTATGCCAACTCTAGTCATTTTTCAATGACTAATCTCAGTCTCGGTACTTCTCACCAAGAATACGCACCTCCTGGATGCTCTTATGCTCCGTAAAGGCGTGAGGGACTTCACGTCATCATGGACGGAACTCCAGGAAGCACTAGAGGAATATGAAAGTAAGAAAGGAACGACATCCCAAGGGATGAGTGCTTGAATAATGTACATAGAGGGTAATGCGTATTGTAGTTTGAAGGGTTTGCCGAAATAAGTGAGGATATACCCACAAGAACAAGAAGTTCTTGTAAGATAGTTGTGTAAATAGGTGAGGAGCAACCCGTTGGAACATCTAGCACATTTGTAAATTATGTAAAACCTATGTATAATACATGGTATATGTTTTGTTGTTTATCGACTTCTAGATTTTCTTGAATTTTCTTGATTGACTAGATCTGTACATGAAGTTTAATTAGGTGTGCAAATGCATGATGTAACACCCAGTTATTACTTGATGTTATAGACCTAGATAGAAATGGGAATTCGTGTAAGGGAGTGACGAGTTCCAAAAATCAGGATGAAGACGTAGTTAAAGGAGGAAGTAAAATATAAGGAGAAGTAACATTATTTGGAGGGTAGCTCAAGCATAGATCATTCTTAGCCAGCCATGAGAAGGACGATTAGTATAGGAGGTGTATGGAGCAACAAGAAATAATAAACTTAAGGCTCATTCAAAGTAGGCAGTATTGTTACGAAGTTAATAAAGTAGTAATCCCTAGTTCATGGAAGCATCATGAATTAGTACAAAGATGAAGTTGTGGAGCAAAATGGTAGGAAAGCTCTGACAATTCAGAGAGAATGTCAGTAGTAGATAGGAAACCGTTGAGTAATGTATACAACCTAAAATGATCCGCCTTTGGTACTTAATCCCTAGTCGGTATTCTGATCCACAGTTGGTATTTTGTCCGCAGCTGGTATTTGGTTAACATAGTTAACCAGATCTTCTTAAAAGTTGCATAAAGAGCATAAAATTTGTCCTAAAGTTAAATAAGACCTAAGGAAGTACCAACATTTAAGGCGATCGTGTTTTGAGATGCTTCGCAAAGTCAGATTTATCCCAGCGAAAATGTCCAATAGTAAGTATGACATATAATGCTGAAAGATTTGCTTCAGAGATCCTCAACTATGTGGATACACCATATAATCTTTCATCAGACCCTAATCAGGTAAAGTATAAGCTGAACAGAGACCAACATTCTAGTTTAAGAACCAATGGTCACTATGTATGTAGTTTGGAGACTATTAGTAAACCCTAAGGGGGAGAGCAAACATTATAAATTAAAGTTGAAGAAGTACTATAGGTAATAATGAAGGATTATCTAAAAACTTAATAAGGTAAAAGCTTGATGGTGATAAAAGGTTAATCCTAACTGACTAATTCTAGAAGAAACAACTCTTAAGTGGTCCCTAAGAGGTAATAAAGCACATCCAATTGGGCGTATGTAGAGAATAAGAAATTCCAATGGGTATGGACTAAATGAGTTCAAATCCAATCTGGGAAGGAGCACCAGTATCAACTATACTATGACAAAAATAGAAATATAGTTTTCTAAACAACAAACACGGGCATATAGAAACTTAAAACTTGTTTTAGTGAAACCCTCTAGACTGTATTTAACATAGTAATAAATTTTGGTGATTAAATAAAAGAATTGTATTAGGATATCTAATCAAGCTATAGAATACCACAAATAATTACATTTAAGGTCACCATAGAGTGGAGAAATGTAGCAACCTCTACAAGTCAATTCCTTACTCTGAAACGTGAGAGTTTGCGAACTTCGAGGACGAAGTTTACTTTAAGGGGGAGAGTCTGTAACATCCCAGCATTAGAGCCTAGAAATAAGCTGAACCCAGATGTGTGCATTGCATTCATGCATAGAAAATCTAAATAATTTTCGTGCTTTTGAACAAAAATTGTCAAAGTGATTGAAGCTTCTCTTAACTTGATGGAATTGAAGAAGATCATCAAGTTAACTGCGATAAGTTTCAATATGACCTTTGCTAAAACCCTATTTTTGGGAAAGGGAGATTTGATCTAAGGGTAGATCAGATATAATAAATGTTACTCATAATACTTTGCATAAATAATTAGTATCTGATCCTTAAGGGATCATATCATAACAATCAGCACAACAAACCATAGGTACCAAGTTAAGGATATAACACAAAATATGAATTTAACAACTATATCTTAATCTCATCTGCATACACCATAAGTATCATGGTAATACCTAACCCTACTT
Organism: Avena insularis; assembly: GCA_023614405.1. Taxonomy (NCBI): domain Eukaryota; kingdom Viridiplantae; phylum Streptophyta; class Magnoliopsida; order Poales; family Poaceae; genus Avena; species Avena insularis. The sequence continues at coordinate 330,407,259 of CM042693.1, forward strand.
CTTAAGTAAGATTGAGTAGGAAAGAAACTAAGTTTAGATCATTCACCATATATCTTTCTTTCCATATCAATCCTTATCATCTCTATTGAGTTATATTCCAATATCTGTTGTTCATCAATGTGGAGAAATCAATTATTGATTCACCAATTCTCAATCTACCAACTCTTGACCAGAACATAGCTCACAGTTAAGTGTCTATAAAGAAACTACTAAGAAGAGGTAAATAGTAATGCTAGTTTTAGATAACATCTATAGGATGGGAGTGAATGAAGAGAATCAAACCAATATAAAATTGATGGAGTTAAATCACTTATAATAAATAGAAGAGTTATTTAGATTATATAATTTTATGACAGTAAAGAAGATTACAAGGGTGAATCATGAAGATAGTTACCAGTAGTAAGTCTATTGGATCAAGTGGGCATAGTCAATGAATAACATTCCCTGAACCAATAGAGATACTAAGAAAATGATTTCAACACAACTGTAATGTTGTATTGCTGAGACCTTGATCAGCCAACTAGAAACCTAAGCCATAAATGATTAAAGGATTATAATGGTGATGCTTTAGCCACCAATATTGAATGTTTATATTTAGTATAAGTGATATTGATGGATAGAACATGATTAAAACCCTAGTATAGATAAGTTATCCTAGAGTAGTCATTACAAGTCACATTAATATAATGTGAGGTTGGAGTATGAGTTATTGGAGTAAATGTAAGAACGTATGATTCAATTAAAGCTAGTGTAGCATAAAGTTATGGAAGTAGTGTTATTCATCTTAAAGGATAGTAAACTTTAGAGAAGGGTAGTTGGATGCATACCACTATTATAAATATATTAGTGATAAATGATTAAGGAAGATTATGAGTAGAGTTTGAAGGAACTACTTGTTGGATAAAAGGCTATCAATAGTAGAGTAGTGGATTTAACCAAGAATGGATATGAGGAAACAATAAAAGCTTCAATGTCAAGCTCATTGGATTTATCCATGAGTTTAGAAGAATAAAGGGTGATTAAGAACACTTTGTGAGTAAAGCTCATCATACTAACCATGATGATGGATTGGAAGAAGTATTATATCTAGGAAAGGAATTCCTTAATTAAAGGTCCAGGATTGTGAATTACGGAAAATAGACATTCCTGGTAAACACTCAACTCTAAATCTTAAACCCAACATAATATCCATTTGAGGTTATTAATCCATCATCTTATGTCTATATCACTTTTTAGAAATAGTCTCCTATAACTGATCACATAAACACATCTCTTTCAATTATAAATATCATAATTATATGTTCTTAAGAGTATCTTTATAAATTCCTTTTTATGAAACATCCTAAATATAACTTTCTATTTCAAAAGGATGATGTCATCAAATATCCCAAACAGAAAATAATATGCTTAGTTATTAAATCTTTACTCACATCCATAAAGGTATCTGAGTATATTAAAACCCTAAACCCTAGGATAAATATTCATAATTCAAAAACCTAAACTTTTTGTTGATCATAATAGAATATATACATTGCCATTTTCCAAGTTAATGGAAGTAGTAATAACCATATTAATTTCTTTTATATTTTATACAACAAATAATGATATAGGATCATTATACATATAAAAATTTCTATTCAAACTATGAGCCAACTAGAGTTAAGTTTTATAAACAAATAAGATTATATTATTTAATAAATCCATGATTAAAAGTGGAAAGAAAGATAATAAGAAAAGCTTCTTCAAAATATAAAAAGGGGTTCATGTAGAAAATAAAAGGAAATATAAAAAAATAACATTATACAATAAAAAGTTCACAAATGATACTAAATAAATTTCAGTATTATTACAATTATCCATCAAATAATTCTACAAAGAAAAGTTCAAATTAAAGATTATATAGAAATCTAAAAAGGAAAACAAAAAATAAAAAAAATGGAAAACAAATAAAAAACAAGACCTGGCCATAGCCCAACTCCTACCTGCTTACCTGTTGCCCTGTGTAGCCCATAAAGGCCCAATAACCAGCCCAGTTCGTTCACGTCTCTGGCTGACATGTGGGACCGAAGAGGGACTGCGGGTTGAGAGAAAAGAAATGCCAGGGGGTTATCCACAAAACAACACGTCATCGTCTTCCTCTAGCTGGAAGCAGCTCGGTGGCAAGGCCGAGGCCGTCCGCCGTCGTCCTTGCGCCAAGATCAATGTCGCCGTTGTCAAGAGAGGATAAGGAGGCCACCGCGACGTCCCTGCTTGTCCTCATCCCCATGTTCCCCCTCTGAAACCCTCTCTACCTCGTTGCCCCAACCATGCCAAGAACCCTAGCTCGGAGGTGAGCCGGAGCCGGCGATTCCGTGCTCGCCTCGGCCAGATAAGACCATGGTGGAGGCCGTCGTGCTCTTCTCGTTCTTTTGCCCCAACTTGCACCTGCGTAGAAGGCGTGAATCGACCCAATCGCACCCTCGGTTCCCGACGCTGTTCGTCGACCTCACCGTCGTCTCCGACCGTGCTTCGCCAAATCAAGCACACCATCGCGTTCCTGGTGAGTCACTGAGTCTCCTAGCATGCGTTGATGCCTTGTTTGCTTCCTAGATCCATGCCACCATAATCACCCGCAAGCACCGCCGCATAAGCTCGTTGCCGTTTGCCCTCCGATGACCAAAAACCAGCGGCGCCACCACTATCTCACTCGCCTTGCTGCTCTGGGTCGAACAAGCCCAGTCACACCCGCTCACTCGCATGCTACTGCTCTCCTTGCCGTTGTCTGCCATGCCACCGGTGAGGTGACGTCAGGGTGAGATCACCCTGGCCATGTCAACGTGTTTGACCCAGTCTTTGTCTCTCGTGGCTGATGACATGGCCTAGGGCCTATATGTCATTGACTGGGAGTGGAGACAGGGTCGGTAACAAAATACATTTACTAACCTGAGTGCTAAGGTGGACATAGGCCCACTGGTCAGTGACTTAGGCTAGGTGTGGGTGCGGTATAAAAAGTTATTTCTATTTAAGAAATAAAATAAAATGTTATAAGCTCAATTATTAATATTCCAGAAATCAAATAAATGGTTAAATCTTGTTTAATTAATAACTTTTGATTTATAATTCAGAAAAAATGTGTATAATATATGAAAATTTGTAGAAAAATAAAATCTACAACTTAAAATTATTATCAAATATTATTATGATGATTATTTAAATAAATATTATTTAATAAAGGTTTTAAAAGTAATAAACTTTAATAATTCATATTTTAAAAATGGTAAATGTTAGGAATATAAATAAATACCAAAAATATTGGAAAAATAAAAACAATACTTTAAAAACTATAATCATGTATTATTATTTCACTTAATTAAATATTTATTATTTATTAAGTAATTATAAAGTAATAAGAATTTTCAAAATCATATCTTATTATTTACAAATCACAAAAATAATTATAATATACCAAAATGATCACAAAAATAATATCTACATCTTAAAAATTTAATATTCCACTTTTGAGTTAAATAAAAATTCAAATACTTTGATAACTCAAGTCTAAACTTATTTATTTAATTGATAATTCATACAAGGGTAAATAAAAATTGCTAATATGTCTAAATTAACCAATTTAGTCAAAAAATAGTATTAGTCTTCAACATTAACAATATGAAGTCCAAATAATTTAACACATTTTAATTACAATTTTATTGAATTCTCCTCAACCATAGGTGTGTAATATTTTCTAAAGAGAATCCTTAATAAATCTAAGATCATCAAGAATAAATTGTAGTTAAATAAAAACTTATTTCCTTTACTTTAACCACAAGTTTGTCAACATACTAAAACACTACAATGAACTCATAAGCAATTAAGTAACATTACTCCATGGTTTACAAACTATAACCCCTTATCCATAAAAGGGGATAAGAGATACTAATCCATTATAAAGTCAAGAAAACCACCACATCAAAGAAAAGTATAACCATCCTTAAGTAGCCTTAAGGCAACATTTACAATACACAAGGTACAAATGTTATAATCATTATACTTTCAAACCATCTATATTTTAAAGTTAACTTTAGTCTACAAAGATCTAAATATAATACTATAAACATGGTTAGATGTTTTATAATTAACTTTGGTCTGATATAGTTAATTCATAAAGCATCTCAAGCCTAAACTATTCAAGCAAACACAAATAACATAACCAGACTCGACTAACTACAAAGGTTGTTTAGACCTTAGAAGAGAAACCTTTTCTTCGAAGGTTATTCTTTTTGCCACTTCAAACAAGAATTCTTATATAAACAATCTTGAGTAGCATTTCACCTTTTGTATGTGTCCCATTGTTTTATGATATTTAAGTTTATGATTATCTCACACACACTCACAAGCCTTAATAAGAAGCACAATTATGAAATTTATCTAAAAGGGACAACACACTCTAAAGTAACCATTTCCGGAATCCAAACCCTAGAACAACGTTATCCCTGGGATTCACGTTTATAAAGTGCATCACATTACTTATGCATAAAAGCATATTGCCTCTTTAAACTTTAGTCCTTACCGGACCAATGATGCTGATTTTAGATTTTGGATCTTATACTGACTCGAAGACCGTGAGTGCATAATCTTGCAATCACAAAAGGAAAGTTCACACTTGCTCATGTCCTTTGGTTATTTTCTGTAAAGTATTTTATAAATCCAATGTGGACATCACCTGCATTTGAAAAATGTCTAAAACACTATTTTCATAATAATGTGATTATAAGTTATTACCATGAGGTAATAACTTACTATAAAGGTTCCGGTGGTAAAGGAACATAATATCTAGGACTTAAAAACCAATGTCGCCAGTGATTCTTGCGCGTATATTACGCGTTAACCATGAGATTTGGAATGGGACGGAGAAGTCAGCTGTTTCCTTTTCCTCTTGTATGGAGGCAAGACGACCTTAATGTGACGTTGTGATTCCTTGTGTGGATCCAACATATGGGTGGGCAGCCTTACGCCCCACACTTTTGGTGTCTAGATTATCTATGGATGGTGTTTAGTGGATGGACCATTTAATATGGCACTTGCCAGGGCAACACCAGGTCATAGAGTCTTCGGGAACTCATCAGGGTTTTAGCCTTCCCGAAAGGGGGCTTAGCGAAGGTGAGCTAGCCCGAAGGATCGTGCAGACATATGAGGTCACGGAGAGGGCAGTGATTGTCTTGGATCATCTATTGGGCCCCACAACATGGAATTGTGGACGGGTAAGCTGCCCGGTTGTGCAACAAGGAGTTGATCTCTCATGGGAAAAGTAACTCACCTCTGCAGAGTGTAAGAACTGTAACTTGTTACTCCCTGTTCCGGGAAGGAGCTGCGAATGCTGCGGGAAAGGAACTCCATGAAAGTTCTGGTAAACCCGTGAAGGCTACAGACATAGCTTTTCAGAATAAAAGAAACCTTTGAAGAAATATTTATGAAAAACTTGCATTGCCTATGACCTACGGTATGTGGTTGTAGTTATAGTGCATCAAACACTCCTTTTCTAGTGAATTTGATGAGTATGCTCGTACTCAAAGTATCTTCTTAACCTTGCTAGATTCTAAAGCCGGGGTAGACAACATCTACATCAAGTTATGCTCCAGGACTCATCATCCAAAGCTAAAGCTCTTCAATGAAGTCAAGGAAGTCAACATATACATCAACTCAAGTGAAGACGAAGTTACTGATTAGATAGGAATATAATTCCTAGCCAAAGAACCTAATTCTGTAGTGTATTGCAATAGCACCAAATACCTTAGTTAAAATACTAGTTTTAATAGTATAATAGTTCTTGCATTGTTTATCTTTGATTCTTCTCTGTAAGAAGTTCTTTCTCTCTCTTTAACCTAGAGTGTTCTCTGGATCTTGTGTAAAGAGTGAGTTGTAACCTTTAGCCATTTATTGGACCCGTTGTGTTTCTGTTGTGCCATTCTGAGGGATGTAATACTCATGAATGGTGTTTCATTGGTATTATGTCAACGAAAATAGTATACTACATCATGCAGTGGTATGATGGGTCACCGCAGGGGGTTCGGATGATAACCCAAAGGTGGACTTCTAGTCATAGATCAAGTTGGATGGCGGTCTATGTATATTTTTGTATTGCCTAATCGAATCTCATAGGATCTTCATGTCCAGTGTTGCATTGTTATGCCTTGCTCAGTCCTGTCAATTGCCCCGATGTAATTTGTTTACCCAGCATGCCATGTTTGTTTATCTAAGGAGAACACCTCTAGTGAACTATGGACCCTGGTCCAATATTTACCATTGATACACCTTCCATTGTTACTGTTTACTTGCTGCAAACTGCTGTTACCTTCCACACCATACAGTTAATCCTTTGTTACAGCAAACCGGTGAGATTAACAACCTCACTGTTTATTGGGGAAAAGTCTTGAGTTTGTGTTGTGCAGGTCTCCAAGTTGCTTGCAACACCTTTGAGACGTTTCCTTCCTCCTACTGGTTCAATAACCCATGTTTCTTACTAAGGGAAAACTTGCTCTTGTGCTGCATCACACCTTGCTCTTGGGGTTTCCCGACGAAGCGCTTCACGTTGATACAGCGCCATCATCAAGCTTTTCTGGCGCTGTTGCCCGGCACTAAAGAAGAAGAAGCTACCACGTCAACAAAGCGCCATCACCGACCAACTGTGCCCAGCGGCTTGACCCATTTGTCCGCGCAGGCGGGCGTTGGCGCCATCGTTCGATAGGGATGCAATCAGTTGAAAATGGCGCCATCAGTGGCCAAAGACACACAAATTACTGTCAAATAACATGGCATACATGCGCCATCACCCTTTGGGCATCGCCATCAAGTGGCCAGTTGATATAAAATGTGCAAAAGGGGGCAATATCATACACAATGTCCAAAATATGGCGGTTTCTCTACACAGAAAGTTGCGACTGCAGTCATCATTGCCCTTCAGGCATCACGAGCCCTGATGGACTACTGCCTCTTGGCAACCCAAACCCTGCGATCGGGGTCGGCGATGCTATCCATGTCGGTGAGCATGATGGCGTTTGATACGTCGCAAACATATCTATAATTTTTGATGCCCCATGCTTGTTTTATATCATTTTTCCTATGTTTTCTCTACACCTTGAGGTATTTTTATACATTTTCTAAGACTAACCTATTAACAAGATACCGCAGTGCCAGTTGCCTGTTTTCTGCCGTTTTTGGTTTCAGAAAAGCTAGTAAGGAAATATTCTCGAAATTGGACGGGACAAAAGCCCAATTTGATATTTTACCAGAAGGAACACGGAGTCCGGAGGGCAGCCAAAGTGGGGCCACGAGGCAGCCACAGTTGGTGGCAGCGTGGCCTAGGGGGCACCAGCCCTAGGTGGGCCCCTCGGGCACCCACCAACCTTGCCCCTTCGCCTATAAAATCACCCTGATGCAGAATCCCTAAGCACCCGACCAGATCTCCACAAAAAATTCCATAGCCGCCGCCTTCTCCATCCCTAGATCGGGGGGATCCGAAGCTCTTCCCGGCACCCTGTCAGAGGGGAGAGATCATCCCGGAGGCCTTCTTCATCACCATGCAGCCTCCAGAGTGATGCGTGAGTAGTTCACCCTTGGAGTCTTGGACTCTGGGTCTATATAGTAGCTAGATGGTTGTTTATCCTCCTTTGTGATATCATGTTTAGATCTTGTGAGCTCCGTTCATGATCAAGATCATCTATTTGTAATCATACATGTTGTGTTTGCGGGGATCCTATGGATATTGAGATACTATGTCGGATTGATTATTGATTCTATCATGTCTATGTTATTTGTGATCTTGCATGCTCTCCGTTGTTAGTAGCTATCTTGGCCAAGTAGATGCTTGCAACTCCAAGAGGGAGTATTTATGATCGATAGTAGGTTCATGCCTCTAGTAATCTGGGGAAGTGATAGAAATCTCTAAGGTTGTAGATGTGATGTTGCTAATAGGGAGAAAACAACACTCATTTGTCCATGGGGCAATTGTATTGTTTACTTTACACACATTGCTTAATACAATTATCTATTGCTTGCAACTTAATACTAGAGGGGGTTCGGATGATAACCTGAGGGTGGATTATTAGTCATAGATGCAGTTGGAATACGGTCTATGTATTATGTTGTAATGCCCAATAAAATCTCATAGGAGTCAAGATGTCTAGTATATGAATTGTTATGCTTTCTCAATCTGTCAATTGCCCCGCTGTAATTTGTTCACCCAGCATGCTATCTATCTTAAGGAGAACACCTCTAGTGAACTATGGACCCCGGTCCATTCCTTTATCATTGATACACCATCTACTGTTACTATTTACTTTCTACAAGCAAATCACTATCTTCCACACTATACGTTTAATCCTTTGTTTTCAGCAAATCGGTGAGATTGACAACCTCACTGTAAGTTGGGGCAAAGTTTTGTGGTTGTGTTGTGCAAGTTCCAAGTTGTTAGCAACACCTTGGAAGTTGTTTCCTTACTCCTAATGGTTCGATAACCTTGGTTTCATAACTGAGGGAAAACTTGCTGTTGTGCTCATCTCACCTTGCTCTTGGGGTCTCCCAACAGGCTCTACAGTCAACTGAGCCGCATCAAGATTTTCTGGCACCATTACCGGGGAGTTAAGGACAACTTCAATCTCTTCCTCCTCGTCAGTCAACTTTCAGGGAGAAAGAAGATTCTTGCAAGGGGAGTCTCTCACAAGCAATCTCTTTACTTTGTTTTTAGTTTTGCTTAGTTTCTTTTGCTTTGTTTTGCTGTATCAAAAATACAAAAAATCTTGGTTTGCTTTTTCTTATCAAAAACACACAAAAAATTAGTTCTTCCTTTAGTTGTTACCTTGTTCTTAGCTCGCCATGTCGATCCCTAAGTTCACCCTAAAATACCTTTCAATATGTAGTGGCTCTATAATTGGGAAAGATAATATTGAAGAATTCTTTCATCATGTTAGCGAGCATGAAGATATTGAGGATATATCCTTAGCAGAACTTGCTCCAAATTATGAAATTCCTACAGCTTCTTTAGTTCACATGTTGGAGGTTAGGTTTGTTAATATTAACCCCATGATGCAAGTAACGTTTCTTAAACTTAAAGATATTGAGGATACTGAAAGACAAATTTTATTCTAGAAACTTTGCTTAAAGAATTCAATGATGTTGCTAAAGAAGATAGAAAGGTCTTTGATTGTTTTAATATGTTAGGCTCATGTGTAGCTGTCATGGGTACACTGGGAAAGTTGGACAAAACTAAACCCAAGAATGGAGAGGAAATTAAAATACCAATACCTTTTAAACTTGTAGGAATGCATGAAGCTTTAGAAAAGAATTTTGATTGGATTGTTCCTGAAAACCCGTTTGATGAAAATAGTGAACCCAAGAGTACTAAGAGAGGATACTCTAGAAATTATTTGGATGAGATACCTTGCCTTGTTGAGGAAATTTCTGGTATTGATCTTAATGCTTCTTCATTCGAAAATACTTGATTCTTGCTTCTTATGCCTAACTTAAAGGCGTTAAAGAAAAGTACTAATTGGGAGATAACCCGAATTTCAGTAGGTTTTTCTTTTGTTGAGTATTGGAAGTTATTACTTCTGTAATAACCTCTCCTTATCCTTTTTGTGTGGTTTTGTGCCAATAATAACCTCTAATGAGAGAGAAGTAAGATTTGGGGAAGTTGTTGTCCCGAAACAGATTTATGTACTTCACTGAAAGATTCGTGAAAAATCCCAGTACGTCGGGTTGAGCTGTAATTTTCTAATATTATGCCCCAAGTTATTATCTAACTTTTGTTAGTTCAACACTTTTCGATTTGAGGAACGGAAGGTCTTAGAAAAAATCGGTTTTTACCTGCTGGCCTGTTTTGACAGATTTCTGCCATTATTTGCATTTGCCTCTTATCGGTTTCTTTTTTAGTTCTCTTTGATCACCTGAGCTTTTAAAAGAAATTGCTACAGTAGCTTGTGTTCTATTCAAAGTTTTACTTGATTTGAAACTAAACCCACAGGCTTATTATCTTAAATACACTAATGTTGCTAATGAAGATTGTGTGAAGTTTTGTATGAACGAAAATTTTAAGTATAGGGAAAGAATGATGTGGTGAGATGAAGAATGGACAAAAGCTCAAGCTTGGGGATGCCACCCGTGTCACCCCAAGAAATATTCAAGACGTACAAGCGTCAAAGCTTGGGGATGCCCAAGGCATTCCCTTCTTCATCAATAAAAATCTCAGGTCTCTTTCTAGACACTTCATTTTTATTACTTCATGCACTTTTGTGTTGTTCTTGGAGCGTATTTGTTTTTGTTTTTGGTTTTCTTTTGTTCGGTTTGCTAGAATAAATTAGGTGGACCCCCGCTTTCATATTTTGTTTTAAATAAGTTGATCGGTGTTGGAGAAGAGTAGGAAAGTTTCATGCTTAAGTGGTATGATGGCGCCCAGTGTTGACGTGGGAGCGCTTCGTTGGAAACCCCAAGAGCAAGGTGTGAAGAGCACAGCAGCAAGTCTTCCCTCAGTAAGAAACCGAGGTTATCGAACCAGTAGGAGGAAGGAAATGTCTTAAAGGTGTTGCAAGCAACGTAGAAACCCGCACAACACAAACTCAAGACTTTGCCCCAACGAACAGTGAGGTTGTCAAGCTCACCGGTTTGCTGTAACAAAGGATTAAATGTATGGTGTGGAAGGTGATGATGGTTTGCAGCAAGTAAAAAGTAATAGTGGAATATGTATCAATGGTAAAGATTGGAGCGGGGTTCATAGTTCACTAGAGGTGCTCTCCTTAGATAAACAAACATGGCATGCAGGGTAAACAAATTACAGCAGGGCAATTGATGTGATCAGCAAGGCATAACAATGCAATACTAGACAAAAAGATCCTATGAGATTCGATTGGGCAATACAACAATATACGTAGACCGCCATCCAACTGCATCTATGACTAGAAGTCCACCTCCAGGTTATCATCCAAACCCCCTCCAGTATTAAGTTGCAATCAACAGACAACTACTTTAAGCAAAGTGTGTAAGGTAAATAATCCACTTGTTCCATGAACAAGACACCTTTGTTTTCTCCCTAGTGGCAACATCACATCTACCACCGAAGAGATTTTTGTCAATTCCCTTGGTAAATAGAGGCATGAACCCACTATCGAGCATAAATACCCCCTCTTGGAGTCACTAGCAACTACTTGGCCAAGATAGCTACTAAAAACAGAGAGCATGCAAGATCACAAACAACACAAACATGATAGAATCAATAAGACAAAACCATTAATCAATCTGACATAATCTCAATATCCATCGGATCCCCGCAAACACAACATGAATAATTACAAATAGATTAGATCTTGTAACATCCAAAAAATCATGATTTATAAATTTTGCATATCATTCATGCATTCATAAGCATTTGGATCATTTTCAAATAAGATTTCAAAACAGAAGCATTTTGTTGCCTACTATTTTATGTAGGAAAGGCAATGGCTTTATTTTTCACTCTCAAATTATGAGAATACTTTGTTTCAACCAGAAAGGTTTGAATGTAGGTTTGAAGGTTGATTTCAAAGCTTGCTCAAATTTTCATGACAAGATTCTAAATTAAAACCAATTTCAATGCCTAATATAAATAAATAATTATGGCATGGTTTTATTTAACTTTCAATGGGCCAAAGTATTTTTTTGAGTGAACAACAATGTTTTATACTCAAATATGTACATGGTTCACTTTACAAAAATCCAGAGAAAGTTTGAATTCAAACTCTTTTGAAAAACATTTTAAAAGGATTCCTGAAAAATCAATTAGAAAAAGAAAAAGAGAAAAGAATAAGGAAAAGGCCGGCGCCACCAATTTGGCCCAACCCTAGAACTGGCCCAACAAGACCACCCGGGGCAGCCCCTTCCCTCTCCCTCTTTCACGCGCGCAGACCTACCCCACTGACACTGCCCGGTGGCCCCGTTCAGCTCATCACCCTTCTTCCCCACCCCACGCGCGCGGACGCAGTCGCTGGCCGTTTATCCCCATCACCGCCGCGTTATTGTGGCTTGATTGCCATTGATTCACAGCACGGTTTCCTTGCCCCTGCTGGCTACTTAAACTATACAGCACCACGGCTATTTCCCCCAAGTCAATTTCACCCAAATGCCGCCAGGCCGCTCGCTTTTCAACTCACACTGCCGCTGTCCGAGCAACTCCAACGAGGTATTCCGGTAAGAGTCGTGCTCGCGCCCACTCCTCAATCATTCTAGGATGATCCTCTGCTTCTTGCGCACCCCCTCATATCCTTGGTTCATCTGATTGTGACCCAGAACATCGACTTCAACGAGCACCGTGAGCATCCGACGCCGTCTCCAACTCTGACGAGAAATTTCAGTGGGATTCGATCGCCCCTCGCCTTCTGGTTCATGCTAACTTGTTCGCAAACTCCTTGTGCACACGCTGATGTCCTTGGCTTGTGCTAGGGTGGCCCAGGTCGTCGCCTCCATCACCGTCCAAGCAAACCCGACGCTGCCCACAACTCCGAAGAGCCCTAGCGACCTCTACAGCACGCCCCCACCCACGCCAACAATGCCTTGAGAATCCTCGAGTCTTCGCGAGTCTGGTAAGAGCCTCTACCAACCCCATCCCCATCTGATATCGCCAGAACACCACTGGCAGTGCGTCGCCGCCGCGTCGTCGCCGCCAGACTTTGGTCGAGTGAGCCAACGCCGTTAGATCTAGATCGTAGAGTATAGATTAGATTTAGATCGAAGCGTTTTGTTTAGATTTGGTGCATTGGATCTGATTAGAACTAATGGCGCAGAAGCGTGATCCCGCGTGAACCGGTACGGGCCAATCAGATTGCGCCACGTGTCAGGTTTTTCTGTTTTAAATTTAGATTTGAATCTATTAGTTATTCAAACTTGTAAATTCAATAACTTTTGTTCTGTTTATCCAAAAAATACAAATAATATACCATTGGAATCAAAAAAATAAATCCTACACATCTATGGGCTTAGTTTTATATTTTGTTTCTGTTAAAATAGAATTTTATGTAGAGACATTTGTAGGCCTATTTTGTGTATAAAAATTTATTGGAAAATGTTTTAAAGGCCAAATTAAGTTTATTTGATGTATAAATGTTTAGTTTATTGATCAGTACTGTTTTACTTGTCTTGGTTGGTATATAAAAAAATCACATGGCATTCGCATGCATTCAAATATTTTTGTTTGATTATTTGAAATATGAATTTGGTGCTATCATTTTATGTGTAGATTTTGGTGCTAGTGGTGATTGTGACTGTGAGGATTGTTGTTACTCCCCCAACTACCAAGGCAAGTGGTGCTTCATATTTTTGTCCCAATATTTTGACTATGCATTAGAATTATTTTGTATAGGGCTTGCATGATAATTTTTGCTAAGTATCTATATGCTATGCTTGGGAAATCCTAGTAGTTGTAGAATTGTTAGAGTTTTCTCTAAGTTAAGATACTTGTTATTGCCATGCTTAGCCTAGATAGTAGCAACCAAGGGTGGATTATATATATGCTATGGAAAAATATTGCTAAGTCTTTGACTTGTGTTTTTGCTTAATAAAACAACTAAGTGAATGAAACACCTGGGTGGAATGGTTGTTTGGGTTATGTTGAGTGGTTACACAAGGCCCATATCTATGGTCTACCTTGTGTATCACACTTGTGGAAATCCACCCAGGAACAAATGGATTTGAGATGCCATATGTTAAGAAGCTTCTAGTGCAGCCACATGGCATTATGGGCTCTGCATGGATCATATAGGTTGCAATAACTTAGCCAAATGGAAAGTTGGTGGTAGGGGTGATAGGTTTGTAGTGCGTCCATTTTGGTCTAAGGTAAGGCTTCTGAAAGGTCCTGTCTTGATGAAAGTCAAGTCTTGTGGGGAAAGTGCACCACCTCTGTAGAAGGAAGAATCTAAGTACTTAGTTGTGTCCCCGGAAATGGACAATTTGAGCATCAAGACATGGAAGCTATCAAGAATCTCCTCATCCCAATTTCTAAGTTAAAACTTGTGGTTGAACAAGGGTAATGGTTCACCAATGTCTATTGGTGGTTCCTTGGGAGTTTTTGCCAAACAAAAACTTAGTGTTTTCAACTGATAGGTAAAACCTATTTTGAGCAAAGCAAGCCTAAGCTACACTTAGCCAAATTCATGTAGAAGCTAGATACTATTATTCTACTAAGGTATCACTTGCCAATACTATTCCAATGTATTGACCCATTGTGGCTGTAACTTGTAATGTTGCAGGTTACTCTGATGAGGATTAGGGTTATCAGTCTACACTCAACATGCTTGCCTGTGGCACATGAAGATGAAGACTTTTATTTATGTTGTTAAGTTAAACTCTTGTACTAGACTATGGCTATGGAGTTGTAAAAGACTATGTTATCTCTGGAATGACGATGTAATAATGACCTTTGTTTCTGTGTACTTCATCTTAAACTGTGGATGCTAGCATTTGATCCAGGTACTAGCATTGCAATCGCAGGGACCTTTACCTTTATAAAGGTGGGGTCTTACAGATGGTATCAGAGCACTGTGTTGCCTGTAGGATTATAACCCTAGGATTGGATTAGAAACCACTAAGGAAAAAAATTCAACACTTTGAAAATTTCCACACTTCTCTTTTTCTTCTCGTAAACTTTTCTAATCTTCTTTCTCATCTCTATTTGTAGATGAACTCCATCAACGAAGCTGTGAGGAAGGGACCACTCATGACCATGACTTTGGAGTGTGAGACTGAATTTCCCAAGGCACTCAAGAACATTATGGTTACCATGGGGATACATGGTGCAGCTGTGTACAAGGGATTCCCTGTGATGGATGAAGGAGAAGAGTATTGGTGGGTTCAACTTCACTTGTACAAAAACAAGGAAGACAACCACAAGGAGTCAGGATTCTGCATGGTCACCAACTCTGAAACGCACACAACATTCTTTGACTCTGCAAGAAATGCAGCTTGGAATGCTATCAAGGAGCTTGGTGATAGACTCAAGTGCAGAATGCTCAACACCCAAAATGACCTTAGAGAAGAAAAGAAGCATACCCAAGAATTAGAGACTACCAACCAACAACTAGGGGGATACATCATAGATTTAATATGGGAGTCTTGTGAACAAGATAGATAGATGGCTACTAAGGATGCCCTGATAGCTATTTTGTCTAGTGAGTGAGAGTTGTAATGCACTTCGTTAATTGGACCACCACACTTATCGTTTTTACTTCCAAAAATTTGTCTAAGTTATGTTGAACCTTTGATGTTGTAATGGATTTGTGTATGCCATGACTTGTGTGTTTGTTGCTAAAAGATGTGCTTGTGATATTATGTCTTGTGATTTTTCTCTATTTTGTGTTGGTTCTAACTTTTCTCTATCTTATAAAAAATAGATGCCTAATGTTGTTATCAACACGACCGAGGAGTTAAAGGGAACTCGTTTTGGTACTCGTCTCATTGAGCTCACTAGTGTGCTCAACCTTCCACTTCCTAGCATCATGACACTTCCACTCACCAAGTTTGAGAGGAAGGACCTATGGGGCTTCAGAGTCACACAGTCGGGACGCTAGACAGAGCCAACCACGGAGGCCATCACTTTCAAGCTGATGCATGACGACAAGGAGAAAGGATTAGATGTAGTCATGCAGGAGTTACTTGGGCGCCTGGTAGGGAGGCACTCCACCGAGCTTAGAGGTCTTTACTTTCACCCCTTCGGGAGACGCAACGAGGAGGGTGAGGCTATAGAGTACGAGGATGCTGCTAGAGAGATGATGGAGCCGATTCAATGCAGCCTTCAGGACCTAGAGGGTCTTATTAGACACCTTGATACTGATAGGACCAACGTCATGCTTAGCAATGACGAGCTCCAGGTTCAGCTTCGAGAGAAGGACAAGCTCTTCGTGGAGCAAGACGAGATTGTCAAGGAAATGGAGGCCAAGTTTGAAAGCCAGGACAAGAAGTTCAAGAGCCAGGAGAAAAGAGTCCAAGACAGGAACAAGAATATCCGGGAGATGAAGGAAGAGTTAGAGGCCAAGGACTTCGAGATCGAGCATCAGCAGGGAGTGATTGAGAGGCTTCGCTCACAGAAGAGGGCTCTTAGGGCCAAGATTGAGGCCTTGACTGCTAGTGTTGATGAGTACAAGACCACCATGGAGAATGCAGGTCTTACCCTCATTGATGTGGAGATTGATGCGGAGGAGTAGTGTAGACTACTCGTTTATCTTTCATCTACCGTACTTTGATTATTGCGTCGCAATGACCATCCAGCATGTGGATGGCTTGCCATGGTGTGTTTGCATTTTCAAAACTTGTTGATTATGTCGTTCAAACTCTATGTTATTTTGATGCTTGGTTATTGTGATGGTTCTATGTGACGTATTGTGCATGTTAAGCATCTATGGGTATCTCATTCTTATCCTTATTAAAACCACAGATGCCTCCTCGACGTGCCAACCCAAACCAAAACAACAACAACAACAACAACAACAATGTCACTCCCAAGATGCAACAGTTGATGACAACACAAGCTCAACTGATGCAGATGATGACAACCTTCATGCAGAACCAGAACCAGAATAACAACAACAACAACAACCAGAATAATTCGCCAGGATTTGACATGCTCACCAGATTCTTAAGACTGGGGCCTGCAAAGTTCTCGGGAACCACTGATCCAATGGTGGCCAATGACTGGTTACACTCAGTGAACAAGGACTTAGTGACTGTAGGCTGCACCGATGAAGAGAAGGTCAGGTTTGCAGCACATCTGCTAGAAGGTCCAGCAGCAACCTGGTGGGACAACTTTCAGATCACCACTCCCATTGAGGATGTGACTTGGGCCATCTTTGAGGATGGATTTCGTACAGCTCACATCTCATCCAGAGTGATGAATTTGAAGAAGAAGGAGTTTCACAATCTGAAGCAGCGTCACTGCAGTGTGGCTGAGTACATTGAGGAATTCAACAATCTGGCGCGTTATGTGCCGGATGAAGTGGACATAGATGCCAAGAGGAAGGAGAAATTCCTCGAAGGACTTAATGATGAATTGAATCTGCAGTTGTCTATTGCCTATGTCCCAACCTACCAGTCACTTTGTGACAAGGCTACCATCTTGGAGAACAAGATGAAACAGGTTGAGAGCAGGAAGAGGAAGCACAGCTACACAGCTCGGGATCGTCTCACAAGCGTTCTCACCATGATGATAGTGGGAGTTCTGGATCCACAAACATGGAAAGTACAACAACAACCACAGCCACAACCGTCATCATGAAAACAAGCATCACCGCAGTCATGATAATGACAAGTATAAGAACCACAAGGGTGGACACAAGAGCCACCACAGTGGAGGTGGAAGTGATAGTGGAAGTCAGCCTATCAAGAAAGATATCAGTCAGGTTGAATGCTTCAAGTGTAAGAAGATGGGGCACTATGCTAATGAGTGCCCAGAAAAGAAAGTTGATGGTGCCAACAAGCCTAATCCCTTCCAAAAGGGACAAGTGAACCACATCAATGTGGAAGAAATTCATGAGGAATCTCATGCTGTGGCTGGTAAGTTCAAACTCAATTCTATTCCAGCACTTGTTATTTTTTATACGGGCGCATCGCATTCATTCATATCAAGAGCATTTGTTGATAGAAATGGATTTCCAACTGAAAATATTGGGTGTCATATAAAAGTAAGTTCTCCCGGTGGAGATATGATAGTAAGTCTTGGATGTCGTGATCTAGTAATAGAATTTGGAAAGCATAAGTTTCCAGTTAGTCTGATAATCCTAGATTCCCAAGGATTGGATGTTATTTTGGGAATGGATTGGATGACCAAGTATGAAGGATTACTAGATTGTGCCAACCGTACTGTCACACTCACAGCCCCGGATAAGAAACGGATTAGATTCAAGTCTAACTTTGAATCAAAAGGGAGTAAGCTAAATTCTCTTAAGGGGTTAGCATAGACAGTGTGCTAATTGTGAGAGAATATCTGGATGTGTTTCCGGAAGAATTGCTGAGAATGCCACCAGATAGAGATGTTGAGTTTCTAATTGACCTGCTGCCAGGATCAGGACCAATAGCAAAGAGACCTTACAAGATGTCAGTTGATGAGTTGAAAGAACTCAAGAAACAACTTAGAGAACAGATACAGAAAGGATTTATTCAACCAAGTTCTTCATCTTGGGGAGCACCAGTTTTGTTTGTTGAAAAGAAAGATAGAAGTCAAAGGTTATGCATAGATTATCGTTCACTCAATGAGGTGACTATCAAGAACAAGTATCCTTTGCCCAGAATCAATGACTTTTTTGATCAGTTAGAAGGAGCCCGTGTGTTCTCAAAGATTGATCTCCGATCAGGCTACTTTCAGCTAAAGATAAGGGAACAAGACATACCTAAGACTGCTTTCACCACTAGGTATGGATTGTATGAGTACACCGTGATGCCATTTGGTTTGACCAATGCACCAGCCTACTTCATGAATATGATGAACAAGGTGTTCATGGAATTTCTTGACAAGTTCGTTGTCGTTTTCATCGATGACATTTTGATCTACTCCAAGAGCAATGAAGAGCATGAAGAACATTTGCGATTGATACTTGAGAAGCTTAGAGAGCATAAACTGTATGCCAAATTCAGCAAGTGTGAATTCTGGTTGAATGAAGTCAGATTTCTTGGACACATTGTGTCAGGAGATGGTGTAGCAGTTGATCCCACAAAAGTGTCAGCTGTAACTGAGTGGGAATCTCCTAAGTCAGTGAAGGAAGTTTGTAGTTTCCTGGGCTTGGCAGGATACTATAGAAGATTCATTGAGAAATTCTCAAAGGTAGCTAAGCCAATGACAGAGTTACTTAAGAAAGACAAGAAATTTGATTGGATTGAAGGATGTGAACTCAGTTTCCAAGAATTGAAGAAGAGACTAGTGACAGCACCAGTCTTATGTCTGCCAGACTTAGAGAAAGATTTTCAAGTGTATTGTGATGCATCTCACCAAGGCTTAGGTGCAGTTTTGATGCAAGAAGGGAAAATTATGGCTTATGCCTCGAGACAACTCAAAACTCATGAAGTGAATTATCCTACTCATGATTTGGAGTTAGCCTCTGTTGTCCATGCACTCAAAACATGGAGACATTATCTTTAGGGAAAGCGATGTGAAGTGTTCACGGACCACAAAAGTTTTAAGTATATCTTCACTCAGAAAGAAATCAACATGAGACAAAGAAGATGGCTAGAACTCATCAAGGACTATGACTTGAGTTTGCAATACCACCCCGGTAAAGAAAATGTTGTAGCAGATGCATTAAGCCGTAAGGTTTATGTGAATGGCCTTAGTAAGGGAGAATTGCCAGATGATCTGTGTGCTCAATTCAAAGATCTCAGATTGGAGATAGTGCCTGAGGGACATCTCATATCATTGGATGTTCAACCCACCTTGTTGGACAAAATCAAGGAAGCCCAAAAGATAGACAAGGAAATTGAAGAGATTAAGGAAAATATTGGCAAGGAAAAAGCCAAAGGATTCCATGAAGACAAACAAGGTACTTTATGGTATGGAAAACGTATCTGCATTCCGCAAGATCCGGAGCTTCGGAAACTGATTTTACAAGAACCACACAACTCACCATATTACATTCATCCGGGTAACACCAAAATGTACATGGATGTGAAGGAAAGATTTTGGTGGAATAATCTCAAGAAACACATCGTCGAACATATTGCTTTGTGTGATGTATGTAGTAGAGTGAAAGCGGAACATCAGAAACCAGCAGGATTGTTACAACCACTACCTATTCCTGATTGGAAGTGGGACAAGATTGGCATGGATTTCATCACTGGACTGCCAAGGACTAGATCAGGATATGATTCTATTTGGGTCGTAGTAGATCGCCTAACTAAAGTGGCTCATTTCATACCCGTGAAGACAACCTATACAAGTGCTAAGTTAGCCAAGATTTATATGAATAGGATTGTGTGTCTGCATGGAGTACCCAAGAGTATTGTGTCTGATAGGGGAACTCAATTCACTTCCCATTTTTGGAGGCAAATGCATAAGTCATTGGGAACGAGATTGGAATTCGGCACTGCTTTTCATCCCCAGACTGATGGACAAACATAAAGGACCAACCAGATTTTAGAGGATATGTTGAGGGCATGTGCCCTAGATTATGGAGCTAGTTGGGATGAAAGTCTGCCTTACGTAGAATTCTCTTACAACAACGACTATCAAGCCAGTATTGAGATGGCACCGTTTGAATTTCTCTATGGGAGAAAGTGTACTACACCATTGCTATGGAATGGTGTTGGAGAAAGAAACTTGTTCGGGCCACAACTAATCAAGGAAGCTGAAGAGAAAGTCAAGTTGGTAAAGGACAGATTGAAGATAGCACAATCCCGACAAAAGAGCTACGCATATCCCAAGCGTAGGGAAGTCACCTATGAGGTGGGTGATAAAGCTTATCTTAGAGTATCACCACTTCGTGGAGTGAAGAGATTTGGAGTCAAAGGAAAATTGGCCCCAAGATATGTTGGACCATTCAAGATTCTAAGCTGTAAAGGAGAAGTGGCATATGAGATTGAATTGCCTGAATCATTGTCTGCCGTTCACAATGTATTTCATGTAAGTCAGCTAAAGAAATGCCATCCGGAGATGGAGGAGACTTTTTTGAAGGATACTATACCTTTGGAAGAGGTCCAATTGGAAAGTGATCTCACTTATGAGGAAAAAAATATCAAGATTCTTGAAACTGCAGAAAGAGTTACTCGGACAAAGCCTATCAAATTCTGCAAAGTTCAGTGGAACCATCATTCCGAGGAAGAAGCAACATGGGAAAGAGAAGATGATCTTCGGAAAGACCACCCCCACCTATTTGCTAGCCAATCTGAATCTCGAGGGCGAGATTCACCTTAAGGGGGTTAGGTTTGTAACATCCCAAAAATCATGATTTATAAAGTTTGCATATCATTCATGCATTCATAAGCATTTGGATCATTTTCAAATAAGATTTCAAAACAGAAGCATTTTATTGCTTACTATTTTATGTAGGAAAGGCAATGGATTTATTTTTCACTCTCAAATTATGAGAATACTTTGTTTCAACCAGAAAGGTTTGAATGTATGTTTGAAGGTTGATTTCAAAGCTTGCTCAAATTTCAAGACAAGATTCTAAATTAAAACCAATTTCAATGCCTAATATAAATAAATAATTAAGGCATGGTTTTATTTAAATTTCAATGGGCCAAAGTATTTTTTTGAGTGAACAACAATGTTTTATACTCAAATATGTGCATGGTTCACTTTACAAAAATCCAGAGAAAGTTTGAATTCAAACTCTTTTGAAAAATATTTTAAAAGGATTCCTGAAAAATCAATTAGAAAAAGAAAAGGAGAAAAGAATAAGGAAAAGGTCGGCGCCACCAATTTGTCCCAACCTCATAACTGGCCCAACAAGCCCACCCGGGGCAGCCCCTTCCCTCTCCCTCTTTCACGCACGCAGACCTACCCCGCCTCGGTGGCCCGTGGCCCAGCTCATCACCCTTCTTCACACACACTTGCTGCGACGCAGCCCGTTATCCCCATCACCTCAGCGTGATTGTGGGCTTGATTGCCATTGATTCACAACGCAGTTTCCTCACCCCTGCTGGCTAATTAAACTGTACAGCACCACGGCCATTTCCCCAAAGTCAATTTCACCCAAACGCCGCCAGGCCGCTTGCTTTTCAACTCACACCGCCGTTGTCCGAGCAACTCCGACGAGGTATTCCGGTAAGCATAGTGCTCCCGCCCACTCCTCAATCATTCTAGGATGATCCTCAGCTTCTTGCGCACCCCCTCATATCCTTGGTTCATCTGATTGTGACCCAGAACGTCGACTTCGACGAGCACCGTGAGCCTCCGACGCCGTCTCCAACTCCGACAAGAAATTTTGGTGAGATTCGACCGCCCCTCGCCTCCTGGTTCACGCTAACTTGTTCACAAACTCCTTATGCACACGCTGATGTCCTTGGCTTGTGCTAGGGTGGCCCAGGTCGTCGCCTCCGTCACCGTCCGACCAAACCCGACGCTGCCCACAACTCCGACGAGCCCCAGCGACCTCTGCAGCACGCCCCCACCCACGCCAACAACGCCTTGAGCATCTTCGAGTCTTCGCGAGTCTGGTAAGAGCCTCTGCCAACCCCAGCCCCCTCTGATATCGCCGAAACGCCACTGGCAGTGCGTCGCCGCCGCCAACGCCGCCAGACTTAAGCGTTTTCTTTAGATCTGGTGCGTTGGATCTGATTAGATCCAACGGCGCGGAAGCATGATCCTTTGAACAATGCAGACGGCCAATCAGATTATGCTGTGTCGTGTTTTTCTGTTTTAAATTTAGATTTGAATCTATTAGTTATTCAAACTTGTAAATTCAATAACTTTTGTTTTGTTTATCCAAAAAATACAAATAATATACCATTGGAATCACAAAAATAAATGCTACACATATATGGGCTTAGTTTTATATTTTGTTTCTGTTAAAACAGAATTTTATGCAGAGACATTTGTAGGCCTATTTTGTGTATAAAAATTATTGAAAATGTTTTAAAGGCCAAATTAAGTTTATTTGATGTATAAATGTTTAGTTTATTGATCAGTACTATTTTACTTATCTTGGTTGGTATATAAAAAAATCATCAAATGGCATTTGCATGCATTCATATATTTTTGTTTGATTATTTGAAATATGAATTTGGTGCTATCATTTTATGTGTAGATTTTGGTGCTAGTGGTGATTGTGACTATGAGGATTGTTGTTACTCCCCCAACTACCAAGGCAAGTGGTGCTTCATATTTTTGTCCCAATATTTTGACTATGCATTAGAATTATTTTGTATAGGGCTTGCATGATAATTTTTGCTAAGTATCTATATGCTATGCTTGGGAAATCCTAGTAGTTGTAGAATTGTTAGAGTTTTCTCTAAGTTAAGATACTTTCTATTGCCGCTTAGCCTAGCTAGTAGCAACCAAGGGTGGATTATATATATGCTATGGAAAAATATTGCTAAGTCTTTGACTTGTGTTTTTGCTTAATAAAACAACTAAGTGAATGAAACACCTGGGTGGAATGGTTGTTTGGGTTATGTTGAGTGGTTACACAAGGCCCATATCTATGGTATACCTTGTGTATCACACTTGTGGAAAGCCACCCAGGAACAAAGGGATTTGAGATGTCATATGTTAAGAAGCTTCTAGTGCAGCCACATGGCATTATGGGCTCTGCCTGGATCATATAGGTTGCAATAACTTAGCCAAATGGACAGTTGGTGGTAGGGGTGATAGGTTTGGAGCGCGTCCATTTTGGTCTAAGGGAAGGCTTCTGAAAGGTCTTGTCTTGATGAAAGTCAAGTCTTGTGGGTAAAGTGCACCACCTCTGTAGAAGGAAGAATCTAAGTACTTAGCCGTGTCCCCGAAAATGGACAATTTGAGCATCAAGACATGGAAGCTATCAAGAATCTCCTCATCCCAATTTCTAAGTTAAAACTTGTGGTTGAACAAGGGTAAAGGTTCACCAATGTCTATTGGTGGTTCCTTGGGAGTTTTTGCCAAACAAAAACTTAGTGTTTTCAACTGATAGGTAAAACCTATTTTGAGCAAAGCAAGCCTAAGCTACACTTAGCCAAATTCATGTAGAATCTAGATGTTATTATTCTACTAAGGTATCACTTGCCAATACTATTCCAATGTATTGACCCACCGTGGTTGTAACTTGTAATGTTGCAGGTTAATCTGATGAGGATTAGGGTTATGAGTCTACACTCAACATGCTTGCCTGTGGCACATGAAGATGAAGACTTTTATTTATGTTATTAAGTTAAACTCTTGTACTAGCCTATGGCTATGGAGTTGTAAAATACTATGTTATCTCTGGAATGAAGATGTAATAATGACCTTTGTTTCTATGTACTTCATCTTAAACTGTGGATGCTAGCATTTGATCCAGGGACTAGCATTGCAATCACAGAGACCTTTACCTTTATAAAGGTGGGGTCTTACAGATCTTGATCATGAACGGAGCTCACAAGATCTATACATGAAAGCACAAATGAGAAGATACAACCTTCTAGCTACTACATGGACCCATAGTCTAAGGTGGAACTACTCACGCATCATACCGGAGAGAAGGCCTCTGGGATGATCTCCCCTCCGACAGGGTGTTGGGAAGAGCTTCATATCCCCCGATCTAGGGACGATGGTGGCGGCGGCTACAGACGGTTTCGTGGAATTTTGATCGGGTGCTTAGGGTTTAGGCTTCGGGGGACTTTATAGGCGAAGAGGCGAGGCAGGGGGGCCACCAGGGCGTCTGCACCCCCCAGGCGTGGGGTGGGCCCACCCGCGCGGACAGGGGGTGTGGCCCTCTTGTGAGCCTCCTCTGTATCGTATTTTGGCTTCGTGTTTCCCATGATAAAATATTGACTTTGGCATTTGTCCCGTCCAATTCTGAGAATATTGATTTTTTGCCTTTCTGGAACCAAAAATAGAAGAAAACATGCAACTGGCACTGTGGCATATTGTTAATAGGTTAGTTCCAGAAAACATATAAAAACACCTCAAAGTGTATATAAAGCAAATCAAAGTTAATACTAAACAAGCATGGAACATAAAAAATTATAGATACGTTTCCGACGTATCAAGCATCCCCAAGCTTAACCCCTGCTCGTCCTCGAGTAGGTAAGTGATAAAAGAATAATTTTTGAGGTGACATGCACCATCAAAACCAAGATCAAACCACCAAAGTGTATATATTTTGTATGTGATTTTGGTGCTATTATTTTATGTGTAGATTTTGGTGCAAATAGTGATTGTGAGGATTGTTGCCACTCTCCAGACTACCAAGGAAAGTGGTACTTCATGATTTATTCCTATGTTTTTCAACTATACATTAGAAATATTTTGCTAGTATTGCATGGATATTTTTGATCTATATGCTATGCTTGGGAAATCCTAGTAGTTGTAGAATTGCTAGAAATATTTCTAAGTCTTATCAATGCCATGCTTAGCCTAGCTAGTAGCAACCAAGGGTGGTGATATATTCATTCTATGAGAAAATATTTCTAAGTCTTTGGACTTGTATTTTGTATAATAAAACAACTAAGTGAATGAAACACCTGGGTGGAATGGAAGGAATGGTTTATGTTGAGTGGTTACACAAGGCCCATTTCTATGGTTTACCTTGTGTATCTCACTTGTGGAAAGCCACCCAGGAACAAAGGGATTTGAGATGCCATATGTTAAGGAGCTTCTAGTGCAGCCACTTGGCAATATGGGCTCTGCCTGGATCGTATAGGTTGCAATAACTTAGCCATTTGGACAGTTGGTGGTAGTGGGATGATAGGTTGGAGCTCGTCCATTTGGTCTAAGGGAAGGCTTCTGAAAGGTCCTGTCTTGGTGAAAATCAAGTCTTGGGGGGAAAGTGCACAACCTCTGCAGATGGAAGAATCTAAGTACTTAGCCATGTCCCTGGTATTGGACAACTTGAGCATCAAGACATGGAAGCTATCAAGAATCTCCTCATCCCAATTTCTAAGTAAAAACTTGTGGTTGAACAAGGGTGAAGGTCCCCAATGTCTATTGGTGGTTCCTTGGGAAAGATTTTAACAAAGAAAAACTTAGTGTTTTCAACTAATAGGTAAAACCTATTTTGAGCAAAGCAAGTCTAAGCTACACTTAGACAAAATGCATATAGTATTTAGTATACCAATATTCTACTAAGGTATCACTTGCCAATACTATTCCAATGTATTGACCCACTGTGGCTGTAACTTGTGATGTTGCGGGTTATTCTGATGGTGATTAGGGGTTATGAGTCTACACTCAACATGCTTGCATGTGGCACATGAAGATGAAGACTTATTTATCTTATTACATATTTAAACTCTTGTACTAGGCCTGTGGCCATGGAGTTGTAAAAGACTATGTTTGTCTCTAGAATGACTTGTAATAATGACCTTTGTTTCTGTGTACTTCATCTTAAACTGTGGATGCTAGCATTGATCCAGGGACTAGCATTGCAATCACAGGGATCCTTTCCTTTACAAACGAGGGATCTTACACTTTCTTACCTTTATTCTTTTCTTTAGGGAAAATATGATTGCTTATTGGATGATAAAAATGCATAATGCCTTTTCTCACATCTATTATTGCTCCAAGGTGTTTCAGTAGGGATCTTCCAAGTGTAACTTGTCCTTTGCCAACACATTCAATAACAAGATAATCAATAGACACCATTTTCCTTGAGATTTTTGTAAACACACCTTCAGCTATTCCAATGGGTAATAAAGTGGCATTATTGGTAAGAGATATTTATTCTCCTCCTTTAGAAAGTCCCCAAAGACTCAAAGACTCATAAATATCTTTAGGCATAAGGCAAAAATCAGACATGATATCACAGCGAGCATCAAAAGTTACACTATTTATAGTGACTTTGATTATGGGAAACTACTTTGAAGGCTCATAGTTCATTGGAACATAATTACGGTACTCCCTAAGTGTGTGATAGCGAGCATCAAGAGTGTTCAACCTAGCAAAAATATCTATGAAAGAGGAATCAGACTTGCCAGGCGTATTATAAATTATAATCAACTTTTTATGGCATCAAAAGCTTCACCCTCAGTACATTGAAAAATATCTTTCTCAACCACAGCATCCAAAGCATATCTATAACAAAGAGCAATACCGCGGTAGAAACTATTAATAACCAAGCTAAGACTCATCTTAGGCTCAGTTTCCCTTTGTAAAGCAGAGATTCTAGACCAAGATTCTTTGAAACTCTCTTCACTTTTTTGCTTAAAAGTGAAGATCTCTTCCATAGGTTTCACAGAGATTGGACCAAAACCAGACATGGTAGCAACTAGGGTAGGAACTAATTTTTTTGTGTTTTTGATAAGAGAAAGCAAACCAAAATAAACTATTTTTTTGGAGTGTTTGATAAAAAGAGGCAAACAAAACCAAGCAAAAGAAACTAAACAAACTAAAAACAAAGTAAAGAGAAAGGTTGAGGAGGACTCCCCTTGTGAAGAAGTCCTTAGCCTGCCCGGCAAAAGCGCCAGAAAAAGCTTAATGGCGCCCGGTGTTGATGTGGGAGCGCGTCATTGGAAACCCCAAGAGCAAGGTGTGAAGAGCACAGTAGCAAGTCTTCCCTCAGTAAGAAACCGAGGTTATCAAACCAGTAGGAGGAAGGAACTGTCTCAAAGGTGTTGCGAGCAGCGTGGAAACCTGCACAACACAAACTCAAGACTTTGCCCCAACGAACAGTGAGGTTGTAAAGCTCACCGGTTTGCTGTAACAAAGGATTAAATGTATGGTGTGGAAGGTGATGATGATTTGCAGCAAGTAAACAGTAACAGTGGAAGATGTATCAATGGTAAAGATTGGACCGGGGTCCATAGTTCACTAGAGGTGCTCTCCTTAGAAAAACAAACATGGCATGCAGGGTAAACAAATTACAGCAGGGCAATTGATAGGACCGAGCAAGGCATAACAATGCAATACTAGACAAAAAGATCCTATGAGATTCAATTGGGCAATACAACAATATACATAAACCGCCATCTAACTGCATCTATGACTAGAATTCCACCTTCAGGTTATCATCTGAACCCCTCCAAAGATTAAGTTGCAAGCAATGCATAACCGCTTTTAAGCAAAGTGTGTAAGGTAAACAATCCACTTGTTCCATGAACAAGAGACCGTTGTTTTCTCCCTAGTGGTAACAACACATCTACCACCGAAGAGATTTCTGTCACTTCCCTTGGTAAATAGAGGCATGAACCCACTAGCAAGCATAAATACCCCCTCTTGGAGTCACTAGCAATTACTTGGCCAAGATAGCTATTAACAACAGAGAGCATGCAAAATCACAAACAACACAGACATGATAGAATCAATAAGACAAAACCATTAATCAATCTGACATAGTAATCTCAATATCTATCGGATCCCCGCAAACACAACATGCATAATTACAAATATATTAGATCTTGATCATGAACGGATCTCACAAGATCTATACATGAAAGCACAAGGAGGAGATACAACCATCTAGCTACTACATGGACCCGTAGTCCAAGGTGGAACTACTCACGCTTCATACTGGAGGCTGGCATGATGAAGAAGAAGGCCTCCGGGATGATCTCCCCTCCGGCAGGGTACCGGGAAGAGCTTCAGACCCCCCCCCCGATCTAGGGATGATGGTGGCGGTGGCTACAGATGGTTTCGTAGAATTTTGATCGGGTGCTTAGGGTTTTGGCATCGGGGGGACTTTATAGGCGAAGAGGCGAGGCAGGGGGGCCACCAGGGCGGTTGCACCCCCATGTGCGGGGTAGGCCCACCCGCGCGGCCAGGGGGTGTGGCCCTCTTGTGATCCTCCTCCGTCTCGTATTCTGGCTTCGTATTGCCCACGGTAAAATATTGACTTTGGCTTTTTCCCGTCCAATTTCGAGAATATTGATTTTCTATCTTTCTGGAACCAAAAATAGAAGAAAACATGCAACTAGCACTGTGGCATCTTGTTAATAGGTTAGTTCCAGAAAACATATAAAAACACCTCAAAGTGTAGACAAAGCAAAGCAAAGTTGATACTAAACAAGCATGGAACATCAAAAATTATAGATACGTTTCTGACGTATCATGATACAAAAGGGAGCTTGTTTTAACTATGGTTTAGACTTTATCATGTCATGCTAAATGTTGCTTTGACCTTATGCTTAGTGATTATTGCTGTAGCATGACTTGTTCCAAACAATTGAGATTGCTTAATGTGCCTTGAAAGAATCATGTGTTATTTTAGCATACAAAAGCATAATATTGTGGTATTCTCCTTTGATGCTTTATTTGGGTTGACTTGGCACATGCTTACACCATGTTAAGACTATGAACCAGTCACCTTAGCCTCTATGATCATTTAGTTTTTGACTTGTGATACCACTTTATGCTTTAGTTAATAATGTTTTGTCGCTTTGCATGATTATAGCCATTATTGCTCTCTTAGTTGGTCGCTCCCAGTCTTCTGCTAGCCTTCACTTGTACTGAGTAAGCTCTACTCGTGCATCCAACTCCCAAGAAACCAAGTTATTCCAAAGATTCCACTATAAATTCATATGCATGGTGTGTTACACTATTCCAAGTATATTCATGTTTTATCTATCTTCTAAATTAAACTTGCTATGTGAAAATTAGTGATTAAAGCTCTCACAAACTTGATGGAACACTTTATTTATTTCACCTAATAAACTTGAACCATTGTGTCATCTATGTTGTTATATGCTTGCACTTACAAGTTGGGAATTAGCAGAACCGTGCTATCATGGGGAACGCTTTCAACACTTGTAAATATTATCCAGTTGATATCATGATCTTTTTTTATGGATGTCGGCGGTGTGAAATAAAAGGGGAGCTTGTAAGTTCATGGAGTATTATGTATGTGTTAGAAAAACGCCTGAGTGGCTAGCCTAAGCCATTCCTAATCATGGTGGAAACTTGCAGCATAACCATAGTGAGCAATCTATGAAGCATCTTCAAAAAAGAGAAAAAGAGAGAGAGACCATGCTCATGGTAAATAAAAGATTGCTGAGATGCTCACTGTCTGTTGCCTTGTTATTTTGATATGGGATAGCTCCTGTGTCATGGGGCAAGGGGTACCCCATTGGCGGTTCTCTATGATACACATATACTTACAATGACAAGAACTTGCTTGTGACTAAAGTTGAGTAGCATGAGGAACGACCCTCATACTCAAGGGACATGAGATTTCCAACTTATGATTTGTCAAGCATATACTTCATATTTGTTTCACTTTAACCTTAATCACTTCAAGATGCTTATGATAGGGTCAATGCGAGATGAAAGCTAATAAGTACCATAATTTTTGGAAGCTCTTTATGAAACTTGAAATCCCTACTTCCCTTTGTGAAGGGCCTTTCTTTTACTTTTATGTTGAGTCTCCATCTTTCTATCTTTATGCACCAACTAGGAGAGCATAGTTGTCGTTCTTAGTTTAATGTGCATTGTCCCAAAACTTATTGATTGATTCATAATGTTGATATTGCTTGTTCTTAAATTATTTGTATCTAGTCACCCTTATGAACTTTGAAGGTGTCCTATGCATTTATGTTTTGCTTTACCATGAATGACAAGCTGAATAGCACTCTTGCTATGTTTTTTATATGTGAAAAAAACAAACGTCTTTCAATGCATTGTTGTTCATGATCTTTGTTTGTACCTTTTTCATGTTACAATATAGTTGCTATGTCTTATTGTTAGAACTACATCTTTCATGCTCATGTTTAGAGTACTTTGATCCCAGCTATCAATGCTTTACAAATACCTTGATCAAGATTGTGATGGTGCATGTCACCTCAAAAATATTCTTTTTATCACTTACCTACTCGAGGACGAGCATGAGTTAAGCTTGGGTATGCTTGATACGTTGCAAATGTATCTATAATTTTTTATGCTCCATGCTTGTTTTATATCATTTGTCCTATGTTTTGTCTACACATTGAGGTATTTTTATACATTTTCTGGGACTAACCTATTAACAAGATGCAGCAGTGCCAGTTACTTGTTTTCTGCTGTTTTTGGTTTCAGAAAAGCTAGTAAAAAATATTCTCGGAATTGGATGGGACAAAAGCCCAAGTTGATATTTTACTAGAAGGAACACGAAGTCCGGAGGGCAGCCGAAGTGGGGCCACGAGGCGGCCACACCTGGTGGAGGCACGGCCTAGGGGGGTAGCCCTAGGTGTGGGCCCCTCGGGCGCCCACCGACCTTTCCCCTTCGCCTATAAAAGCACCCCGATGCAAAAACCCTAAGCACCCGACGAGATCTCCACGAAAAAGTCTATAGCCGCCGCCATCTCCATCCCTAGATCAGGGGGATCCGAAGATCTTCCCGACACCCTGGCGAAGGGGAGAGATCATCCTAGAGGCCTTCTTCGTCACCATGCCAGCCTCCGGAGTGATGCGTGAGTAGTTCACCCTTGGACTATGGGTCCATACAGTAGCTAGATGGTTGTTTCTCCTCCTTTGTGTTATCATGTTGAGATCTTGTGAGCTCCGTTCATGATCAAGATCATCTATTTGTAATCATACATGTTGTGTTTGCGGGGATCCTATGGATATTGAGATACTATGTCGGATTGATTATTGATTCTATCATGTCTATGTTATTTGTGATCTTATATGCTTTCCGTTGTTAGTAGCTATCTTGGCCAAGTAGATGCTTGCAACTCCAAGAGGGAGTATTTATGCTCGATAGTAGGTTCATGCCTCTAGTAATCTGGGGAAGTGACGGAAATCTCTAAGGTTGTAGATGTGCTATCGCTACTAGGGAGAAAACAATAGTCCTTTGTCCATGGGGCAATTGTATTGTTTACTTTACACACATTGCTTAATGCAATTATCTGTTGCTTGCAACTTAATACTCGAGGGGGTTTGGATGATAACCTGAAGGTGGATTATTAGTGATAGATGTAGTTGGATTACGGTCTATGTATTATGTTGTAATGCCCAATCAAATGTCGTAGGAGTCAAGATGTCTAGTATATGCATTGTTATGCTCTCTCAATCTGTCAATTGCCCCGCAGTAATTTGTTCACCCAACATGCTATCTATCTTAAGGAGAACACCTCTAGTAAACTGTGGATCCCAGACCATTCCTTTATCATTGATACACCATCTACTGTCACTGTTTACTTCCTATAAGCAAATCACTATCTTCCACACTATACGTTTAATCCTTTGTTTTCAGCAAACCGGTGAGATTGACAACCTCACTGTAAGTTGGGTCAAAGTTCTGTGGTTGTGTTGTGCAGGTTCCAAGTTGTTAGCAACACCTTGGAAGTTGTTTCCTTACTCCTACTAGTTCGATAACCTTGGTTTCATAACTGAGGAAAAACTTGTTGTTGTGCTCATCACACCTTGCTCTTGGGGTCTACCAACAGGCTCTACAGTCAACCGAGCCACATCAGCGTTCTCCTCGGCCATGATCTTGGCTTCGGCCTCCTTGGCTTTGGCTTTGGCCTCCAGCACCCTAGACCTGGCCTCGGCTTCCTTGGCATTGGCTTCGGCCTCCGTCGACTTTGCCTTGGCCTCTATCTCCATTAGCCTGGCCTTGGTCTCCTTCACCTCAATGGACCTCGTCTGCAGTTCGACGAAGGCCTTGGTGGCGGCCTCTTTCTCCTTGTGCCGCCTGTCCTCCATCTCGACGATGGCCTCTTCCTTCTTCTCCAGGATCTGCTTCAAGGTCTCCTGGAACGCCAAGGAACCAACCTGGCGGCCAAGGTCAGCCTTCATGGCCTCGTGGCCACCAGGGCGGCGGGCATGGCCAGCAGTCCTGTCGCTTGCAGAGGCAATGAAGCCTTCATCATTTTCTCTCCAAAGGGAAAAGCTAGTCTCCCATTTTTTGGTGTCCTTGAGCAATGTCCAACAATGGCCCAACGAGAAGGCCTTGTTATGGTTCACCATCTTGAAGTTCTCCTTTAATTTTATGATCTACACACATGGATGCCAATAATGGCTCAACACAAATGCAAGACATCGATAAAGAAAGAAAGAGGTTTTACCATATCAACCGGCTGCAAGCCACTTATTTTCCTTTTCGTCGCCATCTTGTAGGAGCCTTGGAACTTTATACACTCGGCATGGATGGTGCCCCAACGCTTGGAGAGGGAGAGATCGTTTCGATCGCTAAAAAAGGCGTTCTTCCCAAATTTCCTATGCTCATGGAAGAACCTGCCCACCTTCTTCCAATAGGCAAAGCCCTTTTGCTCGGCACCGCATAGTGGATCTTACGAAATCTCCATCCATGCCTTGCATAGGAGCTTGTCCTCGGCAGGGGTGTAGACCCCGGTTCGTTGGCTCATCTTCTTGCCGTCGATAATTGAGGTCGCGAGTGAAGCGGACAACGACGCGGCCGTGACACCCTCGCCCATGGAAGTGCCATCGTTCCCAAATAATGCCTCGTCCGCAATGTTGCATGCATCTTGCTGGGTCTCTTGATGCGTCTCCGTCTCGGCCTCGCCGTCATCAGCATAGCCGTGGCCACCCTCGTTGATCATGTTGTTCATGACGTCCTCACCGTCATTTTCCACGAAATCCTACACGCCAATTGGCCATCATAAAGCTTCACAAGCAGTGCACTGGCAATGGCGAAGAACTGTGGCAATCATACCGTGTCGTCGACGACCGGCCGCTCGGCGTGCATTTCGCTGAACAAGTTGACTGGCGTCGGCATGTTCGCGGCAGAGATGGTCCACCGCTTCGTCGACACCTCCGGGGTTGCGTTCGTACTGGATGGACTGCGGTTCAGGTCGATGACAAGATCTCCCGCCTTCGATGATGCCGCGCGGGTATGGTTGAACCGGGACAACTGGTGGCTTCCAAGCGAGGGCGTGTTCGGCCATGTCGTCCTGGGCTGAGCTGGTGGCTGACCGGTAGGCATGGAAGTGACGGAGCTAGTAGAGGATGTGCCGGTCATGGCCAAGCCGGGAAGAGAGACGTCGCCGCCGAAAACGGTGTCGAACGCCTCCTACTTAATCATGTTGACGGCATGCTTAGCGGCATTCACTGCCATCTCGTTGGTGTCGACCCTGTTCTGGCTGGAGAGGAGGCGCTCGTTCTCCTCCCGGTGCTCCATCTCGAGCCTAGCAGCGACGCGGCGATTTCTCGCCGCCACCCGCCGACCATTGCGCTTCTCCGACTCTAGCTTGCGCTCCTCCGACGTCTGTTCCTTTGAGGGCTTCTTCGGCCGGCCACGCTTCTTGGCGGTGGGAACGCCGGCAGGCGCAAGATCGACCATGGCAGCGGGATCCATCACTTCCCTTCCGCTCCCGCCAGTGGAAATTTAGGAGAGGTTATTTGGAGGGATAAGTGGTGTGGTATCTGTGCCATTCAAAGATAAAGGAAGAACACACTCGAACACGGACAACGCAGCCGATCCAGATTAGGTACATAAATGGATCGAGCCGAACGCGTTTATCTAAATGGGTTGCCCGAGCCGAACGCGTTTATCTAAATGGGTTGCCCGCTAGGACACCGCACACGTCCCCGCGCGTTTGCCCGAACTGTTTCAGACTAGCTCGAATGGGATACGTTGGTCTGACAGAGATGCCCTTGTTCTAACATTGGAGACGCCCTTAAGATGCCCTGGCCTGGTAATATTTCTGTCAGACAATAGTACTTTTCAGTTGACTAGACTCAGTTATCTTCTTTTAAATATAACGCACCACTGGCTGGAGGCAGAGTAGCTAGCGTGATATTTTTGTTGGTCGAGTTCTACGCTTGGAAAGACGCATGACGTCTGGAGCCAGACACGAGCATGTGCCGAGCCAGTGTAAAGTTTGGATTTTGCTGCGCATACGGTTACAGAAGCGGAAAAAATAAAGAAATGGAGCGGAGGCAGGCGGTGGTCCGTTGGGTCCTCGCATGAGCTAGCTTCCATCCACTAGCTTTTACTTTAAGGAAACGAAAACCGTCTAAAATAAACTAAGCCCAGTTGCCAATTTGCTCTCACCAAACACACACAGAGACAGATCGTGATAAAAAGACTGAAAATTCAATGCACCAATCATTGCGCCCGGCACCAGGACCAGGAACTCATCATCCGATCCATTTTTCTCCTGGGCAGTGATAAACGAGCAGTAGTATTTCTATCTGAGAATTCAGCTGCACAGGTGAAGAAAGAAAGAATGGTCGTAGTAGCTGCTGGACCATCTTAACAGGATATTTCTTTTAGCACTGGGAGTAAGTCGGATGTGATGTTCAGTGAACAGTAGTAGAAAATGACATTGTTTCTGCGATAAACAAGCATTTCAGGAATCACTGGGGAAGGTAGAGAGAGAAATCGCTGGCAGCAGCAGTGGGAAAAGCAGTGGCAGGAGCGAAGCAAGAAACAGGAGAGAGAAAGCAGGGGACTTTCCATTGGATCCTACCTCGCTTTTGGGGACGAAGGAGGAGGAGAAGGTCTCTGTCCCTCCCTCCCTCTCTCTCTCCCTCTATTCTTCTTGGCACGAGAGGAGGAGGAGATGTTTCCTCCTGGTCTGATCCACCACCGCACGGACGGCCCGGGGCCCGGCGAGGTGCCGCGCTCCGGCGGCGCGCCGAGCCTGGTGCTCACGGCGGACCCCAAGCCACGGCTCCGGTGGACCGCGGACCTCCACGAGCGCTTCGTCGACGCCGTCGCCCAGCTCGGCGGGGCCGAGAGTGAGTCTTTTCCTCCACCCTTCCTCTCTCTACCTCCCATTTTCCCCATTCTTGGTTCCTGATGCTCTCCGGTTCGTCAAGTGTGGCCATTCGAGGGCAATGCGTGTTTGCTTGGTGGGTGGGTCTTGGTTGGTGCGGCCGTGCGCTTTGCTTCATGCGGCCACGGATTCGGGTGCCTTCTTGCTCGGAGCAAGCAAGAATTTGAGCCATTTAGGGTCTCCGTGCTAAAATACTAGGAAAGTTTGTATCCATGATTTGGTCATCGTTACGTGGAGCAGAGCTTCCATGGAATGGGAGCTGCTGGAACCTGGAAGAAGGACGTGCGCCATGCATTTGCGCTTAGGAATGCGAGTTCACCACGCTCTACTCATGGCAGATTTTGAGGGGGAATGTGTGGCAGGTCCTTGCTTCCTCTGGAGATGTGAAGAGCTGTGTCTTGAGAGGGCTATGTGGACGGTTTCTGCCCTTCTCTTAGAACAACTTTGAGGTGTCATGGTGATTCGGGTGAAAGGGTGACTTTGGTTGATCTTCAGTTTCAGCTCCCTGCAGGAACAAGATAAGCTGATTAATACACTTCAGAGAGAAATGGCAATGATCCAAGCGAATATTGAAGAAGTTTGTGCGCAGTCAGGGGCATGGTTTTTAAGGCGTTAAGGCTGTTGAATATAAATATACTGCCTAGCCCCTTTCCATCAGATCGGTCTTTTGGGGATAATTGGCTAGTGCAGCCTAGACGCGATGGGGGTGGGATAGTTGACTAGTGCATAAATCCTTTAAAGGCGATCTAGGGGCGCTTTGGGCGCCTAAAGCGGCCATTTTTTCAAAGCGGAGGAGGGGCGCCTGGATGCCTAGGCGACGCCTTTAAAGCCATGGTCAGGGGTTTGTTTCGAGGGGATGCAACGATGGTAGGGCGAAATGGAGCAAAGTATTGCTTTTCAATTGACGGCATTCTGGAGTTACATTCGTGATTTCAGTTTATTTTTTCCTCGGATATGGCGATATTTGTTGCGTGCTTGGGCCTGGGCGTGCGTGCCTGTGTGTTTGTTGCAAGTTTTTTTTTTGTGTGGAAGTAGTGGAAATGTGGTTTCTTTCTTGTACACATATTTGTTATGTCACTGAGCGAGCACTAACTAGTACACCATACTATCTTGCTATGACATATCTTTCAGACTTCTGAATATAGTAGTTAAATGCATGATCAATTCATCATTCTTGCAGAAGCAACACCAAAAACAATCTTAAGGACAATGGGTGTGAAGGGACTCACGCTTTTCCACTTGAAGAGCCATCTTCAGGTACTTCACATGTTTCTTATATTGCATTAAATAAATAAATTACGAGAACTAGGGGCTCCCCTGGCCTCTACATAGAGTGGTTACAAATACATCTACGTCATTTTGTGTTTTCTCTTTTGTTCTCATCAACAGAAATACAGAATGGGGAAGCAACCTGGCAAGGAGACGCCGGAGCAATCTAAAGATGGTAAGTAATACAAAGCAATCTACTACTATTTATGTCAACTGATAAGTTTGAGTCAGATTGGATGCATATTGCAAATAACTATATTTAGTGGAAACTTCTTGAAAGATCGGGGGCGCTTGGAGTTCTAGGGTTTGGTGGTGGCAGCCTAGGCTAACTGGTTAATATTTTTTTAGTTACTTCGATGAACATCTCTTCTTTGGCAAATGTCTGCTGGGAGAAAGAGGGTGGGGCTAATTAGGATATTATGTGAGGGTTTGTACTTGAGTGGTCTATAGAGATTGAATGGTGTAGGACTTTGAATGGTAGTGAGGCTATAGGGGCAATGATGAGATCACTGAGATTGCGGGGAGTGACAAGTGGTGGAATCTTTGTGAGAGGCAATATTTTACGCTTCGTGGGCGAACTTTTTTCGCTATACACAATTTTACATGAACCACAGCAAAAGCGATAGTGTGTATTTGTAGCATAAAGTTTTAGATCATTTTTATGCATTGAAAGAATCAATATTTTCTATGTGTGCATATCGCAATCCAATTTGGCAACCATTATCTGCAGGTGTGCACCTACTGCAGTTACCTTATTTCCAGTTGGATAATCACACTAAGATTTTGTATCTACATACTTGTAATGGAAGACAACCTGACCTTGCTCAGTCAGCAGGAAGTTTACTGTTTGTTTACATTGTCACCAAATGCAGCATATTGTCATTGTGCTCACACGAAAATGCTAAGAAGCTAAGTTAGCAGTTCTGGTTTGAGCTGCCCATTTTGTTTGTAAGTAATCCAAGGTTGTAGCCCCAACTAGCAAATAGTTGCTTCATTTTGCTCATTGCACTGTCAAAGTATATGCAAGATTGGTCTTACTTTGTTAAATATTATCATATGGAAGTATGGAACACAAAGGTTCAAATGGAATATAGAGTAGAAATATAGATCAGACAGTTAGATAAAAAATATATGTCCATTTGAATTTTAATGGATGCAAGTGAAAAGGGAAGTCATGTTTAATGAACTTAATTTTCTCTCATTTTTATCTACGTCTGTCCTTTGGCTTCGGATGGTCATCAAAAGGAAATGTGACTAGTTATCATCAAGATAGTACTCTAGTTGTCAGTGTCACTCATCTGTTGCACCCTTACATGTTTATGATGCATCTGTGTTGCTTTGGCAGCACTACTTACCCCACACGCATTGGTTAATTGAGTTGGGATTTCCTGTTGTCAATCATGAGTACTTGGTATAAACAACCCATGCATATCTTATGAGACAGTGTACGTAATTATAAGACACAAATTATGCAATGAATTTTTGAAGAAATCCACTACTAATCTAGTATGCACATCTGTGGTTCTGAGTTGAAAAATATCTGGAAACATTCCGACTTCTGAGTTGTGTCTGTTTTTCTTGTTTTCTCGATTTGCAGGGTCCTATCTTCTAGATGCCCAAGGTGGAATGAGCCTGTCTCCAAGAGTTTCTACTCAAGATGCAAAAGAGTAAATTACATGGGCTAATCCTTGTCCAGCACGCCATTTCTCTTTTTTTTTGACAGAATATGAGTACATTTATGATATCTACTTTGAGTGTACTATTTGAGAAAGAGTTTTATGTTACAATTACTCACT
This sequence comes from Avena insularis, assembly GCA_023614405.1. Lineage (NCBI taxonomy): Eukaryota > Viridiplantae > Streptophyta > Magnoliopsida > Poales > Poaceae > Avena > Avena insularis. The sequence goes on from CM042693.1 coordinate 330,445,568, forward strand.
GCAGAAGTCAAGAAGTTAAAGAAGCACTGAGAGCGCAGATGGAAATGCAACGAAGCCTGCATGAACAAGTGGAGGTAACTTTCACTTCTTCCTGTGTGCTGTCAGACAAGAAGGAATTACTCATCAACTTCAGTATTTTCTGCAGATCACAGTAGTTTTGACACATTTCTTGGTATACTCTATGTCCGAAGGATATGTAATTCTGTGCAGGCTTTTTGCCTGACTCTTTTGTACTACTCTGGTGCTCACTTTCTTTAATATGGCTGTGTCTAGGTTAAATTCTAGAGGACCATCACTCAAACAGAAAGACAGCAGGGTCAACAACTCTTTCTTTCAAAAACAAAAAGGAAACTAACCATTGACAATAAAACACTCTGTGGGGTTTTCATTAGAGGCAGTATGTTTAGAGCTATTTTCATCTTGTAACTAATATCTTAAACAACTGCTTCGTTTTTTTCTTGAAAAGGGGTGCTACCCCAGCCTCTGCATTGACTGATGCATATGGCCTTTATTATAAAACAACTGCTTCGTACAAATAACTGGAGCCTCTAAGAAACTTTGAACAGCAGGTCTGTCACAATCTGTGCACTTGTATTGTTGGAACTTCGCTCAACAATTATATTGAAAAATCATCCTTTTGTACGCTTTAACATTTAATAATACTACCTCCTGATTTCTAGATTTAGCATGGAAGAACAAATGTGGTTTTCATCACACAGAACCTGAGTGCTTTTTCTTTCCCATGATCAGGTCCAGAAGCATGTCGATATAAGGATGGACGCGTACACGACGTACATCAACACTCTACTAGATAAGGCATGCAAGATCGTCACCGAGCAGTTCTCGAGTAGCTTCAGCGTCTCGGACAACAATCTCCCGGAGCTATCCTCCGGCGGTTTCATGTGTGGCACTGCCACCGACGCGCTGAGCTCCTCCGTCTTCCACCAGCTCTCGGTCAGCTCGACCAACCTGCACAGCCCAGGAGGCAAAGCGTCTCTCTCGGGCATCGAAGGCCAGATGCTTCACCAGAGACCAACTGAGTTCAAACGCAAGTCCTCCTGCTGAGTCATGTCTGTCGACAGGATCTTGGTCAGAACGCTGGCTGCCTCCTCCGTGGTAGAGCCATGTCAAACCCTGGAACCGACGACGAGGGGAATGGTCTGCCAATCTGTGACCGACTTGTTTCTCTTGCTAGTGCATGCCAAGAAGCAAGGTTGTATCAATCAGAATCAGCAACCTATGTTTATATGTAAAACGCCTAATGTGCTGGTCGGGTGACTTCTATCATATTTTTATTATTATCAAGCATGATTCTAACATCGTTAACACATTCATTTTGCACATTCTAGAGATCAGTTTCTATCTTTTTGTGCACTAGCAAAGGGCCAAGGGGTTGCTACGCAACGTTAATAAGAGTATAAGAAGTTGCCATGAAATTAGCTGTGTTGTTTTTAATACAAATGCTTTCCTTTGTGCTCTGAATAATAAGGAAGATTAAGGCTGAACTAAGATAAAGGGAGCTTGATTTGAATTTGAATTGTGGAAAAGAGTCGGCGATGAGAACCTGATAGGCCCAAGTGCGCAACCGTAGTGGCCTCTTGGGCTGATGCAGCAGGCAATTGAACTCAACATAACTTTTTTTCTTCGAAATTGCATGCAAAGTAGGCCAGAAGCAAATTTCCTTTGGATTTCACAGCCCTAAAGATCAAAATGCTCCATAGAAAGAAAAATCTGGAATATAGTCTCCCAAAATTTACATCAAATTTCTTTGAGTTGAAAAGGCCCTGAGTGCATGTGCTCTGCCATGCACTAAAAGAAAATCACACAAACTCAATATGTCGAGTTCGCTTTTGGTTCAACCTTCTGTGGAGACTCGCACTTCGCTTCGATTTGTCGATCTTAGCCATGACCCTCATCAAGCAATGCGTCGAAGCAAATATGGTAGCGACTTTTTAGTGAGTTTTTTTTCAAAGGATCCACTGAACTCAGTGATGAAAAGGCTATTTTTTTTAAATAATACATTTTTTTATTGAATTTCACAAATAATACACAAAACGGGCAAATTGCAAATCTGTTGGTCGGCCGTTCAGCTCAATGAAACTTAAATCGTTCAGTCTGCTCAACGGATAAACATCGCCTCGTCTGCTCAACGGACAACACACCCCTCCTTTACCAAACAGCTGACAGCATGTGTGTCGTCTGTTGAACGGACAAAGGCAGTGTTTGAAAACGGACGAAACGAGTCTGTCGTCTGTCGAACGGCCGACCGACCAACAGATTTGCAATTTGTCCGTTTTATGTATTATTTGTGCAATTCAATAAAAAAATGTATTATTTAAAAAAAATTAGCGATGAAAAGTGTTATGAAAGATAAAAATAATATTACTATGATAAAACTATATATGCATAGCAGGAAAGCAGTAAAGTTTTCCCATTTTTCTGAAACAATATAATAAAACTGTTCTTATGAATTATTATTATTATTATTTTTGAACAACCAATTTAAATTAGGGGGACAAAGGCCAGACATGATGCCCACCTTCTGTGCCAAATTCAGCCCATGACTACTCTAGAGAGACTTCATGATTGCGATTTTACCGCTACTTGCCGCTCACCCGGTGACTGGTGAGAGCAATTCTAGTAGCGGTAAAATGCTGCGAGCGGCAAGTAGCGCTTCACCCAGTACGCTAAAATGCGGCGCCACAAAACCTTTCTTCAAAAAAAAATTGTACCAAACAAAGCAAATAAAATAGACTAAAAATAGAACTTATTACATACAACATAGTGCAATTACATAGATCAAACTGTGAACCTAAACTACTCTCCGTCCTCTTCCGTTGTACTCTCTCGGTCAACGACAAGAGGCCGCCCCACTTTTCATCGTCTGAGCCGATGGTGCATGGACCGGCGATCTACGCTTCGATGAATGCTTTTCTCTCGGCCCTCTGCGCCCTCTCGGGCCTCCTATGCGCGATAGAATTCTTCCTCTCACTGCACATCCTCCGGAAAATTGATCCTCCACGCCGCTATGGTGCCCTCGTCCGCCTCGACGATGGCGAGCCGCCGCTGACGGGCGCGATGGCGCTACTGATCCTCGCGGGTGATGATACGAGGCGGAGGCGCCACCATCTCCGCTTCTTTGAGACAATTAATGTCGTCGAAATTCATGTCGCGGAGCGGACGGCCGAGCCTCCACGTTGCCGCGTCATACACGTGTGGCCTCGTGTGTGATGTCGAAGGTTTCGAGCGGCAGACGGTAGCCGGCGGCGCAGATCTCCGCGTAGAAGTTGCCCGCCGATCGGGCGTGCATGCCGTGGAAGCCGGAGGTGCTCAAGGGGCTGGCGCAGAGGCATCCTGACGGATCGGCAGCGCTCGGCATGGGTCGGCGACACGACGCAAAGGCGGGCGGTAGAAAAGGAAGGAAAGAGAAACTCCAGAACGGTTCAGCGGCACGCACGTGCTCGCTGTATTGCGTGCGGGAGTCGGCGCCCAAAATATACCACGCGGTAAAAAAAATCCCGTCCAAAAACAACAGGTTTTAGCACGCGGTTGTCGTTTTGCGCGGCCGACGGAGATGCTCTACTATGCATCATATTTGTCGTTATAGGAGTGACTTGGGAGGGGGCTGAGGTGGCTCAACGACATATATCCACGATCAAAAAAGCAGACCATCACATTCATGATCTATTTAACTTAAATCTGTGTCCTAATGCGCAGCCTGAACCCCTCCATTACTCCACTCTTGGCATGAGAGACGAGTGCAAGGACAAGGCGAGGGGAATATTCCGGGCATTGTTCCGAAGATCCCTGTAATAGAAACTTCCAAAATCCAAAACACTCTTGATTAACTAACCTTGGGTCATTGTTGACAACGACCAGCTCGTTTACAATTAGTCAGGATGAATATTTTTGTTTCCAAATTGATCTAGTCAGGATCTTATCTTAAAAATGGAACAGAGGCCGGATGGCTTGTGTCTATCGTTGGCAAACATCGGCCGACAGAATTGGAGAATACGGCCGGTACCTAGCATGGCTAGCTAGCTGTTCTCTGCTCAAAGATCACATCCAAAAAAGGAGCAACGATTATATTCTCTCCGCCTCTATTTTCTTCCCCACACCACCCAGACGCTGATCTGTCATGATTCTTTTTTTTTGTCATGATTACAGTAACTGTCTATATGGACTTTTTCTTTGACATCCCACATTTTTTAGTTGTTTATCTACTGCTGCATAACATATGACGAGAATTCGACGATAAACGTTGCAGTTTCCACACGATATATACTTGTGAAGTTAGTATATTTTGCAGGTGTCAACCTTTGTAATTAAAAAAAATGATACAGTAAGCAACAGAGCTGACACATGCTTCTGATATTCCAAATGTCCAGGAAAACCAAGAATGTTTTTTTAGGAACATATTGGTAAACAATTTTGATTTTTGACCAATAGCCCACTGAGACTAACGCTTTTTTTCCATCTGCGAATATACAAAATCAACATAACCGTTGAAGAAGCGTCCGTCCGTTCCACAGCACAGAGCGTATCGTTTTCATGCGTTTGAACGGGCCCAGACGCGCCACGTGGACGCTCCTCACCTAATCCGACGCGGGGGTGGCAGCGGCGCTTGCAGGCCATTCATTGGTCAAGAGGCCGGCCCAGAGCTGCAGAAATTATGGCGCACCTCTGACCTGCGTGCAAATTTCACTCTGCTCCTCGTGTATTCGTGATATTACGAGCAAGGGATCATGAACCATGCACGGTTCATGGAGGCATCCGATCGCATCTACATTCATGATTCATGCCACCACCACCAGTCGTGCTGAGACAAAGAAGTCTAGCTAGAGTCTTGTCTTCGTTTCGCGGAATTGGTCCTCTAAAACAACAGTTCAATTTTGTATCCTCTACTGTAGCCTCGTGTTTATATGTAGTCCTATCCTAGGGATTGCTTTGTTTTCTTGTTCATCACATTGGTACCCTAAACCTAAAGTTTTGTCGTGTCTATTACGCGTAGGGGTGGGCAAATATTTATATTTCATTTAGGTCGTGCATTCAAAATTTTCTAAGTTGCGTTTTATTTATTTTGTTGATAAATCTAGGACTAAAACCAAAAAAAAATATCTCTTAGATAACGGTTATTTATGCATCAGATATTCCCTTTTGTACCATGACCTGCAACTTTGAGATGCATGATTGGTATGTGACTAACTAGGCTCGAACACCTATTAACATATCGTGGATCTCAAAACAAAAGCACGAGCCTTATCTCCTCCCAGGGCTTGCTATAACAACGTCTCAAACCCATTCGACGCCCACGAGGCCAGCCACATAGCCCCTCACAGATTGCTCATACATCAGATGAACACATTTGAACCATGATCCACAAACATGAGGTCTCTAAGATTTATAGTATGTGGTATCTTGACTCTAGCACCACTTTCTAGACCTGTTAAACCAACACTAGAGCCATATGCCATTGCATTGACCTCTTGTGTGTTGGGACACTATAACTAAAAGCCCAGCCACATACGAATAACCCGTATACCATGGTCTCTCCAATTCTACATTCAACGTGAGAGTGAGAATAAATCCAAAAGGGTTATTGAGAAAGGGGATGTTGTTTTCCTTTACAATGTTACTAATTAGTTATATCTTAATGTCTTTATGTTTCTTTGGAAGTGAACTTTTTCACTTGTTATTATAATACTTCAAGGTGAAATTGCACCCTGAAGTGCCAAGGAGCCGCTGAGTTAGATAAACTGGTTAGCTAATATCGATTTTACACACAACTAGAGGGAGCATGCGATATCACATTTAGGTCTTATTTGCACTAAGTTACCTGCAAAATACATCAAAATGTCATGAAAATTCTGAGAAAAATTGATATGGACACAAAATTATATAATATGGCATAAAATTTCAAATTCCATAACTTGACAGGAAGATAAATCTAGGCTATGAATGGTACTAAATTAATATACGAGCTAGATAAGATCATATCGATTCTATTAGTGTAACATCCCAAAAATATTAAACTAGAATCATCAAACTTTAATTATCAAATTTAGGGTTAACAAAAAATTTCTAAAATAAAATGAGAAAGCATTCATGTGTGTATGCATCCCATTTTGAATTCTTTTGAATTGCCTTGTTTATGTGTTTCTTTGCTTGTAAAATGATTCTTAGGTGAAATAAACATCATCTAAACAATCCCCACACTTTTACGAAAGACAAATAAATCAAAACAAACAAAATGAGTGAATGGTCACTTTGGCCAAATTAACTCTCATGCCTACTTTGACTGTCTATAACTTTCAAAACTTAACAGAAACTTGTTTGGATCTTTACACCCCTTGATATTACTCATAACAAAGTATCAAGGCCCATCTTGTGATCATCCAGAAACATTCAAATGCATAGTTTAAAGGACAGTTTAAAACTGAATCTATATCATATGGGAAGATCCTACTTTTTCAAAAACCACTCAAACAAGCTCAACTTTCAAAACCCAAGCATCTGCAGACTCACCAGCACCAACCTAGCACACCCACCAAAAATCTTTTCAAAATTCAAAACTTGAGTTTTTGCGGCCATTTCATCAAACACTTGGAGGCAACAAATCAATCTGGCCTAACTTCACTGTTTTGAGCAGTAATTGGCTAAGCAATGTTCACCATTGATCACTCTTGTCTCCCTCAGTGCCAACTAGTGCTTGGACAAACCCTACCCCTACCCTTTGCCCCATGCCATGCCAACCCGAGCACCCCCTTGTCAGTCGACCATGGCTAGCTAGCCAGAGCAAGCACCAAGCCCAAAAAGCATGTCTAGGACACAGCCCACCGTCCACCGCCACCCCTGTCCAGCGCTCGAACCTTGCCAGCCACTGGACCACACGCACAGACCATGCCAAACTCGCCAGCAACCATGTCGAGCGTGCGCCAGAGCGCCACCCTCGACACACGCCCACAGACCGCGCGCCGCCCTCGCCGCGTGCATACACGATCACCACCGTCCCAGGAGACCACCAGACATCCCCGTTCTCTGCCCCATGCCTCACAGCCACCGCTCGCCGTCGAAGACGCCGCCTCTGCCGCGCAGAACGTCGAGCGTTCCAGACCGTTTGCCACCGCCCCTACACGTGCATTAAAGCCATAGAGCATCGCCAGGAGACCACCGATCGATCGCCACCGCCGGCCATGCCTCTAGCAGCCCGTAGCCATGTCGCCACTGTCGCCTGCCCATCCCGTTCGGTCTCATCGTCGAGCCTATAAAAGGAGACGACCCCCAGCCGAATTGAGCACACCATCTCACTCCCCTCTCCTCACTGATCGTTCCACCCCGTTCCCGGAGCAAGGCGAGCAGCGCATCGCCGGAATTGCGCCAGAGCAGGCCGCCTCTGGAGAAGAAGGGCGTCGTCGATTTCGTCCATCCTAGGAGAAGCTGCCGGTACCAGGAGGTTCGCCGTCATCGACTTCGTCGTTAGCCCGCCTCGCCGACCCCTCGCCTGAGCCCTGGTGAGCCTCCCATGACCCCCACTGCGCCGCTAGGGTTCGAGCTCGCCGGTGACTAGTTCATCGTCGACGACGACCCTCAGCCGTTGATCTTACTTCTAATCCAACGCACCACGTTGCTCCGTACCGCTTCGCACCCCCTGTCTCACTAACGCGTGGGGAATGACTTAACCAGCCAGCGTAAGGCTTGTGCTTAGCAGCTGGTCGATGTCGTTTCCCGCCAGTACCGTTTGAATTTAACTTTTTCCATTTTATTTCAAACACAGTTCTATACCTAGTTTCAAAAATCAACCCAGCTCGATTCAGTACACCAAATTGAATGAAACCAATTTTTTTAGAAAGGTCTTGAAATGCTGATCCAAGCCCGTTGGATTTAAATCATTTGAATCTATAGATCAACCTTGGTAAAAATAACAAGGCAGAACCTTTTCTGCATTCAAACATTTTTCAAATCTAAATCATAAAAGCTTTTGAGTTGATTCCAACTCTCAAAAATCACATTTGATCATACCTTTCAGAATATATAAAAACATTTGGGTTTACTTACAGAAATATTGTTCAAGTAATAAAAGAATGCCACATGGGCATTTCTAGCCGCTTTAATTAATTAAAATAAAAGGTTAAACCTTATTTTATTAAATTGTGACGTCACTTTAAATCATATTCCCATGGACTAAAATATGTGGTGATGACATGTGTCAACATGATCCCATGTTTGGTTTGGAGAATATTAAATCTTAAGTAGTTTTTCAATGAGCAGAAATTACTTTTCTAAAAATAAAAGGAATTAAACCAAGCTTTAATCTTGTAATGTTAGTGATGATGCTAAATCATCTATAGGACCCTTTTGTGTGATGATTGAAATTAGTTAAGTATTGTTTGGTGATTGTGTACCTCGTATTTATTTATAGACGCTAGTACCAACCAAGGATACGAGGAAGAAGGAGGATACTACGAAGAAGAAGCCGAGGAGAACTTCAACCACTGCTCTGCACAAGGCAAGCCTAATACTACTAGTTGAATGTGCAAGCTAACACTTGCAATTTAGCCAGCTTATACTGATATTAATGCAAGCCAATACTTGCTTGTTACCATGCCAACTATATGCCTTAAGCATATATGATCATAACCAATTGATAAACTATACTTACAAGCTTTATACTTCATTTCTTTATCAAAGCTAGTACTTAGAGCTTACTTAAGTGAATGGTAGATTCTAGAGAGAATTGAAGGTTGCATAAAGAGCATAAAATTTGGCCTAAGCTAGATAATCTTTATGTCATCCTAAGGCCTGAGATTGAACTTAGTTAAACTCCACTAGTTTACCACCCCTCCTTAGTACTTACCCCCACTTGTAGATGCTAGTGATAAGCATAAAACCTGATCAACTTAGATGGGAATACTTGGTGGAAAAATGGTTATGAAAACCTAGGAATGATGGATCATTCTATTGAAATGTTTTGGACATGTGTTTCCGAACACCAGATGATTTATGGTGATGAAAATGTTGAGGCATGAGCCTTAGCCCTTTATAAAACTGATGGTTGTCTGGATGCGATACCATTCCAATTTTACCGTACAACCACAATACCCGAGAATTGGGTAGGGCTTGACTAGAAACTTATATACCTTAGTATTGGTTCCCTCACGACCATGGTATGAGCTGAGGCTACCTTGTGAAGATTGACCACCTGTGCAGTACCCAAGATGACAGTTGGTCATGGTTGGGAGGCCAAACTCACAGGATAGGTGCTTATACTAGGGCGTGTAATTGAAAGGTTAGGATTGATTATCCGCATACTGAGTATGGTGAATTCAGGATTTGTTCCTGGCGGATGTATCGAATGTTGTGGTGAAAGTGTACAATCTCTACAGAGTGTCAAACTATTCGAATAGCCGCGTCCGCGGTTATGGATAGTGGCCATATTGTTCCCCCGTCAGATGTTTTCAAAATGACTTATGAAATGAATTGAGACTTTGACAACAGGGTTGTGGCATGAGATACAAGTTCCCACTTAGGTGTTATAAAATTTGACTAGCTTTCTCTCACCCCTGAACTTAGTAGAGGTAAATCTGGCTTTTTGCAAAACAACCTTAGAGCTTAGTGTCCTATTACAAAAACCCCTTCACTTGTTAGTATTAGATTGCGAGTACTTAAAGAGTACTCATGGCTTTGTCCCTAGCTATTCCCGTGGCCAGACTATGAAGAGGAGTACCTGGAGGATAGACCCCCGGAAGGTTACGACAACTAGGATCATCTCCCATCGTCAGCATTGCCTGTGACCCCGAAGATGGAGCTTCGCCTACGCTACCGTTATTATTACGTATTTGTTGGAATTTTGCCCTAGAGGCAATAATAAAGATGTTATTATTATAATTCTTGTTCATGATAAAGTTTATATTCCATGCTAGAATTGTATTAAGCGGAAACTTTAATACTTGTGTGGTTTGTGAACAACACCGTGTCCCTAGTATGCCTCTATGGACTAGATCATTGATTAATGATGGTTGAGATTTCCTAACCATAGACATGAGTTGTCGATTAATAATGAGATCATATCATTGGGAGAATGATATGATGGATGAGACCAAACTAAGCGGTATGATTAGATCGTGTCATCGTGTTCATCTTTGCGAAGCTTTTCTTATGTCAAATATTGTATTCCTTAGACCATGAGATAATACAACTCCCTGGTATCAGAAGAAAGCTTTGAGGTCATCAAACTTCATCCTATGAGAGGGTGATCATAAAGGTGTCTCTCAGGTGATCGGAAAGTACCTGTTGGGTTGTATGTATCGAGATGGGATTTGTCCCTCCCAAGTCGGAGAGATATACTTCGGGCCCACTCGGTAATCGATATCAACACCGCTTGCAAGCATGTGGTTAAGGAGTTAATCACAAAGTGATATCGGATTACGGAACGAGTAAAGTACTTGCTGTGAACGAGATTGAACTAGGTATGACCAGTGCAAGCGATCAAATCTCGGGCAAGTAAAATATCGCGAGATGAAGGGAATATATATGGGATTGATTGAATCCTGGCATCGTGGTTCATCCGATATGATCATCGATGAATGTGTGGGAGTCAATATGGGTTTCCAGACCCCGCTGTTGATTATTGATAGAAGATCATGTCTGCATGTTCTCGAACCCGAAGGGTCACACACTTAACGTGTCTCAACGCTAGGATAGATTGGATAATTGGTTTATGAGTTTTTGTTCGGAGTCTCGGATGGTATCCGGGACATCACGATACGTTTCGGAATGGTCCGGAGAATAAGATTCATATAAGGGAATGCAATTTTTGGAGTTCGGAATTGTTTCGGGTTAATCGGTATTGTACCGGAAGCTTCTAGAACCTTCCGGAGGGGGACCAACGTGGCCCCACCTGCCAGGAGGGGGCATGGGCCTATGAGGGAGTGCCCTGGCCGCATTGGGCCAGGGGCACAAGTCCCCATAGGGCCCAGCCGGCCAACCTAGGGCAAAACCCTAGGGGAGCTTCTAGAAGGGGGGGGAACTTGCCCCCTACTCCTCCCTCCTTGGCCGCCGGCCCTAGGGCTTGGGGGAGGGGCAAGGGCTGGCCGCACACCCCTCTATATAAAGAGGGCTGGGGGCGCACCCCCTTCGACACCTCCTCCTCAATCCCTATCCGCCCTGCTGCCCTCCTCTCTCTCTCCCTCCCGACTTCACGTAGGCGAAGCCCTGCTGCAGAAACTCTCCACCACTTGCACCGCGCCATCGCGTTGTAGATCCAATCCGTGTCTCCACCATACTTGCTGGACCAAGGAAGGAGGAAACGTCGAGGTGCCGCACGTGTGCATCTCTCAGAGGCATCGCCACTTGCGGTGTTAGATCGGATCGGATCGCGAGGAGGAGAAGCGAGTACGATTACATCACCCACGTTCCGACGAACATTCCGCTGTGTGAATCTTCAAGGGTATGAAGATCTCATCTAATCCCCCTCGTTGTTTGCATCTCCTAGATTAGATCTTGGCTTTCCCGTTCGCATCCGTATAATTTTTTTGATTTACTATGCTGCGAAACCCTTCAGTGGTATCAGAGCTAGATCTATGCGTAGATGTGTTTCACGAGTAGAACGCAACATGGTTGTTGCGGGCGTTGATGTTTTTTGTTGCAAGCCTCTTGTTTGTGTTCTTCTTATGACGCGGGATAGTGAGATTGAAGCGGTCCAGGCCAACTTTACGCGACGTCGTTCGCGAGACCGGCTCCGCACTTGACGTGTGGCTTGTTCCACACATGCGGCTGGTGGATGCCAGTTTCTCTCACTATAGTTGTCATGGGATTTACACCGGAGTTTGGCAACCATAATATCACCGTTGTGGCTTTCCGTAGGTAAGAATCGTTCTTAGCTTGCTACTCCCATAAGCCACGTAAAACATGCAACAACAAAGTAGAGACGTCTAACTTGTTTTTGCAGGGAGTGTTTTCTGTGATATGGTATGGCCCAAGATGTGATGTGTATGTTGTATGCAATGATCATGTTTTGTAATATTTCACGACTTGCATGTCGATGAGTACACAACCGCAAGAGTCATATGGTTGTCTTTATAATTGTGTATGACCTGTGTGTCAACTTCTTATACGCCATGTAATAGTTTCACTTTATCGCTAAGTAGTTAGCAATAGTTGTAGTTGCTATTCATGGTGGAGGCAATCATGGTGGAGTGATGGAGATCATGCCGGCACGCACAAGATGGAGATCATTGCGCGAAGATTGGCTATACCATGTCACATAAAGTTATATGCATGTGATGTTTATCCTTTTATGTATCTTATTATGCTTAGATCACGACGGTAGCATTATAAGATGATTCCTCACTTAAAGATCAAGATAAAACTGTGTCCTCCCCATGTATGCACCGTTGCGAAAGTTCGTCGCGTCCAAGCATCATGTGATGATCGGGTGCTATAGACTCTACGTTCACATACAACGGGTGCAAGCCAGTTTTGCACACGCGGAAATACTTGGGTTTGACTTGACGAGCCTAGCATTACAGACATGGCCTCGGAACACATGAACCGAAAGGTTAAGCATGAGTCATATGAATGATATGATCGACACTTCGTTGTCCACCATTGAAACCACATCTCTTCTCGTGAAGTTCGGATTAGGTGTGGTGAATTTGGATCATGTTCACTAAACAACTTGAGGGATGTTGAATTTAGTGGGAGTTCATCTAGTAATTTGATTAAAGTTGAACTAGTTATCATGAACATAGTCTAATTTGTACTTGCAAACATTTTAGATCAAATGGCTAAGTCCAAATTCAACTTCAACGTTTTTGCTGAGAAGGAAAAGCTTAGAAACAATGGGTCTAACTTCACCAACTGGTTCCACAATCTGAGAATCATTCTCTCTGGCGGTCAAAAGGACTATGTCCTTGAGAATGCGTTAGGTGACGCCCCTGCTGTAGATGCGCCGGCTGATGAGAAAGCTGTCTATCAATCGCGCAAAGATGATTATGGTGTTATTAAGAGCACCATGTTGTTTGCTATGGAATCGGGCCTTCAAAATCGTTTTGAAGACTATCCCGGGCCCTTTGAGATTTTTGAGGAGCTGAAAACTATGTTTCAGACTCAGGCCCGTTCTGAGAGATATGAGATCTCTGAGAAATTCTTTAACTGCAAGATGGAGGAAGGGAGTTCCGTTAGTGAGCACGCCATAAAGATGTCGGGCTACACTCAACGCCTTGAGAAACTGGACTGCAAGATTCCAGAGGAGCTCAAGATTGACAGGGTTCTGCAATCACTCCCTCCCAGCTACAAAAGTTTTGTAGTGACTCATAATCAGATTGGTTCCACTGATACGATCACCGAGCTCTTCGCAAAGCTGAAGGCTGCGGAGGTGGACATCAAAAAGGATAATCATGTGTTGATGGTCAACAAGCCCCCCACCTTCAAGAAAGGTAAGGGTGCAAAGAAGCCCTTCAAGAAAGGCGGCAAGCGCGTTGCCCTGTGAGAAGAAGCTCAAGTCTGGACCCAAGCGGACCTTTGAGTGCTTCTATTGCAAGGACAAGGGTCCTTTGGGCGCAAGTGTCTGAAGTACTTAGCGGACAAGAAGGCTGGCACCATCAAAGGTATATTTGATATACATGTTATTGATGTTTTCCTTACTATCCCTCGTTGTAGTGCCTGGGTATTTGATAGTGGTTCAGTTGCTAATATTTGTAACTCAAAACAGGAGCTACGGAATAGACGGCGGCTTGCGAGGGATGAGGTGACGATGCTGGCGTTAACAGCGGATCAAGAGTTGATGTGATGGCCGTCGGCACGCTCTCCTTAGTTTTACCTTCGGGATTAGTTTTAAACCTTAATAAATGTTATTATGTGCCTGCGTTGAGCATGAACATCATATCTGGATCGTGTTTATTGCAAGACGGTTATTCATTTAAATCTGAGAATAATGGTTGTTCTATTTATATGAGTAACATCTTTTATGGTCATGCACCTTCTGTGAATGGTTTATTTCTTCTGAATCTCGAAAGGGATGAAACACACATCCATAACATTGAGGCTAAGAGATGCAAAGTAGATAGTGATAATACTACTTATTTGTGGCACTGTCGTCTAGGTCATATTGGTGTAAAACGCATGAAAAAACTCCATTCTGATGGACTTTTGTAGTCTCTTGATTTTGAATCATTTGACACATGCGAACCATGCCTCATGGGAAAGATGATCAAAACACCGTTCTCCGGAATGATGGAGCGAGCAACAGACTTATTGGAAATCATACATACCGATGTATGCAGACCGATGAGTGTTTCGATGCGCGGTGGATATCGCTATTTTCTCACTTTTACCGATGACTTAAGTAGATATGGGTATATCTACTTAATGAAACATAAATCTGAAACATTTGAAAAGTTCAAGGAATTTCAGAATGAAGTGGAGAACCATCGTAACAGAAAGATTAAGTTTCTACGATCCGATCGTGGAGGTGAATATTTGAGTTATGATTTTCTCACGCATCTTAAAGCAAGCAGAATCGTTTCTCAACTCAAGCCACCCGGAACACCACAGCGCAATGGTGTGTCTATCGCCTAATCGAACCCTATTAGATATGGTCCGATCGATGATGTCTCTTACTGATTTGCCGTTATCATTTTGGGGTTATGCATTAGAAACCGCTGCATTCACTTTAAATAGGGCACCATCCAAATCCGTTGAGACGACACCGTATGAACTGTGGTTTGGTGCTAAACCTAAGTTGTCGTTTCTTAAAGTTTGGGGATGCGAAGCTTACGTCAAGAAATTGATGCCGGACAAGCTCGAACCCAAAGCGGAGAAATGCGTCTTCATAGGATACCCTAAGGAAACTATTGGGTATACCTTCTATCATAGAATCGAAGGCAAGTGTTTGTCGCAAAGAACGGTTCCTTTCTTGAGAAGGAGTTTCTCTCGAAAAAAGTGAGTGGGAGGAAAGTAGAGCTAGACGAGGTTGTTGAACCTTCTCTTGAGTTGGAGAGTAGCGCAGCGCCTGAAATTGTTCGGTCTTTGCACCAACAATGAGGAAGCTAATGACAAGGATCATGAAGCTTGGACGATCAAGCATCTTGAACGTCGCAGTCGACAAGGTCGCGTGCCCCTCTGAAAGTACGGCAACCCTGTCTTGACTATCTTGTTGGTAGAAGACAGTGAACCTACGAACTATGAGGAAGCGATGATGAGCCCAGACTCTGAGAAATGGCTAGAAGCCATGAAATCCGAATTAGGATCCATGAGCGAAAACCAAGTATGGACTTTGGTGGACCCTCCTAGCGATCGAAAGGCCGTTGAGTGCAAATGGATTTTCAAGAAGAAAACGGACGCGGATGGTAATGTTACCGTCTATAAAGCACGACTTGTCGCGAAAGGTTTTCGACAAGTTCAAGGTGTTGACTACGATGAGACTTTCTCTCCCGTAGCGATGTTTAAGTCCATTCGGATTTTATTAGCAATTGCTGCGTTTCATGATTATGAAATATGACAGATGGATGTCAAGACTGCGTTCCTCAATGGCAACATTGATGAAGAGTTGTATATGATGCAACCCGAAGGTTTTGTTGATCCTAAGGATGCTGATAAAGTGTGCAAGCTTCAGCGTTCCATTTATGGACTGAAGCAAGCATCTTGGAGTTGGAACCTTCATTTTGATCAAGTGATCAAGAGCTTTGGATTTGTTCCAAATTGCTACGAAGCTTGTATCTACAAGAAAGTGAGTGGGAGCTCAGTGACATTTCTGGTACTATATGTGGATGACATATTGATTATTGGAAATAACATTAATATGCTTAACGATGTGAAGAGTTATTTGAACAAGTGTTTTTCAATGAAAGACCTAGGTGAAGTTGCTTATATATTGGGCATCAAAATCTATAAAGATAGACAAAGACGTCTGATAGCTTTAAGCCAGAGTACATACCTAGACAAAGTTCTGAAAAGGTTCAGAATGGATAAGGCAAAGAAAGGTTCAGTGCCTATGTTGTCAGGTAAGATATTGAGCAAGGCTTGGTGTCCGGCTACGGTAAATGATAGAGAAGCTATGAGAAAAGTGCCTTATGCCTCGGCCATAGGTTCTATCATGTATGCCATGCTGTGTACTAGACCGGATGTGTCCAATGCTCTTAGTTTGACGAGCAGATACCAAAGTGATCCAGGAGTGGAACACTGGACAGTCGTGAAGAACATCCTAAAGTACCTAAATAGGACTAAAGAAATGTTCTTAGTCTATGGAGGTGATGAACAACTCGTCGTAAAAGGTTACGTCGATGCTAGCTTCGACACCGACAAGGATGATTTTAAATCTCAGACAGGATACGTTTATATTTTGAATGGAGGAGCTGTGAGCTGGAGAAGCTGCAAGCAAAGCGTGATCGTGGGATCTACAGTAGAAGCGGAATACATGGATGCTGCAGAAGCGTCAAGTGAAGGAGTTTGGATCAGGAACTTCATCACTGAGCTTGGCGTGGTTCCAAGTGCATTGGACCCACTGGAGATATTGTGTGACAACACTGGCGCCATAGCACTCGCTAAGGAACCAAGATATCATCCAAAGACCAAGCATATCAACCGCAAGTTTCATATAATCCGAGATTATATAGCAGATAGAGATCTGAAGATTAGCAAAGTACATACAGATCTGAATGTCGCAGATCCATTGACTAAACCTCTTCCACGTGTAAAACATGATAAGCACCTTAGTGCCATGGGTGTGAGATTGTTGCCAAATGTAAACTAGATTATTGACTCTAGTGCAAGTGGCATACTGTTGGAATTATGCCCTAGAGGCAATAATAAAGATGTTATTATTATAATTCTTGTTCATGATAAAGTTTATATTCCATGCTAGAATTGTATTAAGCGGAAACTTTAATACTTGTGTGGTTTGTGAACAACACCGTGTCCCTAGTATGCCTCTATGGACTATCTCATTGATTAATGATGGTTGAGGTTTCCTAACCATAGACATGAGTTGTCGATTAATAATGAGATCATATCATTGGGAGAATGATATGATGGACAGACCCAAACTAAACGGAGCAATTAGATCGTGTCATCGTGTTCATCTTTGCGAAGCTTTTCTTATGTCAAATATTGTATTCCTTAGACCATGAGATAATACAACTCCCTGGTATCAGAAGAAAGCTTTGAGGTCATCAAACTTCATCCTATGAGAGGTGCCGCACGTGTGCATCTCTCAGAGGCATCGCCACTTGCGGTGTTAGATCGGATCGGATCGCGAGGAGGAGAAGCGAGTACGACTACATCACCCACGTTCCGACGAACGTTCCGCTGTGCGAATCTTTAAGGGTATAAAGATCTCATCTAATCTCCCTCGTTGTTTGCATCTCCTAGATTAGATCTTGGCTTTCCCGTTCGCATTCGTAGAATTTTTTTGATTTACTATGCTGCAAAACCCTTCAGTATTTCCGTTGCTTGAGTTGTATTAAGAACTAGATCATAAGATCCTTATTTGTGTAAGACCTTATGTATGATTTGTAATGGATGATGTACTGTGGTATCCAATTCTGTTATGTCTCGCAAAAATGGTAATCCTGGGATTGCGATGAATGGCATAACAAGCATCTGGGATTAAAAATCCGGGTGTTGACAATTAGTAATGAACTTTGTCATTTTTTTGTTTCATGAGCTATGGATCGAATTTACATTTGAATGTCGATACATGGATATTACTCACTGTGTCCCAAAATATAAGGCGTCTAAGGATTGGTTAAAAGTCACATCTTACTAAGTTTGACCAAATATTTGGAAAAAATATCTACATCTACAACATTGAATGGACACATGAGAAAATATAGTTTATGATGAATCTATTGATATTGATTCAGTATTGTAAATGCTTATATTTTTGTGTATAATTTTGGTCAAATATAGAAAAACATTGTTTTTGACTAATCCTTAGACGCTTTATATTTTTGGGACGGAGGGAGCAATAAATAATTTGCCCACCCCACCTCCTACAACCCCATGATGAAGAATAACAAAGCTAGTGACCAGTTAGCCCCAATGCCAACATAGCAATCCATTTTGAGCTAAACTAAATCAACTTTGTAATTACTATGCCATAAGTTCATATAAACCAATTTTAATTGAAAAATAAATAAATTCTAAGGTATGATATGTGGACTTTGATCTGTCTCTTTGTACGGGTTGTGGTAGAATGGCTATGCTTTTCATTCATTCTGCCCGGAGGATCAACAATACTAGGTTTTTCTGTTTGTGGTATGATTTTGTGGAATTAGTTATGGGATTTAGGCTCTATTTGGACTATACAAATTTCATTGGACTTCTATAGGATTACAATCATTATTCCTATGGGCTTTTGATCAAAGGAATATTGGTACTAAAATTCATATGGATTGGATTTATATGCCTCCATTACATAAGAGTCTGAATATTCACTCTATTCTTCTCTTAATTTAAGACTCAATCGCATAAAATCAAGTCATGTTTTTTTTGTTCTTTTCCCGTGTTGCATCCAAATGAGTATCTTTGTTGATTTTCAGTATTTTATAATTCTTTGTTTTGCACATACAAACTTATCAAAATCTTACTTTTTTCTGTTCCTATATTCGTTGACCTGCAATCCAAAGAGTCTAAGTCTCACCCAGAAAAATGATAATGATATATACGGGTGAGTGTAGGTACATGTTGTGAGCCTTTGCATTTATTATGTATTTCTGAAAAAAAAACATAGATCACAGGGTGCATTCCACAAATTTTGAATGAGAGAAGGATCCAACTGAAAAAAGCTGCATCCGGTTTTGTCTTGGCCAGGTTCCGGTAGCAGCAAAAACTGTCCTAGCCAGTAGGAACGGAAAAGAGGAAGAGAGAGGGGGTGGAGGAGAATCTCGTGGAATTCTCTCTCCGCAGCTCGCCGGGGGCCAAGAAACCACCACCAGCTCGCGAATCTCTCCTCCCAATTCAGTCCACAGGAGGCGCCAAGTCCCGATCTTGCCGGCCTAGCTGCACTCCGGCCGTCCCCAAAGCCCCCATCTCGGGCCTTCCGCCGCGAATTCATCCCTGGTAAGTCAGAAATTTCTCAAATTTGGCTGTATATTTCCGCCTCCAAATCAGTACCAAGCACCAATGGAT
This sequence comes from Avena insularis, assembly GCA_023614405.1. Classification (NCBI taxonomy): domain Eukaryota; kingdom Viridiplantae; phylum Streptophyta; class Magnoliopsida; order Poales; family Poaceae; genus Avena; species Avena insularis. The sequence goes on from CM042693.1 coordinate 330,464,696, forward strand.
GGAGTGGTCGACTTGGTACCGCTTGGAAGAAGGAGAGGACAAGGAAATCAATCGATGCCTGTTTTCCTCTGCTGTTGTATATGCACCACACGCGGAACAGCAGAATTCCAATCAACAAAGGGGATTAGTTGATTCCGCATCACATGCTCTATGAGATGCATACCCGATTCAATCTGCTCTGAGCTGGATGCGCCTGTAGAGGGGAGTTCACCAAAAAAGGCTCTCCGCTTCCACGGATGGCTGGTGATTCTGCCGGCGTCGCACGCGAGAGGGAGCTGAGTGGGGACGGAGGAGAAGGGAGCGTCTGGGCAGTGGAACGGGTCTGGTACTCTGGTCCAACCAATTCGGTGGACTGGATGAGCAAGGGCACAATTGTCATTTCAGATCTGTGTTTAGAGAAATATAAGAGCAATACCGAAACATGGCATTTTATCAAACTGTGCAACTAAGATGTGTCATTTTGGGCATTGCGATGTACTTAGTCCTTTCAAAGCGCTTGCAAAAGTAAAATGGGGCATTTTTATCGAATATCCTGGGGAAGAAAAGGAGAGGAGAGACTTAGGCCCACCTCTGGGGGACGTCTGGCCTATGTTTTGTGATCGGGTTCTTAAGCATGGCCCCTGAAGAGCATGCCTCCAACAACCTGCTAAGTTTGGTGATCAGCAGCTGTTATGTTGGAGGTTGCTTCCATATTTTTATGCCTTATCTTGTCCTAATAAAGTGCTACCTTCCGTGGAATTCATATTTTGCTTAGGCTAGGTAGTTGCTTCTGATGAAAGAATAAGGTTTTGGGATAACGAACAACCATCAGGCTTGTACTTTCGATGAAGTGGCCAATTCTCTAGATAGGAGGAGTTTAGAACAAAGAAATAATTCGAGCTATCATTTTCCTCCAGCATTAATAGAATGAATGGATTGGCTTTAAGAAAAGACTCATGCGGCAAGGTAGGATAACATTTTCTTTAAAAATTCCAGTCCCTTCTGGTCCACAATGATACATGACTACTACTTTGATTCTTTTGATTATTTGCAATTTATGGTCATTTGGTGACTAGACTGGTTCATTTGAGCGACCACCTCACCTATTCTTGCTTAGTAGCTACGAAATTGGCCTGCATTAGCTGATTGATCTAGGATCGTAAGCATGAGTATGTGACTGCGCACCATCCAAGCTGTGTGCACAAGTATTGCCTTATCATTTAGTGTTATCGCTATGACTTGATTTAGCTGCCTTGTAAGTAGCACGACCTGTGGAGCGATGGGATAAATATATTCGCAGTGGTGAAAACAAAAAATGGTTGTTCACGCTAGCTTTCAAAGCAGAATACTAGAATTGAAGCTGTTTGATTTAGGAGAAATGACATCTCTCTAGTCTGTTAGTGCTCTCAAGTGTCATCTAGTAAATTTAACACTATCCTTTATGTTCAATCCAATGTGTGGTTAATCTTCCACGGGGCTCTGTATGCCTTATTCTTGTGTCTTAATAAAGCATTAACTACTAAGCAATGCAAGCATACATTCCGTAAGCTGTTGATCTTCCTCAGTAAATGGAGAGTGAAATAATCATGGCACTTTCATATTCGGTTGTTATATTTTGTACTTTTATCACTGCAAATCGTTGGTGATCGATACAAGCCAACCTGTTCCTTCTATTAGAATAGTATATCATTTCTATGCTTTCTAATATTTGGCTCTTTATACCGTAGCAACTAAGTCACTCACCAGCAGCAAATGGAATTAGGTGAAAACAATATGGGCTCGAATGATGGAGCAAACAGCAAAGCTAGCTTGGCTGCGAGGCAACGCTTACGGTGGACAGATGAGTTGCATGAACAATTTGTTGAGGCTGTTACTCAACTTGGCGGTCCTGATAGTATGTATCCACACTGCAATTTCGCTTTCATTTCTTCTTTTATACGATGCTATTTCTCTTCCTGTGTACTCAATTTAACATCAGTTCTTGCATGTAATGTGACATTTTATTATATTGAGTGAAGTTTGTTTATGTAGTTTGAAAATTCCAGACGTTTTTAGAAGTGACAATGATAATTAAATATGATGGCGCTCAACTCAAAACATTGCTTGTAGGTAGGAAGCTTATAGACGATTTAAGGTGGCATGTTAACTCAAAACATCATCATATAAGCTTGGAAAAAGCATTTTTCAGAGTTTAAGGTGTTAAATTAAGTTTTACTTGCTCAAGAAAAATGGATGAGATGTATAAGGCTATAAGCTACGAAGCTACTAAAACACCTTTACATGGGAATGTACCTAAACTAGAAAATTATAACTCATGTTTAAGGCTTTCAATCTCTTGAATGCAGATTTCCCTTCATCTAAGCTATTAGTAACCTATTTTTTCCTTCTGTATTTTCTATGTAAACAGAAAGTGGGAGTTGTGGATGATATGTTATGACTTACGATGTACTGATCTAGCGACTGGTCTTGCAAAGCTTCCATTAGTATTATATTTACATTGGCTTATTTTGCTTCTCCTAACATAAATTCCTTAAATGCAACAGGAGCAACTCCTAAAGGAGTTCTGCGAATTATGGGCACACCTGGATTGACAATATACCATGTGAAAAGTCACTTGCAGGTACATCTTGTTTCAGAGTGTCACTTGGCCTTTAGCAATTTTTATTAAATCTTGATTTATGATCTTGAACTCCATTTTCCTATTTTCAGAAATACAGGCTAGCAAAGTACATTCCTGACTCTTCAGCTGATGGTAGGTGAACACACTTATCTTCATATATTTAGTGTTGTGAAATTGTTTAGTTCTGCATGCTCACAATATGAGTCTTGTGTAGGTAACAAGGCTGATAACAAAGATCCAGGGGATTCCCTCGCTGGACTTGATGGATCTGCGTACGTACACACATATGAACAGTTATATTTTCGTTTTAACAGTAACATATGGAAATTGCGAGCAGCATAGCATGAGATGCAAGCACTGCAATGTATGCCGGATTCTACCATGTACTAAGAAATTCATCTAGCATAATCAACTTTTATTTTATTACCATCAATGTTTGCATGCTGCTCGGCAAATATCACATGGTTACTGTGGTTCTTCCGTAGTTAACAAACATCACGCAATTAAGCTGCAGCTATAAACTTACTGAAATCACTCTTAATTTATACTGATGAGTAATTTTCTGTGTAATGAAAGTGTTGACTTAGTTTATTCTATTATATATTAATTACTCCATTCACTATTGTTTGGCCTTGAGTATCCCGAGGTACACAAATGCTTCGTGCTAGAAAATCAAAGAAAACGCATGAAAATAGCTTCAAACTGTCCATTTGCTACTGATACACCCTATTTCTTTTCTTTTAACTGAAATAGCTTCAAACTATTATATATACACTTATATTTTCTTTAATTGAAAGCCTTGCCTGATACATCCAATTTCTCTGTTGTTAGATTTCGTTGTTTTTTGTTGGTTTATCCATGTCATCCTCTTTGTAAGGGGCAAATCTTCCAAAATGTATACGAGCATATTATTGGACACTTTCATCTCACTGTTGGAATTGCAACATCTTTTGGTTGAGGTTGGTTTCCCCCTTATTTATTCCCAGTTTGATCGTTGAACCTTTTTCTTTACAGTGGCTTGGAGATATCTGAAGCCCTTAAGCTGCAGATGGAGGTCCAAAAGCGGTTGCATGAACAGCTAGAAGTAAGTCTTTTTGGAAAGTTGCATGCAAGACCATATTGTTATCTTAAAAGTTATTATAAATGTCTGTTGGCATGCATACTTATCATTAATGTTTGCAAGGAAAATTGCAAATATTCGTAAATTTCTATGAAACATCTCCTGAAGAGCATGTCCCCACTTATTAGTGAATGCGCATTTATGTGTAGTGGCGATTTCTTTTTTCAGTCTAGAACTGAAAAACTAGCAATGTGTGTTTGTTTATTGTTGCCTTGCATCTATACTTTCCCAACTTCTCTTTATCGCAGTATGCTGCATTTATAGATCGGTTAGTTGTCCAGAGGCCAAAACGATTCATGTTTCCAAACTTGCAAATTAAGTAAACTGTTAGCTTTAGCTGACCAGGTGCATCTGTTGAACTTGTACTGCTATTCAGCAAAGGTTGATTGATAAGATGGCCTGGTAACGTTTTCTCTAGGTACAAAGGCAGCTTCAACTACGAATTGAGGCGCAGGGAAAGTACCTCAAGAAGATCATAGAAGAGCAGCAGCGATACGGTGCTATAAAATCCGAAACACCTGCTCCAGGCGCAAGTGTCCCAGTGTCGACTGATCAATTCCCTGACTCCGAGAGGACAGACCCCTCAACTCCTGCACCCACATCTGAATCTCCATCTCGAGGCGCAGCTTTCAAAAGGGACCATGGAAGCCAAATCGAAGCAACCAAGAGCCCATGTCATGATGAACTCCTAACCGCAGATTCCAACTACCATTCTGGGTCTCCGACTGCCAGTCCAAAGCAAGAGAGGTCAGCAAAGAGGCAGCGGGGTAATGACGCTGAATTCTCGGAGGCCGACTTGTCCCTCCCGCAACATATCTTCGAGTCGAGCTCAGGGCCAGAGTTCCAGCAATGTTCGGTGCCCTACTACTCAGGCCATTAGCCTCCGCTTCCATCTTCTTGCAGCATCTTAGAATGTTGTCGTCTTGAGGGATATGTTGTTTTGTGTTGACAAAGTTGTAGTAGGTGTTTTCAAGGTTTACATGATACATACACATGACATCTATCTTGCATTTGTAGCGTCCTGACGTGTAACTTTATTGGCAGATGAGTTGACAAGTTTGGGGGTTGGGCACTGTTAGCCTGTATACATGCTATGTTGTCGATTTTTTGCTCTTGGAGTAACTTTCTTTTAACGGAAGATATGTTTCAAATAACCCTGATTTGATAAAGAACTTTATCTCGCTATGCAATTTGTTATGGGTTGAATCTGGCAAAACACGAGCAGAATTCTCTATTAGAATTTTAGATGTCATGTATCCTAGATTTCTCATACCACAGGAATGCTTTATGTGACGTTGGATCTCACGCATAAAAAATGCAGTAACTTCAATATTTCTATGGAATCGATCGTCCATAGAAATTTCGAAGGAATCTAGCATTATCGTTCTTTGTCCCAAACTGTACTACTCTTCCGTCTTAAAATAGACGTCCCATGTTTGTCTAAAATTGTTTGAATCTAGACACTAGATTTATACAATTTTGAGACGGAGTGAATATTCTTTTTTTCTTTTCCAAACGGGCCTAAACACAATGAAAATACAGTACTACTAAATACTGTATATTTCCCGTGTAGACAGCAAAAACTCGGGAACATTCACCTCAAAACACCTTGTTCGTAAGAGAAACGAATCTGCAAATACATCATCTTACAGTGTGAGAACGAATTCGTGACTGTAAGATAATTGTTCATCTAAAAAAAACTGTAAGATAATTGTTCGGGCATTTCTATACAGTACAATAGCTGATGGAAGGGCAGAAATAGAGGGAGCAAACAAATTTTGGGGTGTTTTTGGCGCGAACTAAGCCAAGCACGGGGGAAGGAAAGGGCGGGAAAGCAGCAACTCGGCGCCCAATCTTCCGCGTCAACAACCAGAAACACCTCACCGTTCCTCCCAATCCAATCCACTCCATCGAGAAGACTGAGACGAGAGCGGCGGCGCGATGCAGATCCAGGTCCGGTGCGGGTGCGGCGAGGCGGCGTGCCCGGAGTGGGCCGTGGTGGAGGTGCAGGGCGTGCTGCAGCCGCAGCCGTGCTTCTCCGGCCGCATCCAGGGCCTCCACATCGGCCGCCTCTGCTCCACTTCCTCCTCCCCATCCTCCAAGGCAAGAATCTAACCTCCAGGTTCCCCTCGCATCTCGTCTCTTGATTCGAGGCTGTTCTATTCTCATATGATGGCTTCGCCATTGCCAGGGCGCGTACACCTTTACCGTGGGATATCACGAGCTCGCTGGGACCAGGGTGACCCTCAAGAAGCCCCTGCTGGTGATGAGGAAGAAGAAGAAGAACGACGGCCAGGGTGGGCCGGCGTCGGTGGAGCTGGAGGTGATCGGCGTCATCCGGCACAAGATCCTCTTCAAGGACCGCCCCAAGGCTCTCATCTCAAGTATTCGATCGAATTCCATCCTCGCTCCAATTAAGCTTTCTAGGACAGTGGTTCCACAGAAATTTGTTCATCGCGTGATCCCTTTTTCTCCTGCAGAGCCGGTGGTGAAGGAGAAGAAGGCCCTGCCAGCAGCTGCGACGCCATCAGCCGTATCTCCCACTTCCTGAGGAAAATAATCTGAAGCTATGGGGCTCTGATTGTACCCGTGAACCACTGCAATTGTTGCTCCTGTCTAGTTGGTGGTCACATTCTACAATTGCTGTGGCTGTGGTTGTGCCATTCTATGAATTTACAGACTAGTTGAAGCAAGACCAGACAGATTGGCAGAAAGGGCTACCCACTTTTGTGGCTGTTTGGTTCATATGGGATTGGATCCAAATTTCACTTTGCCAACAATTTGGTTGTATTGTCGGTTGTGCTATTCCATTGTCCTCCGTTTCTATTACATATTATTGGTCGTGCTACTGCACATTGATGAGCGATTATTTAATTCGGAATCCATCTGCGCCGTGGTACATTGATGAGCGATTGATTTAATTCGGAATCCATCTGCGCCGTGATTTTGTTTTGCGACCTGAACCCATCGACTACTAGGTTGTTGGTGATTTGCTTGTGTTGTCTAATTTGCTAATTGCTTGGTGGACTTCTGTATGTGCTTTGTATGCTTTTTTGTAGGATCATTGGGTACTGATATGCATAAAACGTGGTGCATTTGAGATTAGAAAAAAAGACATGGACTTCCGATTTGTGTTTGGCTTTGTTACGTTCCAAGGGTTATGATGGTATTGGCTTGTGCAGCAGCACAGTGACTTTCGTTTGATGGATGTACATGTACTCCCTCGTTTTTTATTATTATTTTGCGTTCTAGAATTTTAGTGTCATTTTTTTTCAACTTTGACCAAGAACATAGGAAAATATATTGACATTCATTATTCCAAATGCATATACTATGAAAATATAACTTATGAAGATTCCAGTACTATAAGTTTTACATCGTAGATATTTTAACTTTTTACTAAATATTTGGTTAAACTTTAAAAAGTTTGACTTTGACTAAACCCAGAATGCAATCTAATTGTGAACGAGGGAGTATTGTGTGTAGGTGTGTTCCCATCTTTACTTTTTTAAGTCAAATTGCTGTATATTAATCAAAACATCAAAGTATGATTACATTTATGCAAAGTCTTGCTCACCACACACCACACATACCTTGATCCTAGAACAAAAGTTATGCAAAGTATGATTATAGTTATTCAAAGCATTTGCTTCTTCCTTGATCCTTTTGTTCTAGGCCGATACATCAACCTCCTTGGTCTGCTGGGTGCTTGGGCTCCTTAATTCATAAGACAAGAGAAGTGCAGGAACAACAAATTTACAGGATTGCGATGCCTTGTCTAGTTGAATCCTATGGGAAGAGAAATTCACTTTGATTGTGGTGAAGGAATTTTTCATGTGGTCTAACCTAATGCTAGTTTGCTATGAAATTTACGCTACAAGATTTGAATGATATTATTTCCTATGAGACATGATCCTATGAATCAAACATCTTCTAAAGAAAAATTGCCATAATATTTCAATCCTACATAAATCCTTTGAAAATCCGATGAACCAATGGATCCCTTAGAATATTTTCTTAGTGCCTTCTCGGATGTTGAAGAGGGAGTTCACATAGTCGATCAAGAAAATAGTAGAGGCAATGATGTCAACATCACCTTTTCCAAAAATCTGATTGTTGTGTCGCCATCGCCACCACAACATCATCAATTTAGCTTTCGTATCCACATCCACATAATTGAGAAGAGTTATGTATAGTGGGTTTTTTCCTTGGTGGCAAAGGGTTGCATGTCCATAGAGCCTTAGCCTCTGGACATCGTGTGGCCACATAATATTCTCGAAAGAACGCGAGCTTTCAAGACAACATTCCACGTTTAGTTCCCCAGAGTGGTGACTATTATTCAACCTTAGATAGATTCAAGAGACTTCCAGTTTGGGCAAGATGGTAGGCGTCGTCTTAGGGGAACATTCCTCGTAGTGCGGGTGTTGCAAATGATGATTATGGATGTTAATGTTTTGTTTTTGCATGACATGTCATATGGATTATCTAGGGGTTGCCATTTTTTTCTCTTATCATTTTAGCCCCCGTGGAATTACCTGATTCTATTTCTAATGTTTTGATGTAACTTTATGATATGCTAATAACATGTCCGATGACTTATTACTACAAAAAGATGATCAATATAAGCTGGCGAAGCTCACATGCGAAGTATGTAAAGACAGAATCTCTCGAACTACTAAATGGAGACCAAGTGGTTGTTAATATTCGTTTCAATACCTCTCTTGTTCTTTTGATGTCTTGTACATGAGTTAGAATTTTTTATATGATATGACATATCTCCAATGAGAAACAACAATTTATATGCATATTGAACTTCACAATTAGTACATTGTTTTAGGTGGGTCATAATACTTTAGACTTAAATTAAGTTTTCCCGACTTGTGGCCCATGAGAGCTAGATTTTTCTACTCCTAGCTCTGAAGAAAGTTTAAGTCAGTCAATTAATCCTGATAATAGATTGCTAAATGAATTTTTGATATTCGTTTGTTTGGTTTCTTTTAGACATGTGAAGTGATTCAATTATATGATGGTGTAGATAATCGTTGAGATAATGAACCACACTAATAACCATAAGTATGAATTAGTAGAAATAAAATACGACTTGTAGGTATTCTAGAAAAAATGTGTACCGTAGATATTTCATTTAGAAAAATGATACTTATGTTGTTATGATCAAAATGATTCTTTCAACATTATCATCAATGGTGAGCGCTTCATATGATACAGTATTTTAAAATAATTAAAGTTGATACAATTTATACTAAACTCTTATACTTATAAAAACGTCATTTAGCTTCCACACTATTAATGAGTATAATTTTCTCTTGATTATTTCTCATACTTAACCACATAGATAGTAGTGTTGCAACTATTAGTTGTATGGATATTTTGGCATCAGTTAAATGTGTTATTTAAAAATACTCTTGCATTGTGATAATTCTAAAATAAATTTTTATTAGAGCTCTTTCTTGAATCAACTTTTGACAATTTCATAACATATATAGTGTATATGTATTAATGGTAAAGATCTATAAAGCCTGTGATCTAACAAATATCTTAAAAGCAATTTCTAGTTATGATTATGTTTGCATAATTAGGTAACTTCTAGAGTATAAATTAAACCATTGGCATGGTTATTACTTGTTGTGATCAAATACGTCTTGCAAGCTACAAAGGATCCAATAGTAAGTTAACAAGCGCATTCTTGGTGCTTGGTACACATCGCTTCGTTTAGGGTGATCAACGAGGACTCTAAATAATGTGAATTGTACTACGTCATACAGTTTGATTAATTGATATGTTTGTATGCCATGTGCTTCACCTTGTGTATACAAATGCTACGACCAGTTTCTGTAATAAAAATGATGAGATTCGTTGCATAGAAAACAAAAAAAATTCCTACGGTTGCAACTGGTAAGATCGAATCTAGGTGATACCTGTAACGGTTATAAATATACTCACCCTTAAATCTGGAACTGGATTTCTAACATCCACGGACTTTGGACCTGAAGTCAATTGGACCCAACTAGACTGGACTTTGTTGGACGTGGAAACGAAGTGGACATCAGGTCCAATAACATTGGATGGACTTGGGCCTCATTGTTGGATAGTCCAGTGTCCAATGGACCTCAACAGAATGCGACTTTGCCTCAGAAAAAATAGCACGATACAAGAATTTGCTCTGCTCCCGAATTCCTGCGCCTCCTCAATCGCTGGCAAATCCCTCCGCGGCCGCCGTCTCCTACTACCTTTCGACCCTAGCCCCTCAAGTACATCATCGATGTCGCCCTCTCTCTCTGCCCACCAGCGGCCATCCTATCCTCGGGGGGTGCGGTGACGGGTGCGGCGGCGGTGGCCCTCGGAGGCGCGTTGGATGCGGGCGTCGGCGGCCTTCGGCGGCGCAGTGAGTGCGGACGGCGGCGCTACAACAGAAGATTTCTGTCTAATGGTTGACTCGTGTGGTCTGCGGCTTGTTGTGTCGAGGAAGACGAAGGAAACCAAGAGATAAAGGAAACAGACGTGATGTTGGTGGTGGGCCCTTAGTGACACTGCGTCGCACGCGGGGAGCGTTTTCCTTCAAGGATTAAGGTCCATTTGGACCTTGGATATCCAATTTATAATCGCCTTGGACTTGGATGGATTTGGACTTGACGTACGAAGCATGGACTTGGACCTAAACGATAACATGTTTAATTGGATATCTGTTGGTCACTTCTGTTTTGGATCTGGACCCTGATCCAGTTCCACATTTACTTACCCTCATAGACCGTAAGCGGGACAACATTCTCGCAAACAAATATGGTTGATGTAGATGTACACGACCGTCCTCGAGGACGTGCAGACGGTCAACGCCATAGACGGACAGTGCCTCCGTAATTGGTCACACGTTCGATGTACCGACGACTCCCGAACCCTCACTCCAGCCGGGCAGCGGAAGTAGCAGATCCCCGGGAACTCCAACAGTGCTATGCCATGGTAGATGTGGTGAGGGGAAGATCTTGAGCAGGGCTTTGCCAAGCACCTTTTCTAGTGGCAATGGAAAAGGAAAGAAAGGGGGAGAAGATGCCAACCAAAGGACATATGAGAGAGACAAGTGAGAGTGTGTGAGAGGAGGGAGGATTCCTCCTCCTTTTATAGGGGATAGGGGGTAAGCTCCCCTCCTTGGCCGGCGCCATGGGGTTCCCCTCCCCTCCTATCATTCATGTGAGTGGCCCCTCCACTCACATAAATTCCAACTCCACTTTCTCCTATTTAATATCCACTCGAAAAACCAAAGGTCTTTCTATTAAAGCACTTTAAATCTCTTGTTTTAATGCAACTCAATTTAATAAACACTTCATTTAATGAGTACTTCATTTAATGGACACTTCATCTAATGAGTACTTCATTTAATGAACACTTTATTTAATGAGTACTTCATTTAATGGACACTTCATTTAATAAACACATTAATATTCTGATCTCTTGCTTTGTTTCGATACCCCGAAACCATTTCGGTAGATTCGACAGAACAAATTCCTTCTATGTACATTGACTTCCCCTGTGTTTTCTATCCGCTCAAATGCGTCAAATAACCTTAAGCGTGTCTTCCTACGGGTTCAACAACTATGTATACATGATCGAGACTCTCTGTGATCAATAATCATTAGCATGACCTGGAGATCCATAATGACTCCCACTAGTTCCACGAAGATCTGATGATCGTCCGAACCTCTTTCACTGTAATCAAATTCCTTTTATCTCTCGATATATTACTTGTCCAGGATCCGATCACTTGGTATGATCCATACCTTGTTTAGTCTCATTCCCGACAAGTACTCTTTTTCTCGTTCGTGTGATATGACATTTTAGTGATCAAATCACTTGCTTGCAAGCTATGTCAATATGATATCACCGAGAGGGACCTGAGTATATCTCTCTGTCATCCGGATGAACAAATCCCACTCTTGATCCACGAGCCTCACTAACACAAGTACCCGACGACACCTTTATAATCACCCAGTTATGGTGTGACATTTGATGGAATCAAAGTACCTTTCTGGTGAAAGTGATTGACGTGATCTCATGGTCTAAGGACATTGAGTTACTACGAATGTGATAGCAATATAAACTTAAAGACGTGATCGTATTGCTACATCTACTGCGGGTGATTGTTCATCATATCATTCTCCAATGATATGACCATATTATTAACAACATCCAATATTCATGATCAAGAAACCTTTGATCATTCGTTAATCAACAAGCTAGTATTAAGAGAGGAATTACTATAAACTTTTTTGTTTATAAATCACATTAATCTAAGCTGTAAGCGTGGTCGTGTACCCGGCTTCTAAGCCACCTCCCGATACGAGTACTCTCAACCGCGAGATATAGGAGAAGGGTCATCTGGATCGTCCGTGAACTGATACTTTTATCACCCTGGCCAGCACCTCATTTAGAACTGAACGGGCCCCGCCCGTCACTACGGCCCACGAGGCAGCGAACGAGTAAAAGAAAACGGTGAGAAAACAATTTGCCGTAACGCCGCTCTTCTCTCCACGATCCGTCCTCCCACTCCGCACCCATCTAGAAAGAGCCTCGCCGCCCCTGCAAGCCGCCACTCCCCACCTCGAACCGGCGATGGCGAGGCTACCCACCAACTTCTCCTTTCAGCGGCGCCTACCCCGTGAGATAGTGCTCTAGGTGGACTTCCCCCACCCTTGTCGCCTGATTTGGCCTGCCACCCATGGCGAGCAGGGCGATAACGAAAATGACTCGGATGTGAAACTCGTGGCCGAATGCTTCTTGAAGCACAAGGTGCTTGGAGAGGGAACATACAGATTAGTCTTCCAGGTTATCGAAGGTTGGTCCTTTTCCCACTCCTAAATCCTTGTGGCCCTGATGTGTGGTAGCCCCTTGAGAATTAGTTCTGCACTAGGATCTGATGAGTGATGACTGATGCCACTAAATTCTATCTTAGTAATCATATTAAAGGAGGTGCTCCTACTTTTCTCCACATACCAGATTTTTTTCATTCTGGTTTGCGCTGTTAATGCAGATAAAATAAGAGCAATCTCGACATGTTCGTTTATTTGTTCCAGACCATGGTGTTCATCCATCTATAGCTATAGTTGTTAGTGAAACATATGAAAGTTGAGTGTGATGTACTCCCTTCCTTCCAAAATAGATGTCTCAAATTTATCAAAATTTAGATAAATCTAGACACTTTTTAGTATATAGATTCATCTAAATTTTAAAAAACTTGAGACATCTATTTTAGGACGGAAGGAGTACAATATTTCTAATAAGCATTGGACATTTTTTACTGTGGGATTTATAGAACTAGGTGATCTCATATCTCCATCTTGGGTGAGCTTGTTTGATGATAACTCTCATCATTTATTTTTGTACTACTGAAAATAAATTGCCCTGAATGTATTTTAGCACATGACAATTGCGACAAGGTATCAAGAATACAAGCGCATCTGTTAGCCAAATGCCTCAAGGATACAAGGGCCTCTGTTGCCCGTCGTGGACCTTAGTACTTAACGGGAAGGTCGCCTCTCTGCTCCCGATATGCATGCAGCCGCTGCCCGTCAAGATGCACACGTGGCTTCCGCTCATCCCATCCGTTCCCGATGCCGAGGTTGCCGATCACCTCCCTCGTGAACTCGAGCTGAAGGTCGGGCGGCCTCTTCCCTCCCTCTGTGAGCTGCACCTTTATTCTTTTTCTATATCACCGTTTACATTTTTTCTGGTTTATCAATTAGTCACATACATTCCATATGTTTTGTTCGCTACAATCTCCTGCTGCATGTCTCTAAATGATACAGTGGAGAAAAGTGGATTTCATTTAGTTTCTTTGGCTTATTACATCGGCTTTGCGCAGAGCTGGCTGTTGCCAGCACTGGAGCTCACCAGTGCGTGGTATGTGCCTGCCATTGGCGCTGGTACTGACATGGTAGGCTAGGGACACTACACTCCCAAATTCTAAACTTGCTATATTGCATGTATTCTTTGATTTGTTGCCTACTGCCAAATATTCTTTAATTTTCTCATAGAGAATGGCTGTAATACCAGTGCATGATTGTTCGCACTGACTTAAATTCAGAATATTTAGCAAAGAATAATTATTGTGTGGACATGTATCGAATGTGGAGCTTAATATACGTTATTCTGCAGACAACAAACTTGGAGGAAACCAATGCCACAAGTATGCAACTGGTAGTTTGGTACTATACAGGCAGATGTTTATCTGAAACAACAACGAATGGTGAAATACATATGGAAATGAGTGGTGAAATATACTCTAGGCACTACAACAACAGGGTAACATGCAGCCTGAAGAAAAGACAGTGTCAGCCATCAAAGAACTATATATTGAAATAGTACCTTCTCGCGAATATGAGTTTGAGCACAAAATGACAACGGTTCATGAACAGCCACAATATTTTTGGCTTGTGCTTGATGATTAATTTGTTTTTTCTCAAATTCTGTATTCATTGTATAAGCCTGTGATAAACTCTTTCTTGACAAAATTAATTCTGCTATGCTGCCTATAACCTGCCTATGCACAATATAAGAGAAGTACCAAATTATAGACCAAATCGACACTCAGAGCCAACGATGGTCAATTTTTTTGAATGATGCTCCCAAGCAAAAAAAGGCTTTTGTTCATTGCTTTTGATATTGTGTTGCGCAGCATGACAAGGGAGAAGGGTATAAGCATGTGATGGCCAACTTCTATACATGCTTGATGTTTGGTCATGGCAGAATTCAGCTAGGTACATTTTTATCTAAACTTCCCGATAATACAAGCATCTAATTCACTGTTACTTTTCGTACATTCATGTGTATTCAGTGGAAACATGCCATAACGAATCAACCAGTGTCTCGAAAACTGTATCAGAAATTCAGAATCCCTTTTCTCAAAGGTAGCTCAACCTGAACTTGATTTATCTCTATAAATCCTTTACCGTTACCTGAACAAGACTTTGCAACATTCTATTTTGGAAGAGATAAAACTGTTATCATTTTGATAATGTGATGCTGACATGCCGGGCTAATTCTTTGTTCATTTTACTGAATAGTGTTAATAGGGCATCTAAAGACACATTCTTGAGAGAAGTTGTGATACCAGGTTTCGCAAAAAGAATGCCAGTGGAGGCGAACCAAGTTCTACTAGAGTGGAGCAAAGCCGGAACATACCTCTAAGTGTAAGCGGGTGAATGACCCGTGTGATGAGCTCATCCTATGAGACACGTTTTTAGCTGTTTGATCTTTACTGTGAGCCATCTGGACCATGCAATTAACCTGTTGGGTGAAGTTTTCGTTACTGTGGCAACCTGTAATTTTCCGTGACGAGCAGAAGTAAATGAATCATCAAAAGAAATGGTCGAATTTATTTTGTAGGGTGCTTCATGGCAATAATTTATTGGCTTGTGTTTGATCCCATGAAAATTCCGTTGGTTTATCTGTTCACACTTGATTAGAGAAACATCTTCAATTAACAAGAAAGATGGGAATGTTCACTAAGATATCGTGTGTATAATTTTTTTAAACCTACTACTAACTATATTTATGTATTTAAAACTTATTTAGGATTTATTCTATTCATCATATTGGTAATAACCTCATAGCCCTAAAATGTATCTGATAGTTATCCCAGGTCTCCTCATCCTTGTGGTCTGACCGGCGATTATTGTTGTATGCCTTGCTGCCTTGTTTTACCTTCAAAAGTTAAATCCCACTGCTGTAGATGATATGAATATGAGTTTGCCTAATCTCAAGAAAAGTAAGCCAGACCTGGTTAGAGACATTATCGTGGGAATGCGTGTTTGATCAGATGATATTTCTCTGATCTCTAAACTGGTCTCTTCTGCCTATGAAGTCTGAATACGGAGACCCATAAATCACCCAAGTGAACATTCTCTTTTTATGAGGTTTACCTAAGAAACACAACATTGCTATGTGGCACTGATACATTTCACTTCAAAAAACAGGAACCAAAGCATCAAATCAACAAACAGAAGCCTCCTGATGTAGCACGTTTATCAACCAGGTCGAATGTACCATGCTCCTTTACTATCCTGTGAATTGTCCTTACTCTTACAGCTACAGAGCCAATTTTCGGTGATAAACAAATCTATTTTTGTATGATTCTTCTAATGTACAATGGAAATCCTCCATGTCTGCCCATGCAAGGTGCTTTTCCAAACTGACCAGAGCAGACACTTTGCTGACTACAACCTTTTGTCGAGGGAGTTTGATTTAGATAACATGAGTTTGTCCAGCCGTTTTACTCATGCAATTGACTGTATACGTGTCTCCAGTTTGCAGGTTACTAAACCTGACATGCTTCTCATTTATGCTTATCTGGCAGTCAAAAGTATAGTTATCCTTAGTTTGCTACTACCAGGTTGTCCCATGGACATAGCTATGCTTTCTATTTGGAGAAAAATGCTAAAGAAATAATTGTGGAACTTAGTGCCAAAATAAACAGTGGTGTCATTGTGATCAAATATGATATTCCCTTTTTTGTATCTGGTGTTCCCATAGAAGTATCTACTCTAATTCCTTAATTTTCTCGGTGACTATTATATCATATTGAGCTCATCAACTAGCTATGATATCAAAATATGCATTTTTACAGATATTGCATATATTGTTGCCCTAAGTGGTAGGTACTAAGATACCGGCATTGCTCAACTCATGCGTGTTAATTTGAGAGTGTGTTGTTCAAGCTATAGGTGGAGTTGGTAAGCGGAAAAGACCAGCGGTTTGAAGACTAGCGGTTTGAATCTAATAATACACCTACAAGTACAAACCCATCAGATCCTCAAAAAAACCCTACAAACCCATCACACGGACCACGGCGCGGCGAAGCGCGCGTATCCACCTAGTATGTATTAATGTTTACTAATAATACAATTATAGCATGAAAAATAAACATCTATTATAAACCTAGAATAGCATAATAACCACTTTATTATTGCCTCTCGGGAATATTCCTTTCAGTCTCCCACTTGCACTAGAGTCAATAATCTAGTTTACATAGTCATGAATCTAACACCCATAGAGTTCTGGTGCTGATCATGTTTTGCCCTTGGGAGAGAGCTTTAGTCAACGGATCTGCAACATTCAGATCCGTATCTACTTTACAAATCTCTACATCTCCATCTTGATCATGTTCCCGGATGGAGTTAAAACAACGTTTTATATTCTTGGAATTCTTGTGAGACCTTGGCTCCTTATCATTGGCTATGGCACCATTGTTGTCACAATAGATAATCATAGGATCAAAGCACTTGGAACCACACCTAGTTCGAAAATGAACTCCTTCATCCAAACTGCTTCTGAAGGAGAGATATATTCGACCTCCATTGTAGATCTCGCTATCACTGGTTTCTTGGAGCTCCTCCAACTTACCACTGCACCATTCATAAAAAGTACATATCTGGATTGTGACTTAGATTCATCTGGATCAGTGTCGAAGCTAGCATCGACGTAACACCTTACGACGAGCTCTTCTTCACCTCCATATATGAGAAACATGTCTTTAGTTCTTCTCAAGTACTTAAAGACATTCTTAACTGCCTTCTAGTGTTCCAAACTTGGACCAGATTGGTACCTTCTAGTAAAACTAACAACATGTACGACATCTGGCCTTGTACATAGCATAACATACATAAGAGAACCTATGGCTGAGGCATAGGGGATATGGTCCATCATTTCTCTATTTGTTGATGTCGCTGGACTTTGAGTCTTACTCAAAACCGTCCCTTGCATCGGTAAGAACCCCTTAGCTTCACCAAGATCTTTCATCGAATACTTACTATTTAAGTAATCCTTTACGCTTTTCAAAAGTTCTATGTCATTTCTAATCAACAATATGTCATCCACATATAGTATTAGAAATATAATAAAGCTCCCACTCACTTGTAAATACAAGCTTCTCCGATGGTTTGGACAAATCTAAAACCTTTGATTACTTCATCAAATTGGAGATTCTAGCTTCTGGATGCTTGCTTCAGTCCATAGATGGATCACTAAAGTTTGCTTACCTTGTTAGCATCCTTAGGATTGACAAAACCTTTCAGTTGTATCATATACAACTCTTCATCAATGTTTCCATTAAGGAACGTTGTCTTGACATCTGATACGTCGTAAACATATCTATAATTTTTGATGCTTCATGCTTGTCTAGTATCAACTTTGCTATGCTTTGTCTACACTTTGAGGTATTTTTATACATTTTCTCGACTAACCTATTAACAAGATGCCATAGTGCCAGTTGCCTGTTTTCTGCTGTTTTTGGTTTCAGAAAATCTAGTAAGGAAATATTCTCGGAATTGGACGGGACAAAAGCCAAAGTAAATATTTTACCAGACACGACACAGAGACCGAAGGTGTGGGCCCCCTGGCCAGCCGCTGACCTTGCCCCTTCGCCTATAAAGTCACCCCAATGCAGAAACCCTAAGTACCCGATCAAATCTCCACGAAACAGTCTGTAGCCGCCACCACCATCGTGCCTAGATCGGGGGGATCTGAAGCTCTTCCCGGCATCCTGCCGGAGGGGAAAGATCATCCCGAAGGCCTTCTTCATCACCATGCCACCCTATGGTATGATGCATGAGTAGTTCACCCTTGGACTATGGGTCCATATAGTAGCTAGATGGTTGTTTCTCCTCCTTTGTGCTATCATGTTTAGATCTTGTGAGCTCCGTTCATGATCAAGATCATCTATTTGTAATCATACATGTTGTGTTTACGGGGATCCGATGGATATTGAGATACTATGTCAGATTGATTATTGATTCTATCATGTCTATGTTATTTGTGATCTTGCATGCTCTCTGTTGCTAGTAGCTATCTTGGCCAAGTAGATGCTTTTGACTCCAAGAGGGAGTATTTATGCTCGATAGTGGGTTCATGCCTCTAGTAATCTGGGGAATTGATAGGAATCTCTAAGGTTGTAGATGTGTTGTTGCTACTAGGGAGAAAACAACAATCTTTTGTTCATGGAACAATTGTATTGTTTACTTTACACACATTGCTTAATGCAATTATCTATTGCTTGCAACTTAATACTGGAAGGGGTTCAGATGATAACCTGAAGGTGGATTATTAGTCATAGATGCAGTTGGATTACGGTCTATGTATATTGTTGTAATGCCAATCAAATCTCATAGGAGTCATGATGTCTAGTATATGCATTGTTATGCTTCCTCAATTCGTCAATTGCCCCGCTGTAATTTGTTCACACAACATGTTATGGAGAACACCTCTAGTGAACTGTGGAACCCGGTCCAATCTTTATCATTTATACATCATCTACTATTACTGTTTACTTTCTACAAGCAACTACTATCTTCCACACTATACGGTTAATCCTTTGTTTTCAGCAAATCAGTGAGATTGACAACCTCACTGTAAGTTGGGGCAAAGTCTTGAGTTTGTGTTGTGCAGGTTTCAAGTTGTTAGCAACACCTTGGAGTTGTTTACTTACTCCTACTGGTTCGATAACCTTGGTTTCATAACTAAGGGGAAACTTACTGCTATGCTCATCATACCTTCCTCTTGGGGTCTCCTAACGAAGCTCTACAGTATCTGAGCCATCAAGATGTTTTCTGGCGCCGTTGCTGGGGAGTTAAGGACAACTTCAATCTCTTCCTCCTCGTCATTCACCTTTCAGGGAGAAAGAAGATTCTCGCAAGGGGAGTCTCTCACAACCATTATCTTTTCTTTGTTTTTGTTTTGCTTAGTTTCTTTTGCTTAGTTTTGCTTGTTTCTTTCTTTCAAAAAACAAAAAAATAGTTTCGTTTGTTTTACTTTTGCTTATCAAAAACACAAAAAAATTAGTTCTTCCTATAGTTGTCACCTTTTTCTTATCTCACCATGTTGATCCCTAAGTTCACCCTGAAAGACCTTTCAATAGGTAGTGGCTCTATAATTGGGAAAGAAAATATTGAAAAATTCTTTAATCATGTTAGCAAGCATGAGGATATTGAGGATATATCTTTAGCAGAACTTGCTCCTAATTATGAAATTGCTGCATCTTCTTTAGTTCACATGTTGGAGGCTAGGTTTGTTAACGCTAACCCCATGATGCAAATAATGTTTCTTAAACTTAAAGATATTGAGGATACTTAAAAGAGAGATTTTATTCTAGAAACTTTGCTAAAGGAGTTTAATGATGTTTCTAAAGAAGCTAAAAAGGTCTTTGATCATTTTAATATCCTAGGCTCATGTGTAGATGTTATGGGCACATTAGAAAAGTTGGATAAAACCAAACCCAACTAATAGGAAATTAAAATACCCATACCTTTTAAACTTGTAGGAATGCATGAAGCCTTAGAAAAGAATTTTGATTAGATTGTTCCTGAAAACCCGTTTGATGAAAGCAGTGAACCCAAGAGTGTTGAGAGAGGATCCTCTAGAAATCATTTGGATGAGATACCTTGCCTGGTTGAAGAAATTTCGAGTATTGATCTTAATGCTTCTTCATTTGAAAATACCCGATTCTTGCTTCATGTGCCTAACTTAAAGGCGTTAAAGAAAAGTACTTATTGGGAGAGAGCCCAAATTTTGTTAGGTTTTTCTTTTGTTGGGTCTTGGAAGTTATTACTTCTGTAATAACCTCTCCTTATCCTTTTTGTGTGGTTTTTGTGCCAAGAATAACCTCTAATGAGAGATAAGTAAGATTTGGGGAAGTTGCTGTCCCGAAACAGATTTTTGTGCTTCACTGTAAAAAATTGTAAAAACTTTCTGTATGTTGGATTGAGCTGTAATTTTCTGAGCTTATGCCTCAGGATGTTATCTAACTTCCGTTAGTTCAACACGTTTTGATTTGATCAACAGAAGGTCTTCGAAAAAATCAGTTTTTACCTACTTGTCTGTTTTGACAGATTTCTGCCATTATTTGCATTTGCCTTTTAATCGGTTTCTTTTTTATTTCTCCTTGATCACTTGAGATTTTAAAATGAATCGCTACAGTAGATTTTGTTCTAATGAAATTTTTCCTTGTGTTGAAACTAAACCCAAAGGCCTATTATCTTGAATACACTAATGTTGCTAACGAAGATTGTGTGAAGTTTTGTATGAAGGAAATTTTCAAGTGTAGGAGAAGAATGATGTAATGAGATGAAGAATGGACAAAAGCTCAAGTTTGGGGATTCCACCCCGTGCCACCCCAATAAATATTCAAGAGGTACAAGCGTTAAAGCTTGGGGATGCCCAATGCATCCCCTTCTTCATCAATATAAATCTCAGGTCTCTTTTTAGACACTTCGTTTTTATTGTTTCATGCAATATTGTGTTGTTCTTGGAGCATCTTAGTTTTTTGTTTTTGGTTTTAGTTTGTTTATTTTGCTTGAATAAATTAGTTGGACCCCCGCTTTCGCACTTTTGTTTCAAATAAGTTGATGGTGTTGGAAAAGAGTAGAAAGCTTCATGCTTATAGTGGTACAAAAGGGAGCTTGCTTTGACTGTGGTTTAGAGTTTATCATGTCATGCTAGAGGTTGCTTTGACCTTATGCTTAGTGATTATTGTTGTAGCATGACTTATTCCAAACAATTGAGATTGCTTAATGTGCCTTGAAAGAATCATGCGTTGTTTTAGCATACAAAAGCATAATATTGTGGTATTCTCCTTTGATGCTCTGTTTGGGTTGACTTGGCACATGCTCACACCATGTTATGACTATGAAACAGTCACCTTAGACTCTATGATAATTTAATTTTTGACTTGTGATATCACTTTATGCTTTGATTAATAATGTTTTGTCGCTTTGCATGATTATGGCCATTATTGCTCTCTTAGTTTGTCGCTCCCAGTCTTTTGCTAGCCTCCACTTGTACTAAGTAATGTCTACTCATGCATCCAACTCCCAAGAAACCAAGTTGTTCCAAAGAGTCCACTATAAATTCCTATGCATGGTGTGTTACCCCATTCCAAGTATATTCATGTTTTATCTATCTTCCAAATTAAACTTGTTATGAGAAAATTAGTGATTAAAGCTCTCACAAACTTGATGGCACACTTTACTTTCTTGCACCTAATAATCTTGAACCGTTGTGTCATCTATGTTGTATATTCTTGAACTTATAAGTTGGGAATTAGCAGAACCATGCTGTCATGGGGAACGCTTTCAACACTTGTACATATTACCCAGGTGATATCATGATCTTTTGTTTGAGGATGTCGGCGATGTGAAATAAAAGGGGAGCTTGTAATTATGTATATGTGTTAGAGAAACGCCTGGGCAGCTAGCCTAAGCCATGCCTAATCATGGTAGAAACTTGCAGCATAACCATAGTGAGCAATCTATAAAGCATCCTCAATCAAAACCTATGAAAATAGCAAATAAAAAGATCGCTGAGATGCTCATTGTCTGTTGCCTTGTCATTTTGATATGGGATAGCTCCTGTGTCATGGGGCAAGGGGTACCCCATTGGCAGTTCTCTATGATAAACATATACTTACAATGAAAAAACTTACCGATGACTAAAGTTGAGTAGCATGAGGAACGACCCTCGTACTCAAGGGACATGAGATTGCCAACTTATGATTTGTCAAGCATATACTCCATATTTGTTTCACTTTAACCTTAAACACTTCAAGATGCTTATGATAGGGGAAATGAGAGCTGAAAGCTAATAAGTACCATAATTTTTGGAAGCTCTTTATGAAACCTGAAATCCCTGCTTCCCTTTGTGAAGGGCCTTTCCTCATACTTTTATGTTGAGTCTCCACCTTCTATCTTTATGCACCAATTAACAGAGCATAGTTGTCATTCTTAGTTTTATGTGCATTGTCCCAAAACTTATTGATTGATTCACAATGTTGATATTGCTTATTCTTGAACTATTTTTATCTAGTCACCCTTATGAACTTTGAAGGTGTCCTATGCATTTATGTTTTGCTACTCCATGAGGGACAAGCTGAATACCATACATGCAATGTTTTATATATGTGAAACAAAAAACGTCTTTCAATGCATTGTTATTCATGATCTTTTGTTTGTACCTTTTCATGTTACAACATAGTTGCTATGTCTTATTGTTAGAACTACATATTTCATGATCATGTTTGGAGTACTTTGATCCCAGCTTTCAATGCTTTGCAAATGGTTTGATCAAGATTGTGATGGTGCATGTCACCTCAAAAATTATTCTTTTTATCACTTACCTACTCGAGGACGAGTAGGAGTTAAGCTTGGGGATGCTTGATACGTCGTACATGTATCTATAATTTTTTATGCTCCATGCTTGTTTAGTATCAACTTTGCTATGTTTTGTCTACACTTTGAGGTATTTTTATACATTTTCTGGGACTAATATATTAGCAAGATGCCGCGGTGCTAGTTGCCTGTTTTCTGCTATTTTTGGTTTCAGAAAAGCTAGTAAGGAAATATTCTCATAATTGGACGGGACAAAAGCCAAAATCAATATTTTACCAGACACGACACGGAGACCGAAGGGGGGACGAAGAGGCGCCACAGGGCGGCCGCACCACCCTCTGGCATGGGCCCACCCTGGGCCATGCCAGGGCATGGTGTGGCCCCCCTGGCCGGCCACCGACCTTGCCCCTTCGCCTATAAAGTCACTCTGATGCAGAAACCCAAAGTACCCGATCAAATCTCCATGAAACAGTACATAGCCGCCGCCACTATCGTCCCTAGATCCGGGGGATCTGAAGCTCTTCCCGGCACCATATCGGAGGGGAGAGATCATCCCGCGGGCCTTCTTCATCACCATGCCAGCCTCCGGTATGATGCTTGAGTAGTTTACCCTTGGACTATGGGTCCATACAGTAGCTAGATGGTTGTTTCTCCTCCTCCGTGCTATCATGTTTAGATCTAGTGAGCTCCATTCATGATCAAGATCATATATTTGTAATCATACATGTTGTGTTTGTGGGGATCCGATGGATATTGAGATACTATGTTAGATTGATTATTGGTTCTATCATGTCTGTGTTACTTGTGATCTTGCATGCTCTCGGTTGCTAGTAGCTATATTGGCCAAGTAGATGCTTGTGACTCCAAGTGGGAGTATTTATGCTCGATGGTGGGTTCATGCCTCTAGTAATCTAGGGAAGTGACATGAATCTCTAAGGTTGTAGATGTGTTGTTGCTACTAGGAAGAAAACAACAATCTTTTGTTCATGGAACTATTGTGTTGTTTACTTTACACACATTGCTTAATGCAATTATCTGTTGCTTGCAACTTAATACTGGAAGGGGTTCGGACGATAACCTGAAGGTGGATTATTAATCATATATGCAGTTGGATTATGGTCTATGTATATTTTTGTAATGCCTAATCAATCTCATAGGAGTCATGATGTCTAGTATATGCATTGTTATGCTTCCTCAATCTGTCAATTGCCCCGCTGTAATTTGTTCACCCAGCATGTTATCTATCTTAAGGAGAACACCTCTAGTGAACTGCGGATCCCGGTACAATCTTTGTCATTGATACATCATCTATTGTTACTCTTTACTTTCTACAAGCAACTACTATCTTCCACACTAAACGGTTAATCCTTTGTTTTCAGCAAATCGATGATATTGACAACCTCACTGTAAGTTGGGGCAAAGTCTTGAGTTTGTGTTATGTAGGTTCCAAGTTATTAGCAACACCTTGGAGTTGTTTCCTTACTCCTACTGGTTCGATAACCTTGGTTTCATAAATGAGGGGAAACTTACTGTTGTGCTCATCATACCTTACTCTTGGGGTCTCACAATGAAGCTCTACAGTATCCGAGCCATCAACATCTATCTGCCAGATTTCATAATCAAAAAATGCAGCAATTGCTAACATAATCCTAACAGACTTGTGCATCGCTACCGGTGATAAAGTCTCATAGTAGTCAACTCCTTGAATTTTTTGGACCCCTTCGCGACAAGTCGAGCTTTGTAGACGGTCACATTTTCGTCAGCATCCGTTTTCTTTTTGAAAATCCATTTATTTTCAACGGCCTTTAGATCGTGAGGTAAGTCTACCAAAGTACAAACTTGGTTTTCATACATGGATTTCATCTCGGATTGCATGGATTCTAGCCATTTGTTGGAATCTGGGCTCATCATCGCTTCATTATATGTTGCAGGGTCATCGCTTTCATCTACCATGAAATTAAGGACTGGATTACCGTAGAGTTCCGGAGCTATACGTATATTGCCTGACCTGCGAGGTTTGGTAGCACTCTCTATAGGATTTGCATGAGGATGGTACCTCATCATCATTTCCTTCTTCCATTGGTGGATTCAACACTGGAACAGATTCCGGCGCTATGCTACTCGCCACTTCTAGAAGAGAAGGTTCAGTAACCTCGTCGAGTTCTTCCTACTATTCACACCTTTCGAGAGAAACTCTTTTTGTAGAAAGGATCCATTCTTGGTGATAAACACTTTACCTTCGGATCAGCGATAGAAGGTGTACCCAATAGTTTCTTTTGGATATCCTATGAAGACGCATTTTTCCGCTTTGGGTTTGAGCTTATCAGGTTGAAGTTTCTGCACATAAGCAGCGCATCCCCAAACTTTTATAAATGACATCTTAGGTTTGCTACCAAACCATAATTCACACGGTGTCGTTTCAACAGATTTTGATGGCGCCCTGTTTAAAGTGAATGCGGTGGTCTATAATGCATGACCCCAAAATAACAATGGCAAATCTGTAAGAGACATCATAGATCTTACCATATCTAGTAAGGTTCGATTACGACGTTCGGATACACCATTACACTATGGTGTTCCGGCGGGAGTGAGTTGTTCCACATTGTCTCATGTGTGTGCCAAACTCGTAACTAAGATATTCTCCTCCATGATCGGATCGTGGAAACTTGATCTTTTGGTTACGATGATTTTCTATTTCACTCTAAAAAATTTTAAACTTTTCAAATGTTTCAAACTTGTGTTTCATTAATTAAATATAACATTATATACTTAAATCATCTATGAAGGTTACAAAATAATGATATCCACCGCATGCCGACACACTCATTGAACCGCATACATTGGTATGTATTATTTCCAACAAGTCTGTCACACGCTCCATTGTTCCGGAGAACGGAGTTCTAGCCATCTTTCCCATAAGGCATGGTTCACATGTTTCAAATGATTCATAATCAAGTGATTCTAGTAGTCCACCAGAATGGAGCTTATTCATGCGCTTTACACCAATATGACTCAAACGACAATGGCACAAATATGTAGAAATATCATCATTCAACTTGATTCTTTTGGAATTCACATTATGAATATGTGTATCACTAATATCAAGATTAAAAACAAATAAACCATTCAACATAGGTGCATGCCCATAAAATATGTTATTCATATAAAAGGAACAACCATTGTTCTTGGATACAAATGAATAACTGTATTGCAATAAACATGATTAAGACATGATGTTCATGCTCAACGTAGGCACATAATAACAATTATTTAGGTTTATTGTTAATCCTGAAGGTAGATGAAGTGGAAGCATCCCGAATGTGATCATATCAACCTTCGATCCATTGCCTACGTGCATCGTAACTTCATCCTTTGCTAGTGGTCGACTATTCCTTGGTCCCTGTTTCGAGTTACATATATTAACAACTAAACCAGTATCAAATACCTAGGTACTATTTCGACTACTAGTAAGGTACACATCAATAACAAGTATATCACATATACCTTTGTTCACTTTCTCGGCCTTCTTATCTGCCAAGTACTTCGGGCAGTTCCGCTTCTAGTGACCAGCCTCCTTGCAGTAATAGCACTCAGTATCGGGCTTAGGGCCTCCCTTGGGCTTCTTCTCAGGCGTGGCAACAAACCTTTCTTCCTTCTTGAATTTACCCTTGGGTTTGCCCCTCCTGCCTCTTTACTTGAAACTGGTGGTTTAATTGACCATCAACACTTGATTTTCCTTTTTGATGTATACCTCGGCAGTATTAAGCATATATGTGAGTTCGGTGAGCGGCTTGTCCGCACCATTCATCTTGTAGTTAATTACAAACCCTTTGTAACTCAGTGGCATCGATTGCAGAACCCTGTCCATCATGAGATCAGCTGGAATCTCACATCCCAGTGTCTCAAGACGTTGAGCATAGCCCATCATCTTTATGACGTGCCGATGCATGTAAAATGCATACATGAACTTTGTAGTTTGTTAACATGTTTATCCACATATTTGCATCATATATAATGTTATATCCATATACATTGATTTTTTGGGGATTTATCAATGATCCCTTTTATTTTGGTTATAACCTTGTAGGGAGAAAAACCATGTTTTCAATGTTTTTGATGTTTCGGGACCTATACGGAGTCAAATGGACCTGAGCTTTTGGGGATGTCAATATTTATCCATGAGAAGCATCTGGAGCGCAAGAACCTCACCTGGAGGGCCAGGAGGCCCAAAATAGACTGGGTGGCGCGCACAGCCTAGGTGGGCGCGCCACCTACCCTCTTTTCCGCCTCGACCGTCCGATTGCCTTGATTCTTTCACCCACAAAGTTCTCTTGACATGAAAACCCTATATAAGGATCCCCCAGGGGGTCCTCGGCAAAGAACATGCTAGAGACAAAAGCACCACCAAGCAGAGTTAGATTCAACAAATATTGGAGGAGGAAACTCCACCGGAGCCACCTCCGGAGGGATCTCCACCTTCTCCAACATCTCCAGCATGATCACCATGATGAAGAGGGAGTAGTCCACCCCCTGTACTTTGGGTTTATGGTGGTAACTTGATCTAATATCTCCATATATGATCATTGTTGAAGTCTAGATGATGTGACTTGCATTAGTATGGATCTATCTATGTAATTCCTATGGTGGATATTGTGTTATGAGATAGTACTTGTTATTCATTTACCGTTGTCTTGGATCTTGTATGGTTTGTCATACTTCGGGAATATTCTATGACGCATGTAATGGTTTAGATCTATACATAATGCCTTGTTTATCCATATCATGAGGTGATTAACACCACCAAGCGGGGGTAGATGAGAGAGATGTGATAATACTCACAACATATGAATCATTGCACTAGTGTTTAGAATGTTTTCCATTAAGAAGTATTATGTATATAGGTAATGGGTGGCCGAGTGACAGCGGCATATGTATTGAGTGACAAGAATGCAGCCCAACATCCTTTATCTAGGGGTAAAAAGGGAGCAGTATGATGTGTGGCGTGACATGAACCAAATACTAGCCTTATGATGACCCACAAGTATAGGGGGTGTATCGCAGTACTTTCGATAAATAGGAGTGTCGATCCCAACGAGGAGCAGAAGGTATTGACTAGTGGTGTGGAGCAGAAAATCCCTGTGAATACTTAACAAACGGATTTTTAGTGGTTTTCTGATAAGGCAACAAAACAAAGAGAAAGTAACAAAGAACAAACTGACATGGTTATACCCTACGGGTACATGACATTAGCATACCTGGTCCTGCCCAAGGAAGTCCCACGAGAATATACGCGGTTTTCGGGTGTACCAAACCCATGACGTCTTCGGATCCTTGGAGAGCAAGACTAGAACATATAGAATATTCAAAGGGGCAAACCCTAAACCTGTAACCGACTCGATCTATGCCCGGGACCTGCCTATCTCTATATAAAGGCTAGGAGGGCACGACGAGGAGGCTCTCTCTCACCTCATCGCATACACACCTCAACGCCAGATTGCATCTGCGCACCCCTATAACCTTCGGTTCCGCCGTCATCAAGAGCAGACAAGCAGGAGTAGGGTTTTCCCTCTAGGGGCCTGAACCTGGGTAAATCTCGTGTCCCCTGGTTGCTTTTATGTTAACCGTTCTGCGATCTCTAGCACCCCCATCTTCTCCAACTCCCAAGCTCATAACAATGGGAATTGACGAGATTAAACCTCGTCAATTAGCGCCGTCTGTGGGAATCAGGGGCGCTGATTGTGCGATCGTGACGGTCCCGACCAAAGCGATCTACAATTCCTCAGCGACGGAGATCCATCTCCTCTTCGGCGCTTTCGACTTCACCGCCCACTCGCCAACCAACCTGAAGGACTTCGAGCCCGTTGGCGACGAGCTCGAGATCCTGTTCGGAAGCTTCTGCTTCTAGGTTGGATAGACCAGCACTCTCCACCTCCCAGAGCGGGTGCCTCTACCATCGATCAGGCCCGCCTCGTGGGCCCCGCATCCTAGCGTGCTACGCATGCCAACATCGATAGATGAGTCATATGACAGCAGCAGCTGCAACTCAGATCTGTGCGACCCCCCATCGGATGAAGGGACCTACGGTTCCGGATCCGAAAGTTACGGCAGCAGCGATCCAGTCCGCGGACACTACCAATGCGCCGTGGTCATCCAAAGTGAAAACGAGCAACAACCACCAGGTTCGGGTGCTCACATACCGCCACCCAACCCGTAGGGTAGAAACGGCGAAAACAGGAGACAACCATCCCCCCGCCCAACGAGGACGACCCTGATGCCAGTTGAGTAATCCACCTCAGCGAGGAAGGATGGAACCAAGCACACAAAGTCATGGCGGGCAACCAGATCCTGCCTATGGGTGCCTCACGGGACCTACTGATGGCATACCACCTGCTCCTCATCGAAGAGCACAAAAAACAGGTGAAGATGCAAGAGGTACTCGACAAACGCAAGCAAGCGGCCTCGGAGTATAGCGCGTGGCGAGCTACGCTCTCCGCTGTTGGCGGCTCCAGCTCGCACGACAAAAATGCCAACAAGAATTGCTCTCGCATAGAGAACATGGATCCTGCTGCACGTCGCGAGGTGACCCGAACCCTCAACACGTCCTTCATGGAGATGGACGCCAACGACAACGTCATCCCGAAGACGCCGCAAGCTGCGATCATGGCAGCCACCACATATCTTGCATCCCATCCACCTCCGGTGGGGGACCCGAAGAGGGCCATGCACAAGTCCGCACTAGCCGGACTTGTTGGAGCTGCGCTCCACGAGGAAGCTCCTACGGAGCCGAAAAAGAAAGCTGCGGTCAGATTCAACCGCAGTCGCACACCCTCATCCGACGAGGAGGAACACGACCTACCTCGACGACGCAAGAGTGCTCGACGTCACAGCAGCGACTACGACGCTCGAAGCGATCTCGCTCAGCGCAAGATCGACAAGGCACGCACCAAGCGCGTGTGCTCATCCGAATCCGGAGAGGATGACGACGAAGGAGAACTCTGTGGAGCTCGATGCTCTAGCAGATCTATTTGGCGGACACGGATGCCGAGGAACTTCAAGCTTCCTTCGGACACTCCAAAGTTCGACGACACGCAGGACCCTAAGGCGTGGCTAAGCGACCACCTGTCGTTTGTCAAGCTGCACGGTGGAAGCAAAAACATCGCCCTGCAATGCCTTCAGCTGCAGCTAACAAGCGCATCCCGGATATGGCTCAGTAGCCTATCCTCGGGATCCATCCGACGCTAGGAGGAACTGGCGTACAGTTTCAACCGAAACTTCAAGGGTACCAGCAAGAGGCCAACCTCGATTGAAGAGCTACGGGCCTGCACCCAACGAATGGGCGAATCCATTCGCTCGTACATACTACGCTGGTCCAACATCAAGAACTCTGCGGAACACATCTCTGAGGAAAGAACAATCGACGCCTTCAAAGATGGTGTCAAACGCCAGGACTTCAAGGAAGAACTTGGGCGCGTCAAGCCCAAGACACTCGACCACCTCATGGACATCGCCAACAGGTGGGCAGATGGCGAGGACTCCGTCCACCGAGCACATTCGGATGAGGAAGATGACTACGGCCACCGACGCGAGCGCCGTAGCAATAGAAGATCGCACGTCTAGGACGATCGCGACGGACCCGACGTGGTCGCGGTTGGCTACGCCGACCGTCGCAACGAAAGCAACCACAGCAGTGGCGGATACCGTGGAAACAACTTCCACGATGGAGGACGCCCAAACGCAAACGTGGCAACACCGCGGCCGCGACGACAAGCCCCGGCATACGAAAAGTTGTCGGGCCCATGCACCATCCACTTCTACATAAATAAGCAAGATGGCAAAAAGAAGGCCAGCCATATGCTCAAGGACTGCCGCGAGTTCCAGAAACTCAGTGAGAGCCTGTCCTAGATGAGACAGCAGGTCCCGACATATGGGTTCGGACACGCGCCTGCACCAGGCGACATCGCCCACGGAGCTGCTCCGCCACCACCCGTGGGACCTTCGAATCACCCGGTCGCACCCATACAGAACAACGGCGTAAACGGGTACCCCGTGCCGAAAGGGTCACTAATGATCCAAAAGGGGCGCCCAACAAACAAGGTGCAAAAGAAGATCACCCGCCAAGTCAGTTTGGCTGTGACCGCTCCACCCGCCATCCCTGAGTACCTCAGCGGTTTGGAGTCCTGCATCACATTCAGCCGTTTGGAGTCCTGCATCACATTTAGCCTTTCGGATCACCCTTGCCAGATCCCTCGCCCAGGTCATGCTGCCCTGGTGCTCGAGGCGCAGATCGGAGGATTCGAGATGAGCCGCGTCTTCATGGACGGCGGCAACGACATCAATCTGATGTTCGCCAGCACCTTAGCAGCAATGTGGATCCCGCTGTGCATCCTGGAACAATCTGATACAACGTTCCACGACATCGTCCTAGGGAAGGGCATATTTCCCCTGGGAAAGATATGGCTCGACGTCATCTTTGGCAAGCCCAACAATTTTCGGTGTGAGCGGCTCGAGTTCGAAGTGGTGGACTGGCCATCACAATATCACGCCATCCTCAGGCGCGTGGCATTCACAAGGTTCCTGGCAGTACCGCACTATGCGTACCTGCTACTCAAGATGCCAAGACCTAGGGGCGTCATCACGGTCCACGGGAGCTTCACCCGGTCGGACCACTATGACAGAGACTTCAACAGAATCTCCTAGTCATTCGGCATGCAGGAGGAGCTCATAAGGCTCCGAGAAGTGATAGACAACGGGTCAGCCCCAGTCTCGAGGCAAAACGCACCTGACATGTCGTTCGACTCAACAGTCAACACGAAGAAGGTGCAGGTCCACCCGACGGACGCCTCCAAGACGGCGCTGATCGCCAATGACCTCAGCCCCGCATAGGAAAGCGCGCTCGTCGAATTCCTCCGCGAGCGCTAGGAAATTTTCGCCTGGTGTCCTGCGGACATGCCATGAGTTCCCAGGGAATCTGCCGAGCACGCACACAATGTGTTCCTATACGCAAGGCCCATCAAATAGTCCATACGACGATTGTCCGAGCCACGGGCTGAATCCATCGGAGTCGAAGTCAACAGACTGCTTGACGCTGATTTCATCAGGGAGATCAAGGAAAGCGAGTGGATGGCCAACACCTACGGATGTGCGTGGACTTCACATCGCTGAACAAGCATTGCCCGAAGGATCACTTCCCTCTCCCTCGGATCGACCAGATCATCGATTCGACTGCAGGATGCGAGAAACTCTCCTTCCTCGACGCCTACTCAGGCTACAATCAGATTCGACTAAAGGTCGAAGACCATGCGAAAACGGCGTTCATCATGCCGTTCGGAGTATTCTGCTACAACACAATGCCCTTCGGGCTGAAGAATGCAGGTGCCACGTACCAGCGATGCATGCAGGCATGCCCGAAGAGCCAGATCAGCCGCAACATACAGGTCTATGTCGACGACATAGTAGTCAAAACAAGGGAGGCCAAGACATTGATCGACAATATCCGCGAGACGTTCGACAACCTTGATCACTACACGATCAAGCTGAACCTAGAAAAGTGCGCCTTCGACATCCTATTTGGCCAACTGCTTGGCTACTTCATCTCCCAGCGAGGAATTGAGGCGAACCTGAAGAAAATCCGGGCCGTAATGGCCATGGAGAAACCAAAGAACCTCAAAGGTGTCCAGCAACTCGCTGGATGCATCGCGGTGCTGAGCAGATTCATCAGCCGCATGGGTGAAAAGGCCTTGCCTTTCCATCAGCTGCTATGCAAAGCAGACAAATTCGAGTGGACACCTGAAGCGGACGAGGCATTCGAAGATCTGGAGTGGCAGCTCTCCACCTCGCCCGTCCTGGTCACACCAAAGGAATGCGAGCCTCTCCTGCTATACATAGCAGCCACGCATCAGGTGGTAAGCACCGTGCTCGTGGTCGAACGACCCGAAGATGGCAAGACTCATGGGGTCCAACACCCAATCTACTACCTCAGCGAGGTATTGACGCCAACAAAACAAAGGTACCACACTACCAGAAACTCACCTACGGCATGTTCATGACGGCTCGTCGGCTGAGCCACTACTTCCAGGAGAATCAGGTGATGGTCGTCAACGAAGCACCTCTGAATAGCATCCTGAACAACCTGGAAGCCACAGGACGCGTGGCCCTGTGGGGCATCGAGCTATCCCCTCTAGACATAGTCTATGAGAAGCGCCATGCGATCAAGTCTCAGGTCCTACCGGACTTTCTCGTCCACTGGATGGAGCTACAGCTACCGGACATCCCGGATATGACACAATCATGGACGATGCACTTTGATGGCTCCAAGCGAGGTCGAGCAGAGCCGGGTCATATCGACATCCCATAGGCGACAAGATGAAGTACTGCAACGGTCTTAGACCGCCGCAGCATCATCATCCAAAGCACTACCGTGCTCTAGGGCACTGCGATTGAACTCAATGCCTGCGACATCTAGAGAAACGGAAAGGTACACGCCAAAAAAAACCAAAGAGAGGCAAAAATACTCACCAGAGATAGCCTTGGCAGCAGCCATTAATTTTTCGGCCACCTCCTTCTCGCGCGCAGCCACAACGGTGGAGAGCTGCTCCTCGCGATCCATGGCTTCTTGCTGCAGGCGCTCCTTGGCCGCCATGGCATCAGCCAACTCCTGTTCGAGGCGCTCCTTCAGCCCAACGGCATCCTAGGCCTTTTTATCCTCTCGCCCAAGGCTCTTTTTGAGAGCATCAAGCTCGCGGAGGGTAGTATTATTCTCATATGCAAAAGCAACAAGATGGTACATGAGCTCAACAAGCTAGCAAGCAGACGAAAAAGTAGAGGATTAGTTAAGCATGTACCTTGAAGCTGCCGCAGGCTGGCCTCCAACGCCAGGTGCTGCTTCACCAGCAGGTTTGCACCTTGCACAAAGGGCTGCGAGAAGGAACAAATTATCAGGAAAAGGGCTCGGGGGCTGCGCCCAAAAAACGAGAAAGACATCAAGCACATGAAAAACGCTCGGGGTCTCCTCTCGAGACATGCAAAAAGGAAGCAAAGATCAGCAAATCATACGAAAATATGGCTCGGGGGCTCCCCCCACAGCAAGAGAGAAAACACTTACATGCTCAGATGGAGACTCCGAAGGTCCTGGTGCAGTCCTCTAGGAGACGATCACTCGAGCCTCCTACGGAGAGGGGTTCAGAGCAGCGCCCCCAGAGATGGCCACAGTTTGAGAGGGAGGAGGCGTCATCTTCGACTCCCCTAGTGCCTCCTAAGTGGCATCGCTAAAAGATCCCTCAGAGGAGTGGATACAAAGGAAATCACCAGTCAAAAGGCAAGAAGGCAAGAAAAGTAGCAAAAGGCATCCGAAGGCACTTACGAGTCCATGTCGCTCAAGTCAAAAACAGGTAAGTACCTCTTGCCTTTCTTCTCTTCCTTCTTCCTCTTCGTTGGCGGCTGCGGCGCTACAGCCCTCACAGGAACAGCCGGAATGGGAGAGGAAGAAGCACCGTCACCTCCACTGTGGTGGACAAGGAACAGTGGGTCCCTAGGCGTTATAGGAGTCGAGGCATCCGAAGATTCGCTCGAGCTCCATACCCGCTTACGGGTTTGCCCCTCGCTCGCCTCGGGAGCCTCCTCGGTAGGCGATTCCGCCGGCGGAAGCTCAGACTCGGAGTCCACGACTTCGTTGTCCGGCGCATCTGGAAACCGTTCGGGTAGCAGAGGCACCATGCCAGGTACCTTGAACTCCTGCACAATGAAGACAAACTTTTAGAATAGAAAATTACAAGGAAACGCACTCGAAAAAAAGCGCTACGCGCACGTCGTAGATCTACACCTGCGGAACTGGCCGAGAAGCACTGAATGGGGGGGGGGGGTCCGCGATTTCCCCGAAATGTCCTCGTCGGTCTTGAACTTAAGCAATGGCCGAAGAACTCTGTCGAGGTCCCCCTTGGAGAGCTCCTCAGCCGCAACTCTCGTTGGGTCGTGGCGGCTAGAATAAAGGAACATCGGATGTGCCCTAGCCTGAAGTGGCTGCACCCAACATTTGAGGAAAGTGAGGATGATATCCACACCGATCACCTCCTTCTCCGGAACCACCTGGAGGGCCTCCACCCGACGGTAGAGCTCCTCTATCTCCTCCATCTCGCCCTCCAGGATATGATTTTTCCAGGATCTCTTCTTCAAGATCTCCTGGGCGGAGTCGAAAGGGGCAAGGCCAAAGTTTTGCCCGTCCACTATAGAGTCGCGGATATAAAACCACTTCCTCCGCCTGTACTGGATGGACTTAGACAAAGAAAAGAAAATAAAATTGGATCGAAGGGAAATAAAGCAGCCGCCAATCGGATAAACTCCGTCGGAGCCGGATTGCCTCTTCACGGAATAGATCTTCCGAAAGAGGCCAAAGTGCGTCTCGATACCGAGCCAGCACTCGCAAAAAGTGATGAAGCAGGCGATGTGGAGAAGAGAATTGGGAGAGATATGGTGGAGTTGGATACCACAGAAGAACAACAATCCACGGAGAAAATCATGGACTGGGAGCGAGAGACCCCAAAGAACAAAGGCAACGAACATGACCCGAAACCCTTCAGGTGGACGGGGAATTACCTCGTCGCCGGGGATCTTGACGGCCTCCTTGTCCTGCGGGATTAAGCCTGCTTCACGAAGCTTGCGCAGGTCACCCTCACGCATCTCCGTGCGCCGCCACCCAACATCGGTGACACGAGTGGCGGCGGTGCCTTTCTTGCCGCCGGCAGCAGCACTGGTGCCTGCTACGGTGGAGGCTTTCTTTGATTTCCCCATTGCAGCGCGACGACGTCGGTGGCGGTGTGAGCGCAGGAAAGAGGAAGGGAATGATCAGAGAAATTCCAACGCGCGGCGAGAAAAGCTCAAGAAAATGGAAGCAGTAGCAAGCAAGTGGCTACGGTGAAAACAAACCACAATTTTTCACCACAGTTATAAGGACGAAGACGATGAACAGGGACCGTTCATCTAGAAGCCCTAGCGCCAGAACCAAATCCAACCGTCCACGTGTCAACATAGAAGTGAACCGTCGCTCGCACGCCGTCCACTACACACGGAAATCGAGGAGACGCCGTAATTCTCGCCACGTCGCGCATGACCAGTCAACTCCAAGTCAGAAAGTGGGACCCACGTTCGTCCAGTCACGTCACCTATGGCGCCGCAGACGATCGAGGTCACCGATCGTCAACACTGATGTCATCAAAATCACACTAGCAACGGTTATAAATCTTCGGCTAAACAGCTAAAGTACTCACTCGAATCTACGATTCGAGCAACTACTCGGGGGCTACTCCTATCAGGAGCACCGTCCGCGCACCCGAAGCATCAATAAGGTATTACGCCAATGATCTATTCTTCGAGTCCTACATCGTGTCTACGACTCCACTACGGACTCGGGGGCTACTCCCATAGGGAGGATTGATTCAAGCATCCGAAAAAATTGTGTCCTACGGACCTGAAGCAAACAATGGCTGAATTAAAAGTCTCTGCTCGAGTCTATGACTCGAACAGACACTCGGGGGCTACTCCCATAGGGAGCGATGGTCACGCACCCTATGGAATCTTCGACTGAGATCCTTTGGATCAGAATGCAAAAACTTTTTGGCAAGTTTGCCCCAACCAACGCTAAGTGAGCAACATCCTCCTTGGCCACCCGAAACACCTCCGCGGTGATAAAATTTCGGATGCTGTGTCTGCGACGCAAAGATAAGACCTACATATATCATCTGATGGCCTGGTAACGCACCTGACTGCGCTCTGCTAGTGAAAATCCGTGCCAAGAGGCGCGATGAAAATCCCGACGGACGTGTTGGGTACATCATTCGAAAACTACTAGGATTCGACTCCTGTAAGACCTCAACAGCCTGAGTCGAATTACGCTAGCATCTGTTCCGGGTTCGAGTCGAGGGACTCAAATCTGAAGAAAGATCGTGTTGTTTTGTCCTAAGACAGTTAACTGACCCTGATCCGTCAGGAGAGTCAGGCACACGCATCAACAATCCCTACACACTAAAATCATTCTTTTCCTGATGAACAGAAACAGCCGCACCCGAAATATTGAAGAGTCCTCAGTCGAATTTATGATTCAACTGAACACTCGGGGGCTACTGACATGGTTATACTGTAATATCCCTCCCTTTATAAAGGTAAGGATCCCTATGATTGCAATGCTAGTCCCTGGATCAATGCTAGCATCCACAGTTTAAGATGAAGTACACAGAAACAAAGGTCATTATTACAAGTCATTCCAGAGACAACATAGTATTTTACAAACTCCATGGCCACAGGCCTAGTACAAGAGTTTAAATAAGTAATAAGATAAATAAGTCTTCATCGTCATGTGCCACATGCAAGCATGTTGAGTGTAGACTCATAACCCCTAATCACCATCAGAGTAACCTGCAACATCACAAGTTACAGCCACAGTGGGTCAATACATTGGAATAGTATTGGCAAGTGATACCTTAGAATAATATTGGCAACTAGATACTATATGTGTTTTTGGCTAAGTGTATCTTAGGCTTGCTTTGCTCAAAATAGGTTTTACCTATTAGTTGAAATCACTAAGTTTTTCTTTGACAAAAACTATCCCAAGGAACCACCAATAGAAATTGGGGAACCTTCACCCTTGTTCAACCACAAGTTTTTACTTAGAAGTTGGGATGAGGAGATTCTTGATAGCTTCCATGTCTTGATGCTCAAGTTGTCCAATACCAGGGACATGGCTAAGTACTTAGATTCTTCCATCTGCAGAGGTCGTGCACTTTCCCCACAAGACTTGATTTTCACCAAGACAGGACCTTTCAGAAGCCTTCCCTTAGGCCAAATGGACGCGTTCCAACCTATCATCCCACTACACCAACTGTCCAAATGGCTAAGTTATTGCAACCTATGTGATCCAGGCAGAGCCCATATTGCCAAGTGGCTGCACTAGAAGCTTCTTAACATATGGCATCTCAAATCCCTTTGTTCTTGGGTGGCTTTCCACAAGTGAGATACACAAGGTAAACCATAGAAATGAGCCTTGTGTAACCACTCAACATAACCCATTCACAACCATTCCACCCAGGTGATTCATTCACTTAGTTGTTTTATTAAGCAAAACACAAGTCCAAAGACTTAGAAATATTTTCTCATAGCATGAATATATAACCACCCTTGGTTGCTACTAGCTAGGATAAGCATGGCATTGACAAGAATCTTAACTTAGAAATTTCTAGCAATTCTACAACTACTAGGATTTCCCAAGCATAGCATATAGACCAAAATATTCATGCAAGGCTAGTAAAATACTTCTAATGCATAGTTGAAAACATAGGAATAAATCATGAAGCACCACTTTCCTTGGTAGTTTGGGGAGTAGCAACAATCCTCACAATCACAATCACAATCACTATTTGCACCAAAATCTACACATAAAATAATGGCACAAAATCACATATAGAATTTATACAAGCAAAAATACATGAATGTATGCAATATGCCATGTGATGATTTTCTACACCAAACAAGACAAGTGCATAGTACTGAATCATAAACAAGTACAAAACAAGCCAAATAAACTTTATTTGAATAGCAAAACATTTTCCAAATAATTACAATACTCAAATTATGCCTACAAATGTTTCTGCAAAAACAACCATTTTAACAGAGGCAAAATAATAAACACATTGCATAAATGGAAAGGATTTTCTCTCCTGATTCCATTGATATAAAATTTGTCAAATTTGGACGTGGGAATCAAAAGTTATGAATTAAACAAGTTTAACCATCTAATTGATCTAATTCAAATTTTTAAAACGAAACTCATGCCACGCGGCAGCTTCTGGTTGGTTGGTACCGCTTCACGCTGGATCGTGCTCGTGCACCGTCAGATCTACTTAACATCTGCGGCTCAGATCTACCCATACCTCTTCGACTGTGTTCTATCGCGTTCGTCCGATCTACATCGCACGGCTCACAGCGATTGACCATCGAGTGGCGGCGCTGGCGGCGGCGACAGGCGGCGGCGAGCTCTGGCTCCAAGCTTTCCGGCAAACTAGGTCACGCGGGGAGGTGTGAGGATGCTCACCAGAATCTCCGTGACGAGGGAATGCTCGACGTGTGCTTGGTTGGCGAAGGGGCGTACAGAGTCGATGTCGATTGCTCGTCGGAGATCGAGACAGCGTCGGTTGCTCTCGGTTGGCGACGGAGACGATGTTCTAGGCCACACTAAGACGAGAAAATGGTGACGTTAGGTGCGTAGGATGCTGGGGATCACACACGTATCAAACAGAGGGAGAGGGGAAGCTAGGGCTTACGGGGAACGGTCGCCGGAGTTCGGGCAGACGGTGGCGGAGCTCAGTCGATGACGTTGCCGAGGCTACAGAGCATGCGCGAGAAAGTGGAGGGTGTCAGTAGGTGCGTACGAGGATGCAGAAACAGCTAGTCTGATCCATAGGCAGAGGGGAATGCGGTGCTTACCGTAATTCGACGACGAACTCGTCGGAGCAGAGGGGCGTCCAGAGAGAAATCCGAGCAGCCTGGTGGCTCCGGTGGGGTGGGGTTTGGGGGAAAAGGGGAAGGGGACCATGGTGCTTAAGTAGGCGATGACGTGGGCATGAATTACTCGAGCATTCAATGGAATTGAAGCCGCGGAATTAAACAGGAAACGCCCGAAGTGATTTGGGGAGGAACTCATCGCTGGGTGGAGACGATGACTGCCGTGTGGTTCGCGCTTGTCAGTGAGAGAAAAGGAGAGGAGGTGGGTCCAGGCAGTTAGCGAGAGGGGGGGGGTAGGTTTCTGAGTGCGAATCATTTTCTTCGCGGGAGAGAGTTGCTGGGCTGGATGGGCTGTGTGGTTGGGTTGAAATAAAGGTCAAGCCGTTTTATTTTTTCCTTTTTGATTTTCTTTTTCTGTTTGATTTTTAGAGATAATTTTCAAACCCTAATTCAAACAAGTTTGATTTCAAATCTTCTCTAGATTTTTATACAGTGAACTTTGTACTCAAATGTGTGTCAAACACTTCTGTTTACCCAACACACTTTGATCATTTGAAAAATAAAATAAAACCAAGCCTTTATGAGATATAAATAATAGGCATAAATTTGGTTTTATAATCATACTTTGTTTTGAAAACTTTGCCCAAGCTTTGGAAATCACTTAAGTTT
Source organism: Avena insularis (assembly GCA_023614405.1). Lineage (NCBI taxonomy): Eukaryota > Viridiplantae > Streptophyta > Magnoliopsida > Poales > Poaceae > Avena > Avena insularis. Next base: position 330,504,732 of record CM042693.1, read on the forward strand.
GAACTCAAAACATTACTGAATAAAATAAGTACCTCTCTCATTAGAAAGTAGCACTAAGGCTAGAGCATACTTACATAAAATAATGAGTAACATATGCTCCTGTTTTTGAAATGGTTTTGAAATGGAACCCTAAATGCTCATGGATGCATGGATGATATGCATGAGTTTTGAAACATGATTTTAGGGATGTTACAAATCTAACCCCCTTAAGGTGAATCTCGCCCTCAAGATTTGGGTTGGCTAGCAAATAGGTGAGGGTGGTGTTTCCGAAGATCATCTTCTCTTTCCCATGTTGCTTCTTCTTCGGAATAATGGTTCCATTGAACTTTGCAGAATTTGATAGTCTTGGTCCGAGTAACTCTTTCTGCTGTCTCAAGAACCTTGATAGGTTTCTCCTCGTAGGTGAGATCACTTTCCAATTGAACCTCTTCCAAAGGTATAGTATCCTTCAAAGAAGTCTCTTCCATTTCATGATGACATTTCTTAAGCTGACTCACATGAAACACATTGTGAACAGCTGACAAAGACTCTGGCAATTCAATCTCATAAGCTACTTCTCCTTTACGACTCAGAATCTTGAATGGTCCAACATATCTTGGGGCCAATTTACCTTTGACACCAAACCTCTTCACTCCACGAAGTGGTGAAACTCTAAGATAAGCTCTATCACCTACTTCATAGGTGACCTCTCTACACTTAGGATCTGCGTAGATTTTCTGTCGGGACTGTGCTATCTTTAATCTGTCCTTAACCAGCTTGACTTTATCTTCAGCCTCTTTGATTAGTTCTGGTCCGAACAAACTTCTTTCTCCCACACCATTCCATAGCAATGGGGTGGTACACTTCTCCCATAGAGAAACTCAAATGGTGCCATCTCAATACTGGCTTGATAGCTGTTATTGTAAGAGAATTCTGCGTAAGGTAGACTTTCATCCCAACTGGCTTCATAGTCTAGGGCACATGCCCTCAACATATCTTCAAGAATCTGATTAGTCCTTTCTGTCTGTCCATCAGTTTGAGGGTGAAAAGCAGTGCTGAATTCCAACCTCGTTCCCAATGACTCATGTAGTTGCCTCCAAAAATGAGAAGTGAATTGGGTTCCCCTATCAGACACAATACTCTTGGGTACTCCATGTAGACATACAATTCTACTCATATAGATTTTGGCTAACTTAGCACTTGTGTAGGTTGTCTTCACGGGTATGAAATGAGCCACTTTAGTTAAGCGATCCACTGTTACCCAGATAGAATCATATCCTGACCGGGTCCTTGGCAATCCGGTGATGAAATCCATACCAATCTTGTCCCACTTCCAATCAGGAATAGGTAGTGGTTGTAACAATCCTGCTGGTTTCTGGTGTTCCGCTTTCACTCTACTACATACATCACACAATCCAATATGTTCGGCGATGTCCTTCTTGAGATTATTCCACCAAAATCTTTCCTTCATATCCATGTACATTTTGGTGTTACCCGGATGAATGGAATATGGTGAGTTGTGGGCTTCTTGTAAAATCAGTTTCCGAAGCTCTGGATCTTGTGGAACACAGATACGTTTTCCATACCATAAAGTACCCTGTTCATCTTCATGGAATCCTTTGGCTTTTCCCTTGACAATCTTTTCCTTAATCTCTTCAATTTCCATATCTGTCTTTTGGGCTTCTTTGATCTTGTCCAACAAAGTGGGTTGAACATCCAAAGACATGAGATGTCCCTCAGGCACAATCTCCAATCTGAGATTTCTGAATTGGGTACACAGATCATCTGGCAATTCTCCCTAAGTAAGGACATTCACAAAAACTTTACGGCTTAGAGCATCCGCTACAACATTTGCTTTACCAGGATGGTATTGCAAACTCAAGTCATAGTCCTTGATGAGTTCTAGCCATCTTCTTTGTCTCATGTTAATTTCTTTCTGGGTGAACATATACTTCAAACTCTTGTGATCTGTGAACACTTCACATTGCTTTCCCAAAAGATAATGTCTCCATGTTTTGTGTGCATGGACAACAGAGGCTAACTCTAAATCATGAGTATGGTAATTCACCTCATGAGTTTTGAGTTATCTCGAGGCATAAGCCACAACTTTCCCTTCTTGCATAAGTACTGCACCTAATCCATGATGAGATGCATCACAATACACTTGGAAATCTTTCTCCAAATCTGGCAAACATAAGACTGGTGCTGTCAATAGTCTCTTCTTCAATTCTTGAAAGCTGAGCTCACAACCTTCAGTCCAAGCAAATTTCTTGTCTTTCTTTAGCAATTCTGTCATAGGCTTAGCTACCTTGGAGAAATTCTCAATAAATCTTCTATAGTATCCTGCGAAGCCAAGGAAACTACGAACCTCTTTCACTGACTTGGGAGATTCCCATTCAGTTACAGCTAAAACTTTAGCAGGATCAACTGCTACACCATCTCCTGACACAACGTGTCCAAGAAAACCAACTTCATTTAACCAAAATTCACACTTGCTGAATTTGGCATACATCTTATGCTCCCTAAGCTTCTCAAGTATCAAACATAAATTTCCTTCATGCTCTTCTTTGCTCTTGGAGTAGATCAAAATGTCATCGATGAAAACGACAACAAACTTATCAAGGAATTCCATGAACACCTTGTTCATCATATTCATGAAGTATGCTGGTGCATTGGTCAAACCAAATGGCATCACGGTATACTCATACAATCCATACCTTGTGGTGAAAGCTGTCTTAGGTATGTATTGTTCCCTTATCTTGAGCTGGAAATAACCTGACCGGGGATCAATCTTTGAGAACACACAAGCTCCTTCTAACTGATCAAATAAGTCATTGATTCTAGGCAAAGGGTATTTGTTCTTGATAGTCACCTCATTGAGTGAACGGTAATCTATGCATAACCTTTGACTTCTGTCTTTCTTTTCCACAAACAAAACTGGTGCTCTCCAAGATGAAGAACTTGGTTGGATGAAACCTTTCTGCAACTGTTCTCCAAGTTGCTTCTTGAGTTCTTTCAACTCATCAACTGACATCTTGTACGGTCTCTTTGCTATTGGTACGGAACCTGGTAGCAAATCGATCAAAAATTCCACATCTCTATCTGGTGGCATTTCTGGCAATTCTTCCGGAAACACATCTGGATATTCACTCACAATTGGCACACTGTCCATGCTAACCCCCTTAAGAGAATTTAGCTTACTCCTTTTCGATTCAAAGTTGGTCTTGAATCTGATCCTTTTGTTTTCTGGAGTTGTGAGTGAGACAGTATGGTTGGCACAATCTATCACTCCCTTGTGCTTAGTCATCCAGTCCATTCCCAAAATAACATCCAATCCTTGGGAGTTTAGGATTATCAAGTTAACGGGAAACTTATACTTCCCAAACTCTATGACTAGATCATGACATCCTGAATTCACTATCATTTCTCCGCCAGGAGAACTTACTTTTATAGGACACCCAATAGTTTCTACCGATAGTTCATTTCTTTCAACAAATGCTCTTGATATGAATGAATGAGATGCACCAATATCAAAGAGAACAAATGCTGGAACAGAATTGAGTTTGAACTTACCAGCAACAGCATCAGGTTCCTCATAGATTTCCTCCACATTGATGTGGTTCACTTGTCCCTTTTGAAAAGGGTTGGGCTTGTTGGGTCCTTCAACTTTATTTTCTGGGCATTCATTTGCATAATTCCCCATATTCTTGCACTTGAAACATTCAACCTGACTAAGATCTTTCTTGACAGGCTGGCTTCCACTTCCACTTCCACTTCCACTGTGGTGGCTCTTATATCCACTCTTGTGATTCTGGTACTTATCGTTGTCATGACTACGGTGGTGCTTGTTGTCATGATAACGGTTGTGGTTGTGGTGCTTGTTGAACTTCCCATGCTTGTGGGATCCATAACTCCCACTGTCATCATAATGGGAACGCTTGTGAGACGATCCCGAGCTGTGCTTGTCAGAGTGCTTCCTCTTCCTGCTTTCAACTTGTTTCATTTTGCTCTCCAAAATAGCAGCCTTGTCACAAAGAGACTGGTATGAGGGAACATAGGCCACAGCTAACTGCAGGTTCAATTCATCATTCAACCCTTCAAGGAACTTATCCTTCCTCTTAGCATCAGTGTCAACTTCATCCGGTGCATATCGCGCCAGATTGTTGAACTCCTCAATATATTCAGCCACGCCTGTGGCTTGCTTCAAGTTATGGAACTCTTTCTTCTTCAAACTCATCACTCCGGATGAGATGTGAGCAGTACGGAAACCATCTTCAAAGATAGCCCATGTCACATCCGCAATGGGAGTGGTGATCTGGAAGTTATCCCACCAAGTGGCTGCTGGTCCTTCCAACAAGTGTGCTGCAAATCTGACCTTCTCTTCATCAGTACAACCCACGGTTACCAAGTCCTTGTTCACAGAGCGTAGCCAATCATTGGCCACCATAGGATTAGTAGTTCCTGAAAACTTTGCTGGCCTCAGTCTTAAGAACCTGGTAAGCATGTCTAAACCCGGTGGGTTATTCTGATTGTTGTTGTTATTATTATTATTATTATTATTATTATTATTATTATTATTATTATTGTTGTTGTTGTTGTTGTTGTTCTGATTCTGGATGAACATGGTCATCATTTGCATCAACTGAGTTTGAGCTGTCATCATCTGCTGCATCTCAGGGGTGATGTTGTTGTTGTTGGGGTTGGGATTGGCACGTCGGGGAGGCATCTGTGGTTGTTCAATAGAGATAAGAATGAGATACCCATAGATGCTAACATGCACAATACATCACATACACAATCACCAAACATGCATCATAATAGTAAAAGGTTCAACAACACAGACAACAAGTTTTTGAAAAAGTAAACACACCAATAGCAAGCCATCCACATGTTGGATGGTCAATGCGACTCAATAATCAAAAGCATGGTAAATGAGTAGTCATCACTACTCCTCTGCATCAACCTCCTCATCAACAAGTGTAAGACCTGCATTCTCCATAGCGGTCTTGTATTCCTCGACATTGGTGGTCAAGGTCTCTACTTTGGCTTTGAGAGCCCTCTTCTGTGCACGAAGCCTCTCAATCACACCTTGCTGATGCTCGAGCTCGAAGTCCTTGGCCTCTAGTTCTGCAGTCATGTCTCGAATCCTCTTGTTCCTATCCTGGACTCTCTTCTATTGACTCTTGAACTTTCTATCCTGACTCTCAAACTTGGCCTCCATTTTTTTGACTATCTCATCTTGCTCCGCGAAGAGCTTGTCCTTCTCACGAAGCTGCACCTGGAGTTCGTCATTGCTGAGCATGACGTTGGTCCTATCAGTATCTAGGTGCCTAAGAAGAACCTCTAAGTCCTGGAGGTATAGACGAATCGGCTCTGCCGTCTCTCTCGAAGCATCCTCGAAGTCAATGGCCTCACCATCCTCATCACGTCTCTCAAGGCGTGGAAGTACCTCTAATCTCTCGAGAGTGTCTCCCTAGTAAACGTCCAAGCAAATCCTGCATGACTACCTCTAGGCCTCTCTCCTTGTCATCATGCATGAGCTTGAAGATGATTGCCTCCGTGGTAGGCTCAGTCTGGCGTCCTGGCTGATTAACCTTGAAGCCCCAAAGGTCTTTCCTCTCAAACTTGGTGAGGGGAAGCATCATGATGGTAGGAAGTGGGATATTCAGCAAACTAGTGAGCTCAATAATACGAGTGCCAAAACGAGTTCCCTTGAACTCTTCAGCCATGCTGATGGTAAAATTAGGCATCTATTTAATAAGATAGGAAAAGTTATAATCAACATACATAGAGATGAATCACAAGACAAGGCATCACATGCATATATTTGGAAATCAAAACACACAAGTCATGGCATACATAAAACCATTACAAGCATCCAAGGTTCAACTTATTTTAAACAACATTTGAAAATAAAATGAAAGTGGTGGTCCAACTAACGAAGTACGTTAGAACCCCATCTCACTTGCCAAGTTGGCTAACAGGGCATCCCTAGAGGCAATCTGTCTATCTAGATCACATGACTTCATTGCTAAGTCTATGATGTCCTTCCTTAAACTTTGGTTGGTAGCCTCTAACTCTTGGGTATGCTTCTTTTCTTCCCTAAGGTCATTCTGGGTGTTAAGCATTTTGCACTTGATTATATCACCAAGTTCTTTGATGGCCTTCCAAGCTACATCCCTTGCTGAATCAAAGAATGTGGAGTGCATCACTGAGTTGGTGACCATGCAGAATCCTGAGTCCTTGTGGTTGTCTTCCTTGTTTTTATACAAGTGAAGTTGCACCCACCAGTACTCAAATCCTTCATCCATCACAGGAAAACCTTTGTACACAGCTGCACCATGTATTCCCATGGCAACCATGAGGTCCTTGAGAGCCTTGGGGAATTCTGTCTCACACTCCAAAGTCATAGTCATGAGTGGTCCCTTCCTCACGACTTCGTTGATGGAGTTCATCTACAAATAGAGATGAGAAAGAAGATTAGAAAAGTTTACGAGAAGAAAAGACAAGTGTGTAAGTTTGTTAAAAAATTTCCTTAGTGGTTTCCAATCCTAGGGTCATAATCCTACAGGCAACACAGTGCTCTGATACCATCTGTAAGATCCCTCCCTTTATAAAGGTAAGGATCCCTGTGATTGCAATGCTAGTCCATGGATCAATGCTAGCATCAACAGTTTAAGATGAAGTACACAGAAACAAAGGTCATTATTACATGTCATTCCAGAGACAACATAGTATTTTATAAACTCCATGGCCACAGGCCTAGTACAAGAGTTTAAATAAGTAATAAGATAAATAAGTCTTCATCTTCATGTGCCACAAGCAAGCATGTTGAGTGTAGACTCATAACCCCTAATCACCATCAGAGTAACCTACAACATCACAAGTTACAGCCACAGTGGGTCAATACATTGGAATAGTATTGGCAAGTGATACCTTAGAATAATATTGGCAACTAGATACTATATGCATTTTTGGCTAAGTGTAGCTTAGGCTTGCTTTGCTCAAAATAGGTTTTACCTATTAGTTGAAATCACTAAGTTTTTCTTTGACAAAAACTTTCCCAAGGAACCACCAATAGAAATTGGGGAACCTTCACCCTTGTTCAACCACAAGTTTTTACTTAGAAATTGGGATGAGGAGATTCTTGATAGCTTCCATGTCTTGATGCTCAAGTTGTCCAATACCAGGGACATGGCTAAGTACTTAGATTCTTCCATCTGCAGAGGTGGTGCACTTTCCCCACAAGACTTGATTTTCACCAAGATAGGACCTTTTAGAAGCCTTCCCTTAGACCAAATGGACGCGTTCCAACCTATCATCCCACTACCACCAACTGTCCAAATGGCTAAGTTATTGCAACCTATGTGATCCAGGCAGAGCCCATATTGCCAAGTGGCTGCACTAGAAGCTTCTTAACATATGGCATCTCAAATCCCTTTGTTCTTGGGTGGCTTTCCACAAGTGAGATACACAAGGTAAACCATAGAAATGGGCCTTGTGTAACCACTCAACATAACCCATTCACAACCATTCCACCCAGGTGATTCATTCGCTTAGTTGTTTTATTAAGCAAAACACAAGTCCAAAGACTTAGAAATATTTTCTCATAGCATGAATATATAACCACCCTTGGTTGCTACTATCTAGGCTAAGCATGGCATTGACAAGAATATTAACTTAGAAATTTCTAGCAATTCTACAACTACTAGGATTTCCCAAGCATAGCATATAGACCAAAATATTCATGCAAGGCTAGTAAAATACTTCTAATGCATAGTTAAAAAACATAGGAATAAATCATGAAGCACCACTTGCCTTGGTAGTTTGGGGAGTAGCAACAATCCTCACAATCACAATCACTATTTGCACCAAAATCTACACATAAAATAATGGCACAAAATCACATATACAATTTATACAAGAAAAAATACATGAATGTATGCAATATGCCATGTGATGATTTTGTACACCAAACAAGACAAGTGCATAGTACTGAATCATAAACAAGTACAAAACAAGCCAAATAAACTTTATTTGAATAGCAAAACATTTTCCAAATAATTACTATACTCAAATTATGCCTACAAATGTTTCTGCAAAAACAACCATTTTAACAGAGGCAAAATAATAAACACATTGCATAAATGGAAAGGATTTTCTCTCCTGATTCCATTGATATAAAATTTGTCAAATTTGGACGTGGGAATCAAAAGTTATGAATTAAACAAGTTTAATCATCTAATTGATCTAATTCAAATTTTTAAAACGAAACTCATGCCACGCGGCAACTTCTGGTTGGTTGGTACCGCTTCGCGCTGGATCGTGCTCGCACACCGTCAGATCTACTTAACATCTGTGGCTCAGATCTACCCATACCTCTTCGACTATGTTCTATCGCGTTCGTCCGATCTACATCGCACGGCTCACAGCGATTGACCATCGAGTGACGGCGCTGGCGGCAACGACAGGCGACGGCGAGCTCTGGCTGCAAGCTTGACGACGAACTAGGTCGCGCGGGGAGGTGTGAGGATGCTCACCAGAATCTCCGTGGCGAGGGGATGCTCGACGTGTGCTCGGTTGGCGAAGGGGCATACGGAGTCGATGTCGATTGCTCGTCGGAGATCGAGACGGCGTCGGTTGCTCTCGGTTGGCGATGGAGACAACGTTCTGGGCCACGCTAAGACGAGAAAAGGGTGCCGTTAGGTGCGTAGGATGCTAGGGATCACACGCGTATCAAACAGAGGGAGAGGGGAAGGTGGGGCTTACGGGGAACGGTCGCCGCAGTTCGGGCAGACGGTGGCGGAGCTCAGTCGATGACGTTGCCGAGGCAACAGAGCATGCGCGAGTAAGTGGAGGGTGTCAGTAGGTGCATACGAGGATGCAGAAACAGCTAGTCTGATCCATAGGCAGAGGGGAATGCGGTGCTTACCGGAATTCGACGACGAACTCGTCAGAGTAGAGGGGCGTCCAGAGAGAAATCCGAGCAGCCTGGTGGCTCTGGTGGGGTGGGGTTTGGGGGAAAAGGGGAAGGGGAGCATGGTGCTTAAGTAGGCGAGGACGTGGGCGTGAATTACTCGAGCTTTCAACGGAATTGAAGCCGTGGAATTAAACAGGAAATGCCCAGAGTGATTTGGGGAGGAACTCGTCGCTGGGTGGAGACGATGACTGCCGTGTGGGCCGCGGTTGTCAGCGAGAGAAAAGGAGAGGAGGTGGGTCCAGCCAGTCAGCGAGAGGGGGGTAGGTTTCTGAGTGCGAATCGTTTTCTTCGCGGGAGAGAGTTGCTGGGCTGGATCACTACAAGAAATGTGTTATTCTATGACCTTCTCATAGTGACCGTGGACAAAATCGTCATAAAGTTATGACGATTTCGCACTGATGGTCGAAGTGCCGTTCGGAGGTTCAAAACCTTACAAAGTTACGACGATTTTGCCTAGGAACGTCATAGTTTCATTAGCTCAAATCGTCATAATCTGACGGATATAGCCTACGACGTTATTTGTACCTCACTACGACGATTTGAAATCGTCATGACGTCCAAATTAAGATAGGTTCAAATTGGTAGTCGGCCACATCAGCAATTGCGCCTATGTGTCATGTCTATGTGTCAGTTTTTTATTACATGTCATATTAGTGTGTTAATATCTACTTGCCTATGTGTTAGTTTTTGACTACGTGTCATATTTGTGTGTTATATTTGTGTGTTAATATATACTATCTACTAAGACTGGGACCGAAAGCAAATTGCCCAGATTGGCTTATAGGTTATTTGCAAAAAAGAATTGAGACGGGGATTCGAACCCCAGACCTCCAAACTAACCTAGCGCACCTTACCACCACGCCAACCATTCTTTCTTGTTTTACTACTACAACGCACCCATATATCTATTCAAACATTGCGCTGGGCTGAGTTCTCTGCGGTAATGGGCCTCGGTGGGAAGGGACTCGGCCGCGATGGGCTCGGTGGGAAGGGAATTAGCCGCGATGGGCCTTAGTATGAAGTGTAAGATTATGGCCCGTCCAGATCCGCCTGTTTAGTTTTTTTTGGTTTTCTTAATTCTTTTGTGACTTTTTCATAATAAGTCCAAAATAATTGATTTTTGTTTCTAATTTTTTATAAAATCCAGTAGAACATCTTATGGTATTAATTAGCAATACTTTGATTAATGAAAAATAGTGGATTTACTAATCCCATATTAGTCCATAGTAGGGACAATACCATAATTCAAAATATGAGTTTGAAACTAGGGAGTGACTGTTCTCGTATAGGGATTGAGTCTTATTAAAAAGTTTCGATGGATCTCTGAAGAAACATGATATTGTGAGTCTAAAAATGATTTTTCTAAAAATAATGGGTATCGGATCATGTACCTGTAGTTCAAACCAGACCCACTTCCTACCGAATCGGCAGGAATTTGTCTTTTTCGCCAGGGGTGAACGGAAAGGTTTGAGATACCCCGGTTGGGACATTGTCCATGTAAGGTGGTCTAATATTTTTAAAAAATGTGTCGTTACCATTCTAAAACTGTCATTTGGTGGTTGCTTCACAAAACGCCCCGTTTTTTGCGCTCGGAAAATGGAAAATGGTTTTTCCGTGCGTCGAAAAGGAAAACTTCCTCCTGCAACATTGTTCTCCATGCCATGATACATATGTGTGCACAATATGGGCACATTATCACAAACTATGCCCTGATTCTAGCCATAACATTGGTCATTTGACCCTAAAGCCACGAAACCTCGAACATGATAGGTCATTTTGTGAAGGGTTTTTTGAGACATACTCAATTTACCAAGTTTGGTATTTTTCCTTGCAATTATGTCACATAATAAGACACCACGCGAAGGATTTGCGTTGATCAGACCGTTTTTTATTTTTTTATGCCCGTTTCAAACTATGGTCAAAACAACGGGCATGAAGGTTCTTAGCTCAGGGCCGAGCCTCGCTAAACTTACATTGGATCTCTAAAGAAATAGCATATTGCGAGTCTAAAACACATTTTTTCAAAAAATAATGGGCATCGGATCATGTACCTGTAGTTCAAACCGGACCCACTTCCTGCCGAATCGGCAGGAATTTATCTTTTTCGCCAGGGGTGAACGGAAAGGTTTGAGATACCCCGATTGGGACATTGTCCATGTAAGGTGGTCTAATATTTTTACAAAATGTGTCAGTATCATTCTAAAACTGTCATTTGGTGGTTGCTTCACAAAACGCCCCATTTTTTGCGCTCGGAAAATGGAAAATGGTTTTTCCGTGCGTCGAAAAGGAAAACTTCATCCTGCAACATTGTTCTCCATGCCATGATACATATGTGTGCATAATATACGCACATCATCACAAACTATGCCCTGATTCTAGCCATAACATTGATCATTTGACCCGAAAGCCACGAAACCTCGAACATGATAGGTCACTTTGTGAAGGTTTTTTTGAGACATACTCAATTTACCAAGTTAGGTATTTTTTCATGCAATTATGTCACATAATAAGACACCACGCGAAGGATTTGCGTTGATCGGACCGTTTTTTATTTTTTTATGCCCGTTTCAAACTATGGTCAAAACGGCGGTCATGAAGGTTCTTAGCTCAGGGCCGAGCCTCGCTAAAATTGCATTGGATCTCTAAAGAAATAGCATATTGCGAGTCTAAAACACATTTTTTCAAAAAAATAATGGGCATCAGATCATGTACCTGTAGTTCAAACCGGACCCACTTCCTGCCGAATCGGCAGGAATTTATCTTTTTCGCCAGGGGTGAACGGAAAGGTTTAAGATACCCCGGTTGGGACATTGTCCATGTAAGGTGGTCTAATATTTTTACAAAATGTGTCGGTACCATTCTAAAACTGTCATTTGGTGGTTGCTTCACAAAACACCCCGTTTTTTGCGCTCGGAAAATGGAAAATGGTTTTTCCGTGCGTCGAAAAGGAAAACTTCATCCTGCAACATTGTTCTCCATGCCATGATACATATGTGTGCACAATATGGGCACATTATCACAAACTATGCCCTGATTCTAGCCATAACATTGGTCATTTGACCCGAAAGGCACAAAACCTCGAACATGATAGGTCATTTAGTGAAGGTTTTTTTGAGACATACTCAATTTACCAAGTTTGGTATTTTTACTTGCAATTATGTCACATAATATGATACCACGCAAAGGATTCGCGTTGATCGGACCGTTTTTTATTTTTTTATGCCCGTTTCAAACTATGGTCAAAACGGCGGGCATGAAGGTTCTTAGATCAGGGCCGAGCCTCGCTAAACTTGCATTGGATCTCTAAAGAAATAGCATATTGAGAGTCTAAAACACATTTTTTCAAAAAATAATGGGCATCGGATCATGTACCTGTAGTTCAAACCGTACCCACTTCCTACCGAATCGGTAGGAATTTATCTTTTTCGCCAGGGGTGTACGGAAAGGTTTGAGATACCCCGGTTGGGACATTGTCCATGTAAGGTGGTCTAATATTTTTACAAAATGTGGCGGTACCATTCTAAAACTGTCATTTGGTGGTTGCTTCACAAAACGCCTGCTTTTTATTTCAGAAAATGGAAAATGGTTTTTCCGTGCGTCGAAAAGGAAAACTTCCTCCTGCAACATTGTTCTCCATGCCATGATACATATGTGTGCACAATATGGGCACATTATCACAAACTATGCCCTGATTCTAGCCATAACATTGGTCATTTGACCTGAAAGCCACGAAACCTCGAACATGATAGGTTTTTTTATTTTTTTATGCCCGTTTCAAACTATGGTCAAAACAGCGGGCATGAAGGTTCTTAGCTCAGGGCCGTGCCTCGCTAAACTTGCATTGGATCTCTAAAGAAATAGCATATTGCGAGTCTAAAACACATTTTTTCAAAGAGGGCTGGGGGCGCACCCTCCCCACACACCTCCTAAAGCCCTAGCCGCCCTGCTGCCCTCCTCTCTCTCCCTCCCGACTGCGCGTAGGCGAAGCATGCCGCAGAAACTCTCCACCGTTTGCACCACGCCGTCGTGTTGTTTGATCCAACCTATCTCTCCACCCCACTTGCTGGACCGAGGAAGTAGGAGACGTCGAGGTGCCGCACGTGTGCATCTCTCGGAGGCATCACCACTTGCGGTGTTGGATCGGATCGGATCGCGAGGAGGAGAAGCTAGTACTACTACATCAACCACGTTCCGTTGAACGTTCCGCTGTGCGAATCTTCAAGGGTATGAAGATCTCATCTACCCCCCCTCGTTGTTTGCATCTCCTAGATTAGATCTTGGCTTTTCCCGTTCGCATCCGTAGAAAATTTTGATTTACTATGCGGCGAAACCCTTCAGTGGTATTAGAGCTAGATCTGTGCGTAGATGTGTTTCACGAGTAGAACGCAACATGCTTGTTGCGGGCGTTGATGTTTTCTGTTGCAAGCCTCTTGTTTGTGTACTTCTTATGACGCGAGATAGTGAGATTGAAGCGGTCTAGGCCAACTTTACGCGACCTCGTTCGCGAGACTGGCTCCGCACTTGACGTGTGGCTTGTTCCACACATGCGGCTGGTGGATGTCAGTTTCTCTCACTATAGTTGTCATGGGATTTACACCGGACTTTGGCAACCATAATATCACTGTTGTGGCTTTCCGTAGGTAAGAATCGTTCTTAGCTTGCTACTCCCATAAGCCACGTAAAACATGCAACAACAAAGTAGAGGCGTCTAACTTGTTTTTGCAGGGAGTGTTTCTATGATATGGTATGGCCCAAGATCTGATGTGTATGTTGTGCAATGATCATGTTTTGTAATGTTTCACGACTTGCATGTCGATGAGTACACAATCGGCAGGAGCCATATGGTTGTCTTTATAATTGTGTATGACCTGTGTGTCAACTTCTTATACGCCATGTAATAGCTTTGCTTCATCGCTAAGTAGTTAGCAATAGTTGTAGTTGCTATTCATGGTGGAGGCAATCATGGTGGAGTGATGGAGATCATGCTGGCACGCACAAGATGGAGATCATTGCGTGGAGATTGGCTATACCATGTCACATAAAATTATATGCATGTGATGTTTATCCTTTTATGTATCTTATTATGCTTAGATCGCGACGGTAGCATTATAAGATGACTCCTCACTTAAAGATCAAGATAAAACCGTGTTCTCCCCATGTATGCACCGTTGCGAAAGTTCGTCGTGTTCAAGCATCACGTGATGATCGGGTGCTATAAACTCTACGTTCACATACAACGGGTGCAAGCCAGTTTTGCACACGCGGAAATACTTGGGTTTGACTTGACGAGTCTAGCATGTACAGACATGGCCTCGGAACACACGAACCGAAAGGTTAAGCATGAGTCATATGAATGATATGATCGACACTTCGTTGTCCACCATTGAAACCACATCTCTTCTCGTGAAGATCGGATTAGGTGTGGTGAATTTGGATCATGTTCACTAAACAACTTGAGGGATGTTGAATTTAGTGGGAGTTCATCTAGTAATTTGATTAAGTTGAACTAGTTATCATGAACATAGTCTAAATTGTACTTGCAAATTTTGTAGATCAAATGGCTAAGTCCAACTTCAACTTCAACGTTTTTGCTGAGAAAGAAAAGCTTAAGAACAATGGGTCTTCACCAACCGGTTCCGCAATCGAGAATCATTCTCGTGGCGGACAAAGGACTATGTCCTTGAGAAAGCGCTAGGTGACACCCTACATGTAGATGCCGGCTGATGAGAAAGATGTTTATCAGTCGCGCAAAGATGATTATGGTGTGATTAAGAGCACCATGTTGTTTGCTATGGAATCGGACCTTCAAAATCGTTTTGAGGATTTCCCTGGGCCCTTTGAGATTCTTGAGGAACTGAAAACTATGTTTCAGACTCAGGCCCGTTCTGAGAGATATGAGATCTCTGAGAAATTCTTTAACTACAAGATGGAGGAAGGGAGTTCCGTTAGTGAGCACGCCATTAAGATGTCGGGCTACACTCAACGCCTTGAGCAACTAGACTGCAAGATTCCAGAGGAGCTCAAGATTGACAGAGTTCTGCAATCACTCCCTCCTAGCTACAATGGTTTTGTAGTTACTCATAATCAGATTGGTTCCATTGATACGATCACTGAGCTCTTCGCTAAGCTGAAAGCTGCGGAGGTGGACATCAAGAAAGATAATCATGTGTTGATGGTCAACAAGCCCCCCAGCTTTAAGAAAGGTAAGGTTGCAAAGAATCCCTTCAAGAAAGGCAGCGGCAAGCGCGTTGCCCCTGCTGAGAAGAAGCTCAAGTCTGGACCTAAGCCGGACACTGAGTGCTTCTATTGCAAGGACAAGGGTCACTAGAAGCGCAACTGTCCGAAGTACTTAGCGGACAAGAAGGCTGGCACCATCAAAGGTATATTTGATATACATGTTTTTCTTACTAGCCCTCGTTGTAGTGCCTGGGTATTTGATACTAGTTTAGTTGCTAATATTTGTAACTCGAAACAGGAGCTACGGAATAGACGGTGGCTAGCGAGGGATGAGGTGACGATGCGTGTTGGCAACGGATCAAGAGTTGATGTGATGGCCGTCGGCACGCTCTCCTTAGTTTTACCTTCGGGATTAGTTTTAAACCTCAATAAATGTTATTATGTGCCTGCGTTGAGCATGAACATCATATCTGGATCGTGTTTATTGCAAGACGGTTATTCATTTAAATCTGAGAATAATAGTTGTTCTATTTATATGAGTATCATCTTTTATGGTCATGCACCTGCTGTGAATGGTTTATTTCTTCTGAATCTCGAAAGGGATGAAACACACATCCATAACATTGAGGCTAAGAGATAGTGATAATTCTACTTATTTGTGGCACTGTCGTCTAGGTCATATTGGTGTAAAACGCATGAAGAAACTCCATTCTGATGGACTTTTGGAGTCTCTTGATTTTGAATAATTTGACACATGCGAACCATGCCTCATGGGCAAGATGATCAAAACCCCGTTCTCCGGAATGATGGAGCGAGCAACGGACTTGTTGGAAATCATACATACCGATGTATGCGGGCCGATGAGTGTTTCGACGCGCGGTGGATATCGCTACTTTCTCACTTTTACCGGTGACTTAAGTAGATATGGGTATATCTATTTGATGAAACATAAATCTGAAACATTTGAAAAGTTCAAGGAATTTCAGAATGAAGTGGAGAACCATCGTAACAAAAAAATTAAGTTTCTACGATCCGATCGTGGAGGTGAATATTTGAGTTATGATTTTCTCACGCATATTAAAGCAAGCGAAATCGTTTCGCAACTCACGCCACCCGGAACACCACAGCGCAATGGTGTGTCTGAACGCCGGAATCGAACTCTATTAGATATGGTCCGATCAATGATGTCTCTTACTGATTTGTCGTTATCATTTTGGGGTTATGCATTAAAAACCGTTGCATTCACTTTAAATAGGGCACCATTTAAATCCGTTGAGACGACACCGTATGAACTGTGGTTTGGTGCTAAACCTAGGTTGTCGTTTCTTAAAGTTTGGGGATGCGAAGCTTACGTCAAGAAGTTGATGCCGGACAAGCTCGAACCCAAAGCGGAGAAATGCGTCTTAAAGCTGCGTTTCATGATTATGAAATATGGCAAATGGATGTCAAGACTGCGTTCCTCAATGGCAACATTGATGAAGAGTTGTATATGATGCAACCCGAAGGTTTTGTCGATCCTAAGGATGCTGATAAAGTGTGCAAACTTCAGCGTTCCATTTATGGACTGAAGCAAGCATCTCGGAGTTGGAACCTTCGTTTTGATCAAGTGATCAAGAGCTTTGGATTTGTTCCAAATTGCTACGAAGCTTGTATCTACAAGAAAGTGAGTGGGAGCTCAGTGACATTTCTAGTACTATATGTGGATGACATATTGATTATTGGAAATGATATTGACATGCTTAACGATGTGAAGAGTTATTTGAACAAATGTTTTTCAATGAAAGACCTAGGGGAAGCTGCTTATATATTAGGCATGAAAATCTATAGAGATAGACAAAGACGCCTAATAGCTTTAAGCCAGAGTACATACCTAGACAAAGTTTTGAAAAGGTTCGGAATGGATAAGGCAAAGAAAGGTTCAGTGCCCATGTTGTCATGAAGATATTGAGCAAGGCTTAGTGTCCAGCTACGGTAAATGATAGAGAAGCTATGAGCAAAGTGCCTTATGCCTCGGCCATTGGTTCTATCATGTATGCCATGCTGTGTACTAGACCGGATGTGTCCAATGCTCTTAGTTTGACGAGCAGATACCAAAGTGATCCAGGAGTGGAACACTAGACAGCCGTGAAGAACATCCTAAAGTATTTAAATAGGACTAAAGAAATGTTCTTAGTCTATGGAGGTGATGAACAGGTCGTCTAAAGGGTTACGTCTATGCTAGTTTCGACACCGACAAGGATGATTCTAAATCTCAGACAGGATACGTTTATATTTTGAATGGATGAGCTGTGAGCTGGAGAAACTGCAAGCAAAGCGTGATCGCGGGATCTACAGTAGAAGCGGAATACATGGCTGCTGCAGAAGCATCAAGTGAAGGAGTTTGGATCAGGAACTTCATCACTGAGCTTGGTGTGGTTCCAAGTGCCTTGGACCCATTGGAGATATTGTGTGACAACACTGGCGCCATAGCACTGGCTAAGGAACCAAGATATCATACAAAGACCAAGCATATCAACCGCAAGTTTCATATAATCCGAGATTATATAATAGATGGAGATCTGAAGATTATCAAAGTACATACGGATCTGAATGTCGCAGATCCATTGACTAAACCTCTTCCACGAGCAAAACATGATCAGCACCTTAGTGCCATGGGTGTTAGATTGTTGCCAGATGTAAACTAGCTTATTGACTCTAGTGCAAGTGGGATACTCTTGGAATTATGCCCTAGAGGCAATAATAAAGATGTTATTATTATAATTCTTGTTCATGATAAAGTTTATATTCCATGCTAGAATTGTGTTAAGCGGAAACTTTAATACTTGTGTGGTTTATGAACAACACTGTGTCCCTAGTATGCCTCTAAGGACTAGCTCATTGATTAATGATGGTTAAGGTTTCCTAACCATAGACATGAGTTGTCGATTAATAATGAGATCATATCATTGGGAGAATGATATGATGGACATACCCAAATCAAGCAGAGCAATTAGATCGTGTCATCGTGTTCATCTTTGCGAAGCTTTTCTTATGTCAAATATTGTATTCCTTAGACCATGAGATAATGCAACTCCCTAGTATCATAAGAAAGCTTTGAGGTCATCAAACGTCATCCTATGAGAGGGTGATCATAAAGGTGTCTCTCAGGTGATCGGAAAGTACATGTTGGGTTGTATGTATCGAGATGGGATTTGTCCCTCCCAAGTCGGAGAGATATACTTCGGGCCCACTCGGTAATCGATATCAACACCGCTTGAAAGCACGTGGTTAAGGAGTTAATTACAAAGTGATATCGGATTACGGAACGAGTAAAGTACTTGCTGTGAACGAGATTGAACTAGGTATGCCGGTACCAACGATCGAATCTCGGGCAAGTAAAATATCGCGCGATGAAGGGAATATATATATATATATATATATATATATGGGATTGATTGAATCCTGGCATCGTGGTTCATCCGATATGATCATCGATGAATGTGTGGGAGTCAATATGGGTTTCCAGACCCCGCTGTTGATTATTGATAGAAGATCATGTCTGCATACTCTCGAACCCGAAGGGTCACACACTTAACGTGTCTCGACACTAGGATAGAATGGATAATTGGTTTATGAATTTTTTGTTCGGAGTCTCGGATGAGATCCAGGACGTCACGAGAGGTTCCGGAATGGTCTGGAGAATAAGATTCATATAAGGCAAAGCAGTTTTTGGAGTTTGGAATTGTTTCGGATTGTTCGGTATTGTACCAGAAGCTTCTAGAACCTTCCGGAGTGGGACCAACGTGGCCCCACTTGTCGGGAGGGGGCGTGGGCCTACGAGGGAGTGCCCTGGCTGCATTGGTCCAGGGACACAAGGCCCCATAGGCCCAGCCGGCCAAGCCCTAGGGGAAACCCTAGGGAGAGCTTCTAGAAGGAGGGGGAAACTTGCCCCCCACTCCTTCCCCTTGGCCGCCGGCCCTAGGCTTGGAGGAGGGCAGGCAGCCACCACCCTCTATATAAAGAGGGCTGGGGGCGCACCCTCACCACACACCACCTAAAGCCCTAGCCGCCCTGCTGCCCTCCTCTCTCTCTCCCTCCCGACTGCGCGTAGGCGAAGCCCTGCCGTAGAAACTCTCCACCATTTGCACCACGCCGTCGTGTTGTAGATCCAACCTATCTCTCCACCCCACTTGCTGGACCGAGGAAGGAGGAGACGTCGAGGTGCCGCACGTGTGCATCTCTCGGAGGCATCGCCACTTGCGGTGTTGGATCAGATCGGATCGCGAGCAGGAGAAGCTAGTACGACTACATCAACCACGTTCCGTTGTGCGAATCTTCAAGGGTATGAAGATCTCATCTATCCCCCCCTCGTTGTTTGCATCTCCTAGATTAGATCTTGGCTTTTCCCGTTCGCATCCGTAGAAAATTTTGATTTACTATGTTGTGAAACCCTTCAGACATACATCTTTGAAAGGTAGCAGGAGCATTACATAAACCAAAAGACATACGCCTATAAGCATAAGTACCATAAGGACAAGTGAAAGTAGTTTTCTCTTGGTCTTGTGCTTTCACAGCAATTTGAGAAAACCTAGAATAACCATCAAGAAAACAAAAGTGAGTCTTTTTGGACAACCTCTCAAGCATTTGATCAATAAAGGGCAAAGGATAATGATCTTTCTTAGTAACTTTATTAATCTTTCTAAAATCAATGCACATTATATACCCAGCCACTACTCTTTGCGGTATAAGCTCATTTTCTTCATTAGGCACAACAGTTATTCCCCCTTTCTTGGGAACACAATGAACATGGCTAACCCATTGACTGTCAGCAATAGGATAAATAATACCAGCATCAAGGAGTTTTAATACCTCATTCCTTACCACATCCTTCATCTTAGGATTCAGACGGCGTTGGTTCTCAACAACTGGTTTGGCATCAGGTTCTATATTAATAGCATGCTGGCATATAGTAGGAGAAATTCCTTTTAAATCATCAAGAGTACAACCCATAGCTCCTCGGTGTTTCTTCAGTATCTCCAATAACCTTTCTTCTTCCTTTCCTGAAACTTTAGAACTAATAATAACAGGATATACTTTCTTATTATCAAGATAAGCGTATTTAAGATCATCAGGTAAAGGTTTTAATTCGAAAACGGGGTCCTCTTTAGGTGGTAGTGTGGTACCCAAATCTTCCACAGGTAGATTATGCTTAAGTAACTCAGGCTGACGAAGGAAAACCTCGTCAATCTCATTTCTTTCCTTCATGAAGACATCGCTTTCGTGATCTTCCTTAAACTGCTGCAAGGCATTGTTAGGAGCAAGAGAAATAGCAGAAAGTTGTTCAACCCTGAAATCATCATTAGGCAGTTCATTTTCATAAGGAGTTTTGGAAAATTTGGAAAAATTAAACTCATAAGACTCTCCATCAATCTTAGTCAAAACTTTTTGCTTCCTACAATCTATAATAGCCCCACAAGTATTCAGGAAGGGTCTACCAAAGTTAATAGGATAGGTTTTACTAGCTTCTTTACCAAGTACTAGAAAATCAGCAAGATATTTAATCTTACCACAAAGGACCTTCACATGTCTTACAATGCCAATGGGGCAAACTTGCTCTATATTGGCAAGGTGAATAACCACATCAATGTCCTAAAGTTCACAAGGACCAATTTCATGCATAATTTCCCTGTAAAGCTCATAAGGTATAGCACTAGAATTAGCACCAATATCACATAAACCATAATAGCTATGATTACCAATTCTACCAGAAAGCACAGTGACACTAGATTTTCTAGCCTCTTTAGGATGAGAAACAATATTAGTAGCGTCTTCACAGAAGACAATATGCTCATCCTCTATATTTCTAGTGACTAGATCTTTCACAATATCTACCATAGGATCAATATCAATGAGCTCATCAGGCTCCACAGTTTTCTTTGCACTTTTGCTAACCACATTAGCTATAATGGAATGTTCCCTTACCTTAGTAGGAAAAGGGATTTTCTCCACATAAGGTTCAGGCAAAATAAGATCAACAGTACAAACCTCTATGCTAGCAGGAACATGGGTGACAATGTCTTTATAAGGAGCATGGTACTTGTCCCACTCTTTCTTGGGAATTTCAATATAAGAGGCAAAGGCATTAGAACATTTTGCAAAAACTTGAGGATCAAGACCAAACTCATTACTAATATCATGGAAGTCATCAGTTCCCTTAAAAGATTTAATGCATTCATAATAATAGTTTATACCTAACTTCCTTCCTTTGTCATTCTCCCAAGCTTCAGTGTTCTCTTGAATACTGTCTAGTAGATCCCATTTAGCTTCTTCCTTCATACGTGTGAATGATCCAGCACAAGAAGCATCTAATAAATCTTTATCATGAAGAGAAAGCCTAGCATAAAAGTTATTGATAATAATATTGTTAGGGAGTTCATGAATAGGACATTTAAGCATTAGTAACTTTAATCTCACCAAGCTTGAGTTGTACTCTCTCCATCACGAGGCCAAAAGTTATATACCAGATTTCTATCCTTATGAATCTCACTTGGAGGATAGAATTTAGAATAAAAGAGAGATGCCATCTCCTCCCATTCCATGGATTGTCCATTCTTTAGCAGCTTATACCATTCTTCTGCTCTCCCTTTCAAGGATATGGAGAGTAACTTCTTCTTCACCTGTTCAATTGTGATACCTGCACACTTAAACAACTCGCATAATTCATGGATAAAAAGCAAGTGATCACCAGGATGGATAGTTCCATCCCCAAAATAATAATTATACATAACACGATCAACAATACTTGTAGGTATCTTAAAAGGATCTATCTCAATAGGTGGTTTTTCATCTACTACCCTAGCAGTGGTAGTAGTTTTCCCAAACAGAAAACCAAGTGGGTTATCCATATTGGAAACAAAGTAACAAGCAGTAACAAAGAGCAATACTCATAGTAGAAGTTTCCTTTACCAGTTTCACTCTTCAATAGCTCTCCACTCCCCGGCAACGGCGCCAGAAAATAGTCTTGATGACCCACAAGTATAGGGGGTGTATCGCAGTACTTTCGATAAATAGGAGTGTCGATCCCAACAAGGAGAAGAAGGTGTTGACTAGTGGTGTGGAGCAGGAAATACCTATGAATACTTAGCAAGTAGATTTTTAGTGGTTTTCTGATAAGGCAACAAAACAAAGAGCAAGTAACAAAGAACAAACGCAGCAAGTGGCCCAATCCTTTCTTAGCAAACGACAAGCCGGTGGAAATACTTATAAGGACCAAACGTTATCGAGGACACATGGGAATTCTGTCAAGTGCTTTCGCTTCAAATAGCTGAGTACTCTTCTTTTGTGTTGTAAGTGTTGTGTGGGTGAACCTGTGCTAATGTACCGACCTTACTTGGACTAATACATACTTGTGATTAAACCCCTGCAAACATCCGTAACTATAGGAAAGTAATTAAGATATAAATCTAACCACAACCTTAAACTCTGAGATCCTATGCTCCCTTATGCAATGGTGTCCTAACGGGGGTTCAGGTTTCTGTCACTCCGGCAACCCCACAATTAGTAGCCAAATACATAATGCATTCCCCTAGGCCGATAAATGGTGAAGTATCATGTAGTCGACGTTCACATGACACCACTAGAAGAATAGCATCACAACTTAAATACTAAACCATTGAATAATAACTCAACACAAATCCACTAATAACAACATGACTTCTCCCATGTCCTCAAGAACTAAACGAACTACTCGTGAGACATAATATGGATCAAGATCAAAGATGATATGATAATGGATAACAATCTGAACATAAACAATAATCCAATGGTTCCACTCACAAGCATCAACTACAATAGTAATTAACACCGGGAAAGTTTCCCCTAAGAACTAAAGCAATATCCAACACAATTGTTATAGCGGGACGGAGTGATGATGATGGTGCTAGTGGAGATGATGGTGTGGATGATGATGATGATCCCGATGAAGCCTAGCTTGATGATGGTGTTGATGGCGATGATCTTCCCTCTCCGGGAAGGAATTCCCCAACAGAAATCTGTCTGTCGGAGAGATCTTTCTCTCTCGGTGTTTTCTGCCCCGTAGAGGCGGCGGAAATCTATTTGTGGTCGCCCCCTCGTATTAGGGTTCCATAGGGAAGATATAGGCGAAGGGGCGGAGTCGGGCCGAGGTGGGTACACACTAGGCGCGCCTAGGTGGGCCTCGACTAGGAGGTGTGGGCCCCTGCGCCCTCCTTCTGGCTTCCTCAATCTTCTGGAAAAATAATATTTTCCCATATTTTTCTGGTATTTTTCTGATCTTCGCAAAATTGCATCAAAACGCCTTCTTTTCCATCAGAATCCAGACCCCGGCAGTTCATCCTCCAAGAATCATCCAACATGCATAAACAGTGGAAAATACATAAGTAATACCTCATAATAAGACATATATCAATGAATAGAGGTAAATTATGATATATAATGGTGATGCAAATTGGACGTATCACCTTATTACAAGGGTGACCTAGCAACACAAAGGAATACTTCTTTCACCTATGTGTTCTACAACATGTAGCCACCATAAAAGTACCATTAAAACATTGCAATTGTGTGTACCTTTACTATATATAACATGATAATCACCATAGATGGAGAAGAGAGGATTAAGTGAACGCATGAACCCATGTCCATTGTTCCTATAAAATAAAACCCTTGTCTTGTCCTCTTGAATTGAAGAGGATTGGGACACTTTTATATTCTTGTTTTGTTACATTAAACTTCCAACCTTTAAAACAACCATCTTATTCCTTAAAACTTGTTTAGTGCATAGTCAACTAAAACTTGTGACACTTTAGTTGTATAGAATAGATAGCTTTTCCTTCTTGCTCCCGCAGATCGACACCCTACTTCCACATTGAGAGGTACTATGGTGATCCCCTGCACTTGGGGGTTATCACATGCTCGTTCACAGAGTTGTTCTCCTCCATTTTAGCACTAAAAAACTTTTCAGATATCTCATATCTCTCGGCACGAATTTGTTCCCCAAACATAGTTTTGAGTTACTCCACCGTGACATCAGCATCAGTAGGTTCAAAACGCTTTTGGATTTAGGGCTCCAATGATTGGAGTATCACACATCGCACAATAGTGTAGTCATCAAACTTTGTGTCATACACAGTATGCTCCTCCTGAGGAGCATCATCTGCAGGGGATTCACCTAACGGACCATCAAGTACATAGGACCTTTTTATACCCGCGAGGACAATCCTCAAGTTGCGATGCTAGTTTGTGAAGTTAGATCCATTGTCTAGCATCTTTTCTTTCTCAATGAATGCATTGAAATTGAATGGAGGGGGTGCCATGATCTACAATGTATTTGCAAATACTATTTAGACTAGGTTTATAATAGATAGAGTTCAAGCTAATTCTAAATTACTTATATGAACTCCCAATTAAAACGACATACCTCTAGTCATGTTAGTGATTACATGAACCAAATTCACTACTCCATGACCGATCATCACGAGTGGTGGCGTAGCTCCAATGACGAGCATCGTATGGTCATCATATCTCCATATGACTCGTGCTTTACATTTCGGTTCATGTTCCGGGGCCATGTATGTATGTGCTAGGCTCTTCAAGTAAGAACCTTAGTATTCGCGTGTGTAAAACTGTCTTACACCCGTCGTATGCGAACATAGAATCTATCACACCCGATCATCACATGGTGCTTCAAGACGATGAACTTCCTTAACCGTTCATACTAAGGAAGAACATATTATTATATTGATATTTAGTGGGAGGGATCATCTTATAATGCTATCGAGGAAATCAAATACTACTAAGGTAATCAAATCAACGCAAAATAAGATGCATCAAAGGATAAACATCACATGCATATATAATATGGTATGGTCCTTCTCGCATTCAATCTCCCATCTCATGCATCATGGCATGATCTCCTCCATTCCACTGGCATATCATCAAGGTCCATGGCGCCACCATCAAGGTTGTTATCCACTAATCTAATTACATGGATTTCTATTTTCTGTCACGCAGGCCATAAAATAAAATAAAAACCATATGGCTCATGTCGGTTGTTT
Organism: Avena insularis; assembly: GCA_023614405.1. Lineage (NCBI taxonomy): Eukaryota > Viridiplantae > Streptophyta > Magnoliopsida > Poales > Poaceae > Avena > Avena insularis. Next base: position 330,529,941 of record CM042693.1, read on the forward strand.
TACAATAAAACACATTGTATACAACAAAATTTGTATCATAGACCATATCACATTACATGCCCGACAAAAACAAGTTAGACGTATGCCTCTAATTTATTTTTTCTTATTTTACGCGGTTGTGGGCTTTCTAGGAAAGAACCGTTCTACCTACAAACTTCAGCCATGATACGTTGGAAACGTATCTATAATTTTTGATGCGCCATGCTTGTTTAGTATCTACTTTGATTTGCCTTGTCTACACTTTGGGGTGCTTTTTACATGTTTTCGGGTACTAACCTACTAATAAGTTGCAACAGTGCCAGATGCCTGTTTTCTGCTGTTTTTGGTTTCAGAAAAGTTAGTAAAAAAATATTCTTAGCATTAGACGGGACAAACGTCAAAGTCAATTACTTTCTGTGAGGAACAAGAAGTCTAGAGAGGAGCCGGAGAGGCCAGACAGGGCGGCCAGACCCACCCTAGGAGCGGGTGGGCCCTGCCCCACGCCTGGGAGGGGGTGTGGGGCCCCTGGCCGCCGCCTCGTCCTCCCCCTTCGCCTATAAGAAGCCCCCGATGCAGAAACCCTAAGTACCCGATCAAATCTCCACAAAACCGTCTGTAGGCGCCGCCACCATTGTCCCTAGATCGGGGATCAAGTTCTTCCCAAGCACCATTGGAGGAGATCATCCCAGAGGCCTTCTCTCCGGTATGATGCGTGAATAGTTCCACCTTGGACTATGGGCCCATGTAGTAGCTAGATGGTTGTATCTACTCCTTTGTGCTTTCATGTATAGATCTTGTGAGCTCTGTTCATGATCAAGATCTAATCTATTTGTAATCATGCATGTTGTGTTTGCGGGGATCCGATGGATATTGAGATTATTATGTTGGTTTGATTAATGGTTTTGTCTTTATGATTCTATCATGTCTTTGTTGTTTGTGATCTTGCATGCTCTCCGTTGTTAGTATCTATCTTGGCCAAGTAGTTGCTAGTGACTCCAAGAGGGGGTATTTATGCTCGATAGTGGGTTCATGCCTCTAGTTTCCAAGGTAAGTGACAATAATCTCTTCGGTTGTAGATGCGCTATTGCTACTAGGGAGAAAACAACGGTCTCTTGTTCATGGAACATGTGGACTGTTTACCTTACACACTTTGCTTAAGCTTGTTATGCATTGCTTGCAACTTAATACTGGAGGGGGTTCGGATGATAACCTGAAGGTGGACTTCTAGTCATAGATGCAGTTGGATGGCGCTCTAGGTATCTTGTTGTATTGCCCAATCGAATCTCATAGGATCTTTCTGACTAGTAATTGCATTGTTATGCCTTACTTAGTTCCTGTCAATTGCCCTGTTGTAATTTGTTTACCCTTCATGCCATGTTGTTTATCTAAGGAGAGCATCTCTAGGGAACTATGGGCCCCGGTCCAAACTTTACCATTGATACATCTTCCACTGTTACTTGTTTACTTGCTGCAAACCATTACCTTCCACACCATACGTTTAATCCTTTGTTACAGCAAACCGGTGAGCTTGACAACCTCACTGATTCATTGGGACAAAGTCTTGAGTTTGTGTTGTGCAGGTCTCCATGTTGCTTGCAACACCTTTGAGACGTTTCCTTCCTCCTTCAGGTTCGATAACCTCGGTCTCTACTGAGGGAAACTTGCTGCTGTGCTCATCACACCTTGCTCTTGGGGTTCCAACGAAGTGTCCCACGTCAACATTGGGTGCACGCATCAAGATTTCTGGCGCCGTTGCCTGGGAGGCTAAGGACGTTTTCACAAGGGGAGTCCTTCACTTCCTTTCTCTTACTTTGTTTTTAGTTGCTTGTTTCTTTTGCTTGGTTTTGTTTGCCTCTTTTCAAAAAAAAACAAAAAAAACTAGTCTAGTTTAGTTTGCTTGCTTTATTCAAAAACACAAAAAAATAGTTCCTACCCTAGTTGCCACCTTGCTCTAGCTCACCATGTTGCTCCCAAAGTCCGCACTGAAATATCTTGCAATAGGTAGTGGCTCTATAATTGGGAAAGATAATATTGAAGAATTCTTTAATCATATTAGCAAGCATGAAGATATCGAGGAAAAATCTATAGCAGAGCTTGCTCCTAATTATGAGATTGCTGCAGCTTCTTTAGTTCATATGTTGGAGGCTAGGTTTGTTAGCTTTAACCCCTTCATACAATTCTTGTTTCTAAAACTAAAAGAAGAAAAGAATGCTGAAAAGAGAGAATTCATCCTTGAAACTTTATCAAAAGAATTTCATGATGTTGCTAGGGAGGCCAAAAAGGTTTTTGAGCGTTTCAATATGCTAGGCTCAAGTGTAGATGTTGTGGGTATTTCTGATAAAACTAAGCCTAGAGAAGAATTCGAGATACCCATACCCTTTAAGCTTGTTGGAATGCATGAAGCCTTTGAAAATAATTTTGATTGGATTGCTCCTGAAAACCTTTTTGATGAAAGTAATAGACCAAAGAGAGATTATAAGGTATCCTCCAAAACCCATTTGGATGAGATACCTTTCATAGTTGAAGACTTTGCAAGTATGGATGTTAATGCTTCTTCATTTGAAAATACTTGATTCTTCTTGCTTCTTGTGCCTAACTTAAAGGCGTTAAATAAAAGTACTTGTTAGGAGATAACCCAAGAGTTTCCTTGAGTCTTAGAAGTTATTACTTCAGTAATGACCTCCCCTAATACTTTTTGTTTTATTTTTGTGCCAAGAATGACCTCTAATGAGAGGGAAGTAAGATTTGGGGAGTTGCTGTCCCAAAACAGATTTCTGTCCTCCGCCAAAAATATTCGTGAGGAGTCTCTGTAACTCGGATTGAGCTAAAAATTTACGAATAAATCCCCTAGTATGTTCGATAACTTTCAATAGTTCAACAATTTTTGATTTGAGCAACATAAGATGTTCAAAATAATCGGTTTCTACCTGTTGGTCTGTTCTGACAGATTTCTGCCATTATTTGCATTTTGCTTCTTATTGATTCCTTTTTTAGTTCTCTTTAGGTGAATTGAGATTTTTGAAGGAGTTACTACAATAGCTTGTGTTTTTATTGAAAATCCTTGCTGTTCCAAAGCTTTTCCAAAGGTCTAATATCTTTTGAATAAACTAATGTTGTTAATGAAGATTGTGTGAAGTTTTGTATGAAGGAAAAATTTCAGGTGTAGAGAGAGAATGATGCAATGAGATGAAGAATGGACCTAAATCTTGGGGATGCCACCATGGTTTCACCCCAAGAAATATCCAAGAGTTACAAGAGTCAAAGCTTGGGGATGCCCAAGGCATCCCCTTCTTCATCAATAAAAAGCTCAGGTCTGTCTAGACACTTCGTTTTTATTGTTTCGTGCTCAGTTTTGTTGTTCTTGGAGCGTCTTAGTTTTCATTTGCTTTGCTTAGGTTGTTTAGTTTGCTTTAATAAAGAAGTTTGGACCCCCGTTCTCGCTATGTTGTTTTGCAAATAAGTTGCTTGGTGTTGGAAAGGAGTAGTAAGTTCTTGCTTGAAGTGCAAGAGGAGCTTGCATTGACTGTGACTTAGACTTTAGCATGCCATGCTAGATGTTGTTTTGACCTTATGCTTAGTGATTATTGCTGTAGTATGTCTTGTTCCAAACAATTGGGATTGCTTAGTGTGTCTTGAAGAAATTATGCATTGGTTTAACATGCAAAAGCATAGTATTGTGGTATTCTCCTTTGATGCTTTGCTTGGGTTGACTTGGCACATGCTCACACCATGTTATGACTATGACAAGTCACCATTAGCCTCTATGATCATTTAATCCTCGACTTGTGGTACCACTCTTTGCTTTGATTAGTATGTTTTGTTGCACTGCATGATTATGGCCATTATGCTCTCTTAGTTGGTTGCTCCCAGTCTTTTTCTAGCCTCCACTTGTATGAGTAAGCTCTACTCATGCTTCCAACTCCCAAGAAACCAAGTTTTTCCAAAGTGTCCACTATAAACTCCTATGCATGGTGTGTTACACCATTCCAAGTATATTCTTGTTTTCAACTATCTTCCAATTAAAAACTATTTTGTTATGTGAAAACTTTGTGATTAAAGCCCTGACGAACTTGATGGCACACTTTATATTCTTTTCCCCTAATAAACTTGAACCATTGTGACAACTTTGTTGTATATGCTGGAACTTATAAGTTGGAATTAGCAGAACCGTGCTGCCACGGGGAACGTTTTCAACATTGCACTTATACTTTGTACTCAGTTGATATCATGCTCTTTTGTCTATGGATGTCACCGGTGTGAAATAAAGAGGAAACTTGTAAGTCCATGGAGTTTGTATCCTGTGTTAGAGAAACACCTGGGACGCTAGCCTAAGTCATGCCTAATCATGGTGGAAACTTGCAGCATCACCATAATGAGCTATCTATGAAGCATCCTCAATAAAAAAGCTATGCATATGGTAAATAAAAACATTGCTGAGATGCTCATTGTCTGCTTGCCTTGTCATTTTGGTTATGGGAAAGCTCCTGTACCATGTGTAAGGGGTACCCCATTGGCGGTTCTCAATGATATGCAAATACCTACAATGACAAGAACTTACCTGGGCCCAAAGTTGAGTATGCATGAGGTGTGGCCCTCGTATTCAAGGGACTTGAGATTTCCAACTTATACTTTGTCAAGCATATACTCCATCTTTGCCACTTTAACCTTAACCACTTCAAGATGCTTATGATAGGGGCAATGAGGGCTGAAAGCTAACAAGTACCATAATTTTTGGAAGCTCTTATTGAAACTTGTAATCCCTGCTTCCTTTACAAAAAAGGGCCTTCCTTCCACCACTATTGAGTCTCCACCTTCTACCTTTAGGCACCATTAAGAGAGCATAGTTGTCATTCTGTGTGCAGTGTTCCAAAGCTTATTGATTGATGCATATTGTGATATTACTTGTTCTTGTGCTATTTGTTTCTAGTCATGTAACATCCCTAAAATCATGTTTCAAAACTCATGCATATCATCCATGCATCCATGATCATTTAGGGTTCCTTTTCAAAACCAATTCAAAAACAGGAGCATCTGATGCTCATTATTTTATGTGAGTAACCATTAATCAAATACCATTCTCAATTGAGAGATTAATTGTTTTAACCAAGCTTTGCTTGTTCTCTTGTTGTTTTGGTTGAATGTTAGTGCCTGGACCAAAATATACAGAACAGAAATGGTTTTAAAACCATTTTCAAAAATTATTCAAATCAAGTGCTATAGCACTGTTTATTTTGTTTGATCAAAGGGACCAAGCTAGTACAGAGAGACCACATGGTTTTATGCCCCAAAATATGAGTGTTACACTCTACAAAAATCCAGAAAAGATTTGAATTCAAATTGCATTGTAATTTGTTTGAAAATGAATCTAGAAAATCAAAACAGAAATAGAAAAGGAATAAAGAAAAGAAAAAGGGTCGGCGTTGCCAATCTGGCACAACACTGGATCTAGCCCAACAACCAGCCCACCCGGGGTTTCCCTCTCCCTCTGTTTCTCACCCACGCGAGCACCCCCCCTCTTGCTGATGCCCCGGACCCACCTCCACGTCACCCCTTCGTCCCCGAATCACGCCCGCGACCAGCTCCGCCGCGGCCGTTTCTTCCCGACGATCTCGCGCTTGATTACGAGTTACTGCAGGCGTAATTCCCTCTCTCGCCCCGGCTACTTAAACCCCTCCTTACTCCGCTCCATTCCCCTCACTCACCAACCACAGAGCACCGCTAGGCTGTCCACAATCGAACTCGCGACGCCGCTGTCCCGAACCACTCCGGCGAGCTATCACGGTGAGTCTCGTGTTCCCCTTGCTTTATGGTTCACGCGAGCTGCTTCGCAATCCTCTTGCGCATCTTCTCATGCCTCTGTTTTGTTCTGAATCGCCCTAGACCATCGCCATCGTCCACCTCTGGGAACGACTGAAGCTCACCTCGACTTCTGTTTGGATCCTTGCACCCCAGAACATCGTCTTCGACTCTGACAGGAAGCACCCGACGTCGCCAGCAACTCCGACGAGGTCCTGCTGCCAAGTCCGTGCGCCCCTGCCCCTCTGTTGACCACCTCGAGCACCGCGACGACCTCACGAGCTCGGTAAGCCCCTCTGTTTACTCCCTTGCTTCCTAGAATCGCTGCACCATCGCCGGTAGTTCCTTCGCCACCGCTGAGCCCATGAGCATCGCCGATTTAGAGTCAGAGAGTTTTGATCCACTGGATCTAGATCCAGTGGTTTAGATTAGAAGCTAGGCCAAAGAGGTACGGGCAGATCAGAGCCGCATGATTTAAGTTAGATCTAACGGTGCGCGTGTGTGATCCGCGCGAAGCGGTACCATCCAATCAGAAAGCGCCGCGTGGCATGTGATTCGTTTTAAAATTATGAATTAGATCTATTAGATGTTTAAACTTGTTTAAATCATAACTTTTGATTCCCACGTCCAATTTTGACAAATTTTATATCAATGGAATCAGGAGAGAAAATCCTTTCCATTTATGCAATGTGTTTAATATTTTGCTTCTGTTAAAATGGTTGTTTTTGCAGAAACATTTGTAGGCATAATTTGGGTATAATAATTATTTGAAAAATGTTATATTGTTCAAATAAAGTTTATTTGGCAAGTTTTGAACTTTTTTATGATTCAGTACTGTGCACTTGTCTTGTTTGGTATAGAAAATCATCACATGGCATTTTGCATGCATCCATATATTTTTGCTTGTATATATTTTGTATGTGATTTTGGTGCTATTATTTTATGTGTAGATTTTGGTGCAAATAGTGATTGTGATTGTGAGGATTGTTCCTAATCTCCAAACTACCAAGGCAAGTGGTGCTTCATGATATTATTCCTATGTCTTTCAACTATGCACTAGAAATATTTTGCTAGACTTGCATGAATATTTTGGTCTATATGCTATGCTTGGGAAATCCTAGTAGTTGTAGAATTGCTAGAAATTTCTAAGTTAAGATGCTTATGTATGCCATGCTTAGCCTAGCTAGTAGCAAACAAGGGTGGTTATATATTCATGCTATGATAAAATATTTCTAAGTCTTTGGACTTGTGTTTTGCTTAATAAAACAACTAAGTGAATGAAGCACCTGGGTGGAATGGAAGGAATGGTTTATGTTGAGTGGTTACACAAGGCCCATTTCTATGGTTTACCTTGTGTATCTCACTTGTGGAAAGCCACCCAGGAACAAAGGGATTTGAGATGCCAAATGTTAAGAAGCTTCTAGTGCAGCCACTTGGCATTATGGGCTCTGCCTGGATCATATAGGTAGCTATAACTTAGCCATTTGGACAGTTGGTGGTAGTGGGATGATAGGTTGGAGCGCGTCCATTTGGTCTAAGGGAAGGCTTCTGAAAGGTCCTGTCTTGGTGAAAATCAAGTCTTGTGGGGAAAGTGCATAACCTATGCAGATGGAAGAAGCTAAGTACTTAGCCATGTCGCTGGTATTGGACAACTTGAGCATCAAGACATGGAAGCTATCAAGAATCTCCTCATCCCAATTTCTAAGTAAAAACTTGTGGTTGAACAAGGGTGAAGGTTCATCAATGTCTATTGGTGGTTCCTTGGGAAAGTTTTTGTCAAAGAAAAACTTAGTGTTTTCAACTAATAGGTAAAACCTATTTTGAGCAAAGTAAGTCTAAGCTACACTTAGCCAAAATGCATATAGTATTTAGACTACCAATATTCTACTAAGGTATCACTTGCCAATACTATTCCAATGTATTGACCCACTGTGGATGTAACTTGTGATGTTGCAGGTTGTTCTGATGATGATTAGGGGTCATGAGTCTGCACTCAACATGCTTGCCTATGGCACATGAAGATGAAGACTTATTTATCTTATTATAAATTTGAACTCTTGTATTAGGCCTGTGGCCATGGAGTTTGTAAAAGACTATGTGTGTCTCTGGAATGATATGTAATAATGACCTTTGTTTCTGTGTACTTCATCTTAAATTGTGGATGCTAGCATTGATCCAGGGACTAGCATTGCAATCACAGGGATCCTTACCTTTATAAAGGGAGGGATCTTACAGATGGTATCAGAGCACTGTGTTGCCTGTAGGATTATGACCCTAGGATTGGAAACCACTAAGGAAAAAAATTCAACAACTTCCACACTCGTCTTTTCTTCTCGTAAACTTTTCTAATCTTCTTTCTCATATCTATTTGTAGATGAACTCCATCAACGAAGCCGTGAAGAAGGGACCACTCATGACTATGACTTTGGAATGTGAGTCAGAATTCCCCAAGGCTCTCAAGGACCTCATGGTTTCCATGGGAATACATGGTGCAGCTGTGTACAAAGGTTTTCCTGTGATGGATGAAGGAGTTGAGTACTGGTGTGTGCAACTTCACTTGTATAAAAACAAGGAAGACAACCACAAGGACTCGGGATTCTGCATGGTCACCAACTCAGTGATGCACACCACATTCTTTGATTCAGCAAGGGATGCAACTTGGAAGGCCATCAAAGAACTTGGTGATAGAATCAAGTGCAGAATGCTTAACACCTAGAATGACCTTAGGGAAGAAAAGAAGCATACCCAAGAGTTATAGGCTACCAACCAAAGTTTAAGGAAGGACATCATAGACTTAGCAATGGAGTCATGTGATCTAGATAAACAGATTGCCTCTAGGGATGCCCTGTTAGCCAACTTGGCAAGTGAGATGGGATTGTAACGTACTTCGTTAGTTGGACCACCACACTTATCATTTTATTTCCCAAATGTTGTTTAAAATAAGTTGAACCTTGGTTGTTTGTAATGGATCCATGTATGCCATGACTTGTGTGTTTTGATTTCCAAAGATATGCATGTGATGCCTTGTCTTGTGATTTATCTTAAATTATGTTGATTCTAACCTTTTCTATCTTATTAAATAGATTCCTAATGTTACTATCAGCACGGCTGAAGAGTTCAAGGGAACTCGTTTTGGCACTCGTATTATTGGACACATCCGGTCTAGTACACAGCATGGCATACATGATGGAACCTATGGCCGAGGCATAAGGCACTTTGCTCATAGCTTCCCTATCATTTACCGTAGCTGGACACTGAGCCTTGCTCAATATCTTACCTGACAACATAGGCACTGAACCTTTCAATGCCTTATCCATTCTGAACCTTTTCAGAACTTTGTCTAGGTATGTACTCTGGCTTAAAACTATCAGGCGTCTTTGTCTATCTCTATAGATTTTGATGCCCAATATATAAGCAGCTTCACCTAGGTCTTTCATTGAAAAACACTTGTTCAAATAACTCTTCACATCGTTAAGCATGTTGATGTCATTTCCGATAATCAATATGTCATCCACATATAGTACCAGAAACGTCACCGAGCTCCCACTCACTTTCTTGTAGATGCAAGCTTCGTAGCAATTTGGAACAAATCCAAAGCTCTTGATCACTTGATCAAAACGAAGGTTCCAACTCCGAGATGCTTGCTTCAGTCCATAAATGGAACGCTGAAGTTTGCATACTTTATCAGCATCCTTAGGATCGACAAAACCTTCGGGTTGCATCATATACAACTCTTCATCAATGTTGCCATTGAGGAAAGCAGTCTTGACATCCATTTGCCATATTTCATAATCATGAAATGCAGCAATTGCTAATAAAATCCGAATGGACTTAAACATCGCTACGGGAGAGAAAGTCTCATCGTAGTCAACACCTTGAACTTGTCGAAAACCTTTTGCGACAAGCCGTGCTTTATAGATGGTAACATTACCATCCGCGTCCGTTTTCTTCTTGAAGATCCATTTGCACTCAACGGCCTTTCGGTCGCTAGGAGGGTCCACCAAAGTCCATACTTGGTTTTCGCTCATGGATCCCAATTCGGATTTCATGGCTTCTAGCCATTTCTCAGAGTCTGGGCTCATCATCGCTTCCTCATAGTTCGTAGGTTCACCGTCTTCTACTAACAAGACAGTCAAGACAGGGTTGCCGTACCACTCAGGAGGGGCACGCGACCTTGTCGACCTGCGGACGTTCGATGCAAAGATCGTCCAAGCTTCATGATCCTTGTCATTAGCTTCCTCTATCGTTAGTGCGGTGACCTTGGAACAATTTCAGGTGCTGCGCTACTCTCCAATTCAAGAGAAGGTTCAATAACCTCGTCTAGCTCTACTTTCCTCCACTCACCTCTTTCGAGAGAAACTCCTTCTCAAGAAAGGAACCGTTCTTCGACAAACACTTTGCCTTGGTTACGTGATAGAAGGTATACCCAATAGTTTCCTTAGGGTATCCTATGAAGACGCATTTCTCCGCTTTGGGTTCGAGCTTGTCGGCATCAACTTCTTGGCGTAAGCTTCGCATCCCCAAACTTTAAAGCGACAACTTAGGTTTAGCACCAAACCACAGTTCATACGGTGTCGCCTCAACAGTTTAGATGGAGCCCTATTTAAAGTGAATGCAGCGGTTTCTAATGCATAACCCCAAAATGATAACGGCAAATCAGTAAGAGACATCATCGATCGGACCATATCTAATAGGGTTCGATTCGGTGTTCGACACACCATTGCTGTGGTGTTCCGGGTGGCGTGAGTTGTGAAACGATTCCACTTGCTTTGAGATGCGTGAGAAAATCATAACTCAAATATTCGCCCCCACGATCGGATCGTAGAAACTTAATCTTTCTGTTACGATGGTTCTCTACTTCATTCTGAATTTCTTTGAACTTTTCAAACGTTTCAGATTTATATTTCATTAAATAGATATACCCATATCTACTTAAGTCATCGGTAAAAGTGAGAAAATAGCGATATCCACCGCGCGTCGAAACACTCATCGGTCCGCATACATCGGTATGTATGATTTCCAACAAGTCCGTTGCTCGCTCCATCATACCGAAGAACGGGGTTTTGATCATCTTGCCCATGAGGCATGGTTCGCATGTGTCAAATGATTCAAAATCAAGAGACTCCAAAAGTCCATCAGAATGGAGTTTCTTCATGCGCTTTACACCAATATGACCTGAGCAGCGATTACCACAAATAAGTAGTATTATCACTATCTACTTTGCATCTCTTAGCCTCAATGTTATGGATGTGTGTTTCATCCCTTTCGAGATTTAGAAGAAATAAACCACTCACAAGAGGTGCATGACCATAAAAGATGTTACTCATATAAATAGAACAACCATTATTCTCCGATTTAAATGAATAACCGTCTTGCAATAAACACGATCCAGAAATAATGTTCATGCTCAACGCAGGCACATAATAACATTTATTAAGGTTTAAAACTAATCCCGAAGGTAAAACTAAGGAGAGTGTGCCGATGGCCATCACATCAACTCTTGATCTGCTAACGCCGCGCGTCACCTCATCCCTCGCAAGCGCCCGTCTATTCCGTAGCTCCTGTTTGAGTTACAAATATTAGCAACGAACGATATCAAATACCCGAGCACTACAACGAGGGCTAGTAAGGAAAACATCAATAACATGTATATCAAATATACCTTTGATGGTGCCAGCCTTCTTGTCCGCTAAGTACTTGAACGATTCTTCCGGTGACCCTTGTCCTTGCAATAGAAGCACTCGGTCGGCTTGGGACCAGACTTGAGCTTCTTCTCGGCGAGGGCAGCGCTTGCCGCCTCCTTTCTTGAAGGGCTTCTTTGCACCCTTACCTTTCTTGAAGGTGGGGGGCTTGTTGACCATCAACACATGATTATTCTTTTTGATGTTCACCTCCGCTAAATCTTAGCAAAGAGCTCAGTGATCATATCAGTGGAACCAATCTGATTGTGATCAACTACAAAACTTTTGTAGATAGGAGTGTCAATCTTGAGCTCCTCTGGAATCTTGCAGTCCAGTTGCTCAAGGCGTTGAGTGTAGCCCGTCATCTTAATGGCGTGCTCACTAACGGAACTCCCTTCCTCCATCTTGTAGTTAAAGAATTTCTTAGAGATCTCATATCTCTCAGAACGGGCTTGAGTCTGAAACATGTTTTTCAGCTCCTCGAGAATCTCAAAGGGCCGGAACTCCTCAAAAGCGATTTTGAAGATCTGATTCCATAGCATACAACATGGCAATCTTAATCAAATCATAATCATCCTTCTTGCGGTGATAAACAGCTTTCTCATCAGGCGCATCTACAAAGAGCGCCACCTAGCGCTTTCTCAAGGACATAGTCCTTTTGTCCATGCCAGAATGATTCTCAGAATGCGGAACCATTTGGTGAAGTTAGACCCATTGTTTCTAAGCTTTTCTATCTCAGCAAAAACGTTGAAGTTGAAGTTGGATTTGGCCATGTGATCTACAGTATTTGCAAGTACAACTTAGACTATGTTCATGATAAATAGTTCAACTTAATCAAATTACTAGATAAACTCCCACTAAATTCAACATCCCTCAAGTTGTTTAGTGAACACGATCCAAATTCACCACACCTAATCCGATCTTCACGAGAAGAGATGTGGTTTCAATGGTGGACAACGAAGTGTCGATCATATCATTCATATGACTCGTGCTTAACCTTTCGGTTCATGTGTTCCGAGGCCATGTCTGTACATGCTAGGCTCGTCAAGTTAGACCCAAGTATTTCCGCATGTGCAAAACTGGCTTGCACCCGTTGTATGTGAGCGTAGAGTCTATAGCACCCGATCATCACGTGATGCTTGGACACGACGAACTTTCGCAATGGTGCATACATGGGGAGAACACAGTTTTATCTTGATCTTTAAGTGAGGAATCATCTTATAATGCTACCGTCGCGATCCAAGCATAATAAGATACATAAAAGGATAAACATCACATGCATATAACTTTATGTGACATGGTATAGCCAATCTTCGCGCAATGATCTCCATCTTGTGCGTTCCGGCATGATCTCCATCACTCCACCATGATTGCCTCCACCACGAATAGCAACTACAACTATTGCTAACTACTTAGCGATAAAGTAAAGCTATTACATGGCGTATAAGAAGTTGACTCGCAGGTCATACACAATTATAAAGACAACCATATGGCTCCCGGTTGTGTACTCATCGACATGCAAGTCGTGAAACATTACAAAACATGATCATCGCATACAATATACACATCACATCTTGGGCCATACCATATCACGAAAACACTCCCTGCAAAAACAAGTTAGACGCCTCTACTTTGTTGTTGCATGTTTTACGTGGCTCATGGGAGTAGATGCTAAGAACGATTCTTACCTACGGAAATCCACAACGGTGATATTATGGTTGCCAAACTCCGGTGTTAATCCCATGACAACTATAGTGAGAGAAAGCGGCATCCACCGGCCGCATGTGTGGTACAAGCCACACGTCAAGTCTTGAGCGGTCTCGCGACGACGTCAGCGTAAGGTTGGCCTGGACGCTTCAATCTCACTATCGCGTCATAAGAAGAACACAAACAAGAGGCTTGCACAGCAGAAAACATCAACGCCGCAACAACCATGTTGCGTTCTACTCGTGAATCACATCTACGCATAGATCTAGCTCGATACCACTGAAGGGTTTGCAGCATAGTAAATCAAAATTTTCTACTAAGCGAGCGGAGGAAAGCCAAGATCTAATCTAGGAGATGCAAACAACGAGAGAGATTGGATTAGATCTTCATACCCTTGAAGATTCGCTGACAAGGAACGTTACGTCGGGCGTGGGTGATAGTCGTACTCGCTTCTCCTCCTCGCGATCCGATCCGATCTAGCACCACAAGTGGCGGTGCCTCCGTGAGATGCACACGTGCAGCACCTCGACGTCTCCTCCTTCCTCGGACCAGCAAGTAGGGTGGAGAGATGGATTGGATCTACAACACGACGACGTGGTGTATATGGTAGAGAATTTCTGCTGCAGGGCTTCGCCTACAAACAGTCGGGAGGGGGAGAGGAGGGCAGCAGGGCAACTAGGGTTTGGAGGAAGGTGTGTGAGGGGGGGAAGGGGGCGCACCAGCCCTCTATATATAGAGGGGGGGTGCGGCCAGCCCTTGCCCATCCTCCAAGCCTATCTCTAGTTTAAACGATTTTAAACTTATCCCTTATCTAGAAACCCTATCTCTAGTTTAAACGAGTTTAAACTTATCTAGGATCGGCTGGGCCCTATGGGGCCTTGTGCCCCTGGCCCAATGCGGCCAGGACACTCCCTCATAGGCCCATGCCCCTCCCGAAGGTGGGACCACGTTGCCCCCTTCCGGAAGGTTCTAAAGCTTCGTACAATACCGATTAATCCATAACAATTCCGAACTCCAAAAACTGCACTGCCTTATATGAATCTTATTCTCCGGACCACTCCGGAACCTCTCGTGATGTCCCGGATCCCATCCGAGACTCCGAACAAAAATTCATAAACCAAGTATCCAATCTATCCTAGCGTCGAGACACGTTAAGTGTGTGACCCTTCGGGTTCGAGAATATGCAGACATGATCTTCTATCAATAATCAACAACGGGGTCTAGGCACCCATATTGACTCCCACACATTCATCGATGATCATATCGGATGAACCACGATGCCAGGATTAAATCAATCCCATATATATATTCCCTTCGTCTCGCGATATTTTACTTGCCCGAGATTCGATCGTCGGTATCGTCATACCTAGTTCAATCTCGTTCACAGCAAGTACTTTACTCGTTCCGTAATCCAATATCACTTTGTGATTAACTCCTTAACCACATGCTTGCAAGCGGTGTTGATATCGATTACCGAGTGGGCCCGAAGTATATCTCTCCGACTTGGGAGGGACAAATTCCATCTCGATACACACAACCCAACAGATACTTTCCGATCACCTGAGAGACACCTTTATGATCACCCTCTCATAGGATGACGTTTGATGACCTCAAAGCTTTCTTCCGATACCAGGGAGTTGCATTATCTCATGGTCTAAGGAATACAATATTTGACATAAGAAAAGCTTCGCAAAGACGAACACGATGACACGATCTAATTGCTTCGCTTAGTTTGGGTCTGTCCACCACATCATTCTCCAATGATATGATCTCATTATCAACTGACAACTCATGTCTATGGTTAGGAAACCTTAACCATCATTGATCAATGAGCTAGTCCATAGAGGCGTACTAGGGACATGGTGTTGTTCACAAACCACACAAGTATTAATGTTTCCGCTTAATACAATTCTAGCATGGAATATAAACTTTATCATGAACAAGAATTATAATAATAACATCTCTATTATTGCCTCTAGGGCATAATTCCAACAACTTGGTGGGATAACTTCCAGATCACCACTCCCATTGCGGATGTGACATGGGCTATCTTTGAAGATGGTTTCCGTACTGCTCACATCTCATCCGAAGTGATGAGTTTGAAGAAGAAAGAGTTCCATAATTTGAAGCAGCGCCACCGCAGCGTGGCTGAATATATTGAGGAGTTCAACAATCTGGCGCGATATGCAC
Organism: Avena insularis; assembly: GCA_023614405.1. NCBI lineage: Eukaryota > Viridiplantae > Streptophyta > Magnoliopsida > Poales > Poaceae > Avena > Avena insularis. Next base: position 330,545,294 of record CM042693.1, read on the forward strand.
TGGATGAAGTTGACACTGATGCTAAGAGGAAGGAATAGTTCCTTGAAGGATTGAATGATGAATTGAACCTGCAGTTAGCTGTGGCCTATGTTCCCACATACCAGTCTCTTTGTGACAAGGCTGCTATTTTGGAGAGCAAAATGAAACAAGTTGAAAGCAGGAAGAGGAAACACTCTGATAAGCACAACTCGGGATCGTCTCACAAGCGTTCCCATTATGATGATAGTGGGAGTTCTGGATCCCACAAGTATGGAAAATACAATAAGCACCACAACCACAACTGTCATCATGACAACAAGCACCACCGTAGTCATGACAATGACAAATATAAGAATCACAAGGGTGGATATAAGAGCCACCACAATGGAAGTGGAAGTGGCAGTGGAAGCCAGCCTGTCAAGAAGGATCTTAGTCAGGTTGAATGCTTCAAGTGCAAGAAGAAGGGGCATTATGCAAATGAATGCCCAGAAAATAAAGTTGAAGGACCCAACAAGCCCAACCCTTTCTAGAAGGGGCAAGTGAACCACATCAATGTGGAGGAAATCTATGAAGAGCCAGATGTTGTGGCTGGTAAGTTCAAACTCAATTCTATTCCAGCACTTGTTCTTTTTTATACTGGAGCATCGCATTCATTCATATCAAAAGCATTTGTTGATAGAAATGGGGTTTCAACTGAAAACATTGGGTGTCCAATAAAAGTAAGTTCTCCAGGTGGAGATATGATAGTAAGTCTTGGATGCCGGGATCTAGTGATAGAGTTCGGAAAACATAAGTTTCCAGTGAGTCTAATAATCCTAGATTCCCAAGGACTGGATGTAATTTTGGGAATGGATTGGATGACCAAATATGAAGGAGTACTAGATTGTGCCAATCGTACTGTCGCACTCACAACCCCAGAAAAGAAACGGATAATATTCAAGTCAAATTTTGAATCGAAAGGGAGTAAGCTTAATTATCTTAAGGGGGTTAGCATAGACAGTGTGCCCATTGTGAGTGAATATCCGGATGTGTTTCCAGAAGAATTTCCGGGAATGCCACCAGATAGAGATGTGGAATTTCTTATTGATCTGCTACCAGGATCTGGACCAATAGCAAAGAGACCGTACAATATGTCAGTGGATGAGTTGAAAGAACTCAAGAAGCAACTTGGAGAACAATTGCAGAAAGGTTTTATCCAACCAAGTTCTTCATCTTGGGGAGCACCAGTTTTGTTTGTGGAAAAGAAAGATAGAAGTCAAAGGTTATGCATTGATTACCGTTCACTCAATGAGGTGACTATCAAGAACAAATACCCTTTGCCAAGAATCAATGACTTGTTTGATCAGTTAGAAGGAGCTTGTGTGTTCTCAAAGATTGATCTCCGGTCAGGTTATTTCCAACTCAAGATAAGAGAACAAGACATACCTAAGACAACTTTCACCACTAGGTATGGATTGTATGAGTACACCGTGATGCCATTTGGTTTGACCAATGCACCAGCATACTTCATGAATATGATGAACAAGGTGTTCATGGAGTTCCTTGATAAGTTTGTTGTCGTTTTCATCAATGACATTTTGATCTACTCCAAGAGCAAAGAAGAGCATGAAGGACATCTACGTTTGATACTTGAGAAGCTTAGAGAGCATAAGCTGTATGCCAAATTCAGCAAGTGTGAATTTTGGTTAAATGAAGTTGGTTTTCTTGGACACGTTGTGTCAGGAGATGGTGTAGCAGTTGATCCTGCTAAAGTTTCACCAGAATCGAATGGGAATATCCTAAGTCAGTAAAAGAAGTTCGTAGTTTCCTTGGCTTGGCAGGATACTACAGAAGATTTATCGAGAATTTCTCCAAGGTAGCTAAGCCTATGACAGAATTGCTAAAGAAAGACAAGAAATTTGCTTGGTCTGAAGGATGTGAACTCAGTTTTCAAGAATTGAAGAAGAGACTAGTGACAGCACCAGTCTTATGTTTGCCAGATTTGGAAAAGGATTTCCAAGTGTATTGTGATGCATCTCATCATGGATTAGGTGCAGTACTTATGCAAGAAGGAAAAGTTGTGGCTTATGCCTCGAGACAACTCAAAACTCATGAGGTGAATTACCCTACTCATGATTTAGAGTTAGCCTTTGTTGTCCATGCACTCAAAAAATGGAGACATTATCTTTTGGGAAAGCGATGTGAAGTGTTCACGGATCACAAAAGTTTGAAGTATATCTTCACCCAGAAAGAAATTAACATGAGACAAAGAAGATGGCTAGAACTCATCAAGGACTATGACTTGAGTTTGCAATACCACCCCGGTAAAGCAAATGTTGTAGCGGATGCTCTAAGCCGTAAGGTTTTTGTGAATGGCCTTACTAAGGGAGAATTTCCAGATGATCTGTGTGCCCAATTTAGAGATCTCAGATTGGAGATTGTGCCTGAAGGACATCTCATGTCATTGGATGTTCAACCCACCTTGTTGGACAAATCAAGGAAGCCCAAAATACAGATAAGGAAATTGAAGAGATTAAGGAAAAGATTGGCAAGGTAAAAGCTAAAGGATTCCATGAAGATGAACAGGGTACTTTATGTTATGGGAAACGTATTTGTGTTCCACAAGATCCGGAGCTTCGGAAACTGATTTTACAAGAAGCTCACAACTCACCATATTCCATTCATCCGGGTAACACCAAAATGTACATGGATATGAAGGAAAGATTTTGGTGGAATAATCTCAAGAAGGACATCGCCGAACATATTGCTTTGTGTGATGTATGTAGTAGAGTAAAAGCGGAGCATCAGAAACCAGCAGGATTGTTACAACCACTACCTATTCCTAATTGGAAGTGGGACAAGATTGGTATGGATTTCATTACTGGATTGCCAAGGACCCGGTCAGGATATGATTCTATTTGGGTAGTAGTGGATCGCCTAACTAAAGTGCCTCATTTTATACCCGTGAAGACAACCTACACAAGTGCTAAGTTAGCCAAAATCTATATGAGTAGAATTGTATGTCTACATGGAGTACCCAAGAGTATTGTGTCTGATAGGGGAACCCAATTCACTTCCCATTTTTGGAGGCAACTACATGAGTCATTGGGAAGGAGGTTAGAATTCAGCACTGCTTTTCATCCTCAGACTGATGGGCAGACAAAAAGGACCAACCAGATACTTGAAGACATGTTGAGGGCATGTGCCCTAAACTATGGAGCCAGTTGGGATGAAAGTCTGCCTTACGCAGAATTCTCTTACAATAACAGCTATCAAGCCAGTATCGAGATGGCACCATTTGAGTTTCTCTATGGGAGAAAGTGTACCACCCCATTGCTATGGAATGGTGTGGGAGAAAGAAGTTTGTTCGGACCAGAACTAATCAAAGAAGCTGAAGAGAAAGTCAAGCTAGTTAAGGACAGATTGAAGATAGCACAGTCCCGACAAAAGAGCTACGCAGATCCAAAGCGTAGAGAAGTCACCTATGAAGTGGGTGATAGAGCTTATCTTAGAGTGTCACCACTCCGTGGAGTGAAGAGGTTTGGAGTCAAAGGAAAATTGGCGCCAAGATATGTTGGACCATTCAAGATTCCGAGTCGTACAGGAGAAGTAGCTTATGAGATTGAACTGCTAGAAGCATTGTCTGCCGTTCACAATGTGTTTCATGTGAGTCAGCTTAAGAAATGCCATCCAGAAATGGAAGAGACTTCTTTGAAGGATACTATACCTTTGGAAGAGGTCCAATTGGAAAGTGATCTCGCTTATGAGGAAAAACCTATCAAGATTCTTGAGACAGCAGTAAGAGTTACTCGGACTAAAACTATCAAATTCTGCAAGGTTCAATGGAACCATCATTCCGAAGAAGAAGCAACATGGGAAAGAGAAGATGATCTTCGGAAAGACCACCCTCACCTATTTGCTAGCCAACCCGAATCTCGAGGGCGAGATTCACCTTAAGGGGGTTAGATTTGTAACATCCCTAAAATCATGTTTCAAAACTCATGCATATCATCCATGCATCCATGATCATTTAGGGTTCCTTTTCAAAACCAATTCAAAAATAGGAGCATCTGATGCTCATTATTTTATGTGAGTAACCATTAATCAAATACCATTCTCAATTGAGAGATTAATTGTTTTAACCAAGCTTTGCTTGTTCTCTTGTTGTTTTGGTTGAATGTTAGTGCCTGGACCAAAATATACAAAACAGAAATGGTTTTAAAACCATTTTCAAAACTTATTCAAATCAAGTGCTATAGCACTGTTTATTTTGTTTGATCAAAGGGACCAAGCTAGTACAGAGAGACCACATGGTTTTATGCCCCAAAATATGAGTGTTACACTCTACAAAAATCCAGAAAAATTTGAATTCAAATTGCATTGGAATTTGTTTGAAAATGAATCCAGAAAATCAAAACAGAAATAGAAAAAGAAATAAAGAAAAGAAAAAGGGTCGGCGTTGCCAATCTGGCCCAACACTGGATCCAGCCCAACAACCAGCCCACCCGGGGTTTCCCTCTCCCTCTGTTTCTCACCCACGCAAGCACCCCCCCTCTCGCTGACGCCCTGGACCCACCTCCACGTCACCCCTTCGTCCCCGAATCACGCCCGCGACCAGCTCCACCGCGGCCGTTTCTTCCCGATGATCTCGCGCTTGATTACGAGTTACTACAGGCGTAATTCCCTCTCTCGCCCCGGCTACTTAAACCCCTCCTCACTCCGCTCCATTCCCCTCACTCACCAACCACAGAGCGCCGCTGGGCTGTCCACAATCGAACTCGCGCCACCGCTGTCCCGAACCACACCGGCGAGCCATCACGGTGAGTCTCGTGTTCCCCTTGCTTTCTGGTTCACGCGAGCTGCTTCGCAATCCTCTTGCGCATCTTCTCATGCCTCTGTTTTGTTCTGAATCGCCCTAGACCGTCGCCATCGTCCACCTCTGGGAACGACTAAAACTCACCTCGACTTCGGTGACTAATTCCGGTAAGCCCCACGTTCCCCTCTGTTTCTGAATCACACGGTCGTGTTCGCCAGCGTCTAGCGCACCTGCTAACTGTAGGGTTTTTTAGCATGGAAAACAAAAAATTTCTACCGCATACAAACAAACAAGCCAAGATCTATCTACTAGATTGTAGCAATGAGTCGATGGAATAACTCACCCTCGAAGATTCCAAAGTGTTTAACGAGAGCGGATTCTCGTGGGTGATGTAGTCGTACTCTTGCCGATCTCAAGATCGCGTAGACGATCCTTCCGGCGCTGCGTTCCGGCGCTCCCATGATCGGTCACACGCGTTTGCTCGAAGACCTTCCTATCCTTGTTCCAGAGGCGGTGGAGGTTGTAGCACTCTCCTCACGATTCCTAAGCAGCAACGCGTGGTACCTAAGTAGAGGGAGATCTCGAGCCGCTTAAGCCGGAGCGAGTATGGTGGACTATGAGAGAGAGCCTCGGCGATCTAGGGTTTAGATGCACCAAGGAGGGGGGAAGGCCGACAGCTAGGGTTTTCCCTAGGCGGCGGCGAGATGCCCTAGGTCGGCGGCGGCTATGGAGGGCGGCGGCGGCTAGGAGCTAGGGTTTAGAGGGGGCAACTTGTGTGCTAGGAGGGGCAGCACTGCCCCTCCTTATATAGGTGGGAGGCGTCGGCCAAGGGGAGGGGAGTCCCTCCCCAACTCGGATCCCAAGTGGGCCGGCGGTGGAGGGGAGGAACTCCTCCCCAAGTAGGTTTCCTACTTCCCCTCCACCTTCCAAAATAGTCGTTTGACTTTTCAAATTGGCGTTTAACTTTTCAAACTAGGATTTGATTAAACCCTTTATTTTGTTCAGCGATGACACCTAGTACATGATGCAATCATTCCAACTTGATATGACACATTCATGTACCCTTCCCCTCCGGAGTGCCGGACATTCCGGAACCTTCTAGAACATTCCCGATGAAAACAACGGAACCATTCTCCAACCCCGAAACAGGACTTTCCTTATATGAATCTTATTCTCAGGACCATTCCGGATCTCCTCGTGATATCCTGGATCCCATCTGAGACTCCGAACAACATTCGGTCTCTTTCTCATCATTCCATAACTACTCAAACAACGTCGAATCCTTAAGTGTGTCTCCCTACGGTTCGTGAATTATGCGGACATGATCGAGACACTTCTCCGAACAATAACCAATAGAGGAATCTGGAAATTCATATTGCTCCCACATATTTCTACGATTACTTTGTGATCGAATGAACCACTTACATACGATACCAATTTCCCTTTGTCTCACGATAGTTTACTTATCCGAGGTTATGATCGTCGGTATCTCTGCATACCTAGTTCAACCTCGTTACTGATAAGTACTCTTTTCTCGTTCCCGTGATATGTGATCCCTTGTGAGCCAGTCACATGCTTGCAAGCTAATTGGATGGCATTCCACCGAGAGGGCCCAGAGTATATCTATCATATGGATGGACAAATCCACTCTTGATCCATGTGTCTCAACCAATACTTTCCGAACACTCAATGCCACCTTTATAGCCACCCGATTCATTGTGGTGTTTGATGTCATCAAAGCATCCTTCCGGTGAAGGTGATATGCATGATCTCATGGTCGAAGGAATTAGGTTACTATGTATCAGAAAGCATATAGCAATTGAACTATTAAAATGACTTGATCTTTATGCTACGCTTATCTATAGGAGTATGTCCACCATATCATTCTCCTAACGATATGATCTTGTTGTTAATAACATCTCAATGTTCATGATAGGGAAACCACAATCATTTATTAACCAACAAGGTAGTATTATAAAGAGGCTTTACTAGGGACTCTATTTTAGTTTACAAATCACACAAGTATTAATGTTTCCTTGTTAATACTATTATAGCATGAATGTAAAAATTTATCATAAACACAAAGATATAATAACAACTACATTTATTATTGCCTCTAGGGCATATCTCCAACACTAACACCTTATGTTTGGATCCTTGCGCCCCAGAACATTGTCTTCGACTACGACGGCGTTAAGCACCACAAGAACTCAAGCGAGGTCCTGCTGCAAGTCTCAGGCCCTGCCCCTCTGTTGACCACCTCGAGCACCGCGACGACCTCACGAGCTCGGTAAGCCCCTCTGTTTCCTCCCTTGCTTCCTAGAATCTCCGCACCATCGCCGGCAGAGCCGTCGCCGCCGCTGAGCCCATGAGCGCCGCCGATTTAGAGTCAGATAGTTTTGATCCACTGGATCTAGATCCAGTGCCTTAGATTAGAAGCCAGGCCGAAGAGGTACGTGCAGATCAGAGCCGCAGGATTTAAGTTAGATCTAACAAATGCGTGTGTGATCATGTGACGGTACCATCCAATCGAAGCGCGTGGCATGTGATTCGTTTTAAAATTATGAATTAGATCTATTAGATGTTTAAACTTGTTTAAATCATAACTTTTGATTCCCACGTCCAATTTTGACAAATTTTATATCAATGGAATCAGGAGAGAAAATCCTTTTCATTTATACAATGTGTTTAATGTTTTGCTTCTGTTAAAATGGTTGTTTTTGCAGAAACATTTGTAGGCATATTTGGGTATAATAATTATTTTAAAAATGTTATATTGTTCAAATAAAGTTTATTTGGCAAGTTTTGAACTTTTTTATGATTTAGTACTGTGCACTTGTCTTGTTTGGTGTAGAAAATCATCACATAGCATTTTGCATGCATCCATATATTTTTGCTTGTATATATTTTGTATGTGATTTTGGTGCTATTATTTTATGTGTAGATTTTGGTGCAAATAGTGATTGTGATTGTGAGGATTGTTCCTACTCTCCAAACTACCAAGGCAAGTGGTGCTTCATGATATTATTCCTATGTTTTTCAACTATGCACTAGAAATATTTTGCTAGACTTGCATGAATATTTTGGTCTATATGCTATGCTTGGGAAATCCTAGTAGTTGTAGAATTGCTAGAAATTTCTAAGTTAATATGCTTATCTATGCCATTCTTAGCCTAGCTAGTAGAAAACAAGGTGGTTATATATTCATGCTATGATAAAATATTTCTAAGTCTTTGGACTTGTGTTTTGCTTAATAAAACAACTAAGTGAATGAAACACCTGGGTGGAATGGAAGGAATGGTTTATGTTGAGTGGTTACACAAAGCCCATTTCTATGGTTTACCTTGTGTATCTCACTTGTGGAAAGCCACCCAGGAACAAAGGGATTTGAGATGCCAAATGTTAAGAAGCTTCTAGTGCAACCACTTGGCATTATGGGCTCTGCCCGGATCATATAGGTAGCTATAACTTAGCCATTTGGACAGTTGGTGGTAGTGGGATGATAGGTTGGAGCGCGTCCATTTGGTCTAAGGGAAGGCTTCTGAAAGGTCCTGTCTTGGTGAAAATCAAGTCTTGTGGGGAAAGTGCACAACCTCTGCAGATGGAAGAATCTAAGTACTTAGCCATGTCCCTGGTATTGGACAACTTGAGCATCAAGACATGGAAGCTATCAAGAATCTCCTCATCCCAATTTCTAAGTAAAAACTTGTGGTTGGTGGTTCCTTGGGAAAGTTTTTGTCAAAGAAAAACTTAGTGTTTTCAACTAATAGGCAAAACCTATTTTGAGCAAAGAAAGCCTAAGCTACACTTAGCCAAAATGCATATAGTATTTAGACTACCAATATTCTACTAAGGTATCACTTGCCAATACTATTCCAATGTATTGACCCACTGTGGCTGTAACTTGTGATGTTGCAGGTTATTCTGATGATGATTAGGGGTCATGAGTCTGCACTCAACATGCTTGCCTGTGGCACATGAAGATGAAGACTTATTTATCTTATTATAAATTTGAACTCTTGTATTAGGCCTGTGGCCATGGAGTTTGTAAAAGACTATGTGTGTCTCTGAAATGATATGTAATAATGACCTTTGTTTCTGTGTACTTCATCTTAAACTGTGGATGCTAGCATTGATCCAGGGACTAGCATTGCAATCATAGGGATCCTTACCTTTATAAAGGGAGGGATCTTACAAGTCACCCTTGTGAACTTTGAAGGTGTCATATGCATCTATATTGCTACTCTATGAGGGACAAGCTGATTGCCACTATGCTATGTTTTCTGTATGTGAAACAAACAAACATTTTTCATTGTATATTATTCATGATCTTTGTTTGTAGCTTGTCATGTTGCATGCATAGTTACTATGTCCTATTGTTAGAACTCCGTCTTTCATGCACATGTTTAGAGTTCTTTGATCCTAGCTTTCAATGCTTACAAATGGTTGGATATTTATTGTGAGGGTGCATGTCACCTCAAAAATTGTTCTTTTATCACTTACCTACTCGAGGACGAGCAGGAGTTAAGCTTGGGGATGCTGATATGTTGGAAACGTATCTTTAATTTTTGATGCTCCATGCTTTTTTAGTATCTACTTTGCTTTGCCTTGTCTATACTTTTGGGGTGTTTTTTACATATTTTCTGGTACTAACCTACTAACAAGTTGCAACAGTGCCAGATGCCTGTTTTTTGCTATATTTGGTTTCAGAAAAGTTAGTAAAGAAATATTATCAGAATTGGACGGGACAAACGTCAAAGTCAATTACTTTCCATGGGGAACAAGAAGTCTAGAGGGGAGCTGGAGAGGTCGTCCAGGGTGGCCAGACCCACCCTAGGCACGGGTGGGACCTGCCCCGCGCCTGGGAGGGGTGTGGGGCCCATGGCCGCCGCCTCGGCCTCCCCCTTCGCCTATAAGAAGCCCCCGATGCAGAAACCCTAAGTACCCGATCAAATCTCCACAAAACCGTCTATAGCCGCCACCATCACCATTGTCCCTAGATCGGGGGGATCTGAAGTTCTTCCCGGCACCCTGTTGGAGGGGAGATCATCTCGAAGGCCTTGTCTCCGGTATGATGTGTGAGTAGTTCCACCTTGGACTATGGGTCCATGTAGTAGCTAGATGGTTGTATCTCCTCCTTTGTGATTTCATGTATAGATCTTGTGAGCTCCGTTCATGATCAAGATCTAATCTATTTGTAATCATGCATGTTGTGTTTGCGGGGATCCGATGGATATTAAGATTATTATGTTGGTTTGATTAATGGTTTTGTCTTTATGATTCTATCATGTTTGTGTTGTTTGTGATCTTGTATGCTCTCCGTTGTTAGTAGCTATCTTGGCCAAGTAGTTGCTAGTGACTCCAAGAGGGGGTATTTATGCTCGATAGTGGGTTCATGTCTTTAGTTTCCAAGGGAAGTGTCACATTCCAAATTTTAGATTTGGTTCTGCATATCATTCATATCATTGCATCATGCTCTTCCATGCAAAACCACCGATTGAAAAGATTCGGCAAAACGCTATTTTCAAAACCCTATTCTATTTTTCTACGAGACTCCTGCGGGAGGTTTTAGTAGGACTTGTGTTGTCCACCCCTGTAGCCTAGTGGTTTCACTCAACCCTTGACCCTAGGTTGTTCCCCTCGTTTTTACAAAAGCTTAGGAGCAAGAATCGCCCGATTCGGAGCTCGTACGGAAAAGTTACGGCCGTTTTACTAAAAGATCAAAAAAAATCGGCACCGACTTCGTCGTGTTCGCCTCCAACCGCGCGTCGTATCCAACTAGGACCCGTAGGGCCCCACAAAAGCGGACCCACCAGCCGCCGCCCTCGACCAGCAGCGCCCGCCCCCGCCGCCTCGATCCGCCTCGCGGATCGCGCGCGCGCCGCGCCCCGCCCGCCGCCGCGCCGCCGCCGCCCGCGCCGCCGCGCCGCGCGCCCACGCCGCCCGCGCACTGCCGCCCGCTTCGCGCCGCCTTCCGCCGCTGCCGCCTCACCCGCCGCCCGCTCCGCCGCCGCGCGCACCAGCAGCGCGCCTTCGCCGCGCCGCTCGCCGCCCTTCGCCTCAGCCGCGCGCCCTGCCGCCCGCCGCCGCCTTGCCGCCGCTGCTACGCCGCTTCTGCCTTGCCGCCAGCGTCAGCGCCCGCGCCGCCATCGCATCGCCTCGCGCTTCACTTGCCGCCCGCGCCGCTGTCTCGCGCCGCCGCCGCGTTGACCACCCCGTTCCACGCGCTGACCGTTTTTCCCTCCACGCAGGAACCGCCGTCGCCGGAGCCGATCGCCGCCACCGTCCCGAGATCGCCGCCGTTCGTTTCCGGTGAGTCCGCAGCCGCCATCTCTTGGGACCGTTGGATCTCAGATCAGCGGTCCAGATCGGTCGTTGACCGGTCAGTCCCTAGGCGTTGACTAGTCAGACGCCCAGTCAGCGCCAATCGGCAGCGTTGACGATCAATGAACACGATTGACTAGGTATTTTCTTTAATCGATTTAGTTGGCAGATTTTGGTAGAAAATTGTAAATTGTGTAGAAATTAAACTGCTGGGCCAAAAATTGCAAATAAAATATGTGTAGGTTCAGTAAGTCGTGTAGAATCTTGCTGTACCTTTGTTTCACACTTTTGCAGCAAGGTTTAGTACAGTTTAATCAAATTAGTTAATGGCCTTTTTGGAGTAATTAATTCGTAGAAAAAGATCTGTAACTCCAAAATTTGCGTATGATATGTCCCTGGATTCAGTGGAACGAGGGAAATCTCATCGTGAATTAAAAAGATAGGCTTACAGTAAAAACTTCTGCAGAAACTGTCTAGTGGCTTTCTGCAGTGTTTTAATTACTCGGGGAGTTTTATAATTCCTTTTTGAGTAATTCCAGTTGGTACTATTCCTAAATAGCAATGCCTATGCGGTAGAATTTTCTCAAGATTTTACAAACAGTATACTACCGGTAGTGAATTATTTGAGTTCTAGCTCTAGTCTTGAGCATTACTTTTTGCATAATAGTTTTCCTAGCGCTAAAACTATTTTCTATGCATGCAATCAGTAGTATTATTGAATAGGATTACGTGGTGCAGCTGTAGCACCAATTCACTTGCCTTGCATGCATTCATGCATCATCTTTGTTGCATATGCTTGTGGATTGTTTGTTTATGATTGCAATTGTATCGTGTAGATTGTGACGAGTGCAACGCTTACTCGTGTGTGGATTGTTCTTCCGACCGCTACAACCAAGGCAAGTAGATGCTACTTTGTTCATGATATCGTCCTACTATTTTCAATGCATTGTCGTGTATTTTGTAGTCGCATGTGTAGGATGATACTATCGCTATGCTATGTCCTATTATGTGGTAGGGCTTTTCTTGTAGATGAACCACCGTTGGTAGATGTGCTTAGCCATGCTATGATGAACGAGGGCTGGGTTACATCACTGAAAGTTGTTTCTAAATGAGTTGGTTTGCAAAAACTAAAACAACCTAATCAATGAATCTCCTGGGTGTGATGGGATTGATAATTTTTGGTGGTTTCATTGCGAAAAGGCACCCAGGTATCAAGAGAGAATGATTGGCTTCTTTATTTTGGTAGCTTATGTGTACAACCATGTGCCAATAATGAAATGGGCGGTTGGTTGGACTTAGTAGGTTGTGGTAACTCGAACCCGCGTATCCAGAGATGTAGAATTTTGGTAGGTTGGACCGGTGCGCGTCGGGATTGAGGAGCTACTTCCTCAACAGTCTCTTACTGGACTTCTCCCTATCACCACTCAAAATGAGAGTGATGGTACGAGCTGGGCTGGCCAAGTCACATGGGTAAAGTGTACTAACCCCTGCAGGGTGTATAATCTAATCGATTAGCCGTGTCCCCGGTTATGGACAACTGAGTTGCTTGATATTGATTTCATGACATGTTTCTCGCTCATTCTAATTTCTTAATTGTTTTAATGTTGTTGGGTAAACTTAATTGGGATCTTTTCAACGAAAATCAAAAACTGTTTATGAAAGTAGGACAAATGTATTTGCAAATGCAAGCCAGACACAGCTCCACTTGCCAAATATGCATGTAGATGTTAGTACTATTGTCTCCTTTACTAGCTCTATTTGCCATACATTCCATGTATTGACCCTTCGGGGCTGCTACGTTTCATGTTACAGGTTACTCCGATTCTGAGTAATCGATATAGGCCACGGTACTCCACTCGGCACTTGTTCACTTGTGGGCAATTTGAAGAATGGAGGATTTACTTTATTTATGTTGCTACCTGAATAATTTGAGCTAGCTTTGGGCTAAGCTTTTATTGTAATAATGGTACACTAGATCTTCGTTATTTATGATACACGGATATTTTTCTATGTTATTCATCTTATTCTATTGTGGGCCAATGAACCGATCCAGGGATTGGCATGTCACATAGAAGCCACGGTCTTTTCAGAACCGCGGTGTTACAGGAAGTGACAATAATCTTTTTGGTTGTAGATGTGCTGTTGCTACTAGGGAGAAAACAACGGTCTCTTGTTCATGGAATATGTGGACTGTTTACCTTACACACTTTGCTTAAATCAGTTGTCTGTTGCTATAATTTAATACTAGAGGGGGTTCGGATGATAACCTGAAGGTGGACTTCTAGTCATAGGTGCAATTGGATGGCGGTTTATGTATCTTGTTATATTGACTAATTGAATCTCATAGGATCTTTCTAACTACTAATTGCATTGTTATGCCTTGCTCAGTTCCTGTCAATTGCCATGTTGTAATTTGTTTACCCTTCATGCCATGTTGTTTATCTAAGGAGAGTACCTCTAGTGAACTATGGACCCCGCTCCAATCTTTACCATTGATACATCTTCCACGGTTACTTGTTTACTTGCTACAAACCATTACCTTCCACACCATACGTGTAATCCTTTGTTACAGCAAAGCGGTGAGCTTAACAACCTCACTGATTTGTTGGGACAAAGTCTTGAGTTTGTGTTGTGCAGGTATCCACGTTGCTTGCAACACCTTTGAGACGTTTCCTTCCTCCTTCAGGTTCGATAACCTCGGTCTCTACTGAGGGAAACTTGCTGATGTGCTCATCACACCTTGCTTTTGGGGTTCCAACGAAGTGTCCCACGTCAACACTGGATGCACGCATCAAGCCACAACGGTGATAACCAAGTTATTAAGTAGACCGTTATAAATCATAGATCAACTATAGTGGAAGAGATGGACATCTGCTAGCCACTTATGCAAAACTAGTTGCATGTCAAGCATGGAACAGGTCTCATGTGCGAGGACATGTAAAGTTTATCCGGGCCTCTTCATCCCACTCTGCCACCAATATCCAAAGTACAAAAGTTTTGCAATAACATGATTATCAAAGCCCACATCTCCATGTGTTATAACGTACAAAGCATCTACGTATAGACATAGCTCTGATACCACTGATGGGGTTCGTTGCATAGAAAACAAAAAAATTCCTATGGTTGCAACTGCCAAGATTAAATCTAGGTGATACTTGTAATGGTTACAGATGGACTCACCCTCGTAGACCGTAATCGGGATAACATTCCCGCAAACAAACGTGGTTGATTTAGATGTACATGACGTCCTCAAGGACGTGCAAACGATCAGTGCCACAGATGGGCAGTGCCTTCGTAATTGTTCACACGTTCAGTGTGTCGACGACTCCCAAACCCTCGCTCCAGCCGGGCAGCGGAAGTAGCGGATTCCCGGGAACTCCAATAGTGCTACGCCATGATAGAGGTGGTGTAGGGGAAGATCTCGAGCAGGGCTTCGCCAAGCACATTTTCTAGTGGCAATGGGCAAGGCAAGACGGGGGAAGATTCCAACCAAAGGGCATATGAGAGAGGCAAGTGAGAGGAGGGAGGACTCCTCCTCCTTTTATAGGGGAGAGGTGGGGGCAAGCCCCCCTCCTTGGCCGGCGCCATGGGGTGCCCCTCCCCCTCCTATCATTCATGTGAGTGGCCTCTCCACTCACATAAATTCCAACTCCACTTTCTCCCGTTTAATCTCCACTCAAAAAACCAAAGGTCTTTCTATTAAAGCACTTTAATTATCTTGTTTTAATGCAAATCAATTTAATGAACACTTCATTTAATGAGTACTTAATTTAATGAACATGTTAACATTTTGATCCCTTGCTTTGTTTCGATACCCCGAAACCATTTCGGCAGTTTCGACAGAACAAATTCCTGCGATGTCCATTGACTTACCCTGTGTTTCCTATCCGCTCAAATGCGTCGACTAACCTTAAGTGTCTCTCCTATGGATTCGAGAACTATGTATATATGATCGAGACTCTCTCCGATCAATAATCATTAGCCATTAGGCAGTTCATTAATTCTTGTGGTCTCTGGTTTATTTTTTGTGTCAAATATCTTGGACACACAATTTAGCTCCATGGTCTCCATAGGTTTGCTTCTTGGGAACAAAATCAGGGTCAGCTATATCTCAATTGAAGCTGAACGAATAAATTTTAGGGTCAGCTATATCTATATAGACGCTGAATAAATTAAATTCCATCACAGCGTGACTCGAAAATGACATCAAATCATATTGTAACGCATGCCTTGTGGCTTCTGTACCCTTAATCATGTTTTCATGTGGACCATAGGATCCACATCTGTCATCGATAAGCTTGACGAGAGACATGCATTGAGAGGCCAAAAAAGACCACCTAATCTCTGCCACATATTCCAAAGGAGCCTCAACATAACTGTTGTATTTATAGCGTCTTCTTACACGCTGAAATGATCTTCTCACCCTCTCTGGGGTAGAATCAATTTTAGCCGATAGCAGATTACCTACAGCTATCCTACAACTGAGTTTGGGGGGTTTTCACGTTCGGTGCAGGCATCCTTGCTCTAACCTTGCTCAGCTCCCAAATTCATACTACCCTATGATTTTGTTTCCCCATTTCTTCATGGCACCTATTATGAATTCTTCCCCTTTCATGTCCCTAGGGTCAGTTGATCAGGTGATGACTTTGCAAGAGATCAGAAAGCGTGATCTTTCCATTGTTTCCTGAGTTCGGTCTTTGGAATTGGTCGCAGATCATCCTGATATCTTTGTCCAAGATCTTCCCCATCTCCTTGAGCTTGTAAACAACGAATTCCGATTTCCTGAAATAATGCAAGACATTATTAACCAACACAACTATTAGAAACAAGAAAGCTATATTATTCCTTATGGAAGTAAACTAATCCCATTCCAGGAAATGTGATGAAAAATCATTTTGCTTTCATAGGAGGATAGTGTTCGCCCATTCTACCAAATTCTGTGTAATAATAACCTAAAAGTATAGCTGACTACTGATTACATCCAATGTGGGGAATCAAAAAGGTCATAACTGAAAGAGGAACTTGTGCAAATAACGTCATAATCATTTTGAGAAAATTTGGCATAAAATTAAAAGCAAATAACTAAATGCACCTGGAATATGCAATTTTAGAAAGGTACAAATCCGTCTGACGGATTCAAATGTACAGAATGTTCAAATCAATGTGCTAAGAAATGGATGAACCACTTCAACATAAATCAAGTTTACTGAAGTTGCATTATATGATTAAAAATTCATGCCAAAGACCACTGTATTTTCGATGTTAATAATTATTGAGAACCATACCTGCAAGTAAACTAGTACAAATGGTTCTAATATTTCTTAATCATAGAAAATGCATGAAGGGTGTAGCTGGTGCAGCACTGCAGGAGTTAATGTCAACAGATTCTGAAATAATTGCATATACAAATATAAAATCAAACTAATTACGTAAACATTAGCAAAATAATGAGTGGATAGACCAATATAATACATTTGTATAGACAACACACTTAACAAGGTCCAATTTATAAAGTATTCCAATGTAACACTTCTTAGACTCGGCATTCTACAAGAATGCAATGTTTGGGGAAAATAGCTTTATTGTTGAGATTTTTTTAGGACTACTCAAATGTGATAATAATCAAGGGAATGTTCTGTTCATGTGAACCTTTATCCACCTTTCCTACTAAACAATGGAAAGCTAACAAAAGAGTGGTGACACAACTATGTTCGGCAAAAAATTGAACCTACGGCTGGTGGGTCATGCTACTAAGAAAATGTGGCATGCCTCGTCTATGGCACTAAAACAAAGTAGCCATAAAAGTTGTCAGACTCGTTATAAGAAGGCTGAGAGGTGAGCAATTGCAATAACAGTATTGTATCTTGATATCCTCTATTCACATTCATCATGGAATGAATACACAATTCACCATCTAAAACTTCAATAATGTCTCCATTTTCTGAAATTGTATGGCAACAACATACTCATCAATAATCATTAAGTAATTTAAGCATAGTGAAGTTCTAAAACACTAGTCATTCGTTAAACCTATGGCCATAGAATACCTCAGTAAAACTCAATGAATAGCTCCTAAAAAATAATACTACCTCTGATCCAAATTAGTTGTCGCAGGTTCACTGAACCTAGACATATTTAGATTATGACATGACTTTACAACTACTAGAAATATTTTTCATTCTGATAGCTAACTGTACCACCGCATGCATATAATGATAAATAAACAAAGTTATGAAGGTACATATTGTCTTGTATAAGGATGCTCACAAAAAATGATCTCTTAAAAATACTACCCCCTCTGTTCCATATTAACTGCGCAGATTTGTCTAGATACACATGTAGCTAGACGTGTTTTAGTGTATAGATACATGTTAATCTAGACAAATCTTTGACAGTGCATATGGAACAGAGGTGGTAGTATATATTTATATCTTAACATCATGAAATGCATTTTAAATGGGCTCAGGTTGGCATACAACAGAAAAAACATTATTAACCAACCAAAACATACACAAAAGTCTGCTTTGATGTAACATAATACATATAAGTTGATTCATCTACTCAATCCTAACAATTCCAATAAAAATTACGGTTTGGATCTTACTAAAAAACAATCCTCTCTTAACACACCATACTTTACGTAGGAAGCCCTTATCCGATATTTATAACACCATGCTTGTGAGAAAATCTGTCAAGCTTTTGGGATCTAGTATTCTTTTCATCTTACGGTCATAACTGCACACTATTAATTTATGCAATAACTCAATCTAAAATGTACTTCAAAACATAAACAGAAAACAAGGACCAAGGAATTGATTTCATGAACATGGCGAGATGATATATTTTTTAATTGCATTCATTCTATATGTCAACAGAAAAGAAGTTGTGTGGTCATAAGTTGCCAAAATCATAATTAACGGACGGTAGATATCATTCCACTACAATTTATTCCACTGCACCATATTCAGAGGCATCTCTTTTTCAGATCACATATTTCCATTTTTCCTAATAGTGTTATATATGACAACGGTGACCCCTCTCCAAACATATGTTCTTCATCACCTTGTCAGATTTTATAGTTCAGTAAATAAAAATGCAACACAATAAAAGCCATATGCCGAGTGGCCAGAGTCATTCTTGACCCCTTTTCTTCCTAAGATAAGCACAACACAAGTGTTCCAAATGCCCCACCGTAATGAATAAGGCACACGAATCCATTACCTCATTGGTGCAAACTATACCAACACTGAAGGGTTACGGGTAGGCTACACTAGCACAAAACAAAATTTTCTATCGCGTAAATCAGGATTATTGTTGTCATAGATCACGGGATTACCACTAGACGCGCAGTTGCGGAACTTGATGAAACGCGTCGAGGCAGCGTAGATGTTCTACGTCTCCTCCTTGTCCTTGTCCCACGAGAAATTCCCTTTACGCGGCTCATCCAAGTGATACAGATGCAGCACCTCCGAGGTATCCACACGTACGGGATGGAAGCTTCAGACGCCGGACTGCTAGGTCCACGCGCGCAACACAGGCGTGAGGAGTGGCGGCTGGGTGGAATGGTCTAACCCTGGTCAGCTCGCCACACCCTCTCTTATATAGGCGTCTCTAGTGGTCTTCTACATTAGCAGCCCATTAGTAACCTAAGCCTGGTATAATTCAGATCTAATCCTCATCAGGCTTCCAGCCCCTTAAGTGTGTGATCCTATAGGTTCATATACATATAGACATGACACGAATACACTTATTTTGTCAATAGTTGGTAGCGGCCTCTAGCAAGACGTGCCAACTCCTAAACGCATACAAAGATCATATCGGACGAACCATCACAAGGTTTAGTACATGTCTTTTCCTTTGCCTCACGATATTTGGTCTAGCTCCAAGCTGACCTCCCTTTCTCGATGTCGTGATTTGGAATCCCTTTACTAGGTTAACTCTTAACCTTATGTAGCACGACCATGTATTTCTGGATCCGATCACTCAAGGGGCCCAGAGATATCTCTCTCAAGTAGAGAGGGGCAAATCCCATCTTGATTGACCATGCCTTGCAGCATGCTTTAGGACAAATCCGAAAGCTATGTTTATAACTACCCACTTACGGAGTAGCGTCTGATAGCCCCAAAATAGGTCGATCCACATCTCAAGTACATGCGACAATCTCAGGTCTAAAGACAAAACGTACACGATGTGTAGAGAGAGCTGCAAGTCTAATTGTCAGTCTCAAGTTGGGTCAGTCCAACCCCATGTTCATAACATGTGTCCACATCATTGGTTTGACATCTCTATGTCTATGACTTGCGAAACATAGTCATCAACCAATCGATGTGCTAGTCTAATATTCACGTGTGTCCTCACATAAACTCCGACTAGGGACAACTATTAAATAACCATACAAGTAAAGAGTTTTACAAACAATTCATATAATTGCTAATCAATGCAAGTTGCCTGATATGGATATTCAAGGAACATTACAATAACTCATGGATACATAAGAAATATAATCATCTCTATAATTGCCTCTAGGGCATATTTCCTTCAAGCACCTTAGCCGGTGTTCATGATACAATGACTGTTGACTATCCGCCACCGGAGGGCCTCTAGATCCCAGCGCTGCCTCCCTCCCCCTTCCTCCAGATCGCCTCCCTCCCCCGCTGCCATCAGCGTCGGCCGCAGTGGCGGCGGCCTCCTAGTACCTAAGGTGCTAGGGGTGGTGGCTACGGCGGTCTTTTTCAATGGGGTGGTTGGGGCTGCGCCGTTTCAAGGAGGCCCCAGCGATGGTCGGGACGGCGCTTCCTGGCCAGGCGACGGCTGCATCCGGACTCTCCTTCCTAGGCGGTTGCGGGTGATGGTGTTGTGGCCGTGAGTCTAGGGTTCCTCCTCGACCCTTCATCCTCGTGGTGGCGCGGTGGGACTCGGGGAGCCGGTCGTCGGACGGATGGTTCCCTGAGCGAGCACGTGGAGGGCGAGGGGATCGGGTCGAAGCGCTGATCACGAGTTCGACCTTAGATCTAGGTCAGGATTTGTTGTGGATACGCCAATGACGTTCTGCGACGGCTTTCTGGTTTGTCATCTTCTCCACATGCTCGGCTTGAATAAAAGGTGGTGGTCCTAGGGTTCCTACTCGTCGCCTAGGTGAAGATCTGTTAGTTGTCTGTCGTCATCGATCTGGCTGAAGCGTCGTGTTCCGAAAGGCTCCGCCAACAAACTCCACAGTGCGCATATGCCGAGAGATCGCTGGATCGGGTGGGATTTGGTCGTGCGCACCCATATTTTTACTCTGGCCGTTTGATTTTAGAGGGAGCGCTTCGAAGCTCTGTTGGCTATTAATATCATGGGGCATGTTCTCGTCCCATGGTGCCGACGGAGAATGTCATGAAGGCCGAGATCTGAGGACTGGCAATGGTGGTTCGAGTACGGGTGGTGATGAGGAATTGGCTTGGTGACTCATGACTTGGAGCAGTGGTATGCAAGCGGGAGCGATAGTACACGAGAAGTTCATGGTCAAAACCCAGGGTCTGGTCTTAATTGGTTGTGCTTGGCAATGGCCTTGTTGAAGGTATTGTTTTGAGAGCGCGGACTTTTTTCAGGGTGAAAACCTAGATCTTTCATCGGGCGATGACGATGTTTGTGCACTGTTCCCTTCTTGGAGACGTCGTTTTTTGAGAAGATAGACTTTTGGTGCTATCTTGGTGGTGATAGTACTGTTGTTTCAATGAACAAGGAACTGTAGCGGAACTTTTTTTTTTAATTCTTTTTTTTTTGCTGCATGCATCCGTTTGGCCATTAGGGCAATACATTGTTGCAGAGGCCGGTTGTCATTGGTATCTTTTGGCTTGTGCACTACCACACGGTCACATCATCAGAACAAAATAAATAATGTAATATCCTTGGGTTTGCTTCTTGGGAACAAAATCGAATCAGAAAATGTAGTGGTCAGGTTTATCCCAATGAATAATCCACCACAGCCTCTGACTATGTGAGTCTGAAAACGACATAAAACCAAATAGACATACCACACCCCGCACGCGCGCCTCGTGCCCAGCATAGAGATAGTACCTTCCACTTTCAGCAAATGGTCTGGATCACGTGGACCAGATCACCAGAGGATCCACATCTGTCATCGATCTCAAGCTGCTTGACCAGAGACATGCGTTGAGAGGCCAAAAAATACCACCTAATCTCCACCACATAGTATTCCAAAGGAGTCTCAATATAACTGTTGTATTTACAGCGTCTTCTTACGCGCTGAAATGATCTTCTCACCCACTTCGGGGTAGAATCAATTTCAACCGATGGCAGATTACCTACAGCCTATCCTACAGCTGAGTTGGGGGTTTTCGCGTTCGGTGCAGGAGTCCTAGCTCTAACCTTGCTCAGCCCCCAAATTCATACTACCCTATGATGATTTTGTTTCCTCATTTCTTCATGGCATCTGTTATGAATTCCTCCCCTTTTTCATGTCCCTAGGGTCGTTGACCAGGTGATGACTCTGCAAGAGATCAGAAAGCGTGATCTTTCCGTTATTTCCTGAGTCCAGCCTCTGGAATTGGTCACAGATCATCCTGATATCTTTGTCTGAAATTTTCCCCATCTCCTTGAGCTTATAAACGACGAATTCTGATTTCCTGAAATAATGCAAGACATTATTAACCAACACAGTTATTAGAAAACAAGCAAGCAGCTTTCCTTATGCAAGTAGACTGATGCCATTCCAGGAAAGGTGATGAAAAAACATTTGCTTTCACTGGAGGACAGTGTGTAATGGGAACCTAAAAGTATAACTGACAACTGATTGCATAAGTGGGGTATCGTTGAAAGAGGAACTTGTGCAAATAACATCATAACCATTTTGAGAAAGTTAAACTTCTGCAGTGGGACAAATTAAAAGCAAATACTCCCTCCGACCCATATTAGTTGACTTGGATTTGTCTAGATTTGGATGAATCTAGACACTATTTAGTATATAGGTTCATCTAAATTTTCAAAAATCCAAGTCAACTAATATGGGTCGGAGGGAGTAACTAAATGCATGTTGAATACGTAATTTCAGAAAAGTAGAAATCAGTCTGAAGCAATCAATCTGTTAAACATGGCCGCTATTGAGATACCACAGCCTATATGGCACTGACTTACTACTGCAATCCAAATCATTGTGTTCAAATGACAACCGGTGTACAAGGCATCCATACAAAGGTGCAGTTTCATCTTTTAGTTTTAAGCAAGGTTGGTTTTCATTTACTAGATGATGCAAGACGCAAGTCATTTTGATGCACAAATGACAAACTCAATCTAACACATCAAGCAAAAAACGACCAAATAGTTTCTAACAGGATGTTCAAATCAATGTGCTAAGAAATGGATGAACCACATCAGATAAATCAAGTTCAGTAAAGTTGCATTATGCGATTAAAAATTCATGCCAAAGACTACTACATTTTCTCTATTGATAATTATTGAGAACCATACCTGCAAGTAAACTAATATAAACGGTACTAATATTTCTTAATCATAAAAAATGCATGAAGGGTGTAGCTGGTGCAGCACTGCAGGAGTTAACATCAACAAATTATGAAATAATTGCATATACAAATATAAAATCAAACTCATTACACAAATATTATCAAAATAATGAGTGGATAGACAGATATAATATATTTATATCGACAGCACACTTAACAAGGTCCAATGTATAAAGTATTGCAATATAACATTTCTTAGAACTGAGCTGGCAGCATTAAGAATAACTACGCTTCCTACAAAAATGCAGTGTTTGGGAAAAAACAGCTTTACATGTTGGGGATTTTTCTTTTGTTTTTGAGTACTCAAATGTGATAATAATCAAGGGCATGTTTCAGTCATGCCAACCTTTAGCAGACTTTTCATGCTAAACAATGGCAAGCCACAGAAGGTGTGGTGACACAACTGTGTTCGGTAAAATTTTGAGCCTATAACTGGTAGGTCATGCTACTACGAGAATGTTGCATGCCTCATCTGTGTCACTACAAAGGAGCCATGACAGCTGCCACACTCATAAAAAGAAGGCCGGAGATGAGCAATTGCAATTACAGTGTTGTATCTTGATTTCCTCTAGTCATACTCATTATGGAATGACTACACAATTCACCAGCTAAAATCTCATAATATTCTAACGGCAAAAGCATACTCATCAATTTATCATTTAGTAATTTAAGCATGGTGAAGTTCTACAAACATTTGTCATTCGTTAAACTTGTGCCAATACAATACCACAGTAAAACTCAAATATACCTCCTTCAAAATAATAATAGAATGTGACATAGCTTTGCAACTATTGGAAATTATTTTTATTCTGATTAATGCCTGTACCACCGCATGCATATAATGATAAATAAACAACAATGATCGATACATGTTGTCTTGTATAAAGATACTCAAGAAAATGATTTCTTAAGAATGATAAAATATTTATATCTTAGCATCATCACATAATGCATTTAAATGGGTTCAGCTTGATATACAACAGAAAAAACATAATTAACCAACTAAAATACACAAAAGTCTGCTGCGATTTAACATAATAGACATAAGCTGATTCATTTACTCACTCCTGAAAATTGCATTAAAACTTACGGTTGTATCTTACTAACATCCTCTCTTAGCACACCATACTTTACATAGGCAGCCCTTCTCTGAAGTTTATAATGGCATACTTGTGAGGAAAGCTGTCAAGCTCTAGGGATCTAGTATTCTTTTCATCTTACAGCCATAATTACACACTATAATATTTATGCAATGACACAACCTAAAATGTATAGTATTAAATAATTAACAGAAAATAAAGACCAAACAATCCATTCCACCAACATGATTAGATGATCGATTTTTTAATTGCATTCAATTTATATGTCAACAGAAACAAAGTTGTGTGGTTATAATTCATGAAAATCACAGTTAACAAATGGTTCTATATCTATGGAATTTCAAAAAAGAGAAAAGGATCTGACCCAAGGACGAGCTCAAACCTTAGGGTTTGAAAAGAAGTAAAGCTCTCGTTTACTTCAATCAAAAAAGGTAGGTCATAACACAAATTGAATTAGACCTTACTCAATCACTCATCGCTGGAAAAAGTAGAGCGATTTCCTCGAAAAAAAAGCACGAGCGAGATATAATTCCTTAACAGGTATCTCAATAGCGGGAAGAAGTACAAAGGGCAAAGGCAGAAGTGGAAGGGTCAAACTCCTCTATCGGGGAAAGACAGGAAGGAGAAAAGCATAAAATCACTTGTTTGAAACATCTAAAAAATATATCATTCCACTACACTTTATTCCACATGCATCATATTCAAATGCAACTTTTTTTCAGATCACATATTTCAATTTTTTCTAAGTGTTATATATGACAATTGTAGTGACCCCTCTCCAAACACATGTTCTTCATCTCCTTTGCAGATTTTATCATTCAGTAAATAAAAAATGCAACACAATAAAAAGTATACGTCGAGTACTAAGCAGAGTCGTTATTTGACCCCTTCTGATTTCTCCCTTTAAGATGAGCACAACACAACTGTTTCAAATGCCTCATTGTAATGAGTAAGACACCAAAACCAATTATATCATTTGCGCAAATTATACCAGCATCTAGTTCTCAGGAGTCATGATACAATGACTGCTGACTATCAGGCATCAAGTTAATCTTTAACTTTTTAGTTGATCTGTAACTACGCTATGCACGTTTCTCTGAAAAACTAAATACCTGGTAAAAGCCTCTTGCACTTTGCAGGTCGTTCTACATTTCTAGGTCCAAAAATCCATTTCCATGCTAAATTGACTATCCAAAGTGGTCAATGCAAGAATGTAAAGAAGTTTTAGCACCGGATGACTTACGTGACATAGCCGTGGTTGTCCATGTCGGCGGCGAGAAACTCTGACACGGTCATGTCTCTGGACAGCACCCAATTGGCCATTGCACGGTGCCTCTTGTCAATCCTCATCTCAGCCAAGTAGAGGAATGCCCGTGCCACGGCTAGCGTGGACACAAGAAGCCAGGCAGACGCAAAAAGGCGGCCAGGCAATGTTCGGAACGCATGATCCCCATAGCCGACCGTGGTGACAGACATCACCGCAAGGTAGACGGCATCGAGCCACCCCATTTTCTCCACCTTCCTGAGCACAGTGGCCCCGACACCAACGCAGATGGCCACCACGCCGAGCGCGAGGCCAACCTTCATGCGCACGCGCATCCGTCCCTTCTTGACGTCGAAGATGTAGTTGTGGCGGTGCTTGCGCGAGGAGCGGGGGTTCTTGATGGCGGTGAGGAGGAGGTGCTCCTGGAGGTCGAGCACATAGGATACCATACCGGAGAGGAGGATGTCGACGAAGCCGAAGCCGACGAGGACGAACGAGATGGAGAATAGCTTGGCGGCGGGGCTGGACGGCGTGATGTCCCCGTACCCGATCGTGCAGAGCGTGACGATGCAGAAGTAGAGCGCGTCGACGACGGGGTGGGTGGGCCCGTTGGAGGAGGTGAAGTTGTTCGGAGCGGCGGCGTAGAAGGTGACGCCCAGGGCGAGGTAGGCGAGCAGGAAGAGGAAGGCGTGGAGCACGATGGCGGGCCTCCTTGGCGGCGGCGGCGGGTTGTGGTGGTCGGGGTCGGCGTCGGCGGCGAGGACGGCGGCGCTGAGCGGCGCCATGGCGGGCGCGGTGCGGGAGCGGTGGAGGTTGGTGCGGGCGCCGAGGAAGGCGAAGAGCGAGGGCGTGAGGGGCTGCTGGAGCTGGCCCTCCTCGTCGGAGGGGGTGGAGGGCGGGGAGGAGGAGGAGCATCCCGGGAGATCGCCGTAGTCGCGGAACGGGTCGTGCCCGCCGACGGAGATGCGGCGGTAGTGCTGCTGCTGCGGCGGCGGGGGCGGGGGAGGAGGAGGCGGCGCCGGCTCCTGTATGTGGGGCCCGAAGATGAGGCGCTCCTTGTAGGAGGAAGCCGGGGAGGGGCAGGGCGGATTGGGCGGCGGCGCGCCGAAGTCGGAGAAGGGCGAGTTATCCGGCAGCGGCACGCCGAAGTCGGAGAAGGACGAGTTCTCCGGCAGCGGCTGGAGGAGGTGCGGCACGGCGATGGTCGGGAGCAGCGGGTCCGTGTCCATGGCCGGACGGAACAACACCGGGGTTTCTTCTCCGATTCCTGTATATCCTCCCGGATTCTCGGTTTCTCTTCGGATTGCCTAGGGATTCCTCGATGCGGCGGCGGGGGGATTTGGATCTTTGGGAATCCCGGGGATCGCCGATTGAAAGAGGGAGGAGGCGGTGGAGGAGGAGGCTGCGGCCGGGATGTCCACTCGACGACGGCGATGCCTGTTTTTTGTTACTAATTTTGTCCTCTTTCTCTCGCCTCTTTTCCTTCCATGAATGAATGAATCGGTTGTGATTAGTTTATTGACGAAATCTTGAGCGGCGGGAGACGACGCAATAATAGGGAGCGGAATAGGGAAAGATCAGATCAAAGGATGGACGTCTCGTCTTGCTGTGTTGGCAAATCCTTTCATTTACGTCCCTATCAATATCAAGAGACCAGGTTTGGGTTTGTGCAATAAAGATGTTGGATTGAGTATATGTAGAGCACTGTCCACAAATTGTCCCACCGCACGTTTGATAGGATTGATGCGTATGTAAAGCATGTGTTTTAGCTAGTTTAGGCCTAGTTTGGCAACAAAATTTTCTAAAACTAAAGTATTACGGAACCATAGTATCTACTTTAGTTTTAGAAAAAAAAGGTATGATGTTGTTTTTTCAATACTTTAAAAATAGCAACTTTTGAGGGATATTGAAGTACTAATACCACAGTTTTTAGTCACAGCCAACGCATCAAAGTATTTAAAATTGTAGTTTTTTTAGAAACTTTAGTATTGCTAAAATACTTCGAAAATATTTTGTTACCAAACACAGCCTAACCTTTTTACATGAAGCAATGAAAACCACACACACAAAATTTCTACACGGGTTAAACCTTTTACACAATGCAAGCAATGAGGACACAGTGGACATTTGTTCGGTTCCATGGCGTATTCCGGTTAGATACCACGGTTCACGGAAAATGCAAGGTATGCTCAGAGATTCGGTTTCATGTAGGGATATAACATCCTCATCAGCAATGATGGAGGCTGAATCACTATGTTTCCATGGACGTTTGTAGGTTGTTAGATTACACGGTTCATGAAGAAATGCAAGGTATGCGCGGAGATAAGGTGTAAAAAGTATAAAGTGTAGTAAAATACATAATATCCTTGTATGCAAACACACAAGACATGTGTTCAACCCGAGGTAGCTTGTTGGTTAGGCAACATTATTCGAGGGGGGTGCAAGATAGTCTTGGAGATCATGTGTGTAAGGTAGAATATGTAGAGAAAGATAGAGCATACTCGTCAGCGATGACATGGGCCATCACAAGGGGCATAGAGAGGGTAGTTGAATAGTCTCGTTTAGCGAACCCAACAGCACAATACTTGAACGCAATTAATTTCACTAACAAAATTCAGCATAGCACTACAAGACATAAAGCATGACTATGCTCGAAAAAACCATGCCTCCGTCGTTAGCCCTCACCACCATTATCACTACCATGGTGAAGAAGGCAAAGGAAGGAGATAAAAATAATCGATAGTTGTAAATTATCCCATCATAGCATATGCTAGTGTTCTTAGAAAAAGACATCATATTAATTCAATACCAATATAAAAATACATGCTACAAAGAGGTCATCTTGATGGGCGACACAGATGGTAGCCGAGTTGCCTAGCTACCAAGACCTTCCTTCCTCGATCTTCCTCATCTCGCTGACGCTGTCACCATCATCCAACGATGACAACGGGCTTCCATGTGGATCCAAGTTCTGGTAGGAGGACATCGGCAGCTAGCGGCAGGCGGAAGGAGGAAAATAGTGGAGGCGAGAGGCAGTCGGAGGTGCAAGAGGTGGGAGGGATACTAAATGGGGATGGTCATTGTCCTAGAAGTCTGCACCATTTTATATCCAATTGAGATGAGGTGTCCAGTGCAGATGATGCAATGACTGCTGGGATTTCTCTTCTTGATCAACATGTGAAGACTACATGAAACACCACTCGCAAGGAAACGACCCCTAGAGGCTCCTAGAGATAATGATGTGGCATGTGGGTTTAGTGGCGACGAACTGGTGCAATGGCCGCACAATTGAAGGATATATATAGTGGAGCCGATTCATTTATCCTCTTCTTCTATTCTATGGCCGCATTGCTCGCACCACTAAGTGGATATGTTCGGTGGTGGCAACGGGTTGCTCTTGTAGGGTTTCGTAGCATGGAAAACAAAAAAATTCTACCGCATGCAAACAAACAAGCCAATATCTATCTACTAGATTGTAGCAACGAGTCGATTAGAGTACTCACCCTCGAAGATTCCAAAGCGGTTAATGAGAGCAGATTCTCGTGGGTGATGTAGTCGTACACTTGCCGATCTCAAGATCGCGCTGCGTTCCGGCAGCGCTTCCGCAGTCGGTCACATGTTCGGTACTCGATGAAGACCTTCATCTCCCTTGTTCCAGCAGGCAGCGGAGGTTGTAGTTCTCCCCTCGCGATTCCGGCAGCACGACGGCATGGTGTCAGAAGTAAAGGGAAGATCCCGCAGGGCTTCGCCTAAGCCGGTGCGAGTTATGGTGGATCTAGGGTTTCCCGGCGATCTGGGGTTTAGTAGGCCAGGAGGAGGAGGAGGTGTCGGTGGCATCTAGGGCGGCGGCGACGACGCGAGGCGGCGGCGTGCAGCGGCGGCGCACGGGGTTGGGGAGTGTTGGCTTGGTGTCGGTTTGGGGAAGCCCTCCCCCTCTATTTATGAGAGGGGGGCAGCCTTGGGAGGGGAGGTTTTGAATCCAAACCCAAACCCAAGTTGGATTGAAGGAAGGACTCTTTCCTTCTTCCACTAGGAAACCATTGTTCCAGTTTGACTTTTCAAACTCCGTTTGACTTTCAATTTAGAGCTTTAATTCTCTCTTGCAAATGCCCAAACCAAGTGACCTAGGATATGATCTAATCATTCCACTTACCCATGACACATTCATGGACCATTCCCCTTCCGGTCCGGTGAACCTTCTAGACCCTTCTAGAACCTCTCCGATGAAAACATCGAAATCATTTCCGAACTCCGGAATTGGACTTTCCTTATATGAATCTTATTCTCCGGACCATTCCGGATCTCCTCGTGATATACCGTATCCCATCCGAGACTCCGAACAACATTCGGTATCCCTACTAACATTCCATATCTACTAAACGACATTGAATCCTTAAGTGTGTCTCCCTACGGTTCGTGAATTATGCGGGCATGACCGAGACACTTCTCCGATCAATAACCAATAGAGGAATCTGGAAATTCATATGGCTCCCACATATTTCTACGATTACTTTGCGATCGAATGAACCACTTACATACGATACCAATTTCCTTTTGTCTCGCGATGGTTTACTTATCCGAAGTTTGATCGTCGGTATCTCTGCATACCTAGTTCAACCTCGTTACCGATAAGTACTCTTTTCTTGTTCCCCGTGATATGTGATCCCTTGTGATCCATTCACATGCTTGCAAGCCAATTGGATGACATTCCACCGAGAGGGCCCAGAGTATATCTATCCGTATATGGATGGACAAATCCCACTCTTGATCCATGTGCCTCAACACATACTTTCCGAATACTCAATGCCATCTTTATAGCCACCCTGTTACGGTGTGGTGTTTGATGTCATCAAAGCATCCTTCCGGTGATGGTGATTAGCATGATATCATGGTCGAAGGAATTAGGTTACTATGTATCAAAAAGCTTATAGCAAATGAACTATTGAAATGACTTGATCTTAATGCTACGCTTATCTATAGGAGTATGTCCATCATACTATTCTCCTAATGATATGATCTTGTTGTTAACAACATCTCAATGTTCATGATCGGGAAACCATGATCATCTATCAACCAACAAGCTAGTATTACAAAGAGGCTTTACTAGGGACTCTAATTTAGTTTACAAATCACGCAAGTATTAATGTTTCCGGTTAATACTATTATAGAATGAATGTAAACATTTATCATAAACACAAAGATATAATAATAAACACTTTTATTATTGCCTCTAGGGCATATCTCCAACAGTCTCCCACTTGCGCTAGAGTCAACTAATCTAGATTACATGGTAATATACCGAACACCCATGGCGGTTTGGTGCTGGTCATGTTTTGCCCTCGGGAGAGGTTTAGTCAATGGATCCGCCACATTCAGATCTGTGTGTACTTTGCAAATCTTTATGTCACCATCTTGGACATGCTCTCGAATAGCGGGAAAATGTAGCTTGATGTGCTTCAGCTTCTTGTGTGACCTTGGTTCTTGCGCATTGGCTATGGCGCCCATGTTATGACAGTAGATAGACATTGGGTCCAACGCACTTGGAACCACACCGAGCTCTATAATGAACTCCTTCATCCATATCGCCTCTTTTGAAGCCTCCGAAGCAGCTATGTATTCCGATTCAGTTGAAGATCTCGCCACAACGCTTTGCTTTGCACTCCTCCAGCTAACTGCTGCACCATTCAAAGTAAATACGTATCCAGATTGAGATTTAGAATCATCCTGATCGGTGTTCCAACTAGCATCGGTGTAACCATTAACAACGAGTTGTTCATCACCTCCATAAGAAAGAACCATATCCTTAGTTCTTCTCAAGTACTTAAGGATGTTTTTGACCGCTGTCCAATGATCCACTCCTGGATCACTTTGATATCTGCTAGTCAAACTAACAGCATATGCAATGTCGGGTCTAGTACATAGCATGGCATACATAAGAGATCTTATGGCTGAGGCATAGGGAGTCTTACTCATCCTTTCTCTATCTTCTGCCGTTGCAGGACTTTGAGTTCTACTCAAGGTCGTATTGGGCAACATGGGCAAGAACCCTTTCTTGCTATCTTCCATTTCAAACCTCTTTAGAACTTTTTCCAAATATGTACTCTGTGACAATGATATTAGGCATCTCGATCTATCTCTATAAAACTTTATGCCTAATATGTAAGCTGCTTCACCAAGATCTTTCATTTAAAAAACTATTATTCAAATAATCCTTGACACTATTAAGAAGGTCTACATAATTCCCAATCAACAATATGTCATCTACATATAGTATTAAGAATGCTACAGAGCTCCCACTCACTTTCTTGTAAATACAAGCTTCTCCATAAGTTTGTATAAATCTAAAGCTTTTGATTACCTTATCAAAACGTTGATTCCAACTTCGGGATGATTGCTTCAATCTATAAATGTACCGTTGAAGTTTGCATACCTTGTTAGCATCTTTAGGATCGACAAAAACTTTGGGTTGCATCATATAAAACTCTTCATCAATGTCTCCATTGAGGAATGCCGTTTTGACATCCATCTGCCATATCTCATAATCATAATATGCAGCAATTTCTAACAAAATCCTCATAGACTTTAGCTTCGCTACCGGTGAGAAAGTCTCATCGTAGTCAACTCCTTGAATTTGTCAAAACCCTTTTGCGAAAATTTGAGCTTTATAGACAGTAACATTACCATCAGCATATGTTTTCTTCTTGAAGATCCATTTGTTCTTGACAGCCTTCCGGCCATCCGGTAAGTCCACCAAAGTCCATACTTGGTTTTCGTACATGGATCCAATATCGGATTTCATGGCTTCTTGCCATTTATTGGAATCTGGTCTCATCATTGCTTCCTCATATGTCGCAGGTCATCGGTGTTGTCCACCAACATGACACTCATAACGGGATCATACCAATCAGGAGTGGTACGAGTTCTCGTTGACCTGCGAGGTTCCGTAGTAACTTCAATCGAAGTTTCATGATCAGCATCATTAGCTTCCTCTCTTATTGGTGTAGGCGCCACAGGAACTACTTCCGGTGTTGAGCTACTCGCAAGTTCGAGAGAAGGTTCAACAACCTCGTCAAGTTCTACTTTCCTTCCAGTCACTTCTTTCGAGAGAAACTCCTTCTCTAGAAAGGATCCATTCTTGGAAACGAAGATTTTGCCCTCGGATCTATGATAGAAGGTATACCCAATAGTTTCCTTCGGCTATCCTATGAATACGCATTTTTCTGCTTTGGGTTCAAGCTTGTTGGGCTGTAACTTCTTTACATAAGCTCCGCAACCACAAACTTTAAGGAACGACAATTTAGGTTTCTTCCCAAACCATAATTCATACGGTGTCGTTTCAACGGATTTAGATGGTGCCCTATTTAAAGTGAATGCGACTGTTTCTAATGCATAACCCCAAAACGATAGCGGTAAGTCTTTAAGTGACATCATAGAATGAACCATATCTAAGAGAGTTCGATTACAATGTTCGGACACACCATTACGTTGTGGTGTTCCCGGTGGTGTCAATTATGAAAGTATTCCGCATTTCTTCAAATGCTCGCCAAACTCGTAACTTAGATATTCACCTCCGTGATCAGATCGTAGAAATTTAATCTTCTTGTTACGTTGATTCTCAACCTCACTTTAAAATTCCTTAAACTTCTCGAAAGTTTCGGACTTATGTTTCATGAAATAGATATACCCATATCTACTCAAGTCATCCGTGAAGGTAAGAACATAACAATAACCACCGCGCGATGCAACACTCATTGGGCCACACACATCGGTATGTATGATTTCCAATAATTTCGTAGCTCGCTCCATCATACCAGAAAATGGAGTCTTAGTCATTTTACCGATCAGACATGCTTCGCATCTTTCAAGTGATTCGAAATCAAGTGATTCAAGAAGTCCATCGGAATGGAGTTTCTTCATATGCTTCACTCCAATGTGACCAAGACGACAGTGTCACATATAGATCGAGTTATCGCTCAATTTCAAACGTTTAGCTTCAATGTTATTAATGTGTGTATTTCTACAATCGAGATTCAATAAGAATAGACCATCTATCAAAGGTGCATGTGCATAAAACATATTACTCATATAAATCGAACAAACATTATTCTCGGACTTAAACAAGTAACCGTCTCGCAATAAACATGATCCGGATATAATGTTCATGCTCAACGCAGGCACCAAATAATAATTATTTAAGTATAAAACTAATCCCGATGGTAGATGAAGAGGTAGCGTACCAACCGCGATCACATCAACCTTTGATACATTTCCAATGCGCATCGTCACCTCGTTCTTTGCTAGTTTCGGTCTATTCTGCAGCACCTGTTTTGAGTTACAAATGTGAGCAAGTATCAAATACCCAGGCACTACTACGAGTACTAGTGAGATACACATCAATAACATGTATATCGGATATACCTTTCTTCTTGATGTTACCGTTATTCAAATCCGCCAAGTACTTAGGGCAATTCCTCTTCCAGTGACCTTCTCCCTTGCAGTAAAAGCACTCAGTATCAGGCTTAGGCCCAGCCTTGGTCTTCTTCGCCGGCGCGGTAACTTTCTTACTGCCCTTCTTGAAGTTTCCCTTTTTCTTAGACTTGCCTTGCTTCTTGAATTTGGTGGTCTTATTGACCAACAACACTTGGTGCTCTTTCTTGATCTCCACTTACGCAGACTTTAACATGGAGAAGAGTTCAGACAACGACTTGTCCATGTTTTGCATATTGTAGTTCATCACAAAGTTCTTCTAACTTGGTGGTAGTGATTGGAGGACGCGGTGAATCCCCAAAGAATTAGGAATCACTATACCCAAGCTTTGAAGCTTACTTGTGTGCCCAGACATCTTAAGCACATGCTCACTGATGGAGTTGCCCTCTTCCATCTTGCAGTTAAAGAACTTTTTAGAAGCCTCATAACTCTCAATTGCCGCGTGAGCCTCAAATATCATTTTGAGTTCACGGACAATATCATGTGGGTCATGGTTCTCAAACCTTTTTCTAAAGATCCGATTCCAAACCATACAAGATAGCACACTGAACTGTGGAGTACTGATTCTTCCGAGCGAGGAAAACATTCTTTACCTCATTGGTAGCATCAGCTGCAGGCGGGTCACCCAGCGGTGCATCTAGCACATAGGTCAAATTACCAGCATTGAGGATAATTCTCAAATTGCGGAACCAATCCGCGAAGTTTTTTCCATTGTTTTTTCAACTTTTCTTTCTCTAGGACCGCATTAAAATTGATGGTAGGGGCCGCCATTGATCTACAACATATTTGCAATAGTTTAGACTAAGTTTATGACAAATTGAGTTCTAATTAATAGTTAAATTAATCTAGGTGAACTCCCACTCAAAACAATATCCCTCACATTGTTTTAGTGATCACACGAACAAAATCAACCACACCAAAACCGATCATCACGAGAGTTGATGTAGCTTCAATGGCGAACAATCAACATGTTCATCATATCTACTATATGACTCATGCTTTACCTTTCGGTAATCCGTGTTCCGAGACCATGTTTGTACATGCTAGGTTCGTCAAGATGAAACCTTAGCTTCTGCATGAGCAAATCTGGCTTGCTCACGTTATTACACTCGCAGAATCTAACACACCTGATCATCACGTGGTGCTTCGAAACAACGAGCTTTAGCAACAGTGCTTACTAAGGATGAACACTTTATAACTTGAAATTTTTGTGCTTGAGGGATCATCTTATAATGCTACCGTCGCAAACTAAGCAATACAAGATGCATAAAAGGATTAATATCACATGCAATTCATAATATGTTATATGATATGGCCTTTATTCTTGTGCTTCCGATGTCCATCTTCAAGCACGAACATGATGTCCATCATCACCGGCATGGCGTCAAGGTCAATGGTGCCGCTTCATGGTTGTCGTCCACTTGCTTCAACTATTACAACTATTTTGAATAATAGACACGCAGGTCTTAACGGAATTTAAAAGACAACCATATGGCTCCTGCCAGTTGCCGACTTACAATAAGTAACATTCCATACATCATATATAATCACAATCATGGCCATATCACATCACAACACACCCCTGCAAAACAAAGTTAGACGCCTCTAATTTTCTGTAAGGTTCCCAACCTTTAATAAGGTAGAGATCCCTGTGTTTACAATGCTAGTCCCTGGATCAATAGCTAGCATCCACAGTTAAGATGTAATATCAAGAAACAAAGGTCATAATACAACTTTATAACCAGGAATAAAGTAATTTATTACATCTTACATAGCTTATTTGGCTATCTCATTACAATGCAGCAGAATATAACAATAGCATGGGGTCCTTCATCTTCAAAGTGCCACAGGCAGACATGTTGGTTGTAGACTTGTAATCCTAATCATTAAACTTCACTAATATCAAACAAACCTGCAACATAACAAGTTACAGCCACAAGGGTCAATACATTTGAATTGTATTGGCAAGTGATACTATGGTAATATAGTGGAGTCTATCATCTATATGCATTTGGCTAAGTAGAGCTTAGGCTTGCTTTGCTCAAAATAGATTTTCCTTATCATTTGAAAACACTAAGTTTTTGCTTGACAAAATCATTCCCAAGGCATCTCCCAATAGAAATTGGTGATCCTTCAACCCTTGTTCAACCACAAGTTTTTAACTTAGATATTGGGATGAGGAGATCCTTGATAGCTTCCATGTCTTGATGCTCAAATTGTCCTTTACCAGGGACATGGCTAAGTACTTAGATTTTACACTCTTCAGAGGTGGTGCACTTTCCCCACAAGACTTGGTTTCACCAAGACAAGATCTTTCAGAAGCCTTCCCTTAGACCAGAATGGACGCACTCCAACCTATCAATCCCCTACCACCAACTATCCATTTGGCTAAGTTATTGCAACCTATATGATCCAGGCAGAGCCCATAATGCCAAGTGGCTGCACTTGAAGCTTCTCAACATTTGACATCTCAAATCTCTTTGTTCCTGGGTGGCCATCCACAGGTGAGATACACAAGGTAAACCATAGAAATGGGCCTTGTGAACCACTCAACACAAATCATTCCTTCCATTCCACCTAGGTGATTCATTCACTTAGTTGTTTTATTAAACAAAACACAAGTCATAGACTTAGAAATATTTCATAGCATGAATATAATCCACCCTTGTTTTCTACTAGCTAGGCTAAGCATGATAGTAGTAGGAATCTTAACTAGGAAATTTCTACTAAGGTTTCATCTACTAGGATTTCCCATAGCATAGTTTATACTTAGCAAAATTCCATGCAAGTCCTACTTAGAAATATCACTAATGCATAGTGAAAATAATAGGACAAAAGTATGAAGCATCACTTGCCTTTTTGGTAGAGAATATAAGTTCACTCCTTGTCTTTGGAATGATCACACTCTTCAAATCACTACAATTCAATCAAGCAAGGGCACAATTTCAATCTACCAATCAAGCAAATCATCACATAAAATGATAGAAACAAAACAATGCATGCAAGCATGCAAAAGATTGTTTTATTTGTAAAAGTGGTTTCTAATGGGTCATAAACATGTGAAAACACCTAATGGTCATTTTATAAAGTGGCAAAACCATTTGCAAAAGATTCTATCTAAAAACCATTTTTAACCAAAGCATTATTATATGTGGTTAGAAATGCTTTTAACAAAGTAACTATCTTTATAGGGTTCACCAAATACATTTTCAAATCATAAAACTTGGTGCTTGGGGTCAGAGAGTTTATTCCAAAACATTTCCCAAATATTTTCTTCCAAAATAATTTTTAAACCATAATCAACATTTTTATTTGGCTAGAAATGTTTTTAAATCAATGATTCATTCTTTTGCTTCACCAAATACATTTTTGAAACCACCAATTGATTTCTATGGTCAGTAGGTTCAAAACAAACCATTTGCCAAAGGTTTTATCTCAAAAAATCATTTTAGAACAATTTTTATATTCTAAACATGCATACACAAGTTTCTGCAAAATCAATCAATTTAACAGAAGCATTTTACTAAACAAAGTGCATGGTCAGAAAGTACTTGTCTTGTTGAATCTATTGATATAAAATTTGCAAAATTTGGACGTGTGGTTTGAAAGTTATGAATTTTTCAAATTGAAACAACACATAGATCATTTCTGGTTTTATTGAAATAAACAAGGCCACGTGGCGCTTTCTTACTGGTGCATACCGTTTCGCGCGGATCAGCATATACGGCTGTTAGATCTAAACAGATTGTGCGGCACAGAAACAAGCATACCCCTTCGTTTAATGTTCTATCGTGTGCGTTGGATCTGCATCCTGACTCTGACATGCTTGCGAGGATCTGGGGCGGTGGCGGTGGCGGTGAGCGGTCAGGCGTGGCAATGGCGATGCAGGAAGCGAGAAATCAAGGGGAGATGCTCACCAAGTTTGCAGGGTTGTGCTAATTCTCGACGTGGTCTTATCCTGGACAGGGGCGCACGAGGACGACCAAAATTTCTCGCCGGAGTTCTGCCTGGCGTCGGGCACGCACTGGCGTTGTGGTTGGCGAGGCTACTATCCATGGGAAGGCAAAATAGGAGGTCCGTTAGACGCGCGAGAGAGAGGGGAGCGTGAGGGTGTCAACGGGGAAACGCACGGTCGATTTACGGGGAGGGTCGCCGGAGTTGGAGACAGACGGCGGCGGTGACGGTCTTGGTCGTTGTCGAGGCTGGGGGTCAAGCGCGAGCAAGATGAGGCTACTGGGAGGTGTGGTGGTTGATGGGGATCATGCCTGAGTGGTCTAGAGAGCGAGGCGCGACGGCGACTGGCCTGAATTGGAGGTGGTGCTCGCTGGAGACAGTGACGGTGAAGTGCGAAATTTAGCAGCCTGGGGGCGCGCTAGGGTGAGGGACTGAGGGGGAAACAGAGAGGAGGGAGAGGCAATTAAGAAGGCGTGGTCGCAGGGGGAATTTACTGGGCCATTTACGCATATTCATTCGAGCAAATCAACGGCAGAAACTGCCAGGCGAGTTCATCGCGGGGAGGAAGACAATGACATGGTCGAGTGGGGTCCATTTGATAGTGAGAGAGGAAGAGAAGAGATGGGGTCCAAGCGTCGGTGACTGAGCGGGTGAGTTCTCTGGTTCAAAACATTTTCTACGGAAGAAGAGAGGGAGTGGGCTGCTGGGCTTAGTGGGCTGGCCAGGTGGGTTGGGCTTGTTTCCATTTTTTTATACTGCTTTGTTTTTTATTTTTCTGTTTCTAATATTCTGTTTTGATTTTGCTTAAACAATTTAAATATTCATTTGAATTCAAATCTTTGCCAAATTTTGTGAAGACTCAAATACTGATTAATAGTATATTCTGAAGTCAATTTTGGGAATAAAAATTTATTCTTTTGGGGGTCTTTTAATTATTTAATTAGGCCTTTGTTTTAATTCCAATAAGATTTAATAATATCTTCAAAACACCATTTGAATTCTTAAACCTTCCAAATCTTTTCACTAGGTTTTTATTTGTTTATTTGGGTTCAAATAATTCATCTTGAATTATTTGGAAAAGTTTTTAATATGATTTTATTAATCTTTTAAAATTGGATTTGTCATTATTCAAATGGAATTTGGTTTAAGCCATTTTATTTTATTTTGGAAATTCTTTATCCTTTTATTTTATTTGGATTTGGATTAAATTCATTCCATTTGCTTATGGTCTTGGCCAAGATTTAATTTGGTCTTTAAATATTCCTTATTTAATATTTCTTTCTTCATCTTATAAAATCCATTTTATTTAGAGATCCAAACTTGGTGATTCCAATTTGTAAAATATTATTTGAGATTTATTTATCCTTTTAAATATCTTTAGGATTATTTGCTCACCATTTGGTATGGATTTATAGATAGGTTCTTTATTAGCTTTGGAAATTTAATTTCCTTATCTTATTATATTCATAAGATTTTATCTAAGGCTCCAAATTAAGTGAAATCAATTTCTATGGTTTTATAATATTTCTATTTGTCATTCTTGATCATTTGTAAATGTTTGTTGACAAATTTTTATATGGATCAAATCCATAGGCTTGGAGATATCCTGGGAATGTTTTCTTTCATTAGGGTTTTAGGGTTTTGGTTTATTTCTCAAGTGTTTAAATTTCCAGATGCATTTATGAAGAATGCATTCCACTTGATTTGAAGTTAGTTGGTTTCAAACATCGGTCAAAGTTTGTTCAAGATAGGATTTTAAGTTTCCATTTAGAAACAAAAAGTTTCTTTTCACCCTAATTTTCAACAATTATATATTTTGTTTATTTATTTTTCACATAACAAGATTTGGAAAATCTTGGGATGTGACAGGCTACCACCCTTAAAATAAATCTCGTCCCGAGATTTGGGGAAGATAGGGGTTACAAGTTGACTCAAAACAACTAGGGTACTACCACCCTTAAAAATTTTCCAACTAGATTACATCTTGGCTTGCTTGGGATCTTGTTGAAACCTCTCTGGGCAAACATTTGCATAGTGTCCTTTGTTTCCACACTTGAAACATGTAACAAGGCTGAGATCCTTCATAGGCTTTATCTTGTGCTTCATCTTTTCTGGACAATTGCTTGCATAATGTCCTTGGTTACCACAATTGTAACATGTGATATGATTGAGTTCTTCACGTATCTTCTGTGGACAAGTTGCTACATAATGGCCTAGCTCTTTGCAGTTGTTGCACCACACTTGGTTAATCTCCTTGTACTTCTTCTTCTTGGGTTTATCCAATGCTAGGAGTGCTTCTAATTCATGTTCTTCATATATTATCTCAAAGGTAGGAAAGTTTCCTGGTCTCCTTGACCTTTTCCTTGGATAATACATATGTCTCCTCTTTGGTCCTTTAAATTGAGTCATATTGCATGGAGGTGCAAGCTGAGATTTTCCTTTGTCTTCATCCTTCTTGGTAGACTTTGCTCTCTCATGGTAGTCTGCAATCAGTTCTTGCACTCCACCTTGTTTCCTTTGTTGAACTATGGAATAGTTGGATAGGGACATGATTATTTCCTTCACATAGGTAACAAGTAGCTTGAGATGTGGGGCATTGATTAGTTGGATGTTTCTCTTCACAATTGGGGCATTGATCTTCATGCTCTTTGGAAGTGTGATCCTTGTTTCCACAAACATTGCAAGCTTGGGTTCCTTCTAAAATATCATCCTTGACATCCTTGTTGTCACAAACTCCTTGGGAAGAGTTGTTTCCCATGTTGATCATTTGATCTGTCACCTTATGCAACAATTGGGTTTGGGTTTCCAAAAACCTTTGCATGGTTGGATCTACTTCACTGGTGTTGGCTATAAATTGAGTTGTCACTTTGTTCAACTGGGTTTGGGTTACTATGAGTTCTCTCATGTTGTCCTCTTGGTTGTTGTTGTTGTCACCATCCTTGATGTTGGAGTTTCCTGGAGTAGTCATCTGTTTAGGTTGGATTGGGATTAGAATAGGCAAATTATTTCTAAGGGAATAATTCTAATCACACACATCACAATTCACACAAGCAAGGTGCAAGCAATCACAAACAAGCATTCCACTCAAACAACAAGTTTCAAGCATATTTTTAGGCAACCAAAAATATTTTTTGTTACACCACATAAGTTGGTGGGTTTGACTTAAACTAAATATGGTGGTCCATCTATATGGTTCACTTGAGATCTTTCCATCCTTTGATTCTTCTTGAATGAGATCATGGTTTCCTTGGGAAAATTCTTGTGTCTTGGTCACAAAACTTCAAAGTGATGATGGTTCCTTCTAAGTTGTGTTTCCTTAGTCTTCAAGTCTTGAGAAACATTTCTTGTCTCACTTGTAGTCCTTAGTGATATCCAAGGTTGAAGTCCTTGGTGAAAATAAGGTTGAAATCAATTGAAGATGTTGAAGTCATTAGAGTTTATGAAGTCCTTAGCTCATGGTGAAGTCTTTGGCCATGGAGTAGGTTTTGTCCATCAAGTTTGAAATAGAAGAGATGCAGAATCAAAACCAAAATGGTTGAGGAAAGAGTTTACAAGATTGTTTGTAAATAAGTTTTGGAAAAAATACAACTCCTATTTTTCTAAGGGGTTTTTGTCCAATCCTAGGGTTACAATCCTACAGGCAACACAATGCTCTGATACCATCTGTAAGATCCCTCCTTTATAAAGGAAAAGGATCCCTGTGATTGCAATGCTAGTCCCTGGATCAATAGCTAGCATCCATAGTTAAGATGTAATATCAAGAAATAAAGGTCATAATACAACTTTATAACCAGGAATAAAGTAATTTATTACATCTTACATAGCTCATTTGGCTATCTCATTACAATGCAGCAGAATATAACAATAGCATGGGGTCCTTCATCTTCAAAGTGCCACAGGTAGACATGTTGGTTGTAGACTTATAATCCTAATCATTAAACTTCACTAATATCAAACAAACCTGCAACATAACAAGTTACATCCACAAGGGTCAATATATTTGAATTGTATTGGCAAGTGATACTATGGTAATATAGTGGAGTCTATCATCTATATGCATTTGGCTAAGTGGAGCTTAGGCTTGCTTTGCTCAAAATAGATTTTCCTTATCATTTGAAAACACTAAGTTTTTGCTTGATAAAATCATTCCCAAGGCATCTCCCAATAGAAATTGGTGATCCTTCAACCCTTGTTCAACCACAAGTTTTTAACTTAGAAATTGGGATGAGGAGATTCTTGATAGCTTCCATGTCTTGATGCTCAAATTGTCCTTTACCAGGGACATGGCTAAGTACTTAGATTTTACACTCTTCAGAGGTGGTGCACTTTCCCCACAAGACTTGGTTTCACCAAGACAAGATCTTTCAGAAGCCTTCCCTTAGACCAGAATGGACGCACTCCAACCTATCAATCCCCTACCACCAACTGTCCATTTGGCTAAGTTATTGCAACCTATATGATCCAGGCAGAGCCCATAATGCCAAGTGGCTGCACTTGAAGCTTCTCAACATTTGACATCTCAAATCTCTTTGTTCCTGGGTGGCCATCCACAAGTGAGATACACAAGGTAAACCATAGAAATGGGCCATGTGAACCACTCAACACAAATCATTCCTTCCATTCCACCCAGGTGATTCATTCACTTAGTTGTTTTATTAAACAAAACACAAGTCATAGACTTAGAAATATTTCATAGCATGAATATAATCCACCCTTGTTTTCTACTAGCTAGGCTAAGCATGATAGTAGTAGGAATCTTAACTTAGGAAATTTCTACTAAGGTTTCATCTACTAGGATTTCACATAGCATAGTTTATACTTAGCAAAATTCCATGCAAGTCCTACTTAGAAATATCACTAATGCATAGTGAAAATAATGGGACAAAAGTATGAAGCATCACTTGCCTTTTTGGTAGAGAATATAAGTTCAATCCTTGTCTTTGCAATGATCACACTCTTAAAATCACTACAATTCAATCAAGCAAGGGCACAATTTCAATCTACCAATCAAGCAAATCATCACATAAAATGATAGAAACAAAACAATGCATGCAAGCATGCAAAAGATTGTTTTATTTGTAAAAGTGGTTTCTAATGGGTCATAAACATATGAAAACACCTAATGGTCATTTTATAAAGTGGCAAAACCATTTGCAAAAGATTCTATCTAAAAACCATTTTTTAACCAAAGCATTATTTTATGTGGTTAGAAATGCTTTTAACAAAGTAACTATCTTTATAGGGTTCACCAAATACATTTTCAAATCATAAAACTTGGTGCTTGGGGTCAAAGAGTTTATTCAAAACATTTCCCAAAGATTTTCTTCTAAAATCATTTTTAAACCATAATCAACATTTTTATTTGGCTAGAAATGTTTTTAAATCAATGATTCATTATTTTGCATCACCAAATACATTTTTGAAACCACCAATTGATTTCTATAGTCAGTAGGTTCAAAACAAACCATTTGCCAAAGGTTTTATCTCAAAAAATCATTTTAGAACAATTTTTATATTCTAAACATGCATACACAAGTTTCTGCAAAATCAATCAATTTAATAGAAGCATTTTACTAAACAAAGTGCATGGTCAGAAAGTACTTGTCTTGCTGAATCCATTGATATAAAATTTGCAAAATTTGGACGTGTGGTTTGAAAGTTATGAATTTTTCAAATTGGAACAACACATAGATCATTTCTGGTTTTATTCAAATAAACAAGGACACGTGGCGCTTTCTTACTGGTGCATACCGTTTCGCGCGGATCAGCATATACGGCTGTTAGATCTAAACAGATCGTGCGGCGCAGAAACAAGCATACCCCTTCGTTTAATGTTCTATCGTGTGCGTTGGATCTGCATCCTACGGCTACAGCGTGCTTGCCAGGATCTGGCGGCGCTGACGGTGGCAGGTGGCGGCGGAGCGGTCAGACGGTGGCGGCGCTGGCGATGCAGGAAGCGAGAAATCAAGGGGAGATGCTCACCAGGTTTGCAGGGTTGTGCTGATTCTCGATGTGGTCTTATCCTGGACAGGGGCGCACGAGGACGACCAAAATTTCTCGCCGGAGTTCTGCCTGGCGTCGGGCACGCACTGGCATTGTGGTTGGCGAGGCTACTGTCCATGGGAAGGCAAAATAGGAGGTCCGTTAGACGCGCGAGAGAGAGGGGAGAGTGAGAGTGTCAACGGGTGAAAACAGCACGGTCAGTACTTACGGGAGGGTCGCCGGAGTTGGAGATGAAGCGGCGATGA
This sequence comes from Avena insularis, assembly GCA_023614405.1. Taxonomy (NCBI): domain Eukaryota; kingdom Viridiplantae; phylum Streptophyta; class Magnoliopsida; order Poales; family Poaceae; genus Avena; species Avena insularis. The sequence goes on from CM042693.1 coordinate 330,588,967, forward strand.
ATGATCTTGGTCGTCGAGGCTCAAGGGCCGCGAGCAAGATGAGGCCACCGAGGTGCGGTGGTTGATGGGGATCATGCTGAGTGGTCTAGAGAGCGGCAACGGCGATCGACCTGAATTGGAGGTGGTGCTCGCCGGAGCAGGTGGTGAAGTCGAAATTTAGCAGCCTGGGGCGCTTAGGGACGGAGAAAGCAGAGGAGGGAGAGGCGATTAAGAAGGCGTGGTCGCAGGGGGAATTTACTGGGCCATTTACGCGTATTCATTCGAGCAAATCAACGGCAAAAACTGCCAGGCGAGTTCATCGCGGGGAGGAAGACGATGACATGGTCGAGTAGGGTCCATTTGACAGTGAGAGAGGAAGAGAAGAGATGGGGTCCACGCGTCGGTGACTGAGCGGGTGAGTTCTCTGGTTCGAAACGTTTTCTGCGGAAGAAGAGAGGGACTGCTTTGGGCTGAGGCTAGGTGGGTTGGGCTTGTTTCCATTTTTTTATACTGCTTTGTTTTTTCTTTTTCTGTTTCTAATATTCTGTTTTGATTTTGTTTAAACAATTTAAACATTCATTTGAATTCAAATCTTTGCCAAATTTTATGAAGACTCAAATACTGATTAATAGTATATTCTGAAGTCGATTTTGGGAATAAAAATTTATTATTTTTGGGGTCTTTTAATTATTTCATTAGGCCTTTGTTTTAATTCCAATAAGATTTAATAATATCTTCAAAACACCATTTGAATTCTTAAACCTTCCAAATCTTTTCATTAGGTTTTTATTTGTTTATTTGGGTTCAAATAATTCATCTTGAATTATTTGGAAAAGTTTTTAATATGATTTTATTAATCTTTTAAAATTGGATTTGTCATTATTCAAATGGAATTTGGTTTAAGCCATTTTATTTTATTTTGGAAATTCTTTATCCTTTTATTTTATTTGGATTTGGATTAAATTCATTCCATTTGCTTATGGTATTGGCCAAGATTTAATTTGGTCTTTAAATATTCCTTATTTAATATTTCTTTGTTCATCTTATAAAATCCATATCTTTTTATTTAGAGATCCAAACTTGGTGATTCCAATTTGTAAAATCTTATTTGAGATTTATTTATCCTTTTAAATATCTTTAGGATTATTTTCTCACCATTTGGTATGGATTTATAGATAGGTTCTTTATTAGCTTTGGAAATTTAATTTCCTTATCTTATTATATTCATAAGATTTTATCTAAGGCTCCAAATTAAGTGAAATCAATTTCTATGGTTTTATAATATTTTTATTTTTCATTCTTGATCATTTGTAAATGTTTGTTGACAAATTTTTATATGGATCAAATCCATAGGCTTGGAGATATCCTGGGAATGTTTTCTTTTATTAGGGTTTTAGGGTTTTGGTTTATTTCTCAAGTGTTTAAATTTCCAGATGCATTTATGAAGAATGCATTCCACTTGATTTGAAGTTAGTTGGTTTCAAACATTGGTCAAAGTTTGTTCAAGATGGGATTTTAAGTTTCCATTTAGAAACAAAAAGTTTCTTTTCACCCTAATTTTCAACAATTATATATTTTGTTTATTTATTTTTCACATAACAAGATTTGGAAAATCTTGGGATGTGACATTTTCTTTGCATGTTTTACGTGGTTTGGGGATTTTAATAAGTGTCGTTCTAACTTACGAACAAGAACCACAATGTTGATGCTTGAACTATCAAGTGCCCGTTGTAAATTGAATCTATACTATGATGGGAGAGACAGACACCTGCAAATCCACTTATGCAATACAAGTTACATGTTAAGCGTGGAGCAAGTCTCATGAACGATGTCATGTAAGGTTAGCCCGGGCCGTTTCATCCCATCATACCGCAAGATGCAAAGTACACAAAAGCAATTGATAATAAAAGCACCAGCGCCCACAATGACCATTGTGTTCTACTCGTGCAACAGATCTATATATAGACACGACTCTGATACCACTGTAGGGTTTCATAGCATGGAAAACAAAAAAATTCTACCGCATGCAAACAAACAAGCCAAGATCTATCTACTAGATTGTATCAACGAGTCGATTAGAGTACTCACTCTCGAATATTCCAAAGCGGTTAATGAGAGCAGATTCTCGTGGGTGATGTAGTCGTACACTTGCCGATCTCAAGATCGCGTAGGCGATCCTTCCGGCGCTGCGTTCCGGCAGCGCTTTCGCAGTCGGTCATATGTTCGATACTCGATGAAGACCTTCATCTCCCTTGTTCTAGCAGGCAGTGAAGGTTGTAGTTCTCCCCTCGCGATTCCGACAACACGACGGCGTGGTGTCGGAAGTAGAGGGAAGATCCCGCAGGGCTTCCCCTAAGCCGGTGCGAGTTATGGTGGATCTAGGGTTTCCCGACGATCTAGGGTTTAGTAGGCCGGGAGGAGGAGGAGGTGTCGGCGGCGGATAGGGCGGCGACGACGGCGCGAGGAGGCGGCGGCTTGGCGGAGCACATGGTTGGGGAGGGCTGGCTTGGTGTCGGTTTGGGGCAGCCCTCCCCCTCTATTTATGAAAGGGGGAAGCCTTGGGAGGGGAGGGTTTGAATCCAAACCCAAACCCAAGTTGGATTGAAGGAAGGACTCTTTCCTTCTTCCACTAGGAAACCATTGTTCCATTTTGACTTTTCAAACTCCTATTGACTTTCAATTTAGAGCTTTAATTCTCTCTTGCAAATGCCCAAACCAAGTGACCTAAGATATGATCCAATCATTCCACTTACCCATGGCACATTCATGGACCATTCCCCTTCCTGTCCGGTGAACCTTCTAGACCCTTCTAGAACCTCTCCGATGAAAACATCGAAATCATTTCCGAACTCCGGAATCGGACTTTCCTTATATGAATCTTATTCTCCGGACCATTCCGGATCTCCTCGTGATATACCGTATCCCATCCGAGACTCCGAACAACATTCGGTATCCCTACTAACATTCCATATCTACTAAACGACATTGAATCCTTAAGTGTGTCTCCCTACGGTTCGTGAATTATGCGGACATGACCGAGACACTTCTCCGATCAATAACCAATAGAGGAATCTGGAAATTCATATGGCTCCCACATATTTCTACGATTACTTTGCGATCGAATGAACCACTTACATACGATACCAATTTCCTTTTGTCTCGCGATGGTTTACTTATCCGAAGTTTGATCGTCGGTATCTCTGCATACCTAGTTCAACCTCGTTACCGATAAGTACTCTTTTCTTGTTCCCCGTGATATGTGATCCCTTGTGATCCATTCACATGCTTGCAAGCCAATTGGATGACATTCCACCGAGAGGGCCCAGAGTATATCTATCCGTATATGGATGGACAAATCCACTCTTGATCCATGTGCCTCAACACATACTTTCCGAATACTCAATGCCATCTTTATAGCCACCCTGTTACGGTGTGGTGTTTGATGTCATCAAAGCATCCTTCCGGTGATGGCGATTATCATGATCTCATGGTCAAAGGAATTAGGTTACTATGTATCAGAAAGCTTATAGCAAATGAACTATTGAAATGACTTGATCTTAATGCTACGCTTATCTATAGGAGTATGTCCATCATACCATTCTCCTAATGATATGATCTTGTTGTTAACAACATCTCAATGTTCATGATCGGAAAACCATGATCATGTATCAACCAACAAGCTAGTATTACAAAGAAGCTTTACTAGGGACTCTAATTTAGTTTACAAATCACACAAGTATTAATGTTTCCGGTTAATACTATTATAGCATGAATATAAACATTTATTATAAACACAAATATATAATAATAACCACTTTTATTATTGCCTCTAGGGCATATCTCCGATAGCTCTTTCTGCTTGCCAAAATACTCCATGTCATAGATGTCCCATGTTGTGTATATGGCATGTGCTTGTTAGTCTTGGATGGATGGTCCAACATTCAGACGACTGTGAACCCTGAAGACGTTAGGGCACTCGGTTTGTGTCTGCATTTTTAAGGTTAGGAGGATGAAGGCGACCACTAGTATGTGGATGCCGCAATACAAGTTCGTTGTGATGTTGTGGTACTCCTTGAGTACCCGGCCGGTCTTGAGTTCGAGGGTGAAAATCTCTTGTTCTAACTTTTTTTGTTATACTGGGCAATGGCGATGCTTATTCATTGTTACCTTGTTGAAGTCATTGCATAGAATGTTTAGACTTTGTCTCTAGGGTGAAAACCATGATATGGTCCTTGCTGACCGGGTCCGGCAACCACGATGTTTATATGTTGTTTCCTTCCTTAATACGTTGTTTTTGGAGGACCTTTCTCGTTTATTGTGTGTTATCTCGGTTGCTGGTGTGATGTTGCTTCACCTTGACACTTGGATGCTACTTTTGTTTATTTATTTTTACTTTTCCAATAACATGGGGTTATGCATTCACAATGTCTTGATTTTCTCTTGATTTGAGTTGGTGTATAGACCGGTGTACCTGTTATCTTCTTAATATTAATATATTGACTCTTACACTAAAAAATTACACCAAGTTTTAATGGCATGTATCATATTCTCTTAATCACTCCGACAATCTGTAGCATCTTAATTACATTTATTGCCTCGTAATCACCTTTTAAATTCACATATGCAATCCTAAAATTATATGTTTTACCTAAAAATATATTTCTTTCTTAAAATTACATGTTTTCTAGTTTTTTTTCATACATTAAGATTTTTTTTTGTGAAATTCCACCGATTCAATAATAATCATCAACAGCAGTACAGAGAATCCTAAAAGTAATAAAAATTATAAGTAGGTCCATGGACCATCTAGCGACGACTACAAACACTAGCACGAGCCGAAGGCACGCCGTCATACTCGCCCCTCCATCACAGGTATTAAAAATATCCAGAGTTAGAAACCATGTGAAATTAATAAGAAAATAACTTTTGCAAGTAAATTAAGAACAAAATATGTTTGTTAATGGAACTGAATGTTCATGTTACAATTATACAATTTTTTTGTCAAATATGTTGAATTGTATACGGTACTAATAAAATGTAATCTCTATAAAGTTAAGAGCAATGGAGAAAGGAAGAAGAAGAGCAGCAATAACGGGGTTGTGGGTGCGGAGCAAAAGGCAAAAAGGACCGTAGAACAGCACAAGGCTCAAGCAGATGGCATGTTGTTTTGTTCCTTTTCTCTTCTATATCTTCTGCGAGAGAAATGCTGACACAATTAGAAAATGGCTATTTCTCCATATAATCAATAATATCTCTAAAACATAAATAGAGTAAAATTGCAGGGTGGGTGACAATATCTTTGATTTGTTTTTGGCCAAGGACAATATCTTTGATAGACGCGTGGTTCCTTTTCTAGCTGTTTTTATTTCTGAGAATTGAATTGAAGCTTTAATTTTGAGATCGATGCAGTTGGAACAAAGAGGTGAGATTTGCCACATATTTGAAATTACTATAGGATGACTATTATTTGTACTTCCTTCGGCCCATATTAATTACTCAAATTTGTCTAGATTTGAATGAATCTAGACACTATTTAGTATATAGGTTCATCCAAATTTTAATAAATCAAAGTCAATTAATATGGATTAGAGGGAGTATATAAATAAATTAGGTGGAGCTCTCCGTGGTACGAGTTAAACTGAGTTCTGATTTCTTCTATTATTGGTATATGATGCTAATTCTGGAGGTGAGCGGGAGATTCAGAGGACCCATGTTGGAGTTGTTAAATCAGTTGGACGGTTTTGATTCAAGAGGAGATGTTAAAGTTATTCTTGCAACAAACCGCATTGAGAGCCTTGACCCAGCCTTGCTTCGGCCAGGTCGGATAGATAGAAAGATTGAATTTCCTTTAAAACCAGGGGACATATATTCTAGTAAAATGTAATCTATATCTATATCTAATAATAAAAGAAGGAGTGTTTCTTATAGTACCTACACTTTTTTGGACTGGTTTGCCCTTCCACTAAACCATGTATTACAACCAACGCCACCTGTAAGTCAAAAAAAACTACACAAAACGTATGTCTAAGTATTACAACCAACAACCAACGCCACCTGTAAATCGGAAAAACAGTCCGAAAAAACTACACAAAATGTATGCCTGATTGCATGAAAGAGGCACCGTAAAAGGCCACGCGAGTCGTCCTCTCCTAGGTCTCTTCTGTAAATCGGAAAAACAGTCCGAAAAAACTACACAAAACGTATGGCTGATTGCGTGAAAGAGGCACCGTGAAAGGCCACGCGAGTCATTCTCTCCTAGGTCTCTTTTGTTTCACGTCGACAAGAACAGAGAAGAAAAAACAACATTGTTGGCTGGCTGGCTTTGCATAGTGCAGAATTAAAAGAGGAAGTGCACATTCCTACACCGCCCGCTCGTACTTCGATGATGGTGTCATGGCCCAATTTCTAGCGGCTCTCTGTGGATTATCCATGATAGGGTACAAAGATGGATGCTATAAGAAATTAGATTCAGAGAGGGATTGAGAGAGGGGAGAAAAAGGCAGATCGGGTTCTACTTACGTAGTGCTCTCAGAGATTGAATGCTATGGTCTGTCATGTGAGAGATTGAGCCATTTAGTGTATTTAGCTAGCTTTTTTTTAAAGGCAGTCAGCTTATTAGTATGCATGGAAATAAGCGTTGATGGTTCATTTAAAGAGGAATTAAGCTCCAAAAGAGCAAATTAAGGCCAGAGATATGCCGGTCGATCGACGATACTGGTATAAAATTTGGGTGGTGCCGAAGTATTTGGACTAAATTTTGTGTTTTCACTCCGGGTGCAACCTAATACTCCCTCTAAGAATAAATGTCTTGGGTTTTTCAAATTTTGGATGAATCTATATACTAAATTGTGTCTAGATTCATTCAAATTTTGATAAATTTGAGATATCTATTTTGGGACGGAGGAAGTATGATTCATCTAAAAATTTAAAAATTATGTTAATATAGGCAGTGAAAACAATTTCTTAGGTGCAGCCTAAGCTCCGTAACAGCTGTCAACAGGTTTGGCCAAGAAAAAAAACTTCTAACCTGAGACCAGTGTCATGAGATAAGAATTGTTTTCGATGCGAATTGGACCGATCTTTTCGGTACAACGCACGGACACTTTTTCTAGTCTCCATAAAGAAAGGAAGAAGAAGAGCAGCAATAACGGAACCGTAGAACAGCGGAAGGCCCAAGCAGATGGCACGTTATTTTGTTCCTTTTCTCTTTTATATCTTTTGCGAGAAAAATGCTAATACAAAATGGCTATTTCTGCCAGATAATCAATAATGTAATCAATAATGTCTCTGAAACATAATTATAGTAAAATTGCTAGGTGGGTGACAATATCTTTGATTTGTTTCTGGCGGAGGACAATATCTTTGATAAACGCGTGGTTCCTTTTCTATCTGTTTTTTATTTATCATAATTGAACCGAAGCCATAAGCTCTTTAATTTTGACGCAAAATAAAAAAGTTTTTTTAGAAACACAGTATAATCATAGACACTCATAATACGTACATGCACCCACCTCTATAAATGCAGACACGCACACCCTATTCTTATGAGCATCTTCGAGAGTCTGAGCCGACGAATCGGGTCTTAAGATTGATAAAGTCACCACAGACGTCTCGCTGTCGATGAAAACGTCGCCTCCTACTAAAAAAATATTATGTATTTTATGCAATACACTGTGTCAAACCTAAAGTTTGAACTCTCGTGGGCTTGGGTACAACCATCCTCCTAGCCATCACAGACGTCTCGCTGTCGATGGAAACGTCACCTTTTACTGAAAGAATATTCCATATTTTATAGAACACACACAGTGTCAAACCTAGAGTTTAAACTCTCGGGTACCACCATCCTCCTAGAGTTTAAAAGCTTTGTTTGTTTCTGTTGGCATGGCAAATAATGGGATCACGAAAAAATGACCGGTCGGCTTTAGAACGGATAAGAGCCTAGGCAGCTGAATATATATGACTAAAACGTGACAAGGAGACACGATTAAACATTGCTCTCCATTGGCCCAATCAAAGAATCTAATCGTGACAGTAACTTCACCACACCGCACCACTAGGTCTGTCCGAATGAATGGATGGATGAATCGGGCGATGGTAACATCAGTTGATGGAGAAACGTACTCGTGCATTCACTGAACAATTTGACTAAGCAGTAGCCCATGATATGTTCCCTCGGCTACACGTGGAGTCCGTGCTGTCCTCAAGGTCCCTAAATTCAAATCAATCATGCAGACGGATCGATCGATCAGACAGAGAAGAACCAGAAGATGTCGTACCTAAATGATTCCGTTCGCTCTCACCGTCCCGCTAATTCCGCATCTTTTAGCCTTTTTTTTTTCCAATTTTCTCGCAAAAGGAAGAAAAAAGTGTGACTATATACACATAACCGTAATTGAGAAAGGAACCAACCACGTCTCTGAAGATGTCAGATAATTTCTTAAAGTATTAGGGTGTGAATTTGGATGTTTAAATTTCGAAGTTTCGTGAAAGCAGCCAATACAATTATGTGGCCCCGGTCGCTCGCGTGGGGCGACTCCGGGCGTCCACCTCCAAACCCAGCAGGCCGCCATCGGGCCCTCTTTCTTCAGCCGCTGCCACCACGCCCTCTTCTCGGTCGGCGGTGGCGGCCACGCCTTGGTCACTGATGGTGACAGGCGGTTTGCGTGGCCTCCGTCGATCTCCTTCGCGCGCGGGGTAGGCACCTTGGGGCTGTGCCGCTGGATCCGGGCTGGCAGCGGCGCTCCAACGACGCATGCTAGCGGCTCAGATGGGAGGCGCGGAAAAGCAGAAGGGGATCTGGTGTGGACCTGGAGGCGGCGGCTGCCCTGCGACGATGCTGCTCCTGGCGTCAGCTCAATCTCTGGGTTCGGCCACGAGCTTGAAAGGGCTAATGGCTGACCCGCTCGTTCCGATTGTGGTAGCCGCCAACGGTGTGGGGACTGCTGGTTCGGCCCGTATAATGGAGGCGGTCCTATGGTTCCTCCCGCACGAAGAAGAACTGCTTCATGCTTGCCCTCGTTGATCTGGCTGGAGTGTCGAGTTCCGGAAGGCTTCATCGGCGAACTCCCATGGACGCATCAGGCCTGAAGATTGCTGGATCAAAAGGTATTCGATCGTGTGTATCCATGTTTTTCTAGCCGTTTGGTTTCAGCGAAAGCGTTGCGAAGCTCTGCTGTTTGTTCCTACCAAGTGCCTTCAACGAGCCATGGTGAAGTCAGATGCGGAGAATGTCAGGAAAACGGAAACATGAGGGCAATGATGGTGATTTGAGTCTTTGTGGCGATGACAAACTGGCTGCGTGATCTGTGACTCGCAACAGCGATTGTTTATGGGGGAGGCGGCATAGGAGGAGTTCTCAGTCTTATCTTGCAAGTTGAAAATTCAAGGTCTGGTCTTAACTGGTTGTGCCTGACAATGGCCTTGTTAAATGCATTGTTTTGCGAGCGAAGACTTTCTCTAGGATAAAAACTTACGATATTTGATCGGGCAATGATGATGCTTGTGCACTGTTTCCTTCTTAAAGACTACTGGTGTTGTTCTGGTGGTGCAGGACTACTGATGTTGTTCTGGTGGTGTCAGTATCGTTGCTTTGAGGAATAGTTCTCTATAGCGTGACTTTTTTAATTCTTTTTTTCTAGGCTGTGTGCATCCGTAAAGTCGTTAGGACATGCGTTGTTGCAGAGGCTAGGTGTAATTGGCATCTTCATGATATTAATATATACTTTTTTTTTCAAAAAATAAACAATTACGAATTGATTTGGCATGTGGATATTACCCGTCAATTTCATTAAGAATTATGTTAAAACTTATACTTGAACACGATGTTAAAAGATGAGAACTATACCTATATAAGTCATGGGACCGACTTGAACAAATTGATGTATACACCACCCTTAAATTTTAATAACCAAAAAAATTATGTTCCTATTTATAATCTTTGTATTTTAATTTTCACACCTCGCAGTATATAAGAGGAGACAAATATTCCGACGAGCACAACTGGAGGTATCAAGGCGGTGCTGGTCCCTACCAGAGCTCGCCTTAGATCAGCTCTAGGAGCTACCTTAAAAGGCCCAAAATCATATAATAACCGTCACTTTTGTGCCCTTTAAAAAATCCGCGTCGTGCAACTACTGTAAAACGACCCGAACCCTTAAAACTTTTACGGGAAGCGCCAAATTCCACTGATCGAACCGAGTATACGCGGGAGAGAGGCGAAACCGAGGGCGGCCTCTATCCGCACGTGATAGTTTGCACACCGAAGTTTCATTTCCCCTGCCCCCCGCTTTCTTCTTCCGCGCGTTTTTCCTCCCCCACCACCACCGCCACTGCCTGCCGCCAACGATTCCAACCGCCGCCCCCCACGACCCGCCAGTTCCGACTGCCCCAGAGCCTCGCCGCGTCCGTGCAAGCTTGAATTCTTCTTCCATGGGAGCTAAAAGCGCCAACGGAGAACAGGGCCCCGACGATGCCGTGGAGGTTCAATTCGGTCGCTTTCGCGAGTTTGGCGAATGCATCCCGCAACGCCGGTACCGATTCGTCCTCCTCGTCAGCTTTTTGTGGTAAGATTCGTCCTCCCCTCCCCCCTTGGATTTGGCCGTTGCGTGAGATTTTGACCCTGCTATTGTTTTCTAGATGTCGACCTCGCTCTCCATGGAGTTCCTCCTCGACGACTCATCGTCGTCGTCCGACTCGGACCTCGACGAACTTCTCGAGGACGACGACACGAAGCAACTCATCCTCATCCTCGCGGTGAAGGAAATGCAAGACAAGATCAATTTTGTCTGCCAACGCCGCGGATCGATCTCCGGCCGCCTTTGCATCCCGCGGAATCGGGTACTTGGCCACGCCAACCTCATGCAAGATTATTTCCCTCACGTACCAACATATCCGCCGCATATCTTCCGTAGGAGGTACCGCATGCGTCGTAGTTTGTTCGTCGAGATAGTGGAAGCATACGAGAAGAATTGTCGGGTTTTTTACTCGATGGAAGAACGTGACTGGGATCTATGGATTTAGTTCCTAACAAAATATCTCGGCGGCAATGCGCGTGATTGCATACGGCATCCCCACGGACTACACAGATGAGTACCTTCGCATTGGCGAAGATACCACCATTGCTAGTGTTCGGATGTTTGCCAAGACGATGATCTGGGTTTTTGGGCCCAAATATCTTCGATCCCCAAACAAAGAGGATGTGCAAAGGTTGCTAGCACACAATGAGTAGAGAGGTTGGTCGGGGATGCTAGGAAGTGTAGATTGTATGCATTGAAGGTGGAAGAATTGCCCGGAGACATGGCACATGCAATATTGTGACAAAAGCTATGATCTTACCATTGTTCTTGAGACGGTGGCATGGGAAGATATGTGGATTTGGCATTGTTTCTTTGGCTTGCCGGGATCACTCAACAACATTTATATCTTGCATAGATCTCCTTTGTTCACCAAATTATCTAGTGGTGAAACACCGGCTTGCAACTACAAAGTCAATGGCAATGACTACACCATGGGGTAGTACCTTGTCGATGGTATCTATCTGGCATGGGCTACATTTGTGAAGACCATCCACCCCCCGCCCCCAGAATAGAAAATAAGCTCATTACGTGAAAGCTCAAGAAGCCTGCCGAAAGGACATTGAAAGAGCATTCGGTGTTTTGCAAGCATGGTTTTCCATAGTGCGGGACCCGGCCGTTTTTGGGACAAAAAACCCTCTGAAACATCATGACTTGTTGTGTGATTCTCCATAATATGATCATCAAAGATGAGAGAGGCTTATACTTAGAGTTTTTTTTTGACAATGTTGCTATCCGTGTGCAACCACAAAGAAACTCCGATCGCATTCAAGCTTTTCTTGAGACCCATAGGAAGATTGAAGATGCAAGCACGCATGATCAACTCCACAACGATCTCGTTGAGCACCAATGGATGCTTAGAGGCAACAAGTGATGTCCCCATTTCATTGTATTTCCTATTTGATTTGAGTTGAACTATTCATTATTGTGTTAAACTATTTGATCTAAAAGAACTATTATAATTTGATTATTCAAAATATTGTAATTTGAATGATTATTATGTGATGTGATGCAATAACTGAAATGTCGCATTTGCTGTCGTATAAAATGTCGAACATTCCGGTTATAGTCCATCGACGCGGTGTAGCTACCATAATATACCGTTTTACGGTTCGTATTTACGGTAGCGCCGGCTCTTGTAGCCCTTAAAATCGTGTTTTCCGTAAACTAAACTTGGCTGTTTACTGTTCGCATTTTACGGTAGCCTTTATAGCTGCTCTTAGCCCGTGGCACTGATAAAGTCAAATGATACCATGTGTCAGCACGTGTTCTCCAGCTCTTGCTCAAGTGCACATGCTAAACGACGGCCGGGCCTCAGATGGATTCTCTTCAAATTATTATAAGCCGTTCCATCAATGATGCGTCGGCGCAACAAGGAAACGCCTGGTGTCCTGTCCTGTGTAGTCAACTACCAATGGCCATTCTGTTGGGATCGGTCGACTGGTACGGCCATGCCATGGGACACCATCAGTCACATGCCTATGACATGGCATTTCCGGCAAACCAGCATGAAATGTCCATGTCAAGAGGTCGAAGCTAGCTACTCCGTATTTAATTTACCCAATGGTTGCCACTTGTCGGTTGTGGTCTCCATGAATCCTGGCAAACCACAAGGCTAAAAAGGGAACGAGAACCAACCATCTCCAGTACACGAGAGGAGATAAAAACACGTGGATGCAACCTTAGAGCATCTCCACTCGATAGCCGTTTTTAGGATGAAATCCGAACCAAAATATGGCCAGACAAAACACTTTTTAGCCTGGAAACGTCCGGTTTCTAGTCCAGGATGTCTTTTCCGAGATTTCGGCTTAAATCCGACCAGGTTTTGACATAGTTCGGCATAATATGAATATAACCAAGTTTGACGTAAACATAAACATAGTTCAGCGTAAAATTAAAATAGTTCGGCATACAATAACAATACAACATATTTTGGCCTAGTTCGGTCAGTTCATGCTCGGCATCTACGTGTTGCCCCTGCGTATCCATCTTCTGCCTTGACTTGCACTTTCAACGACCCTTCGCCGAACCTCCACGCTTCGCCGTTGCCGTCTGCATGTACAGCCGAGGAGGGAGGCGAGGATTTGCATGTGCTCTGCATCTTTGGCGGCAGCGGCGTTCCTCTAGCAACACGGCAACCATCTTCTCGTTATCGGAGTCCATGGCTAAACCAGCAAAACGCCGAACAATTGGCAGGCGAGGTGGTGGGAGCTCGCAGCGAAGCCGAGCTATGAAGAAGTTTGGGCGCGAAAGATGGACTAGGCCAAGGGGAAGAGGCGGCGGCGGATGAGCCTATCTGGGCGTGGCGTGACGAAGCTTGCCGAAGTCATGGCGGCAAGTGGGTGTGGGGAATGGGATCGGACAGGGTTAGCCCAGGCCTGTTTTCGCTTTATCAGGCGTTTCCAAGAACCCGGAAATGACCTGAGAAGTCTGGACCAAAGTTGGTCAAATTCGGACGAAACTAGGATCCTGAGAATGCGGCTGGACGTCCGGACCAAAAAATCGTCCTGGGATTGACGTTCTAGAACCAAGTGGAGATGCTTTTACCCCTTCTTTGGCTCTCAAGAAATGAATGAATCCTATTAATTCAGCTAGATTCAGAACCCAATTCCGATGAGAATTCGAGACTGATTCTGAAAATTCCAAATTCAAATAACATCACATGGAAACCGGAAGTTTTGAGTTACATGCAATTTCCTTGTTCAGAATTTCAAGGACCTGCTCACACGTACATACTTTTGTTTTGTCTGAAATCAACTCAAATTTGTCGACCAGTGTCCACCTGCAGAGGAGGTACTTTTGATTAGACCAAGCTGTACAAGTATGTCTCGCACACGCTTTCGTAGAGTTTCCCTTGTTTAAAATTTCAAGTGTTCACAATATACAATTTCATCAATCACTTTCGTTGTACGCACCGATCGGTCGCAGGCACATGATGAGATGCATGCATCATTGACACATTCAGGGAGCAGCTTCATAATTAAGAGAATCCATCTCAGGCCCGACCCGCCATTAAGGGAGAGAATTGCTGTCTGTTTAGCAAAGAGCTGGAGAACACAATTATTGTTCTGTTTAGCAAAAGTACCGTCTGACTTTGGCTATGGGTGCTCGGCGTCGCTGTCATCCTGTGTTCTTCTTATTAATTGTTCATGTAATGTGCGGAAGCTGTAGAAATAGTGGTTTATAGGCAAGTTTTATTTTGAAATATGTGCCACCGTAGTACCATTCATGTAGCACGTGCAACTAACTCGCAAAAACAAGAGAGCTCGTGCAACTTGAGCAAGGTGGAGAGCACACGCTGGTACACGGTATCATGTTGGTTTGACAGTGGGACAGGCTATAAATAAATACTAGCACAAATACCCGTGCGCTGCACCGGGAGACAAAAATATGCGTCGAAGTTAGATGTTTCGCCACTGCCTTCGCTGTGTGCCGCTTCAGGCATCAGCCATGACACCCGGTATATACGAGACAAAAATATGTGTCGGCTAGATGTTTTGCCATTGCCTTCGCTACCAGCTGCTTTAGCCAGGGCATCCGCTATACGGAAGACAAAAATGTGCATCACGGTTAGACATTTCTCCACTGCCTTCTCTGTTCGCCGTTTTAGTTAGGGCACTCGGGGGGAGTGAGCAACGTATGTGTAGCGATCCTCCAACATTCGTCAACGCCTATGCATTTGACACAACCTTTCATAAAAATAGGTATAATGCAATTACACAATTATGCACATGCCAAGTCTTCCAATATAGTAAGAAGGTATCATAATTTTTTGATTGAAACATTACTTATTTGGAATTAGTAGTAGACATTTTTTCCTTTTTAAAATCTTTATCTTTTAATAGTTGCATTAACTAATTAGTTTTTGGAATAATTGACCCAGCAAAAATTCCATTTAGATTGTGGCGTTAACTAATTTGCTTGGTCCATTTACCTACACGTTCCAATATAAATTCAGTCTGGTTACTTGTCTTCACGGAAGGTGAGCCTCGAGCCTGCATCAAGGCTGCCACCTGCTACCGGAGTTCCCGGACGTAGCGGGCCTAGCGGCTGAATCGAGCGTTCGGACTTCGGCTGCCACCTAATTAGAAACTTTGCCTGCGGGAACAGGGGTCCCAGCTGAGAGAAATCATATGCTGCAGACTCGATTGAATGTTTGAGCACAAGGCAGTGTAGAGAAAATAACTCTCCCGATTCCCAACTATTGAGCATCAGGGGTTGCATGATTCAAAGCTAGATGTTCATACTGTAGGGCGTCGGGAACAGCAGGGATTGTTGCTGTGGTCTTTATTTCTTTTCAGTGGTGTTGTGTTACCAGTAAAATCAGCATGTCCAGTACGTTTATGCCTTGGTATTTCTTAACCACAAAAAAGCATCAGATCATATATTAAGTGTCTTCTTTCTTTTCGGTAGTGGTTTTTGTCTCTTTTTTTTTGGCAAGAAGCTCTTTCTAGCAATATATGTTTTGGCATAACAGAGAATCGAGGGCAATGTGCACATCGTCGATAGCTGAGAAGCAGAGCAGGTGTGACTGCTCGCACGGCGCCACAGGCAGAAGCGTAGGACCGCGTCGGGCAAGTCACGTAGCACCACAGCCTCCCGGCTGCCCCATCCACCGGCCGCTCGCCAAGCTCCGCCGGTCAGTACTCTAGCCGGCGGCCGTGCCATGGCTGTGTCCTTTACCTTCTGTCGCGCCGGCCTTTGACCTTGACCCCTCACAGACTTCTTCGACATGGACCTTCTCCATCCTCTTCCGTCCGCTGCCCCGCGTGCTCCTCCACGCCTCCCTCCATCCCCAATCCTCGGCGCCCGTCGGACCATGGTTGCTAGTGCGAGGGACACGCCTTCCAGTGGAGAGAAGGAAGGAGAGGTGAGAACAGCGCTCGCTGGTGGACCAAGACAAAGGGGAGGGGATGAGTTCGCTTCCGCTGGCAAATCGCACCAAGATGTAGATCGCGCCCGCAGCTAGCCGCCGCGAGGTGCCCTCCCCTCCCCTGCTTCTTTCCCTGAATCCCTACCAGGTCAGAGCCGGCCAAACCTCTTCCTGCTCATCGATGGAGATATGTACGGTGACCTGGATGCAGCGTACCGGTAGATCCGTCCGGAAAAGAAGCTGGAAGCGGACGGGAAGATCAAGAACCAGAGAAGAGGGATGCTCTGCTTGCGACTCCAGGTCGGAGATTCAACCAATTGGGCGGTGACGGGAGGTGAGCGGTGGGGGATGGTGCGCGTCCTCTGGCTCTGTCTCGAGCGAAAGAAGCGGCAGAAGGGAAGCGAAGAAGAGGAAGTTGACCACGGTGTCAGCACACGTAATTTCTTCGAACTGCTGAGGGCAAAATCGTCTTTTTTGAGATGGACGGACGGTAGACAGAAACCTTGCCTTCTTTATTATTAGGTATAGAATAATACTCCCTCCAACCCATATTAATTGACTTGGATTTGTCAAAATTTGAATAAATCACTATTTAGTATATAGGTTCATCTAAAATTTGGCAAATCAAAATCAATTAATATGGTCCGAAGGGACTAAGAGAAAATAATAATGTAGACCAAACACTTAGAACTATACCATGGAATTTTACTCGGTTGCAAGATGTTGTATAAGGCTGATGATCCGGCGGCTGGCCGGGGTGCCTAGTCCATTATTATTTTTCATTAAATAAATAATAATAATAACAAAATAATAATATAAACCAAACACTTAAAACTATATCACAAAATTTGTCACGAATTAAGAAACAGTAAAACTCAATAACCTATAGCCCTTCATAGCGACTTGACATCTTGAGCCATTGGATCAAAGATGTAACTAACAGTCTGTAACCTCCTTCGCCAGATCGTTCGGTCGTCCCCCTGCACGCCGTTGGTACTTTTAGCCCGTCATCCCGCGAGTCATGGCCCGCCAACCATTGCCGGGCTGCTACTCCGGAGGTGGACCCAGACTTCTCCCAGGCCTTTCTTAGGCCCTTTTATGAGCATGGCCTTTTGTGGTAGACCGACCCAATGTTGTCTCCCTCTCTTCCTTTTCTCCCGTCCAGATGCGGTGGCGGTGAAATCTTGAAGTTCAATGATGTGGCGGCGTTTCCTATCGTTTAATTCGTGCGTCGTGGATGTCTATTACTACTGCTTGTGCCTCTTTTAATTCGTTCGAGCCCTCGATGCCTATATATGGCATCTTCGCCTGAAGTGACGGCATGGAGGAGGAGCCCAGGAGCCCGACGCCTGACACCATTCTCCTGATGCCAATTATTAGGCGTCCAAATTGCACCGACGAGGTTCGACACTGTATTTACAAATCTAATCGAGTTAAATACATGGTTAGTACCTGAACTTGCTTAGGAAACCCAGTACGGTCATTGTACTCGGAAAATCTGATTCTACGATCCTTGAACTCGCGGGGAGGCGTCCGCAGCGTAGTCCTGGGCAATACGTAGCGTTGTATAGAGTGACTCGGGTCCCACTATCAGATGACGAGACAGGTAAGTTTTGAAAAGAAGGATGTTTGGAGGGTTCTTTTTGCAAATTCCCCTACCTGGTACTAACCCTCGTGGTCCGACCGGAACCGGGTCATTCCGACCCGCGTCGTTCCCCTCCGTTTGCCCTGACTATAAATCGGCGCCGCCACGCCATCTGATTATCGCCGCCCAGAGAGTGGCCGCCGCGAGGACCAACGACGACCTAGCTAGCGAAGCTCGCCATGTCTAGCGCCAAGCTCGACATTGTCTTGCTCCGCATGGTCCTCCGATTCCCCTCATCGGTTGCCCGATTGCGGCCGCACGGTGAAGCAGGCCCGCTCGGGGACGACGGACCACCCAGGATGGATCTACTACAAGTGTAAAAACCATGGAGTAAGTCTATCTGCTCTTAGGATTTAGCTCGATTTGGGTAGGTTGGAGCTCGATTTGGCTAGTTTGGAGTTCTGATTTAGTTATGATTTTGCACAGTTTGGCTGCAACTTTTGGTGGTGGGAGCTGGATTACGTTGGCTATTTGATTGAGCACAATTACCTGCAAGGGGATGTTGCGTTTGATGCTGTAGGGTGGGCAGAAGATAGGAGAGAAGAACTAGAGTTGAGGAATAAGGAGGCTAAAGTGACTCATGTGCAAGGCCAGGAGGAGCAACTGCTGATGATTTTAGGGGAACTCAGGGAAATGAAGGTTCTTTTGAAGATTGAAGTGGGTATTGCATGTGTGCTGCCTGCTATGGTTGCTATTGTAGTGTTGAAGAAGTGAGGTCTGAGGGTCATATTTGTAGTTGTGTGTGTTGTGTGCTATGAAAGGGTTGTGTGTATGACTCTGGTTATTGTGTAGTTTAAGTTAATGGTGTACTGGGCATGTGGTTATGGTGTATTTCAAGTCTGTGAACCTGATGTATGTGATGCCTTTTGGCCTTATCTATGTGAACATGAACTAATGCAGTGATATATACAGTCTTGTGCTGATATGTGAGTTTCTGGCCTAGTTTCAAACACTGTTATGTAATTGTCACACTCATAAGTAAAGAACATTCTGCATAATTTTCATAACCAACATTTCCATAAGTCATAAGATTCACAGTGATACTAGATTGGAAATCACATGACAAAATAATCAAGTCTATGCTTGAAGTGGTCTTTTGGTTTGCAAAAGAAACTCATGCAAGAGTTCTAGATGGACACCTTAAACTACTTTGACACCTAATTTTCTGGGGATACTACATGTCCAGGTACTTTCACACCTAAGTACCACTCCATCCTCCTAGATGTTGGCACTTCCTCCGTTACAACCTTTGACATGGGGATGGTTTCAGTCCTTGACAGATGAGGAACAACAGGTACATGATGATCTTCCATTTCACCATGTGTAGCTGCTGCATTGGCTGCCATCATAGCATTGTTTACAATCACTTCAGCTTCAACAGTTTCCCTCTCTGCAGTTTGTGCTGCAATTTGAGCATCTCTCTTTGATTTTCTCTTTTTTTCAACAGCTACCACCTTGGCAATTGCTTTCTTTTCTGCAGCTGCCTTCCTTTTCTTCTCATTTACCTCTTTTCTAACCTCTGCAATGATTCTAGAGGTCTCTTGCTTAGCTTTCTTCTTTAGCTCAGCTTCTTCCTTTCTCTTCTCTCTCTTCTCAGCAACAATCCTTGCTTTGGTTTCTGCTAGTTCAGCCTTCATCTTTTCTTGCTCTAGCTTCTTCCTTGATCTTTCCTTTGCTTTTTTCACATCAGCTTGATACTTTGCCTCAAGTAAAGCTAATTTCCTTTCTTCATTTGTCCTATTCTTCTCTAGCTGCATTTGTAACAGTTTCTGAGCTAGTTCACCCTGCCTGATGCAGGTAGCACCACTTGATTGACTAGAAGTAGATTCTTGCAACAATCTTTGTGCTGCTGTGATGAAGGTAGACTCAGGAATTGCTCTTGCTTCCACTTGCCTCTCCAAAGACCTCTGAACATGCATAAATGTCAAGTTACATTTGGTTGATCACAATCACAGAATATAAAATAGTAATATTAGCTAAGTTACCTGCTCAATCAAATTGTTCACAAGTAGATCTTCATGTGTGTTCACAACTGGAATGTTGACATCAGGGTTTTGTTGCTGTTACATGTAGGTAAATTCAATGCTGATACATGTAGGTAAATTCAATGTAGGCACTAAAACAATGTAGGTACCTATGTAATTACAGGATCACTATGAGGAGGGAAATGCTGATCAGGACTTGTAGCTGGTTGAGTAGATGATTGAGTAGGGAAATGCTAATCATCACTTGTAGTTGGTTTAGCAGGGAAATGCTGATCAACACTTGTAGGTGGAGGAAGGCCAGCTTTCAACCATTTGCAACCAGAAATGTTATGATCAGGGAAGCCACAGTACTTGCAATGCATTATTACACCATGTCTAGTCATCTTCTTTCCTCCTCCTCTAGTATCTACCTCATAAGGGGCTTTCATACGCTTTTAGTAGGCCTCCCAACATGTTTTTACGTATAAAGGTGGCAATATTGGAGTTCCATTCATCTTTAGCCACTCTGTCTTGTCCTTAGAAGGGTACACTATGTTTCCATAGGCCTTATCATGCATTTCCACTGAATAGCATTTGTCAACCAGTGTGACTGGATCTGCATCTTCAATCCTTAAGCATGCTATTACATGTGGGCAAGGTATCCCTGTTTTCTGCCACCTCATGCAACTACATGTATTATGTTTTAAGTCTACTACATAGTCAACAGGTTTAGCTGCAACAAGTTCACCTACTGCAAATAAACCATCTCCAGCTCCATCTGCAAAAACATTGTTTGCTAGTTGAATGTGCCTATCTAGTTTCTTTCTGATCTTTGGGAAAATAGGACCAGCCCAATTCATTCTCTCTTTATTTTTGTTGTATATCCTAGACTGTAATTGTGACTTGATTGTTGCAAGCATTGCAAGCACAGGTAGTTCTCTAGCATCCAAGATGTATCTGATGTGATAGAATAAATGCATTAATTATCATGAACTACAATAATGCTTGTCTAAGAGTGATATAATATAAAGCAAGGTATAGATGGTAGCTTACTTGTTGAAAACTTTACAATTGTTGTTAAGTAGGATGTCACATTTGGGCAGGTCACTCTGAAAAGCTCTTACCCATGTCTTTGGATCCAAATTCTCCAACCATGAGTGAGCATTTGAATTAAGTAATTTCATTTCATCCATGTGCTTCTCATAGAGAGTAACTGTGTTGCTCCTAGCTATCTTCCACAGCTGGTTCTTTAGTACATCACCCTTGAATAGTTGTTGAAAGTTGTGACACATGTGTCTCACACAAAATCTGTTCGCATGCAGGAACACAGCTCGTAACATTTATAAGTCCACTGAATTCCTGACAAGTGATACTTAGTTGGATGATAGCAAGTACAGTTCAGTAAGATGATAGCTTTTACAATTAACAAGTAATAAATGAAGTACTTCTTGTACCTTTTGTTTGTCTGACATGATTGTCCAAGGGCTAGTGTTCATTATTCCTAAATCAGCCTTCAAGGTCTCTAAGAACCATGTCCAGGAAGCTGTATCTTCCACTTCTACAGCAGCCACATCAATTGGGAAGATGCAATCATTAGGATCCATCCCAACAGCTGTGAGCAACTGTCCTCTGTACCTTGTTTTTAGGAAACAACCATCAATAAAGATAACTGGCGCACCCTTGTAAGAACCCCTTTTGCATGCTTCAAGACACATGTAACATTGTTGGAATCTTGAATTAGCATCTAGTGAAAGCCAGAATGTCTTTGCTGGATTACTCCTCTTTATCTCATTTCCAAAGTCCCATAGCATCTTGTACTGCTCCTCCTCATCTCCATATATGACTTTCATTGCAGTCCTTTTTGCCCTCTGCAATTTGCTCCTAGAAGGTGTCATATTCCAATCCTTTTGCACCACCCTTGAGAAATTTTTCATACTCATTCCTTGATCAGCTCTAAACCTTTCTACATACTTTTTACGCAATGAATTGAGCGATGAATGCAGCAATTTTCCATTTGCCCCAAATGTGCTCACTTGTATACCTCTTTATCTGAAATGCTCTGTCCTAGAATCACATGATGCCCAAAGGTACCAAGGGCACTTGCCTCCATCACCTCACTCTGATCTTGTCATTAATTGGCAGCTTAATTGGTTTTCTGTGAATACAACTATATGTTCTGATGGCTTTCCTAAGCAACTCCACATTATCAAATACTTGACCAACTGCAAACTTGGGATCATGTAGATCATCATCTCTGAATGTTTTGAACCTTATCTGGGCTGCATCCTCATCAGACTCAGGACCCCACAAATCATCAGTCTCTGACTCATCCTCCTTGATTACATGCTTCACTTTGCCACTGTCATTTTGACCAGTGTATCTTCTCTCCTTTTTCTTCTTCTCATCTCCAACCTTTTCTTGCACAGATACACTCCTCTTCTTCACAGCTCCACTCTTGCCTTTCACTTTGTCCACATATAGGTCATCATCACCATCACTAATAGCATAATCTGAATCTGCCAGCTCAAACTCTGAATCTGCTGAATGTACACTGTCACCATCATCACTTTCACTGTCTTCTTCTTCTTCAGTTAATTGAGCAGCTTCTTCTGGATTACTCATGATCTCATTAATGTTGGTTCTGCCCCTCTTCCTTCTCCTCACTCTACCAGCAACAGAAACTTCCTTTTCTCCCTCCACTGAATCTTGAGTAGTGCTTTCTGGATACACAATTTGAAGTGGTATAGGAGGAGGATCTCTAGCTGCATCTTCAGGTTTGTTTGTGGTACTTGGCTTACTAGGGCTAATGACAGGAGGCAAAGATGCTACTGGGAAATTTACAACATCATCCAAACCTATGAAACTATAGCTGTCATCATGATCAAGATAAAGACTGATGAAATGATTCCCTGTCTCCACCATAGTAACCATAAACATGAAGGCATGGTCATCTTTTAACTCTCTTAAACCATTTTTTGCAATGGTTAGAATAGGAATCGATCTTGAGCCTTAATTCTACCACCATTTCATAACCAATTTCCTCAACTATGTGCTCTAGCATTCTTGAGACCATGACAGAGTCAACCTGATCATAATAGATAATATGACCACCAACATAGCTTCTATTGTTGCCTGTGCCCAGAAAATATCCACCATGGTTTATCTCCAATGTAAAGCATGTACTTCCCCTATCTGCAAATTAACAGAATTATGTGACCACTCTACACAAGATTTGTATAGTACACTGAAAAAAGCACCTCATTTTCTGCAACCAATATCGATATGACCTAAATATACACATGCTTTCATCATCCTAGTCATGATGATCATTTTCTAAAACCCTAAGCCCTTACCACACCAAAAATCATCGGCCAAACCCCTAACAAAACCAAAAAACTAAACTCTGACAGAGAACTCACAGGCATGAGAGCACATCAGATTTGCAACTCCAGAACAGAAATTCCCCCAAAAAAACTTGACTTCCCCTGAACTGCGACGGGTTCTGAGCTCTTACCGTAGACAGGAGGAGGAGCACCTTCCGGCCGCCTCACTGGGAAAATGGCCGCGGCTCCTAGCCGCGACATCGCGTCACCGCCTCCACCGCCGTCGTCGATGAAGACTCCGACGAACCTCCACTGCCTCCGTCCTCGATAGCTATGGAGTTCCGGAGTTCACCACCTCTACCTCGACCGCTCCGCGTTGTGCCTTTCCCGCTCCCTCTCTTCCCCTTCACCTCAACAGCTCCGCGGAGAAGAACTAGTTCATGGTGGTCACTGGGGGTGGGAGGGCCTGTCCAAACTTAGCTGTTGGTCCAGGGGCCTATGGGCAAATAAATGCTCCCTCGGGACACCATCAATGCACTGGTGACACTAAAATCGGGTCCCACTTACCTCCACGTCACTCTATACAACGCTACGTATTGCCCAGTGACCACGCGTGACGCTCTCCTGCGAGTTCAGTGACCGTAACTTCGTATTTTCTGAGTATAATAACCGTACTGGGTTTCCTAAGCAAGTTCAGGTACTAACCATGTATTTAACTCAATCTAACCCGTACCAATCGAAGTACACAACCTTCATGCTTTCCATATCTGCTAGCCCTTTTAGTATCTACAATAAGTGGCATTGCACAGAATCTTTGCACAGTACCTACTACTGTTCGTGGTGCACGCGATCCTTGATGTTTCAGAATGACGCTTCAGCTCATGGACAAAGTGGAACAAAATATTTATATAATGGCGTCTGATCCGGTACAACCCCCTCCCTCCTATACTCGAGGTAGACCTATATATCTAAACCCGTATCTAAACGAAGTATATGTATGCATACGTATACATCTAAACCCCCTCCCGGCCATGCCACCGCGTCGCCTCCACAAGGCCAGGCATAGTCACCGCCACCACCTCGACAGACCTAACCACCACCACTACCAGCTTGCCGGCCATAGCCGTCGATCCGGCGTGCAGGTATTAGTATGTATATGTTGCTAGAAAGATGTATAATTATGTTGAGCTATACGTGTTTTGTATAAGGCTATATATATACCTATTTATACTAATAACGAAGGGTATCAAGCAATCTGGGCCGTCCTTGTGTTTGAGATTATACGAGTTTGATACAAGTTTAGGGGAGGATTGTATTGGATCAGACGCCTTATATAATTTGAGAGGTTACAAGAAAAAAGTATACTTTAAGGTCGTCCGGAGTGATGTTTTCCTCAAGCAGAACCATGCAATTGTGGAGTCTCCTTATCTTCTTCGACTTTCAGATTTTTTTATGTCCACTGCTGATCATGTCCAGTTATACTGACAGCTGAAAAGATCAGGTCAGGTGAAATCGCCCAGCTCTTGTTTATGCTTTTTTCTTCCAATGTTTCAATAGTCGAACGTTACTAACCTAGGCATTTCACTTTGGTAAGAAGAGTTCTGCCATTGCTGGATAGCAAGAGATTTGGATTTTCTATGCTTTGGTGTTATATGTATCTTAAATACCCATGGTGCAGGCTTGTGATAGGTAATGGTATTAGACAAGTCATATTAGTGAATGACAAAAGTAGAGCTGGCTAGACTGAAAGCAACATATGCTTATATAATTTGTTATTGTTATGTAGGTGGGGAAAGCTAAATCTGTGGGTAGTCAATGCAATAACAGGTTCGTCCTGGACGCAGTCTCGTTAGTGCTTCTCTTGAACAATATTGAAATGGCGATCAAGTGGTAAAATATGGAAATAGTGAATATGCATATTATGCGCTATCTTTTGGGAATATAGTCATTTCGTTCTTAAGGAATGTATCTTAAATACTCGCCTACTAGATCGACATCCTAGCATCAGATTTTATGGTGGATCAATGTACATTTTGAGACAAATACCAAACGATGCATCATTCCTTTTGTAGAATAGTATGGGACAATGCGCAGGCCCAATAGGGCCGGCTGCTCTCATATATATAGACACAATTACAGGTACAACCCTAAAATACACGGGGACCTATATCTATACAATATATATCTCAACACCCCCGCAGTCGAAGGGTCGGCACCGACACATAGGCAATCCCTTTGTCATGATGTCTGCAAATTGCTGAGAAGTCGGCACGTGAAGAACTCGAACGTGACCGACGGCAACCTGCTCACGGACAACGTGGATATCCAGCTCAATGTGCTTGGTGCGCCGATGATGAACGGGGTTGGCGGAGAGGTAGACAGCCGATACGTTATCACAAAATACCACAGTGGCCTTGTCGACAGGACAAGAAATCTCGGAGAGAAGCTGACGAAGCCACGTACACTCAGCCACGGCGTTAGCCGCGGCGCCGTACTCGGCCTCGGCGCTGGAACGAGACACGGTGGGCTGCCTCTTGGAGGACCAAGAGACGAGCAACGAGCCGAGGTAGATGTAGTAGCCCGAGGTGGAGCGCCGCGTGTCGGGGCAGCCAGCCCAGTATGCATCCGAGTAGGCGACGATGTCGGTCGAGGACGAGGCGGGCGAGGCGTGCAGCGAGAGGCCGAAGTCCATGGTGCCGCGGATATAGCGGAGTATCCGTTCACCGCTGACCAGTGAGTGTCCCGGGGAGTATGCATATGCAAGCACACCTGCTGCACGGCATACCGCATCTCCGGACGTGTCAGCGTCAAGTACTGCAGGGCACCGATGATGGAGCGGTAGAACGACGCGTCGGAGTCCAGCGACCCATCACTAGCCGAGAGCTTGGCTTTCGTGTCGACAGGAGTGGGCGCGGGGTGACAATTAAGCATCCCTGCGCGCTCAAGAAGATCATGTGCATACTTCCGCTGATGAAGAAAGAACCCGTCCGCGCGCCGAACAACCTCGATGCCGAGGAAGTAGTGGAGCGGGCCGAGATTCTTCAAGGCGAACTCAGCACGAAGGCGGTCGATGAGCTGTCGAAGGAGCCCATCAGTGCATGCCGTCAGGATGATGTCATCGACATATAATAGCAGGTAGGCAGTGTCGATGCCTTGTTGATAGACAAAGAGCGACGCATCAGAGTGCGTGGAGCGGAAGCCGAGCTGACGGAGGAACAGGCGATGCGCTGGTACCAGGCGCGAGGCGCCTGCTTCAGTCCATACAAGGACCGAGAGAGCAAGCACACGTGATCCGGGCGCTCGGCGTCGACAAAGCCGATGGGCTGCTGGCAGTACACCTTCTCGGAGAGATGACCGTGAAGGAAGGCATTGGAGACGTCCATCTGGTCCACCGGCCACGCGCGAGAGGCGGCGAGGTGCAGAACGGTGTGGATCGTGCCCGGCTTGACAACCGGGGCAAACGTATCCGTGAAATCGACACCGACGCGTTCACGAAATCCGCGGACCACCCAACGCGCTTTGTAGCGCTCCAGCTTGCCATCTGGGCCGAGCTTGTGCTTGAAGACCCACTTGCCGGTGATGACGTTGGCGCGAGGAGGACGAGCGACCAGCTCCCAGTGCGATTAACGGCCGTACGTCGTACTCCTATCGCATGGCGGCGTGCCCGCTGGTCGCGCGCAAGCGGCCGCAGAGGTGGGCACTGGCGATGGCTCAGACGTAGACACCGTGCAGACGTACTGATCGGCGGGGTAGCGCGTGGACGGCCGACGTACGCCCGCACGCGCGCGGATCAGCACACCCGTAGGGGGAGCAGCGGCGGGAGAGGACGACGAAGCGGGCGACGACGGGGCCGGCGAAGAAGAGGCCGCGCTGGTCGGGGGTGACACAGACGGTGGCATCGCGGGCGCGGGCTCAGGCGAGGGCGGAGCCTTGTAGGCCGGCAAGCCAGGGGCGGCGCAGCGCGGCTGAGGGACCTGCTGAAACGGAAATACCAACTCGTCAAAGTAAACATGCCGTGAGGTGAAGACACGATGCGAGACCGGGTCGTAGCAGCGGTAGCCCTTGGTGTTGGCCGGGTAGCCGAGGAACACACAAGGGAGAGAGCGCGACGCGAGCTTGTGCGCGGCGGTGGCGGCGGTGCTAGGGTAGCAGCGGTAGCCGAAGATGCGAAGGTCATCGTAGGAGGGCGGCACACCAAATACCGATTAATAGGCCGACTAATCGCTACTAGGGGCCGGACCGTGTCGGTTACCACTAATCATTTTTGTTAATCGTTTAGTCTGATTAATAGCTCTAACACTCTAATTACTAGGTATGTTCCCGATTAACTACTACACTTAATAAAAAGGGTTACAAAATTATCAACACATATCGTCCATCCATCCGTTAGCCTGCCCCAATGAAGTAGGTTTTGCAAAGTTCCCACTCGATCCCTACCTCCAGGAGCTCGATTTCAGCCATCACCAACCAGTTCCTTGTCGTTGTTGACCAGTTCTTCGTAGTTACCGACAAGACCTCATATACAAGAGCTTGAGCGTCTTGAGGATCTCATTCGGGAGCTCGAGGCTGCCTTTGAAAAGTTAGGTGGTTGAGGTGCAATAGGAGTCATATGTGTTTTAGATGCTAATTTTTGTAGATTACACCGATTAATAGCCGACCGATTAAATCAGTTAATCATCCGAATTCTGATTAATCGCTACTCCCAAGCCAACCGAGCAGTTAACGATTACCGGTTTCCTTACCATTGCCAAAGAGGAGCTGGTGCGACGTGTATTGCCAACGCACGCGGCAGGGGCGGATGTTGACGAGAAGAGTCGTCGTGGAACCGTGGGGGCATGTAGGCATGGAATAAAAGGGTGCGCACGCAGTCGTTGAGAGTACGAAGGATGCATTCAACACGACCGTTTTGTTGGGAAGTGTATGGACACGTGAGACGAAAGATGACGCCATGGGAGGCAAGAAGGGTGCAGATGGTGATGTTGTCGAACTCTTTGTCGTTATCAGTTTGTAAGGCATGGATAGGTCGGCCGAATTGAGTGGAGACGTATGCGAAAAAGGCGGTGAGAGTGGCAGGGACGTTGGATTTTTGGCTAAGAGAAAACGTCCACACAAAATGCGAGTAATCATCCAAAATCACAAGATAATAGGTATAACCAGAATTACTCGGAACCGGCAAGGTCCAAACATCACTATGAATAAGCTCAAAAGGAAAAGACGCGACTATGGAGGAAGAGTTAACCAGAAGACGAACATATTTGCCTAGACGACATGCTTCACAAGAATGAGCATCCGTTTTTTTACAAGTAAAATCAAATCCTTGCAGTATTTGACGCAGGGCGGTGGAGCTAGGATGGCCGAGGTGAGCGTTCCATAGGTCTACACCGGCGGAGAAGGCGAGTGGACTACTGGTGGTGGTGGAGGACGACCAAATAGGGTACAAATCGCGGGGGCTGTCACTGCAATGGAGAAGCATCTGAGTACGACCATCCTTAACAGAAAAACCAGAGGTGTCAAATTCCACAGAAACATTATTGTCGCGAGCAAGAGAACGAACAGAGACGAGATTTTGGATTAACTGAGGAGAAACAATGACATTATTGAGAGAAAAAGGGGTGGAGGTGGAGGGAAAATAGGCGAAGCCAGTGTGAGTAATAGGAAGAGCATGACCGTTGCCGACGATTATGCGGGAGGAAGTGGAGGCAGGAGTGGAATTAGAGAGGTTACCGGGATGGGCGGCCATGTGCGCGGAGGCGTCGGTGTCCATGAACGATCCCGCCATCACATACGCCGCCGCCCGTGGTAGCGGGCCGGAGGGCGGTCGGCAAGCGAGTCCCAGGCCGTGCTCGGGCGGCGCGTAGGAGGGAGGAGGGCGTAACGGGCGCGGGCGGCCGGGCTGGGGCGCCGGCAGAGCGCTGGTGCGGGCACCGCCCATGGTGCCCGGGTATGGGGCGCGTGGCACGGGCATGGTGTAGGCATGGACGACCCCGGTCCAAGGGTTATGACCGGCGATCCATGGCGGCTTTGGGGTGATCTGCTGCGGTGGATGATGCGTGGTGGAAGTGTCACCAGCATGGCCACCACCAGTGTCGACGACCGTTACGTCCTTCGTTGCCGCCATCGTTGCCGCCACCATGGGGAGGTGGTATGGGCGCGAGCGGCGGGGGCGAGTAGAAGCCCGAGGGCGTACCAGGGGCGCGCGGGGCAGGGGCCGGGGCGCGTGGCGCGGGGGCAGGTCCACCCCAGGAGTAGCTAGCGACGAAGGCGGTGTGGGCCGCCCGATCCCGAAGGTGCTTGATCCGGCGCTCCTCGAGACGGATATAGGCCACGGCCTGCTCGAACGTCGGCATGGTGAGGAGCGTGAGGTTGGAGGCGGCGTTGCTAAGGTCCTCGCCGAGGCCGACCAACAGCGTGGAGAGCATGATCTTGTCATTGATCGGGAACTCCAAGTCATGAAGCTCGTTGGAGAGGCTCTTGAGATGAAGGCAGTAGTCGTCGAGGGAGAGGTTGTTCTGGTGGGTGCCGAAGAACTCCTATTGGAGGAACATGATGCGCTGGATCTTGTTGTCGGTGAAGAGGCCGGTGATCTTGGTCCAGACGGTGTGCGCAGAGTCGCTGTCGCGGCCGACGGTGCAGAAAATCTCGTTGGAGACGGTCTGGAAAAACCAGCGGATGATGGTCGCGTCGATGGCCAACCAATCGGGGTCGTGCGGCATGGCTAGGAGGTCGATGGTGCCGTTGACATGATCGAGGAGATCATACTCGCGGAAGAGGAGGCCGAAGTACGTCTTCCATGGGAAGAAGTTTGCAGCGGTGTGAGAGAGCTTCACCGGCGCCTGCTCGAGGATGGGGACGTCACGGATGACGGTGATGGAGGGGACGACGAAGGGGTTGCTGCTCCCGGAGACGGTGTCGCTGAAGGGGTTCCCGGAGTACGGGGAGTTGAGATCGGCCATGACAGCGTCGGGGGCAAAAGCAGTAGTGGTGATGAGGGGCGGAAGAGGTGGAGGGGAGGAGGGACGGCGGCGCACTGGGAGGCGGCAACTGGAGAGGAGAGGGAGGAGGCCGGCGGTGCTCGGGGAGGAGGCGGCTAGGGTTTGGGGAGGATGGGCCGGCGGCGCCAGGGAGGAGCGGTGGCTAGGGTAGGAGGACCGGAGGGACCTCTAATACCATGTAGAATAGTATGGGACAATGCGCAGGCCCAATAGGGCCGGCTGCTCTCATATATATATAGACACAATTACAGGTACAACACTGAAATACATGGGGACCTATATCTATACAATATATATCTCAACACCCTTTAATTACCAGTGTAGTTAGGTGTTGTTTTGATGCTTTGGTTCTTAGATTCCAAACAAGTTAGTTTGCATTTTAACTTTAATATTTCAGGACACATTATATCTACACAAATTCATATTATTTTACTAGAGAGATTGACGGGCGTGGCAACGCGCGCCGGTATGGTCTAGTAAAAAAGACAGAGAAAATTTAAAAAACCACCACAATTGGGGAAAGGGTTTCAAAAGACCCCAAAAATTTAAAAAATTTCAGATTGCACCGATTTTGGGGCACGCGGTTGCAGGCAGCCCTAATCTGGCTCTGATGCCGCGCTAACGACAAAACTGACCGGTGGGGCCTAGTTGTCAGGCCTACGTGGTGCATTTGGACGGCTGGCCGTGGACGGCCGTTAATGATGCTGTCCGAACCCTAACAGCATGCCCTGATACGGTCAGAACCAAGTGAATCAGTTAGTCTCAGCACAGCTCACAGAAGCGATGGCGGCGGCAACGGATCCCCCTGGTGGCGCCGAACCAAGAGATGGCGCCGGAGCTAGAGACAACGTCGGCAGCATGGAGGGATATAGCGTCGAGGATTGCTGTGGGAGCTCGAACCCCATGGCAGCTGTGTTCTATTCGCCGAAGAAGGCGGCCGCCATTGCCGTGGCCGATGTGTGGAAGGAGAATCTGACGCAGAGTAGCCGTTGGACAAGTGCATTCGGCGGCGGCGGTGAGTAAGTTTTCCCCCTCTTTCCCTTGGTCTTTTATCTGTTATTTATCTCTGTGATTTAGGCTAGGGTTTTCTGTTGCAAATAATTTTGTTGTAATTTCAATTGTGTAGTTTGGACGATGACATATGGGATGTAAGGATAAATCTAGATGGTCAGGACAATATTGAGTGCAACATATGTGAATCAGACATCACCTACCTAAATCTGTTAGTTTTAATTGAGGGAGAGGGCTATGGCATTAATGATTGCATGTATTATGTTAGAGATAAGGGTAGAGGAATTGCTGGCATGGAGTTATTGGATGGAATGAGCAAGGTTCAGCGGATGCTTACACAGTATGAGGATGAAAAACAAGTTAGTTTAACTGTAATGAGTGGAGGAAGCACACTGCCACCAAATGTAAATAGTGCCTCAGTAGAAGATCAAATTCCAATTTCAGAGATTGGAAACCCTGTTGTGTACACAGTAGATGATGAAGGAGTAATTTTGCCAAGACAACAGTACACACAGTTAACTGAAGATCCAGACTGCCTATACATGTTGACACATCAGAGCAACAATATGAATGAAGAACAACATCAACAATGCAGAGCTAAGGAGAAGGGCAAGCGAGTTGGGGATTATTTAATGGAGGAAGATGAAGATGATGATGAGATGAACCATGATGTAACTGAATCAGATGATGATGATCTGAACCAGACCCTGGATGATTTCAAGAAGAGGAAGAGGTGGGAGTGGGATTTAGTTTTTGATGCACATCAAGAGGCAGATGATATTTTCCATGTGTCAGACTGTAAAGATGAAGACAATGGATGTGAATTGACAGAACTGACAAACTTTGAACTGAATACAACTTCTAGGAAGAAGAAAGAACCAGTTAGGAAGGGGCCAACTGACAGAAGTCATTGCAGTCAGCCAAAGAAAAGGCTACCAACAGATTATGTTCCTTCTGATGATGAAGGGCCAGGTGTAGATTTGGATCCAGAAGATGATGATGGGTTTGAAACACCTTCTTGGATTCAACCAAAAGGAAGAAAAATCAGGGCCAAGAATAAGGAGCCAAGGGTGTGGTATGATGAAAACATGATTCATTCAAAAGAAGGGCTCTGTTGGAAAATGTGTTTCTTAGATGTGTATCAGTTCAAAAGAGCAGTGCAGACACTGCATGTTGCACAACTAAGGAACTTTAGATACCACGGAAATTTCAAAGACAGAGTCATAGTACATTGTGCTCAGGAGAAATGTCCATTTTTAATGGTTGGTGCACAAATTAAAAATGAGAAGACTTTCTGCCTAAAAAAGGTGGACTTTGATCACACATGTGCCTCATTTGGTGAACAATGCAAGGTGACAGGCAAGTGGCTAGCACAAGTGTGTGAGCCCAGTGTGAGAGTACATCCAAGGACAGGCATTGAGGCAGCGATGGAGACAACTAATGGGCATCACGTGAGTCAGTGTAGCTTCAAAGGCGAGCATCAAATGGGCATCATATCTTCCATATGACTCATGTTTAACCTTTCGGTCCGTGTTCCGAGGCCATGTCTGTACATGCCAGACTCGCCAAGTAAGAACCTCAGTATTCGCGTGTGTAACTATCTTACACCCGAAATATGATCGTGGATCCAAGAACACCCGATCATCACGTGATGTCTTGGAGCGACGAAACATAATCGGTGCATACTTAAGTAAGAACACATTTTTATCTTGATATCTAAATGAGGGATAATCTTATTATGCTAATAAAATGCGAAACAAGCAATATAAGATGCAATCAAACATCACATGTTAATAAGTGAAATGATATGGTTCTCGCACTTGATCTCCATCATGTTCATCATGGTATGATCGCCATCATACTGAAGGGAATATGCCCTGAGAGGCAATAATAAAGTGTTTATTATGTGTATTCCAAGTATATGATAGATGTTTATTTTGCATGGTATAATTGTATTAATACGGAAACGTTAATACATGTGTGTTTAATAAACAAACAGAAAGTTCCTAGTTATGCCTCTCTCATAAACTAGCTCGTTGATTAACAAGATGATCACAGTTTCCTGATCATAGACATTGGATGTTATTAATAACGAGATCACAACATTAGTGTAATGATGTGATGAACATTCATCCGAAGTATAGCATTACGATCAAAGTCATTGAGTTTATATTGCTATAAACAACTTACGAAGTGATCCTAATCCTTAGACCATGAGATCATGTCAATCACTAACACCGGAAGAGTTTCTTGTTGACATCAAACGTCACACCGTAACTGGGTGATTATAAAGATGGCTTCAAAACTACTAAAGTGTTATGTTGAGACACATGGATCAAGAGTGGAATTTGTTCATCCTGATGACGGATATATATACTCTGGGCCCTCTCGGTGATATCACATTGGTTAGCTTGCAAGCAAGTGATTTGATCACTAGAATGTTATATCACGGGAACAAGAAAAGAGTGCATGTCAGTAACGAGATCAAACTAGGTACGGAGATACCAATGATCGAATCTCGAACATGCAATATATCGTAAAACAAAGGGATTAATATACGAGCGTAAAAGGTTCCGACGATCACAGGAAATTCATCGTTGAATGTGTGGGAGTCAGTATGGATCTCCAGGTCCCGCTACTGATTATTGATCGGAGAAGGGTATCGATCATGTCCGCATTATTCGCGAATCGTAGGGTACACACTTAAGGGACACTAACATCCAATTGGAGCAAAAGTTTCATGCCGGAAAGAATAACAAGCGCAGGAATTTATTTCACTAGACACCGAAACAGGTTTTCGGGTGAAATTGCAGAAAGTGTTTTTGCATGTGAAATAGAATTCTAGCAAGGGGTTATATGTGAATGTTTATCATTAAAGTAATTGACAAAATTATAAATAAATAAAAAGAGTTTTATTTAATGAGAGTTTGCATTAAATTTGGTGGAAATTTAATAGCAAGTTTGAGTGGGATTTTGAGTGGAGGAAATTGAAGAGGTTTTTGTGAGTGGAGTGTCCACGCACATGAATGAAGGAGGGGAGGGGGCAGCCCCATGGCCGGCGGCCACCCCCTTGGGTGCCCCCCTCCTCCTATAAAAGGCACCCCTCTCCCTCTCTCTCACTCACACCTCCTCGTGAAGGATCTATCTCCCCCTCTAGAATTTATCCCCCATGGTCTCGGACTAGCGAGATACATGTTCCCGGTGGCTATTCGACAAGAAAGGGTTGCGCTTCCGCTGCATCGCTAGAGCGAGGAGGCGTAGGTAGCTCGATGTCTTGTAATATGCGACGGATGCGATTGCTCTTTGCTTTGTGCTAGGACTTCCTCTCGATCTTGAGATCGGCAAGAGATCGTCTACATCAACCACGAGTTCAACTCGTTAAGCTTTGTCGGTCTTCAAGGGTATGTTCTCTACGGATATACATCCGCCCGTTGTTTGTATCTAGTAGATAGATCTTGGTACATAGTTCCCATCATAGGAAATTTTTTGTTTTGTATGCTGCGAACCCTTGAGTGGTATCAGAGCCGGATCTATGCATAGATGCTTTACACGGGTAGTACACATATGAGTATGTGGGCGATGATGATCATGTTGTTGCTCCTTATTTGTAATTTTGGATATTGGTGGCATAGTGGGATGAAGCGGCCCGGACAAACTTTACATGTCCTCACACATGAGACGTGTTCCACGCTTGACATGCAACTAGTTTGCATAAGTGGCTAGCGGGTGTGTCTGTCTCTCCTACTATAGTCAATATCTATTTTGCAACGAGTTGTCAACAATTTGGTTATCCTTGTTATGGTTCATGTTCGTATGTAAGAACGGTTCTATCTTCGAAAGCCCTAAGCCACGTAAAACTTGCAATGGATAAATTAGAGGCGTCTAGTTAGATTGTTGCTGGGCTAGTGTTATGATATGGTGTTGTTGTATGTAGAAGTATGCGATGATACTTTTACAACACATATAACGTGTAAGTTCCATAGACCTTGGCCTTACACACAAAGGTATGATAGTGATCATATCACGGTGCACATGATAGAGATCATATGCGGGAACCATATCATTTCACTAATAAACATGTGTTGTTTGATAGCATCTTATATTGCTTGTTTAGCGCTTTATTATCATAATAAGATGATCCCTCATTTAAATATCAAGATAAAGATGTGTTCTTCCTATAGTATGCACCAATTATGTTTTCATCGCTCCAAGGCATTACGTGATGATCGGGTGTTCTTGGATCCACGACCATATTTCGGGTGTAAGACAGTTACACACGCGAATACTAAGGTTCTAACTTGACGAGCCTAGCATGTACATACATGGACTCGGAACATGTACCGAAAGGTTAAGCATGAATCATATAGTAGATATGATTCCCATTTGATGCTCGCCTTTGAAGCTACACCGACTCACGTGATGATCGGACTTGGTGTAGTGGATTTGGTTCGTGTAATCACCAGAAAGGCACGAGGGGTGTCGTTTTTGAGTGGGAGTTCATTCATAATGTGGATTAGTTGAACTCAATCTATCATAAACTTAGTCTAAACTTTACAAATTATGCTGTAGATGGCACCACCTACTTTTAATTTCAATGTGTTCATGGAGAAAGAGAAACTTGCAACGAACGGTAGCAACTTTACCGAATGGGCCATGAATTTGAGGATTCTCCTCTCTGCTGCACAAAAGCAATATGTGCTGGAAGCGCCGCTAGGCCCTCCACCTTTTGAGGATGCCCCTGACGAGGAGAAGAATGTCTATCAGACTCGTCAGGAGGTCCATAACTTAGTTCATTGCGGCATATTGTATGGGCTAGAGCCGAAACTTCGAAAGCGTTTCAAAAACGGC
This sequence comes from Avena insularis, assembly GCA_023614405.1. Classification (NCBI taxonomy): domain Eukaryota; kingdom Viridiplantae; phylum Streptophyta; class Magnoliopsida; order Poales; family Poaceae; genus Avena; species Avena insularis. Next base: position 330,624,674 of record CM042693.1, read on the forward strand.
AATGCATTTGATACAATGGGAGAGTTGAAAATGATTTTCGACACACATGCTGCTGTAGAGAGCTACAATGCTTCAGAAAAGTTCTTTAGCTGCATGATGGAAGAGCACAACTCCATTAGTGAGCATGTACTCATGATGTCGGGTTACGCCGATAAGCTTGTGTCCTTGGGAATAACGATTCCCATTGACTTAGGCACCCATCATGTTCTGCAATCTCTGCCACCTAGCTATAAGAGCTTCGTGATGAACTATAATATGCAAGGCATGAAGAAGTCTCTCCCCGAGCTTCTGTCAATGCTTAAAACTGCAGAAGTGGAGATCAAAAAGGAACATCCAGTGTTGATGATCAATAAGAACACTGGTTTCAAGAAAGACAAGAAGGAAAAATGGAAGGGAAGTAAGGGCGACAAGCCGGTTGCCGTGCCTGAAAAGAAACTCCGAGTTGGCCCTAAGTCTGATACCGAGTGCTACTTTTGTAAGGGGACTGGCTACTGGAAGTGCAACTGCCCCAAGTATTTGGCAGACAAGAAGGCCGGCAAGGCAAACAAAGGTATATATGATATACATGTTATTGATGTGTACTTGACTAGTGCTCGCAGTAGCATCTGGGTATTTGATACCGGTTCAGTTGCTAATATTTGTAACTCGAATCAGGGGTTGTGGAACAAGCAACCGCTAGCAAGGGGTGAGGTCAAGAAGCGTGTCGGCAATGGATCAAGCGTTGATGTGATCACCGTCGGAACGCTGCCTCTCCACTTGCCGTCGAGATTAGTAATAAACTTGAATAATTGTTATGTGGTGCCTGCACTAAGCATGAACATTGTATCTGGATCGTGTTTGATGCGAAGTGGTTATTCATTTAAATCCGAGAACAGTGGTTGTTCTATTTATATGAATGAAATCTTTTATGGTCATGCACCGATAATGAATGGTTTATTTCTATTGGATCTCGATAATAATGTTACACATATTCATAATGTTGATGCTAAAAGGATTAAACTAAATGATGATATATCCGCATATATGTGGCACTGCCGTCTAGGTCATATTGGCGTTAAACGCATGAAGAAGCTCCATCCGGATGGACTTTTGGAATCACTTGATTTTGAATCATTTGATACATGTGAGCCATGCCTTATGGGCAATATGACTAGAACGCCATTTTCCGGTTCAATGGAACGGGCGGCAGATTTATTGGAAATCATACATTCTGATGTATGTGGTCCAATGAGTGTGTCGGCGCGAGGTGGATATCGTTATTTTGTTACTTTCACAGATGATTTGAGTAGATACGGTTATATCTACTTGATGAAACACAAGTCTAAAACCTTTGAAAAGTTTAAGGAATTTTAGAATGAAGTGGAAAATCATCGTAATAGAAAGATCAAATTTCTATGGTCTGACCGTGGAGGTGAGTATCTAAGTTACGAGTTTAGCACTCACATGAAAGAGTGTGGAATTGTTTCACAACTCACACCCGCCGGAACACCACAGCGAAATGGTGTGTCGGAACGTCATAATCATACTTTATTGGATATGGTTCGATCTATGATGTATCTGACGGACTTGCCGTTGTCATTTTGGGGTTATGCACTAGAAACTGCTGCATTCACTTTAAATCGGGCACCACCTAAATCCGTTAAAAGACACCGTATGAATTATGGTTTGGAAACAAACCTAAGCTATCATTTCTTAAAGTTTGGGGATGCGATGTTTATGTTAAGAAACTTCAACCGGATAAACTCGAACCCAAAGAGGAAAAATGCGTATTCATAGGATACCCTAAGGAAACTATTGGGTATTCCTTCTATCACAGATCCGAGGGCAAGGTTTTTGTTGCCAAGAATGGATCCTTTCTAGAGAAACAGTTTCTCATGAAAGGTGTGAGTAGTCGGAAGGTAGAACTCGAAGAGGTTATTGAACCTTCTGTTCAAAGTATGGCGAGCAGCGCAGCGCCGGAAGTCTTTCCGGAGTTGGCTTAACCAGTTGAAGAAGGAACTAATGATAATGATCATGAAACTCCGAAAGAGAGTACTACCGAACCTCGCATGTCTAGCAGGACATGTGCAGCTCCCGAGCTGTACGGAAATCCTGTCATGAATTTCATGGTTGTTGAAAATGATGGCCCTGCGACGTATGAAGAAGCGATGATGAGCCCGGATTCCAACAAATGGTTAGAAGCCATAAAATCCGAGATGGAATCCATGTATGAAAATCAAGTTTGTAACTTGGTGGACTTACCTCACGACCGATAGGCCGTGGAGAATAAATGGATTTTCACAAGGAAAACTAATGCTGATGGTAATGTGACCGTCTATAAATCTTGACTTGTCGCAAAGGGGTTTCGACAAATTCAAGGAGTTGACTACGATGAGAAATTCTCTCCCGTAACAATGCTAAAATCAGTTAGGATTATGTTAGCAATTGCTGCATATTTCGATTATGAGATATGGCAGATGAATGTCAAAACGCGTTTCTCAATGGTAATATTGAAGAAGAGATGTATATGATACAACCAAAGGGTTTTGTCGATCCCAAGGATGCTAACAAGGTGTACAAGCTTCATCGATCCATCTATGGATTGAAGCAAGTATCACGAAGTTGGAATCTCCGCTTTGATGAGGTGATCAAAGAGTTTGGATTTGTCCAAACTTATGGAGAAGCTTGTATTTACAAGAAAGTGAGTGGGAGCAATGTGGCATTTCTGATACTATATGTGGATGACATATTATTGATCGGAAATGATATAGATCTTTTAAATAGTGTTAAAAGTTATCTAAACAACAAATTTTCAATGAAGGACCTAGGTGAAGCGTCATGCATATTAGGCATAAAGATCTATAGAGATAGATCTAGGCGCCTAATAGGGCTATCGCAAAGTACATACCTTGATAAGATTTTAAAGAAGTTTAAAATGGAAGATAGTAAGAAGGGGTTCTTACCTATGATACAAGGCACGACATTGAGTAAGACTCAAAGTCTGGCTACGGCGGAAGAAAGAGAGATAATGGACAAAGTACCCTATGCTTCAGCCATAGGCTCTATAATGTACGCCATGCTATGTACAAGACCGGATGTGGCACATGCTATTAGTTTGACTAGTAGGTACCAATCGGATCCGAGTTCGAACATCGAAAGCGGTCAAGAATATCCTTAAGTACTTGCGAAGAACTAAGGATATGTTTCTTGTATATGAAGGTGAAGAAGAGCTCGTCGCTAAGTGTTATGTTGACGCTAGCTTTGACACTGATCCGGATGACTCTAAGTCTCAATCTGGATACGTATTTCTCATGAATGTCGGAGCGGTTAGTAGGAGGAGCTCCAAACAACCTGTGGTGGCGGGATCAACAACGGAGGCCGAATATGTTGCTGCTTCGGAAGCAGCTCAGGAAGCAGTTTGGATGAAGGAGTTCATATCCGAACTAGGTGTGGTTGCAAACGCGTTGGGCCCAATGGTGATGTATTGTGACAATAATGGTGCCATTTCCAATGCCAAAGAACCAAGGTCTCACAAGAATTCCAAGCATATTAAGCGCCGGTTTCACTCCATCCGCGAGCATGTCAAGGATGGAGATATAAAGATTTGTAAAGTACATACAGATCTCAATGTAGCAGATCCGTTGACTAAAACTCTCCCTAGAGCAAAACATGATCTACACCAGAACTCCATGGGTGTTAGATACATCACTATGTAACTAGATTATTGTCTCTAGTGCAAGTGGGAGACTAAAGGGAATATGCCCTGAGAGGCAATAATAAAGTGTTTATTATGTGTATTCCAAGTATATGATATATGTTTATTTTGCATGCTATTATTGTATTAATACGGAAACGTTAATACATGTGTGTTTAATAAACAAACAGAAAGTTCCTAGTTATGCCTCTCTCAAAAACTAGCTCGTTGATTAACAAGATGATCACAGTTTCCTGATCATAGACATTGGATGTTGTTAATAACGAGATCACAACATTAGTGTAATGATGTGATGAACATTCATCCGAAGTATAGCATTACGATCAAAGTTATTGAGTTTATATTGCTATAAACAACTTACGAAGTGATCCTAATCCTTAGACCATGAGATCATGTCAATCATTAACACCGAAAGAGTTTCTTGTTGACATAAAACGTCACACCATAACTGGGTGATTATAAAGATGGCTTCAAAACTACTAAAGTGTTATGTTGAGACACATGGATCAAGAGTGGAATTTGTTCATCCCGATGACGGATTGATATACTCTGGGCCCTCTCGGTGATATCACATTGGTTATCTTGCAAGTAAGTGATTTGATCACTAGAATGTTATATCACGGGAATGAGAAAAGAGTGCATGTCAGTAACGAGATCAAACTAGGTATGGAGATACCGATGATCGAATCTCGTACATGTAATATATCGTGAAACAAAGGGATTAAGATACGAGCGTAAAAGGTTCCGATGATCATAGGAAAGTCATCGTTGAATGTGTGGGAGTCAGTATGGATCTCCAGGTCCCGCTACTGATTATTGATCAGAGAAGGGTCTCGATCATGTCCGCATTATTCGCGAACCGTAGGGTGACACACTTAAGGGACACTGACATCCAATTGGAGCAAAAGTTTCATGCCGGAAAGAATAACAAGCGCAGGAATTTATTTCACTAGATACCAAAACAGGTTTTCGGTGAAATTGCAGAAAGTGTTTTCGCATGTGAAATAGAATTCTAGCAAGGGGTTATATGTGAATGTTTATCATTAAAGTAATTGACAAAATTCTGAATAAATAAAAAGAATTTTATTTAATGATAGTTTGCATTAAATTTGGTGGAAATTTAATAGCAAGTTTGAGTGGGATTTTGAGTGGAGGAAATTGAAGAGGTTTTTGTGAGTGGGGTGTCCACCCACATGAATTAAGGAGGGGAGGGGGCAGCCCCATGGCCGGCGGCCACCCCCTTGGGTGCCCCCTCCTCCTATAAAAGGCATCCCTCTCCCTCTCTCTCACTCACACCTCCTCGTGAAGGATCTCTCTCCCCTTCTAGAATTTATCCCCCATGGTCTCGGACTAGCGAGATACATGTGAAGGGTTTCGCAGCATAGTAAATCAAAAAAAAAATACGGATGCGAACGAGAAAGCCAAGATCTAATATAGGAGATGCAAACAACGAGGGGGAATAGATGAGATCTTCATACCCTTGAAGATTTGCACAGCGGAACGTTCGACGGAACGTGGGTGATGTAGTCGTACTCGCTTCTCCTCCCCGCGATCCGATCTGATCTAACACCGCAAGTGGCGATGCCTCCGAGAGATGCACACGTGTGGCACCTCGATGTCTCCTCCTTCCTCGGTCCAGCAAGTGGGGTGGAGATATGGATTGGATCTACAACGCGACGGCGCGGTGCAAGCAGTGGAGAGTTTCTGCAGCAGGGCTTCGCCTACACGTAGTCGGGAGGGAGAGAGAGAGGAGGGGCAGCAGGGCGGCTAGGGTTGAGGAGGAGGTGTGGGAGGGGTGCGCCCCCAGCCCTCTTTATATACAGGGGTGGTCGGCCAGCCCTTGCCCTCCCCCAAGCCCTAGGGCCGGCGGCCAAGGAGGGAGGAGTGGGGGGCAAGTCCCCCCCCTTCTAGAAGCTCCCCTAGGGTTTCCCTAGGATTTGGCCGGCTGGGCCCTATGGGGCCTTGTGCCCCTGGCCCAATGCGGCCAGGGCACTCCCGGAAGGTTCTAGAAGCTTCCGGTACAATACCGATTAACCCGAAACAATTCCGAACTCCAAAAATTGCATTGACTTATATGAATCTTATTCTCCGGACCATTCCGGAACCTCTCGTGATGTCCCGGATCCCATCCGAGACTCCGAACAAAAACTCATAAACCAATTATCCAATCTATCCTAGCGTCGAGACACGTTAAGTGTGTGACCCTTCGGGTTCGAGAATATGCAGACATGATCTTATATCAATAATCAACAGTGGGGTCTGGAAACCCATATTGACTCCCACACATTCATCGATGATCATATCGGATGAACCACGATTCCAGGATTCAATCAATCCCATATATATATTCCCTTCGTCTCGCGATATTTTACTTGCCCGAGATTTGATCGTCGGTACCATCATACCTAGTTCAATCTCGTTCACAGCAAGTACTTTACTCATTCCGTAATCCGATATCACTTTGTGATTAACTCCTTAACCACATGCTTGCAAGCGGTGTTGATATCGATTACCGAGTGGGCCCGAAGTATATCTCTCCGTCTTGGGAGGGACAAATCCCATCTCGATACATACAACCCAACAGGTAATTTCCGATCACCTAAGAGACACCTTTATGATCACCCTCTCATAGGATGACGTTTGATGACCTCAAAGCTTTCTTCTGATACCAGGGAGTTGTATTATCTCATGGTCTAAGGAATACAATATTTGACATAAGAAAAGCTTCGCAAAGATGAACACGATGACACGATCTAATTGCTCCGCTTAGTTTGGGTCTGTCCATCATACCATTCTCCCAATGATATGATATCATTATTAATCGACAACTCATGTCTATGGTTAGGAAACCTTAACCATCATTAATCAATGAGCTAGTCCATAGAGGCGTACTAGGGACACGGTGTTGTTCAGAAACCACACAAGTATTAAAGTTTCCGCTTAATACAATTCTAGCATGAAATATAAACTTTATCATGAACAAGAATTATAATAATAACATCTTTATTATTGCCTCTAGGGCATAATTCCAACAACATGTTCCCGGTGGCTATTCGGCAAGAAAGGGTTGTGCTTCCCCTGCATCACTGGAGCGAGGACGCGAAGGTTGCTTGGTGTTTTGTACGTGTGTACGAGCACGGATGCGCTGCTGCTTTGCGGCGCTAGGACTTCCTCTCGATCTTGAGATCGGCAAGAGATCGTCTACATCAACCACGAGTTCAAATCGTTAAGCTTTGTCGGTCTTCAATGGTATGTTCTCTACGGATATACATCCGCCCGTTGTTTGTATCTAGTAGATAGATCTTGGTACATAGTTCCCATCGTAGGAATTTTTTTGTTTTCTATGTTGCAAACCCTTCACATACCTCTATGTGTAAGGCCATGGTCTATGGAACTTACACGTTATGTGTGTTGTAAGAGTATCAACTTATACTTCTACTTACAACATCACCATATCATGACACTAGCCCAGCAATAATCTAAACTAGACGCCTCTAATTTATCCATTGCAATTTTTATGTGGCTTAGGGCTTTCGAAGATAGAACCGTTCTTACCTACGAACATGAACCACAACGAGGATAAACAAATTGTTGACAACTCGTTGCAAATTAGATATTGACTATAGTAGGAAAGACAGACACCCGCTAGCCACTTATGCAAAACTAGTTGCATGTCAAGCGTGGAACAAGTCTCATGTGCGAGGACATGTAAAGTTTGTTCAGGCCGCTTCATCCCACTATGCCACCAATATCCAAAGTATAACCAAAAAGCAATAACATGATCATCATCGCCCACATACTCATATGTGTACTACCCGTGCAGAGCATCTACGCATAGATCCAGCTCTGATACCACTGTAGGGTTCGCAACATAGGAAACAAAAAATTTCCTACGATGGGAACAACTATGTACCAAGATCTATCTACTAGATACAAGCAACAAGCGGATATACATCCGTAGAGAACATACCCTTGAAGAGCGACAAAGCTTAAAGAGGTTGAACTCGTGGTTGATGTAGACGATCTATTGCCGATCTCAAGATCAAGAGGAAGTCCTAGCGCCGCAAATCAGCGGCGCATCCGTGCTCGCACACACATACAAGGCACCGAGCAGCCTCCGCCTCCTCACTCTAGTGATGCAGCGGAAGCACAACTCTTTCTTGCTGAATAGCCTCCGAGAACATGTATATCGCTAGTCCGAGACCATGGGGGATAAATACTAGAGGGGGAGAGAGATCCTTCACGAGGAGGTGTAAGTGAGAAGAGAGGAGGGGGCTCCTTTTATAGGAGGAGGGGGCACACAAGGGGGTGTCCGCCAGCCATGGGGGCTGCCCCCTCCCCTCCTTCATTCATGTGGGTGGACACTCCACTCACAAAATGACCCTTCAATTTTCTCCACTCAAAAGACCACTCAAATTCCCATTAAATTTCCACCAAATTTAATGCAAACTCATTAAATAAAAATCCTTTTATTTATTCAGAATGTTGTCAATTACTTTAATAACAAACATTCACATATAACCCCTTGCTAGTATTTCATTTCACACTTTCTACAATTTCACCCCAAAACCAGTTTCGGTATCTAGTGAAATAAATTCCTGCGCTTGTTATTCTATTCAGCATGAAACTTTTGCTCCAAATGGTGTCGGTGTATCTTAAGTGTGTCACCCTATGGTTTGCGAATAATGCGGACATGATCGAGACCCCTCTCCGATCAATAATCAGAAGCGGAACCTAGAGATCCATACTGACTCCCATACATTCAACGATGACTTTCTTGTGATCGTCAGAACCTTTTACGCCAGTATCTTAATCCCTTTGTTTCGTGATATATTACATGTCTGAGATTCGATCATCATTATCTCCATACCTAGTTTGATCTCGTTACTGATATGTACTCTTTTCTTGTTCCCGTGATATAACATTCTAGTGATCAAATCACTTGCTTGCAATCTAATCAATGTGATATCACCGAGAGGGCCCAGAGCATATCTATCCGTCATCGGGATGAACAAATTCCACTCTCGATCCATGGACCTCAACATAACACTTTAGTAGTACTGAACCCATCTTTATAATCACCCTGTTACGGTGTGACGTTTGATATTATCAAGATACTCTTCAAGTGTTAGTGATTGACATGATCTCATGGTTTAAGGATTAGGATCACTTCGTATGATGTTATAGCAATATAAAATCAATGAATTTGATCGTAATGCTATACTTCAGATGAACGTTCATCACACTATTCCAATAATGTTGTGACCTTGTTATTAACAATATCCAATGTCCATGATCAGGAAACCTTGATCATCTTGTTAATCAACGAGCTAGTTTATGAGAGAGGCATAACTAGGAACTTTCTGTTTGTTTATTAAACACACATGTATTAATGTTTCCGTATTAATACAATTATAGCATTCAAAATAAACATCTATCATATACTTGGAATAGACATAATAACCACTTTATATTGCCTCTCAGGGCATATTCCCTTCAGACTTTGTTCTAGATTTCTTCAAAAAACCAATGTACATGGAGGCATACAATCCAGTCATTTACCCAGTGCCAGGTGAGGATTGCTGGACAAAAACTGATACACCTGATATTGATCCACCAGTCTTCAAGGTATCATTGGGCAGAAATCAAACAAAGAGGACGAAGGGCAAGTTTGAAGTTCCAGAGCCACCATAGTCCTCTAGAATGTCAACTATCAGTTGCAGCAACTGTGGTTTGCTTGGGCACAGATACACTAGTTGTGGTCAAGCACTAAAGCCATCACTGCAGATTAGGAAAAACCAACATCAGGTTTACCTCTTGTCTATTTTACTTTTGTCTATTTTCCACTAGTTGCATTTCAGTTACCTTTTCTGTGATCTATTTATGCAATAAAACAGGCAACCCTCTCTGAAGATCCACATGGTCCAGCTCCAGGACCAGCTCCACAATCTTCTAGGAGGGCAACACCTGCAACTCCAGCTCCAGGACATGCTCCACAATCTTCTAGGAGGGCAACACCTGCAGCTCCAGCTCCAGGACATGCTCCAGCTCCAGGACATGCTGCTCCAGGACATGCTCCAGCTCCAGGACCATCTCATGCTGCTCCAGGACAAGCTCCATCTATAGGACCATCTCATGCTGGACCTAGTGGTACCACTGCCCCAGCTAGGAAGAAGAGAGCGGTATCTTCAGCTCCAGGACATCCTTTCAAAGCTCCAAGGCCAGCACCAGCACATACTGGACCTAATGGTAGTACTGGAAGGCCAGTAAGAGCAAAAAAAGTCTAACTCTGAGATGGTTGGTTACCTCACTGCAAGCAACATTGACAAGATCACACTGAAGGATTTCAAGAAAGGGATATGAATAATCTGTGTGCTTTTGAGCACAATCAGTTTGTGTGATTTGTAGAACAATATGTTTGTGTGCTTTGTAGAACAATCTGTCTGTCCATGTGCTTATAAGAACAATCAGTTTGTGTGCTTCTGAGAACAATAAGTTTGTGTGTTGTGAGATGATGTATAACTATTTGAACAAATGTTGTATTCGTTTTCTGTTGTGAGTCTGAGACAATGGCCAACTATTTGAAATGCTTGTTGTGTAGATGTTGTCATGCTAGTATAGTTAAATTATTGATCATTATAGATGTTGTCGAGACCACTCGAGGGGCCTCAACAACCCTAGTATAAAATTATTGATCATTATATATGTTGTCAAGACCACTCGAGGGGCCTTGACAACCCTATTATATTAAACTATTGATCACTATAGATGTTGTCAAGACCACTCGAGGGGCCTCGACAACCCTAGTATAGTTAAATTATTGATCATTATAGATGTTGTCGAGACCACTCGAGGGGACTCGACAACCCTAGTATATTAAATTATTGATCATTATAATATAACATTGTATTCAGTACCACAAAGCATTATAGATTTTGACATATTAACTAAAATGCATGAATTTTTAGACACAAATAGGAGAACATCTTCACACAAAATGAATGGTTCAACACATGGAGGGTTCAACTAAACAAATAAAGGGTTCAACACATGGAGGGTTCAACTTAACAAATAAAGGGTTCAACTCAACAACTACATTACACAAATATGCCAACTAAACAGACTCATACATCTACCTAAACACACCATCACTCCTCCTCCTCACAAATTGCCTTGATTTTCTTGACCTTGTCCTTGTTAACACCATTGACCTTGAAAAGGTCATGCATGGAGTACTCTAACTTTTTATTTTCATCCTTCCGATTAGCTCTTTCCTCATCCAACTTTTGTCGTTTCACCTTGAATACTTCTGCCTGTGATTTGAGCACATTCTTCAGTTCCTCCTTAGCATTCTTCAACACCTCTACTTCATTCTTCAATGCAGTTATGTGCTTCTCCATCTGCTCAGCATCATGTTCCCCACTCATTAGCTTAGCAAGGATTTCTGCTCTGTCTTTCTTCTCAGTCCGAGCTATCCACTTCCTCTCGGTCTCATCTATCCACCTATTACCTTCCTCTAGTAGGGTTGCATGTTTTTCTCCAATTTGTCCTTCTCTTCAGTTAGATCCTTCAACATTTTGCTTCTCTCATACCTCTCTTGAATTCTTGAGCTATTACTCTCATTGTACATTGCCCACAACTTAGTCAATGCATGCTTCATGCTGTCATTCCACTCTGGATCAATCCAGCTTTGAAAGCCACAAGTCATTACCTCTTGTATATTAAATATTTTTTATTACCACATACTATTTATGATTACAACATACTAAAAATGGCAGATTATGTAAAAACAGAGCTGAAATACATGTCTATGGTTCATGCGCACACCATCATTTCTAAATGAACACACTATTATTTCTACATCACATATCTGCTAAGGGTGTGTTTGGTTAGGATTTTCTGACCAGATTCACGTCATGGAAGCTGAAATCTGAACCAAACAAGTTTGTAAACCAACCTAGATTCTGAAAATCAGCAGATTCTCGTAGTGTAAAACAAAAGCTGCTGGTACCCTAGATTTTCCTGCGTTGCATTGAAGGAATAAGCTAGAAATTACATGCGGTGCCATCCCGAAGTAGAAAATGAACGGTTCGTTTCCTTTCTTGTCTCCTCCAACCTGACTCCCTTCTCCCGTGGCCCTCTCTTCCTCAACTCGCATCAGACATTGCAGAGAGCAGGCTAGTGTTCGTCCTCGCCGGCCTATTCCGACGGCGCGCCAACCAGAAAATATGCCCCCAACCCGATGCCCCTTCCCCTATCCTGAAACTTCGTGACGCCACGTGAGCATCCCAGCCTGCTATGGCCGACGTACGCCTTGCCCGCATGCGGGCGTTGCCGCCGTGCTTCTGGCTGGCTTGGTTTTTTCCGGCGTGTGCGCTGCATTCCACTGTGCTACTGGCCGAGATACACCTGCTTCAAAGCTGAACGAGCCAGAGACACGAATATGGCATTGGATTTGCTGGTCGGCACACACCCATTTCTTTAAAAAGTTAACAGTTATGTGATTCACGATGACAAACCAATGCCAAATACACTAGAGCAAAGCTAGCTCGGGTGGGTCTTCTACGCTTGCGTGCATGCGAGGACAGGGCTAGGGGTAATTATTGTATATAATAGATTTGTGATGATTACCTACATATAGAACACAATCTATAGTTTAGGTGCAAGGTAAAATATAGGTGTAATTTAACATCTTATTTCTATTAACTATATTCCTAAAATGTTAGAAAATGGATTCCTTCTCAAAATAGTCACATGCATGTGTATAATGTATAATTTGTCATTTTATAATTAATTATCCTATAAATAATCTTGTAAGCCTTAGCAGCGCCACGATAATTTCCATCGAATTTACAGTTGGCAGTTGTTCCAACCAAACAACTTTTAGCTTTTTCACAGTTGTTAGCTCACAACTGCTTTTTCACAGCAGATTTCGCGCAGCTGATTTTCAGGAATCTACAGCTCAACCAAACACACCCTAAGCACCACTGTCACATATCTATATCACAATATTCAGTAAAATGCTAGAAATCTAACTGTTCTGCACTACCACTCATTGTTGCTCTAAATGTAGAACTTAGAGCAAACTGTCACATATCTATATCAAAATGTTGCTCTAACTGTTCTGCACTACTATTCAGTAAACATACTATCATTTCTATATCATCTACATGGACCTATTGAAGAAAAAAGGGAGCTGAGCACTTACATTTTCTATAGCACACATGTAGAACTTCCTCCCTGTATCAGTGCCCTGAAATGCAACATTCCTGAGTGGCTTCAATTTGTGAGCAGCGCAAACAAAAGGAGCTTCATGGTCAATGCCGGCAATTTCCGCGTCATGGAGCATGTCTGGTGCGTAATTGAACGCAGTGAACTACAAATCCGAGAAATCCAGGAAAACATGAGGCTCAAATCGACGATTTTTTCAAAAATTCCCAAATCTGGATCCAAACCCTAAATTAAAGGAGGAGGAAGGCACTCACATGGTCAAACGAGAGAGAGTCGGCGGAGGAGCTTCCGCTGTCGTTCCAGCTCGGCATGATCTGCGGAGCAAGGCGGAGCGATCATTTGGCGATGCGGCGCGGTCACCGTGACAAGGCGGTCAGGCTCAGAGGAAGCAGATGAGTGAGGTAGCAGGGGAGAGAAGAGGAGGGCCCGACCATTTTGATGGTTTCGACAGCGTCTTATCGGCCGTCCACACCCAGCTGTCCAAATACGCCACGTAGGCCTGACAACTGGTCCCACCGGTCAGTTTCGTCGTTAGCGCGGCATCAAAGCCATATCAGTGCTGCCTGCAACCGCGTGCCCTAAAAACGTTGCAATCTGAAACTTTTTAAAATTTTGATGGTCTTTTAAAACCATAGACTCAAACGTGGAGGTTTTTTGCATTTTTTTTTAAAAGAAAACTCGGCAGGATAGAGGCCACGCTTCCAATGTCCATGTGGTTAAGGGTTACAGGCTCAAGGCCCGCAATACCTCGCACCGATCGAGCTGCCTGCCCCCCAAGGCTAGGATACGAGCCCACACTACCAGGCCCAGCGCCCGAATACCTAATTTAAGCAGGATTAACCTGACTTGCGACAGCGCCGCTGCGCCGCCACGATACGAGGATAAAGTGGATGCGGACAATAGAGTAGCAGGGCGCGAGGACATGAAAACCGGTGAGTCTGACAGAGAGTACCGGACGGTGGAAAACTGAATCGGCGAGCGCGCGCGCGTAGGAAATAAATAGGAAGGCCGACACCACGTATCCCTGTCCTGCTAAACGGGGGAATACTCCTCCTAAGATTAAAGAAGGATTAAAGACATCCTTTCCGTATCTCGATCCATGGTCAGTCAAGCTGCGTCTCTGTGTGTGTGTGTGTCCCGGTATTCCTTCTTTTTTCGTTACTCTGTCGTCGCGTGCTCCCAGAACAAAAGCAAAGGTCCGCTCCCCGACCCAGACCGCCATTTCCCTCGCCAATGGCACAAACCTCTTTCCCATGCCATGCGGCGGCCTTGTCTTTTTTTTCTTGCCTGTGCTGCTCTGCGTTTGTGGTCCCCACCAAGCGCAACGGCCCAAGCAACAGATACGCGCTCTTGGCCTGGCTCCCTGTCACGCGCGCGCGGACTAAAACTGAAAAGAGAGCTCCTCGTCAGCTCGTGTGCTGCTGCTGCAGCCTTTGTTCTGCTCGGGTGGGCCCCGCACCGCACCGCACACACCTCTGCTCTGACTGGCACGCTCTCTCTCCCAGTCCCAGCCCAGGCGTCTCGCTCGGGTTTCCCTTTCTCTCCGCACCGATACAAAACTGGCCGAGAAATGGCACGTCGACGTCGGTTGCCATTAATCACGCTCCCCCAGGAAAACATGGAAGGAAATAAATGGGGGTATAGGAGGGGGAAGGGCAGCTACCAAATACCAATACCAATACACCATTGCCTAGGCCGCTAGGGGGTTTCTTCTCCCTCTGCCCCTACCCCTACCCCCGTACTACCCTCTGTGCCGCCTGAGCCATGGCGGCGACATTACTACTGCGCCTCTCTGCCGCCGTCGCGATTGCGCTCTTCGTCGGGCTGCTGCCGCCTTCCGCAGGTCAGTCAGCGCCTCCCTACTCCTTGCGATTCATTGCATTCTCCGATTTTCTCTATATACTTCTGGATTTTTCTTCCAACCGCCAGAGTTTTCTGGCGGCGGGTTTTCTCGGTTTGCTAGGGCACCCGCCACACATAAATCGCTGCACATTTTCGACTCAGAGGAGGGGAAAATCCTACCACCAATCTCGACCACCCCAAATCTTAGGTTTTCACCCTTTCTGTATACAATTGTGGCCCTAGTAGAGACTCTTTCTCTTTCCGATAAAGAGTAGAGACTGTTTCGTGGCGGGATAACAAAATGCTGTCTGCGCATTGTTCCATTGTGAACCCATCACGAGGTCCAGATCACAGCTACTATTTTTTTTTATGACATAATCACAGCTACTCTTTCCTATGTGGAGTCTGCATATCTGATTCTTCCTCGTTTTTTTTATTCAATGGAGATGTGTGTGTACTTCGTTCCAGTAACCACCAAATCTTGATCCTTATCAAGTACTGTGATTTATTTATACTCCTTTAATAATTTATATAAGACAAGAACTTGATCTGAACTAGGATCATGCATACTATTGATTGCTGTCTCCTTCTGTAACTTTCCTATTTCTCTGCAGAAGCTTATGACCCTCTTGATCCAACTGGGAACATCACAATCAAGTGGGATATCACTCAGTGGACTTCAGATGGATATGTTGTAAGTATATATACTAGTATCACTTAATCTACCGTCTATCATTAAGACATGTTCTGTATATGAAGCTGCTATACTGAAACTTTTTCATCACTTAACATAGGTGTGACTACTGACTAGCCTTTTTGCCCGTCTAGTTGCATACAAGAATGCACGTCTTCTACTCCCTATATTAAAAGTATATTTATATGCATTACAATATTTGTATAGCCATAACTGAAAATACAGATGTGCTGGTTGCGCAATTCTAATTTTTGCACCTGAAAAAAAAATCTGCTCAGGTATTAGCTAAGGCAACTAAAGGATTGTTGTAGATCTTTCTCTGTATCTTCTGATTAATTTGCATTTCTCTTCGCTTAGAGTTAAAATGACGATTTCTTTCGGCATTATGTTTCCATTCTAATTTTCTCCTGTTCAGCCATACTGCTCTATGTCATTACCACAGTGTGTAATCAATTGTTTTCCTTGAATTAAAATGCATAATGCTTTCATTCATTCTTTGAATACTATATATAATGCCACTCTTCTTGGCTCTTAATCTTATCGATTAGATTGCAATTAGAGAAGGAATTATTTATGCAAGATAAATTGACACTTTTCAGAGTTACTCTCATTTCTAATAATTCAGATTTCTGTTCGAAGTTCACTCAGAAGTCAGAAGCAAGTGCATGCTTTTAAGATAACTCTTCTTTCTAGTTCGATATCGCATCGGCATCCTATAAAAACCGAATTCTAACAAACGCATGCTTTTTTATGTAATTTTAGTTCGACACTATATATTTTTCTTCTGTTGATGTCCTGTAAAATCTGCATTTTCACAGGCTGTTGTGTCCATATACAATTACCAGAAGTACCGTCATATCCAAGCACCTGGGTGGCATCTTGGGTGGGTTTGGGCAAAGAAGGAGATCATCTGGACCATGCTTGGTGGGCAGGCCGTAGAGCAAGGGGATTGCTCCCATTTTAAACAAAATATACCGCATTGCTGCAAGACGGATCCAGTAACAGTTGACTTGCTTCCTGGTGCGCCGTTGAACGTGCAGTTTGCAAATTGTTGCAAAGGAGGAGTTCTAAACTCATGGGTACAAGATCCAGCCAATGCAGTGGCATCGTTTCAGATCACTGTTGGCCGATCTGGGACTAGCAATAGGACAGTTAAAGCGCCCACCAAATTTACTCTCAAGACCCCAGGTCCAGGGTATACCTGCGGAGTACCCCAAAACGTAGTTCCTCCCACTAAGTTCATTTCGCCTGATGGGAGGAGAACAACTCAAGCCCATGGTAAGTTGTTTCAGTATTCTTCCTCTGCTAAGTTGTTATTATGACTGTACCAAATGCCTTGGTATTATGGTTAGTACTCTAGCACAGTTTAACAGTGATCTAGCATATGGTCACCTCACTGAATAACGAAAAGCTTTTCTCTTTTTTCAGTGACTTGGAATGTGGCATGTACATATTCCCAGTTTGTTGCTCAAAGAGGTCCAACTTGTTGTGTTTCACTGTCATCGTTTTATAGCGATACAATAATCGACTGCCCAAAATGTTCGTGTGGCTGCCAAAATAACATAACCAAACCTGGGAGCTGTGTGGAGTAAGTGTTTATCACTTGAAAAGTCTCCGAAATGAGATACATTTTGGTCTTTTAAAAACTATTTGAAATGTATTCACTACTTTGATAGGAGTAATTCCCCTTATTTGGCTTCTGTGGTGAATGGACCTGGCAAGGACAGCTTGACTCCTCTGGTGCAGTGCACACCCCATATGTGCCCAATAAGGGTGCACTGGCATGTTAAGCTCAACTATCGGGACTACTGGAGGGTGAAGGTCACCATTACAAATTGGAATTACCGGATGAACTACTCGCAGTGGAACTTAGTTGCTCAACACCCAAATTTCGAAAACATCAGCACCATTTTCAGCTTCAACTACAAAGCTTTAAACCCTCATGGAGTAATAAGTGAGCACTTGATTCGTACTCTTAGCTTGTTTTCACTTTTCACACTTAAAAATGTGTATGTAGTAATGTTTAAGCTACTGACAAGAATTTTGCTGCAGATGATACGACAATGTTTTGGGGTGTCAAGTACTACAATGACCTGCTCATGGTAGCTGGTCCAGAGGGCAATGTGCAATCCGAGCTTCTATTCCGGAAGGACCCGTCAACCTTCACTTTCAGGAAGGGCTGGGCCTTTCCAAGACGCATATACTTCAATGGTGAGAGTTGCGTGATGCCTCCACCGGATGCGTATCCAGTGCTGCCAGACTCCTCTCCTAGATTGAAGAAGACGACATTTCTCATTCTGTCTATTGCCGTTTGTGCGGTGGTCGCGTTCTTGCACAATCATTTTGTGTTAGATAAATACTGTGGGAAGTCCTGACCCATGGGCCGTCGACTGCTGACAGACATCTCAGAGCTTCTGGCAAGTTTAGGTTGTAGGGTTGCAAGGAAAGCAGATCAAAATGGTGTGTTTTAGGATTGCGAGCTTAGGACCTTGAATTCATTCAGGTGTAGGTTGTAGATTCTTATGATTTGTGCTCTCAGCCTGAATATTGAAACCTAATTGGAGGACAACGGCGAACCAATTTATCTTTGATAAATGTGTGCCATCTTACTTTCACAACTTTTTCTTTGAGGCGGAACTGATACTAGTGGGCTGACAAGCATGCCAATGTTTGGTAACTTGGTAGTAATTGTGTTTATCCGATCCAACGTAACATTTGAAAGCAGCACTAAACTGAAACAGTGGTGTACATGAAGATCTGTGCTAATTGCGTCCCAACCCCAATAACTTAGAAGAGAAAAGGAATTTCTAAAGTCTTGTTTGGTACAAGTGTATTTGTGGAGATTAGTGAGGATAATCTCCACCAAACCCTAGATCCCCACATATGGTTTAAAAACCTACTCTCTTCGACCCATATTAGTTGATTTGGATTTGCCTAGATTCGGACGTATCTAGTACTACAACATGTTTAGATACATCCGAATCTAGACAAATCCAAGTCAAGTAATATGGATCGGAGGGAGTATTTGATTCTAGAGTATTGGCCTAGTTTAATCCTGACTGATCTCACTTTTTTCCTAAGTTTTAGTGTATTTTTTCAATAGCCAATACACTACCCATACCTAGTGGATTGGAGGGGACGATTGGGGTTTTGTGAGGATTAGAGGGGTTTGGGTGAACCCTTGGGGATTATCTCCTCTAATCCCCACTAATACTCTAGTACCAAACAACGCATAAACTGGATTCTTATATTTTTTATCCTCTAAACTTAGGCCGTCGGATTTGATCCCCAAAAACTTAAAGGACTAAATTTTTTTATCATCATTTCCAAATCTCCACACCATATGCCAAATATCCATAATACAAACATGCATAAATATTATCCAAAATACATCAAATCGATCAAGTTAGATCTCAAAGTTAGGCCTCCACCATCTCGGCCACCTCAAAGACCAACTCGGCCACCATCACCAACACCACCACCACTACTCTCTCGGGCAAAGATCTTTGCACGAGCAATCTCCCAATATGCCATAGTTTTGTCATTCAATGTGCTTGGGTCCATGAACATGATGTTGCGCTTGGCATCCTCCCTTTCCTTGGCCAACTCCTCCCTCTCAAGTGCTAGTCGTTCCTTTTCTATCTTCTTCTCCTTCATCATCCTTGCTTCTTCAAGTGAAATCCTTCGCTCCTCCACTGCCAGCGGACGCCACTTCTCCTCCTCCAACACTGAGCTCATTCTACCTAGCCTCCTTGTCCTCTTTGCGTTCGGCTGCTAATGCTTTCTTTGTCTCAATGATGGCATTGAACTCATCCTTGTAGGCGTCGACGCCTCTCCTCTTATTCTTCTCTTTTGCTATCTTGACACCCTCCGGCCTCTTGTTGAGGTCTTCCTCTTCATCATCACCAGCCTCCTCCTTTTGGCTTATCCTAGCCCTCTTTGGTATGGTCTCATTGTTTCTTCGAATCCACTTCTCATTGTCTTGGAGCTCCTTGTAGCATTGGTGCAAAGCATAGGCTTTGTGGCCTCCTCTCTTGTTGTGGTCCTTGTACACATCATATTGGAGAGGACCCCACTCGGTGATTGGCACCCCTCTCGGTGGTTCATTGGTCACATAGTCAATGGCCCCGACCCATTGGTTGCAACACCCAAGTATTGTGCCCCAACGATGACCAAGTGAGCCTTGGGTCCGGTATGATGACACGGTGACCACCTTGTGGTAGTAATCCTCAATTCTTTCCCCCAAAACCTCTCCTTCACGATTTATCGGCACCAACCGATGCATCTGAAGGGAATATGCCCGAGAGGCAATAATAAAGTGGTTATTATTGTATTCCTTATTTATGATAAATGTTTATTTTGCATGCTATAATTGTATTAATACGGAAACGTTAATACATGTGTGTTCAATAAACAAACAGAAAGTTCCTAGTTATGCCTCTCTCATAAACTAGCTCGTTGATTAACAAGATGATCAAGGTTTCGTGATCATGGATATTGGATGTTGTTAATAACAAGGTCACAACATTAGTGTAATGGTGTGATGAACATTCATCCGAAGTATAGCATTACAATCAAAGTCATTGAGTTTATATTACTATAACAACATACGAAGTGATCCTAATCCTTAGACCATGAGATCATGTCAATCACTAACACAGGAAGAGTATCTTGATAACATCAAACGTCACACCGTTATAGAGTGATTATAAAGATGGGTTCAGTACTAGGGGGAGGTGTTCGGTCATGACCGAAAATTCGGTCTTTGCATATCGGTTTATTTTGAAATCGGTCTTCAAAAAGTAAAGAACGAAATTTACTTGTTATATTTACTAACCGACAAATTCGGTTACCCGATAATTCGGGTCCAGTTTCAGTCATGACCGAATTATGTGGTAGATATTATCAAGTACAAAAGTTGGATAATATTTGGTAAACCATCTGGTACTATTTCAGCTATAATTTGAATATAAAATATACTTCATATAGTCATATTAATTGGCGGAAACTAACATTTAATAATACTAAATTTGGCTTTATTGAGGAAGATAAATCTATAGTTATGGGCAACTAGGGCTTTGGAACTATGCCATTCTCACCTAAAGTTCGGTCCATTCGGTTACTAAAAACTAATGACCGGATTAAATTCGGTCTACAAAATTTGCTACCCCATTTTTTGATCGGTACTTTCGGTCTCGGTCTATTTGGTTTCGGACTCGGGTTTTTCGGGTTTGGTTTCCGGTTATCGGGTTTTCTGCCCACCCCTATTTAGTACTACTAAAGTGTTATGTTGTGGCCCATGGATCGAGAGTAGAATTTGTTCATTTCGATGACGGATAGATATGCTCTGGGCCCTCTCGGTGATATCACATTGATTAGCTTGCAAGCAAGTAATTTGATCACTAGAATGTTATATCACGGGAACAAGAAAAGAGTACATGTCAGTAACGAGATCAAACTAGGTATGGAGATACCGATGATCGAATCTTGGACATGTAATATATTGTGAAATAAAAGGATTAAGATACTAACGTAAAAGGTTCTTGCGATCACAAGAAAGTCATCGCTGAATGTGTGGGAGTCAGTATGGGTCTTCAGATCTCGCTTCTGATTATTGATCCGAGAGGGGTGTCGATCATGTCCGTATTATTCACGAACCGTAGGGTGACACACTTAAGAGACACCGACATCCATTTGGAGCAAAAGTTTCATGCCGAAAAGAATAAAAAGCGCAGGAATTTATTTCACTAGATACCGAAACGGGTTTTCGGGTGAAATTGCAGAAAGTATTTTTGCATGTGAAATGAAATACTAGCAAGGGGTTATATGTGCATGTTTGTCATTAAAGTAATTGACCAAATTCTGAATAAATAAAAGGACTTTTATTTAATGAGAGTTTGCATTAAATTTGGTGGAAATTTAATGGGAATTTGAGTGGGTTTTTTAGTGGAGGGAATTGAAAGGCATTTGTGTGAGTGGAGTATCCACCCACATGAATGAAAGGAGGGGAGGGGCAGCCCCATGGCCGGCGGCCACCCCCTTGGGTGCCCCCCTCCTCCTATAAAAGGAGCCCCCTCTCCTCTCTCTCACTCACACCTCCTCGTGAAGGATCTCACTCCCCCTCTAGTATTTATCCTCCATGGTCTTGGACTAGCGAGATACATGTTCCCGGTGGCTATTCGGCAAGAAAGAGTTGTGCTTCCGCTGCATAGCTGGAGCTAGGAGGCGGAGGTTGCTTGGTGCCTCGGACGTGTGTGCGAGCACGGATGCACCGCTAATTTGCGCTGCTAAGGACTTCCTCTCGATCTTGAGATCGGCAAGAGATCGTCTACATCAAGCACGAGTTTGGACTCGTTAAGCATTGTCGGTCTTCAAGGGTATGTTCTCTACGGATGTACATCCGCCTGTTGTTTGTGTCTAGTAGATAGATCTTGGTACATAGTTGTTCCCATTGTAGGAATTTTTTGTTTTCTATGCTGCAAACCCTACAATGGTATCAAAGCCGGATCTATGCATAGATGCTATGCATGGGTAGTACACATATGAGTATTTGGGCGATGATGATCATTTTATTTCTTTTTAGTTGTACTTTGGATATTGGTGGCATAGTGGGATGAAGCGGCCCGGACAAACTTTACATGTCCTCGCACATGAGACCTGTTCCACGCTTGACATGCAACTAGTTTTGCATAAGTGGCTAGCGGGTGTCTATCTCTCCTACTATAGTCAATACCTAATTTGCAAAGAGTTGTCAACAATTTTCTTATCCTCGTTGTGGTTCATGTTCGTAGGTAAGAACGGTTCTATCTTCAAAAGCCCTAAGTCACGTAAAACTTGCAATGGATAAATTAGAGGCGTCTACTTTAGATTATTGCTAGGCTAGTGTCATGATATGGTGATGTTGTAAGTAGAAGTATAATTCGATACTCTTACAACACACATAACGTGTAAGTTTCATAGACCTTGGCCTTACACATAAAGGTATGATAGTGATCATACCACGATGCACATGATGGATATCGAGTGCAAGAACCATATCATTCCACTTATAAACATGTGATGTTTGTTGCATCTTATATTGCTTGTCTGGCGTTTTATTATCATAATAAGGTGATCCCTCATTTAGATATCAAGATAAAAATGTGTTCTCCCTTAAGTATGCACCGATTATGTTTCATCGCTCCAAGACATCACATGATGATCGGGTGTTCTTGGATCCACGATCATATTTCGGGTGTAAGACAATTACACACGTGAATACTAAGGTTCTTACTTGGAGAGCCTAGAATGTACAGACATGGCCTCGGAACACAGACCGAAAGGTTAAGCACGAGTCATATCTAAGATATGATGCCCATTTGATGCTCGCCTTTGAAGTTACACCGACTCACGTGATGATCGGACTTGGTGTAGTGGATTTGGTTCATGTAGTCACCAGAAAGACACGAGGGATGTCGTTTTTGAGTAGGAGTTCATTTCTAATTTGGATTAGTAGAACTCAATTTATCATAAATTAAATCAAAGTGAATTTGCATAATTTGTTGTAGTCATTGGCATTCGTTTACCACCTTATGCATAGTTGTAATTGAGATAATAGAACTATATATTTCTGGATATTTACTTTACGAACTGGTATCATATTGTGTTGAGTGTCAATCTAAAGTTTAAAGTCATATTGCAAACTTTCAGCAAACTCTGTTTACTCTGCGAAATTCAATAATTGGTATTAAATCGAGAGTAACAATTCCAGTGTTAGTATCGTAAGTATCATGTTTGCCTCCATAATTCTTGATTGTTTTAATATCAAGTTTATCTAGGAGCTAAAAGAATTGTTTCAGAAACCATCATGTGTGGCAGATATAACAATATCTGAAACAATTTTTTGGTTGCAATATGATAGAGTATAATATATGTTCTCATATTGGATGAGAATGTGCAAAGGTTGGAGATGCTAGACATCCTAATCATCCAAAAAAGGGTTTTGGAAAGTAATATATACTCACAATTCGCCTTTATAAGCTACATTAGATTGATCATGAAAGTCGTCATGATAAGGATGAATAGAAGATGTATGTAAAGTGTTTACTACACTAAAAGATTACTAAAGAATGGATTTTGAAAGAATGCCGATCATTTGATGACAGTGATCTACTTCAAAGTGCAAGTCCAAAGGTATTAGTATTTGAATATACACGCTTTGGACTATGTGTCATGTAGATGGCGCCACTGTTGATGTTGGTAGATTCTTTTGAAAAGAAAAAGGAAATGCTAAAAGAGAATCTATAAAATATATTTGGTAGAAAAGAAAAGACTGGAAATATCCAGTTTAGGTATATAGATGATATACATGTTATGGTTGTATTATTTGCTCGTTAAACAATGTGTTTCTTGGGTATTGGATAGCGAATTGGTTGGTACGAAATTTCATACGGAACGACGCAATTCATGAACCATAATGGCCTAAGTAACTAGCAAGAGAATATGTGATGATGTTTATCGAAAACAAACAAACCGTTGTTTGTATTTCTCGTTGACATCAAAGCTTGCCTTTAAGATGTGTTTTAATAATTGTTATTTAAATCAGGTATTATGAGAACAAATGTTGTTTAAATAATTACCGTATTCCATATAAGATGGATGATTTACAAATCTAGTTGGAGAAATCACATCCATAAAGCTAATGCTAAAATGTTGCAAGACAAATGATTGGAAGATCACTTACGAAGTGACATCGCTGTTTAAATTATATTGGAAAGAAAACATGACATTTTCATGGACTTTTGGAGTCTTTGATTTGATCAAATGACGCTTGTGAGAGTTTCCTCGGGATAATTAAAACTTTGTTCAAAGGCCAAAGAAGAATGAACGACTAAAATATTAGAATTTATGCATATCGATGTATGTAGTCCATTATGTGTAGTCGTAAGCGATGGATTTCAACTTCATATACTTTCTCTAGAAATTTGAGTGAATATTCACTTAATGAGAAAGAAGTATGAAATATTTGAAAATGTTCAAAGACTTTCAAGATGAAGTAGAAAATCATTGTAACGAGAAAATAAAAGATTTATGATTTTATCATAAAGGGATTTATTTGAGTTGCAAGTGTGATAAGAAAATAAATAATTTATAATTTTATCATAAAGGGATTTATTTGAGTTGCAAGTTTAGAAAATCACCTAGATTTACATCTCCCGAAACACCATAGGAATATGGAGTGTTTGAGATTTATAATGAAACCTTGTTTGACATGGTTGGATCAAAGGTATTATTTATAAAACTGCCATTATGTTTTAAATGATTAAAGCTTTAGAGACTACCGCTTTTACACTAAAAATAGCTCCATCTTGATCCGTTGAAATGACACCTGATTTGGGGTAAAACCCAAGTTGTCCTTTCTTAAACTTTGGTATGCTAAGCATAAGTAAGATGTTTACAACCAAAGTAGGATGAGCATGTCTTTATAGGTTATTTCGAATAACCATTGGGTATTCCTCCATAACACCGAGGACAAAAGGGTTTATCGCTTGACATGTGAAGTTTCTTGAAAAAGGAATTTTCGCAAAAGTTAAGTGGGAGGACAATAGAACTTTGATAAGGTTAAAGAACCTTAGTTGTATGTTCTGAATTGCAAAGCGCCGAAAAATGTTCCGGAGGCAGCCAGAATGCTCATGGCTCACGTGCCTCAAAGGTTGTGGTCATGGAGGTCTAAGTTCCTATTGAACCAAGTAGGTCAGATATACAATCAAATGCTGAGATTTGAGAGTAAATCATTGTTGTTTGACAATGATGAACCGACAACATGCAAAGAAGCGATGATGGGCCCTGACTCCATCAAATGGCTTGAAGCCATAAAATCCGTGATAGATCCATACACGAGAAATCAAGTTTTGAACTTGGAAGACCCTCCGGAAAGGTGTGAAAACCTATTGGTCGTATTTGGATCTATAAAGAAACAGACATGGATGTTTCACATCTATGAAATAGTCGACATGTCGTAAAGTATTTTACGACAATGTTCAAGGAGTTGACTATGAGAAGATTTGATCTTTCATAGCGATATTTAGTCTGGACGGATTAAAGTAGCAACCACTATATATAATTTGGTATATGGTAGATGAATAAACAAAACAAAATTCTTCTAATAGAATGGTTACCTAGGACGTGTGCATGACACGGTCCAAAGGGTTTTGTTAATTCAAAGGATGCTAAAAGGCATGGAAAGTTCAATGGTTGAAGTAAGCATCGCGGAGTTGGAATCTTCACCGTAATGAAACTGTTAAAGAAGTTTAATTTCATAAGAAGACGATGAAGAGGCTTGCATTTACAATAAATTAAATGGGAGCGCTGAGACATATTTTTAATACATTATGTGGATGCCATCTTGTTGATTAGAAATGATGTATCTTTTATTGGCAAAGGTTAAGAATTTCATTTTGATGAAAGACTTAGGCAAAACACGAATATTTAGCATGAATGTCTATAGTGGATAGACTGTGACGCTAATATGGTTGTGCCAAATGTACATATATGAGATATTGAAGGATTTCAATATAGAAACGACAAGAAACGGTTCTTGTCGCATGGAAAGGAATTGAATCAAGATTCAAGTGTATCGACACTTGATAAGTGAAACAAGATTCAAGTGCTTTGACACTTGATGAGTGAAATCACGAGAATGTTTTGACCAATCATACCATGATATATACACATCCAGATATGTCCTATGCTCTAAGTGTTATGAGCATATACCAGAATGAATCATAAAATGATCATTGGACAATAGTAAGGAAATTCTTATGATCTTTTGGAAGAACTAAGAATATATTTGTGTAGAGGTGACAAACAATTACAAATAGTTCATTGTAAAGCGTTACATTGATACTAGTTTTGTCACAAGATATAAATTAAGTTTATCTCAATTTAAACTATGGGTGGCACAATGAAATGGAAAGGAGTTTCCATGACGGATTTGGATGAATTCCAAAGTTAAGACATTGTGACGGATACTATAACAAAAAGTCTAAGTATATGACTGCTATAGTAGCAGCAAAGAAGGGCATTTGTGTCAAGTAGTTTGTTATCAAACTATGGTGTGGTTCGCAACGGGCTAACACTAAAGATATATTGTACGGCAATAGTATCAACATGATTTAACCCCAAGGAACTAAAGGTCTCACCAAAAGACCAAATTTATACAATGCCATCTCATTGGAGAATTAGTGATGCGTGAAGACGCAAAGACATGCAAATACACACAGGCCTGAAAGCGTCAGGTCCATAGATTATGTTAACCACTTGCAAATCGCGTATATGGAACACCGGAAAGCCATATGTGTTCAATACGCAAAGTTTTTAACCTATATTATTGTCTCTAGTGCAAGTGGGAGACTTAAGGGAATATGCCCTGAGAGGCAATAATAAAGTGTCTATTATGTATATTCCAAGTATATGATAGATGTTTATTTTGCATGCTATAATTGTATTAATACGGAAACGTTAATACATGTGTGTTTAATAAACAAACAGAAAGTTCCTAGTTATGCCTCTCTCATAAACTAGCTCGTTGATTAACAAGATGATCAAGGTTTCCTGATCATGGACATTGGATGTTGTTAATAACGAGGTCACAACATTAGTGTAATGGTGTGATGAACATTCATCCGAAGTATAGCATTACGATCAAAGTCATTGAGTTTATATTGCTATAACAACATACGAAGTGACCCTAATTCTAAGACCATGAGATCATCTCAATCACTAACACCAGAAGAGTATCTTCATAACATCAAACGTCACAACGTAACAGGGTGATTATAAAGATGGGTTCAGTACTACTAAAGTGTTATGTTGAGGCCCATGGATCGAGAGTAGAATTTGTTCATCTCAATGACGTATAGATATGCTCTAGGCCCTCTCGGTGATATCACATTAATTAGCTTGCAAGCAAGTGATTTGATCACTAGAATGTTATATCACGGGAACAAGAAAAGAGTAGATGTCAGTAACGAGATCAAACTAGGTATGGAGATACCGATGATCGAATCTCGTACATGTAATATATCGCGAAACAAAAGGATTAAGATACTAGCATAAAAGGTTCTCGTGATCACAAGAAAGTCATCGCTGAATGTGTGGGAGTCAGTATGGGTCTCCAGATCCCGCTTCTGATTATTGATCTGAGAGGGGTCTCGATCATGTCCGCATTATTCGCAAACCATAGGGTGACACACTTAAGAGATACCGACATCCATTTGGAGCAAAAGTTTCATGCCGAAAAGAATAACAAGCGCAGGAATTTATTTCACTAGATACCGAAACGGATTTTTGGGTAAAATTGCAGAAAGTGTTTTTGCATGTGAAATGAAATACTAGAAAGGGTGTCGCGGTGTGGAACACGACAGTGCCATCGGGGATGGCAAAGAAGGGACACTCGGATGCATTAGGTGGCTCACGCAACGGGTTGGGCACGGTAAACTGCAAACATAGCGACGTACCCAGGTTCGGGGCCTTCTCTGTGAGGTAACACCCCTACTCCTGCAAGATGAACTATACGAGGGAACAGATGCCCAGTACAGATGCTCCTTGAGCTGTTTACTTAGCTACTATCGAGAGCTAGAGGAAGATGGGAACTAGCTTCTAACACTTCTCTTCTTCTATTGTTGCCTACCTAGAACCCTAGCTCTGCCCTTCCTTATATACTAGTCTGGGGGGAGGGGGCAGATTACAGATCGGGCTCTAGGGTTTACCATTTGGATATGGGTTTATAGGATAGGGCCGGCTGTAGGGCCCAGCCGGTGGGCCAGGACCCAGTCCGCCCTTCTTTTAGTGTCATCCTCTTCTTTAGCGGTCGCCTGGGCTTCCTTTAGGGCATCACCCTTGCTTTAACGGTCATCCGGACTGCTTTCGCCAGTCAGCCGACCACTTTGCTTTATCTTCGTCGGGTAGCGCTGGTCATGACGGCAAGCCAGCCTGATGATGAGGGAGAGCTAGAGGCGTACCCTGCAAGGAGCGTCAGCCCTTCCATGCTCTCCATCGAATCCGAGGTGAGCCGAGTGGAAGCGGCCACCTGACCGGTTCTTCTGGATACCGGCTAGACGGGCCAGCCAGGAAGGTTATAAGCCCAGTCGGGTGGTGTTCGCCAACCAGCTGGAGTTGTCCTTCTTGAGGGCCAAACAGATTGTTCCTTATGGAGCCGGCCTACTTGTGTTTGGCTTTCCCCACCCAGGGGTTATCCCCCCGACACTAGTCCCCGAGCATGTATGGGCTTGGCCAGTGCTTAAGATCTTGTGTGCTCTTTTTTCGTCTTGAAGTGATTGTTTGACCGTATCCGGCTGCAGATTTTGCTTTTGCTTTCCGGCTAGATTTAACCGGCTGCGGAATCAATGGCCGCCCACTGGGTGTAGATAGCGAAGGCAGGGACCGACTGGCGTAGCTGGAGACGAAGCGTTAGCTTGATGATGCTGTTGATGTCGTCACCCACGACTGCTACTCTGGCGCATGTCGCGTCAGTTGGACTTTTGCGTCGCTGTGTCAGTTTTTGGCAACTACGCACGCAACTTGCCGCAGCGGTTCCTCGGGGCGAGCGTGCACGCCTCGTCTCACGGTAACGCCCGTGGATCTTCTGTGGTGGTTATGATGGCGCAAAGGATCCGAAGCCATAACGTCGTGCGGCCGTGGTGCCTCGATGCAACGCGTTGTGCGGGAGCTGAGGGGGCGACGGTGCCGCCCGCGAGGATAAATAGAGCCCTGGAGGAGGGACGATGCCCACACTTCTTCGTCCTCCGGCTCATCTTCTCCTGTTCTTCCAGCGCACCTTACTTGTTGCGCCATTTCTCCTTGCTGCCGCTGCACATCATTCACCACAACCACCTCTTCTGCCGAGATGTTGCCGGAGCAGCGCGGGGGATGGTGCGGGTCATTCGTCACGGACGACCTCATCCATAAGTATCAGCGGGGGAGATTTCTTCCGTCGTCGATGCTAGTGAAGCATCGGCTTGCGCCGGAGGGGGAGCGGGTGCCGGACCCTCGGTCGGGGGAGCGCGTCGTCTTCCTGGCGCATTTCGCCCGCGGCTTCGGCCTTCCCGTCAGCCCCTTCCTCGTCCATCTCCTTGTCTTCTTCGACCTCCAGCTCCATCATCTGGGCGCCAACACCATCACGCAGTTGTCGCACCACGCGGCCTGCTGCGAGTCGTACCTTTGGGCGTGGCAGCTTCATCTTGAGGTATGTGTACTGCGGCACTCCCATGAACTTGGTGAGGGCTGGGCGCCCTAGTATGTTGTGGTAGGCGCTGGAGAGGTTCACCACCTCGAACCAGATTGGTTTGCGATGGAAATTGTTCTTGCCGCCGAAGATAACGTCCAACCGGATTTTGCCGATTGGCGAGTGCGACGGGCCTGGTACTGCTCCGTGGAACGAGGTGCTTGAGGGTTGCAGCTGGGATTCGCTGATGTCGAGCCGCTCGAGGCTACTCCGGTAGAGGAGGTTGATGCTGCTGCCACCATCGATCAGCACCCGGGAGAAGCGGCACGAGTGCTTCTTGGAGATGATGATGGGGTCGAGGACCAGCGCGTAGCTGCCAGGGCTTGGTAGCACAGCCAGCTGATCTTCCTTGCTCCAATTGATTGCCTGATCCGACCAGTGCAGGTACTGGGGACGGGGAGAACGATCGCGTTTACTTCCGCCTCGCGCCTCCGCTTAGCGTGCTTTGTTTCCGGCTTCGCGAGGAAGATGTGATAGTTGCCTACTTGCCGCGGGTAACCGTCTTCTTTTTTCATCGTGGCGTTGCGCTCCGCCCCTGTTGGCCTGATTCTACCGGCGGTGGAGGTGGTGGTGGGAGCCCACCGGCTTCAGCCATCTTCTTCGTCCAGCTGCACTGACGTGTTGTGTGGTTCGTGGGCTTGCTGCCACCAATGTGGAACTTGCACGGCCCATCGAGCATGGACTCCATGGTGTACTTGGGACGAGGCAGCCTATCATCCGGTCTCTGACTCCGGCTGCCGCCTGCAGCCGGGTCCTCCTACACAGCGGCTACTTGCTTGGTGCCATACCGGCTGTCTGGTTGGTCGTATTTCCTCTTGCCGTGGCGGTAGTCATGGCCGTGCCACCTGGGATGATGGTCGCCCGGCTGGCGGCGCTCCGCCTGCTCGTCCGTGATGATTTATCATTGGTCGTCCACCACGATGGGCTTCTTCATGGCCGCGTCGGCGGTGGTGTACTTGTCCGCGATGGCCATGACCTGGGCCATGGTTTGCGGGTCTGCCCGACTGAGCTTATGCTTCAGCATGGTGCTGTCTCGGCAACCATTGGTGAAGAAGTCTATCGCCTGGTGCTCGCGCACCCCTTCGCACGAGTTGTGCATGCTAGTCCACCAGGTGAGGTAGGCGCGGTCGGACTCATCCTTGCCTTGTACGCAGATGGCGAGCTTGCGAGGTTGACCCGGCCGCTTGTATGTTCCGGTGAGGTTGCAAATGAACGCCTCTTTGAAGTCCAGCCAGGCGTTAATGCTGTTGTTGGGGAGGCTGTTGAGCCATGTTCTTGCCGAGTCGACGAGCATGAGGGGGATGTAACGTACGGCCAGGCGGAGGATTCTGTTGGCGATTCCCACTGCGGTGGTGTAATCTACCAACCAATCCTCTGCCTTGACCGTGCCGTTGTATTTTGGCGTATCCCTTGGAAGCAAAAAACCCTTCGGAAATGGTTCGTTCCGGATGCGCGGGCCAAAACACTGTGGGGCAGCCGGACTTTCCTCTTCCAAAGATGCGTGATCGCACCAGAGGTCGAGCAGGCCGCTGCCAGCGGTTCTCGGGGGCCGAGTCGGCTCTTCAGGCGTGATGCAGGCGGGTCCTTGTTCGCATCCGCTCCTTCATCTGGGGCACGCGTCTTCTTCCCTTGGGAAGCTCCTGCTGCCGGAGCGCGGCTTACGCTGGAAGCAGCAGCGTCTCGGTTGTGGCGGCCACGGTTGCTGGATTCACCATGCAGGCGGCTGTTTTGCCCGACTCCTCCTGGGGAGGATGCCTGCTGATGCTTGCTTCCCCCGTGCGCCGTCTGGTCCACGCATTTGCGAACGACGATGTCCCGGGAGTTGCCCATCTAGCCGGGGGTGCCTTCGGCTTGCTGCTTGTTAGCGGTGGCGACGAGGAGCTGGACGCGCTCATGCTGGCGACGGAGCTCCTCGCCCTCGAGGTGCTTCAGCTCCGCGGCTGCTGCCTCGGCTGCCCTCATGTTCTTGGCGGGGGTGCTGTAGACGGGCTGCGCCACACCTTCATGTGAATCGGTGGCACGTTCCAGCTCTGACGCTAGGTCGCGCCCCCGGTGCTGGATCTTCCTGACGAAGCCGTGGGCCGCGTTGTACTCATGCACGGTGGCATTCAGCCAATGCTGATTAGCTGCGATCTTGGTGGACTCCTCCAAGAGATTCTGGCGCGTAGCTTCGAGCGCGGTTGTGGCAGCTGCCGGGTCCACCTCGACGACGACCGGAGCGTGCAAGTGCTGGATGGAGGCAGTGAGCGGGTCTTGCTCCTGCTCGGGTGCGGAGTTCTCTCCTCCCGCCCGACGCTCCTAAGGTGGTCGATGGTTTTCGCGGGCGTTACCACCCTGACTTCGACACAACCACTCACCGTGGCTGGGCCGTGGGCGAGGGGCACGTCGAGGACGGGGGTGACCACGCTGGGGAAAGCCTCAGCGACAGTGGCGACGTAGACGCGGATGTCTCCAAAATGCAGGATGGAGCCGTTGGCGGGGAAGGTGTTCCCAGTGAAGCACGCGGCGTTGTCGACGACGCAGTCGAAAGCGCCGAACGTGAGAACGAGGCCGGAGGCCACGTGTTCCCCGGCGACAAGCGGAAGTCCCATGCGGAAGATGATCCCAGCCGAAGCGATGTGCCCCATGGTGGGCGCCAACTGTCGTGGTGTGGAACACGGCAGTGCCATCGGGGATGGCAAAGAAGGGACACTCAGATGCATTAGGTGGCTCACGCAACGGGTTGGGCACGGTAAACTGCAAACATAGCGACGTACCCAGGTTTGGGGCCTTCTCTGTGAGGTAACACCCCTACTCCTGCAAGATGAACTATATGAGGGAACAGATGCCCAGTACATATGCTCCTTGAGCTGTTTACTTAGCTACTATCGAGAGCTAGAGGAAGATGGGAACTAGCTTCTAACACTTCTGTTCTTCTATTGTTGCCTACCTAGAACCCTAGCTCTGCCCTTCCTTATATACTAGTCTGGGGGCAGATTACAGATCGTGCTCTAGGGTTTACTGTTTGGATATGGGTTTATAGGATAGGGCCGGCTGTAGGGCCCAACCGGTGGGCCAGGAACCAATCCGCCCTTCTTTTAGCATCATCCTCTTCTTTAGCGGTCACCCGGGCTTCCTTTGGGGCGTCACCCTTGCTTTAACGGTCATCCGGACTGCTTTTGCCAGTCAGCTGGCCACTTTGCTTTATCTTCGTCGGGTAGCGCCGGTCATGATGGCACGCCAGGTTTCCTGATGACGAGGGAGAGCCAGAGGCGTACCTCGCAAGGAGCATCAGCCCTTCCGTGCTCTCCATCAAATCCGAGGTGAGCCAGGTGGAAGCGGCCACCCGGCCAGTTCTTCTGGCTACCGGCTAGACGGGCCAGCCGGGAAGGTTATAAGCCCAGCCGGGCGGTGTTCGCCAACCAGCTGGAGTTGTCATTCTTGAGGGCCAGACGGCATGTTCCTTCTAGAGCCGGCCTACTTGTGCTTGGCTTTCACCACCCGGGGGTTATCCTCTCGACAAAGGGGTTATATGTGAATGTTTGTCATTAAAGTAATTGACAAAATTCTGAATAAATAAAAGGAGTTTTATTTAATGAGAGTTTGCATTAAATTTGGTGGAAATTTAATGGGAATTTGAGTGGGTTTTTGAGTGGAGGGAATTGAAACGCATTTGTGTGAGTGGAGTGTCCACCCACATGAATGAAAGGAGGGTAGGGGGCACCCCCATGGCCGGCGGCCACCCCCTTGGGTGCCCTCCTCCTCCTATAAAAGGAGCCCCCTCTCCTCTCTCTCTCTCACTCACACCTCCTCGTGAAGGATCTCTCCCCCTCTAGTATTTATCCCCCATGATCTCGGGCTAGCGAGATACATGTTCCCGGTGGCTATTCGACAAGAAAGAGTTGTGCTTCCGCTGCATCGCTGGAGCGTGGAGGCGGAGGTTGCTCGGTGCCTCGTATGTGTGTGCGAGCATGGATGCACCACTGATTGGTGGTGCTAAGGACTTCCTCTCGATCTTGTGATCGGCAAGAGATCGTCTACATCAACCACGAGTTTGGACTCGTTAATCTTTGTCGGTCTTCAAGGGTATGTTCTCTACGGATGTACATCCGCCCGTTGTTTGTATCTAGTAGATAGATCTTGGTACATAGTTGTTCCCATCATAGGAATTTTTTTGTTTTCTATGCTGCGAACCCTACAGCATCAAGTGACACATTTATCCAAGCATGGCACAACGCCACATCTTCTTCCTCACTGTAGTTATCGGGCCACTTGCCTGTGGCCTTGTCCTTGTTCTTGCCCTTGCCCTTGCCCTTGGTCAATGCCTCCACCACGGTATCCTCTTCTTCGACATCATCGGTGGCCTCCTGTTCTCCATCCAAGTAGTCGTCGTCGGCCTCTTCGGCCTTGTCGGCCACCACCTCTTCATCGCCACTGAAGTTGAGGTCATCAAGGCCTTGGTGGTGAGAATGATCGAGTTGTGGCATGTACTTGGCGACGGACACGTCGGTGGCACTTAGAGTCGGCCCGAGAATTTCGTCGATCACCTCGAGGGCGCCATCTTGAGGTGCGACGATGGCCATCGAGGAGGACGACAACATGGCCTTGGAGGTACCCTTGGGATTTCCCTTCATCTCTATGGTCAACGGCTTGGGTGCGAAGGCGGCAGCGTCCTTTCTTTCTTTCTTCTTCTTCTTCTTCTTCTTCTTCTTCTTCTTCTTCTTCTTCTTCTTCTTCTTCTTCTTCTTCTTCTTCTTCTTCTTCTTCTTCTTCCCCACCCGCGAATGGGAGATAATGGCCTCCGTCAGCCTCCTCGCTCGCGGTATGTTCACCACTGGCGCAAGGGGCAACCGGCCCACCTATCCTACCGTCACCTCTGCCTTGCCGGTAGTCTTGGCGGCCACTCCAGTCAAACGCGCCATGCCGGTGGTGCCTAACCACTTCCGCGACATAGTTGGCGCTGCACGGGAGTCGATTCCGGTGGAATCGCATCGGCAGGAAACTCCGGCGGAGCTGCAGAACCGAACTCCGGAAACATTCCGGCCGGGGAGAGGAGAGTCCCGACGCTACCGTCAAGTGGCGGCGGTTTTGGGCGGGAGAGTCGGCGGCGAGGCGAGAGGGGGAATTTTAGGAGTCGCGTTGGCAGCCGAGCATATTTGGAAGAGGGGGAAGATTTTAGGAGTCACATTTTTATATTTACTCCTCTAACCGAATTTGCGCCTTCGGTTAGAGCCAATGTCGACCGATTGATGGAGCAAAAATAGGAATCCGACCATGAGAGATGCTCTTATGCAGCTATTTATAGTGGCGGAGCTAGAGCATGCATGCACTATTTATATCAGGTACCGTCCAGTTGTGCGTCTGATTTATGCCACATCAGTGCTTTCGTATTTTGAACCGTAAGTGAATGAGAAGAGCAAGATCAAGAACTGTATTATAGCAAATCCTGAGTTCCAGGACCATTCTGGACATAGCCAATCAACTTACAGGACTACAAATGCATTTTACTTCAGTTAGAGCATCCCCACTCGTTGGCCGTTCCCAGGCCTAAATCCGGACCTAAATAAGGCCATACAAAACACGTTTTTGAGCCTGGGAACACCAAGTTTCCCACTCAGGTTCCCAAGCCGAGTTTCCGGGACATCTTTTCTCGCCCAAATTCGGCTCAAATTTGTCCAGTTTTCGGTATAGTTCGGCATAATATGAATATAGAGCACTGTTCGGCCTAGTTTGGCATAAAATTGACAATAGTTCACCGTAAATTTAAACATAGTTCGGTGTACAATGAAAATACTGAAGGAAATATGCCCTAAGAGGCAATAATAAAGTGTCTATTATGTATATTCCAAGTATATGATAGATGTTTATTTTGCATGCTATAATTGTATTAATACGGAAATGTTAATACATGTGTGTTTAATAAACAAACAGAAAGTTCCTAGTTATGCCTCTCTCATAAACTAGCTCGTTGATTAACAAGCTGATCAAGGTTTCCTGATCATGGACATTGGATGTTAGTTAGTAACGAGGTCACAACATTAGTGTAATGATGTGATGAACATTCATCTGAAGTATAGCATTATGATCAAAAGTTATTGAGTTTATATTGCTATAACAACTCACGAAGTGATCCTAATCCTTAGACCATGAGATCGTGTCAATCACTAACACCGGAAGAGTTTCTTGATAACATCAAACGTCACATCGTAACTGGGTGATTATAAAGATGGGTTCAGAACTACTAAAGTGTTATGTTGAGGCCCATGGATCGAGAGTGGAATTTGTTCATCCCAATGACGGATAGATATGCTCTGGGCCCTCTCGGTAATATCACATTGGTTAGCTTGCAAGCAAGTGATTTGATCACTAGAATGTTAGATCACAGGAACGAGAAAAGAGTGCATGTCAGTAACGAGATCAAACTAGGTATGGAGATACTGATGATTGAATCTCGGACATGTAATATATCACGAAACAAAAGGATTAAGATACTAGCGTAAAAGGTTCCGACGATCACAAGAAAGTCATCATTGAATGTGTGGGAGTAAGTATGGGTCTCTAGAGCCCACTTCTGATTATTGATCGGAGAAGGGTCTCGATCATGTCCGCATTATTCGCGAACTATAGGGTGGCACACTTAAGATACACCGACATCCAATTGGAACAAAAGTTTCATGCCGGAAATAATAACAAGCGTAGGTTTTCGGATGAAATTGCAGAAAGTGTTTTTGCATGTGAAATGAAATACTAGCAAGGGGTTATATGTGAATGTTTGTCATTAAAGTAATTGACAAAATTCTGAATAAATAAAAGGAGTTTTATTTAATGAGAGTTTGCATTAAATTTGGTGGAAATTTAATGGGAATTTGAGTGGAGGGAATTGAAAGGCATTTGAGTGAGTGGAGTGTCCACCCACATGAATGAAGGAGGGGAGGGGGCAGCCCCCATGGCCGGTGGCCACCCCCTTGGGTGCCCCCCCGTCGCCTATAAAAGGAACCCCCTCTCCTCTCTCTCACTCACACCTCCTCGTGAAGGATCTCTCTCCCCCTCTAGTATTTATCCCCCATGGTCTCGGACTAGCGAGATACATGTTCCCGGTGGCTATTCAGCAAGAAAGAGTTATGCTTTCGCTATATCGCTGGAGCAAGAAGGCGGAGGTTGCTCGGTGCCTCGGACGTATGTGCGAGCACGGATGCGCCGCTGATTTGCGGTGCTAAGGACTTCCTTTCGGTAGGCGTACGTTGCGGCTAAAAAGTGCCCGTAGCGCACTACCCTGGTGCGCTACGGTTATATGAGGATAGGAGTAACGCAATACCCACTACTAGGAAAACGATTATAGGTAGATTTTAATTCCGTGGCGCATATCGGAAAAATGCTCCACTAAAATTAATTTTGTGGCGCATATAGCAAATGCTCCATAGAATTCTTGCAATTCTGTGGCGCATATAGCTATATGTGCCACAGAAATTGAGAGTTCTGTGGCGCATATAGCCATATGCGCCACAGAATTCCTATGGGCCCCATGTGGGACTGACCCAGCACATGGGTAGGCCAGAATTCTGTGGCGCATATGGCTGTATGCGCCACAGAAAGTAAAAATTTTATGGCGCATATAGCATATGCGCCACATAATTCTCACTTTCTGTGGCACATATATCTATATGCGTCACAGAATTTTGACATTCTGTGAAGCATTTGTCGTATGCGCCACAAAATGTGCGAAACAGATCTAAAAAAAGGCCAGATCCCACACCCTTTGGTTTTAAAATAAAGCATTAAGAAATAAAAATCAACCTTTAGTTTTTTTATGGGGGCAGCCGAACCAGGCTAGATCCGGCCAGCCGGCCATCCCAGGAAACAAACCCTAGCTCACCAACTAACCCACCCCGCCGCCACCCAACCACCACGCAGCCGCACAAACAACAAACCCACCCTCGCGATCCCGCACAGCGCACACGCCTCACCCCACCACGCACGCTCCTCCCATACCCGGCCCCACCATCCCACGCCCTTGATTCCCCTCCTCTGCTCGCGGTCGCCTTCCTCTCGAGCTCGGGCCACCGCCACAACGCGCCCCCTCATCGGCCTACCCTTTCGCCGCTCGAGCTCGGTCGGCCGCCACCTTGCCTGCATCACCGCCCCCTCTCCCTTCCTTCAGCCGCCTGCGTCGCCCCTTTCCCGTCCTCTCTAAGCCGCCGCAGCAACCGCGTTTCGACTTGGCCTCGCCGCCAACCGCCCGAGCACGTCCATGCAGTGTTTTGCCTCCTGTCGCCATCGCGCCATATCTCCTCTCTGCCCAAGCACGGACCGCCGCCACCGGCCTCCTCAAGCGCCTACGCCTCCGGCCGCCCTCGTCTTCCTCGCGCCTCCTCGCTGGCGAGTCCACTGCGCGTCGTCCTGGATGCCAGGCACCGCCACCTGCCATTCTCCTCGATCCCTGCTTACGGTGGCTCTTTCCGGTCGCCTTCACCCCGGTCCTCGAGCCTTGCCTCGTCTCCTCCAGACATATGACTAGCTGTATAATTTCTCTACATGCATTTATGTACAAATTACAGCATGCAGTACATAGCCAAGGCAGATTGCATTTTGCAAAGCTACACAAGGTGGCATGATGAATTCAGAGAAGGCATGCAATTTTGGCTGCAGACTAGGAGAAGAGTTGAAGCTCCAACTTGGAGAGAGGATGGAGTAGGTGCTTCTAAGGCCTGCAGAATAATGGTGATGTTTTCTCACATGTCTCCGAAGTGAACAAAGGCTCCAATGCACCTACATTGCCAGGAACTTTCCTATTCTTCCAGGAGGCGCTAGCAAAAACTAATGTATGTGCAATCAGAAGATCGGACCTAGAGTTGCATCTCACGTCTGGAGTTGTTGATCTGTTGAAGGCCGTTGGCTAATCGCATGCAGTGATGCAAGTTCCTGGCATTGCATAATTTCTCTACATGCATTACCTTGAGAGGAGCACCTATTTCTCTACATGCATTGATCTGTTTGTCTTTAGGAGGCAAAATGCGAGTAGTCTAAGTCTGATGACTGTGCAGATCGATTTGTGTTTAGTAGAGACCGTGTTATGTATTATACTTTTAGTGTCGTTATGACTTATGTGCTTCTTCGATTTGTTATGTAGATGTAGCCTAGTGCTAGTGTATGGCTAGCTTTTGCATCTCAGGCTCTGAGTGGTTAATTTGTGCACGACTTTCTGATTCTATGAATGTTCAAAATGATGCAGTTAGAGAGCGGAAGTTACTTGATGCTTCTAGAGGTCTAGAATTCTAGATTTGTTTAGATCTTTTTTATGGATATGGTTTTTGGGATTAAGGCATGAAATACATGCTAATGTCTGCTGCTACGGATATCTGTGCTAGGAATGTGCAAGGGGCACCTAGGCGTCGAGGCATTGGTGGTCGAGACGAAGAGGTGAGGAGCACCTAGGTGGGAAGGCGATGGTGCCAAGGATACGCGACAACAGCTACAAGATATACGCGACAACAGCTACAAGGGATACGCGACTAGAGAGGAGGTGGTGGCCAAGTGGAGGAGACACGTGTGGAAGAAGAACCGGACGAAGATCTTGGTGCCGCTATGGCGTACTACATTCTGTCCTAAGGTAGGCGGTCACAATATCGCGCGGTTGTAAGTTATGTGAGTAAGAATACTCGTGAAATATAGTTGTACACTTATTCGGTTCTAAGTGATTTGATTGATGAACACCTGTAAACATTCGTGCTTGTTGATGTATTATATATAAACTGGAATATTTGTACTGTTGTGTGCAGCTTTTCTGTGTATTTCTGTCAATTTTTGTGTATTTTCTGTAATATAACTGTTATATACCTATATTTGTACTAGATTTTGAAAATTTCGAAATTCTAAAAAAAGGAATTCTATGGAGCATATGCCTACATGCGCCACAGAATCTGGGATCGAATTCTGTGGCGCATATGCGCCACATAATTCTAATTTTAGTAGCGAAAATTTAATGGCGACCACTAGATGCGCCACAAAATTTATTTTTGGTGCGCCACTGATAACATTTTTCCTAGTAGTGACCAGGTGCGCCACGGGTAGGGGTACAGGTGCGCCACGGATGTGTTTTTCAAAAAAAATGCAAACAACACCCTCGTTTTGAATTGCAAAAGCAATCGGGTCCAGAAATCGCCGTCGTCGTGTTGCCTCGCTACCACCGTAGGGATGTGCGGGTTGCCGTGGACATACTAGTCCTCGTCGGCGTCGAGGCAGAAGGAGGAGGTGCGGTCGGAGCTGCAGTCGGAGGTGGACGGAGGTATGGTCGGAGGAGGTGGTGGCAGCTGGAGGACGTGTGGTTGGAGGAGACGACGGCGACGACAACGGCCGAAGGAGCTGGTTACCCGTGGTCGTCCTTTGTTAGAGGAGGCCGAAGTGAGGAGAAGGAGAAGAGGGAGGAAGAGAAGGGGAAGAGAAGAGGAAGAGAAGAAGAGAGGGAGGAAGGAAGGGATGAAGAGATGAGAGAGGGAGGAAGAGAGCGCGAGAGGGAGGTAGGTGGGCGGGGTGGTGATTCGAATTTTGAATCCCGCCCAACTTACTCGTGGCGCAC
Source organism: Avena insularis (assembly GCA_023614405.1). Lineage (NCBI taxonomy): Eukaryota > Viridiplantae > Streptophyta > Magnoliopsida > Poales > Poaceae > Avena > Avena insularis. The sequence goes on from CM042693.1 coordinate 330,664,950, forward strand.
TAGGTGGTGGTGCGCTATGGGTAAGTTGCCTCAATTTTTTTCTGTAGCAAAAAATCTTGTTTTTGCCATAACTTTTTATTCTTTTCGAATTTTGAGATTCTAAAAAATCGCTAAACGACCTAAAGGGGTTGCAATCGATGTAGATCTCATTCTGGTCATTTTGGTATATTATACATTTTTTTCGACATTGTATGCAAAAGTTACGGCCGTTTTACCGTGGCATGACTTTTTTTTATAGAAAAAGTCGAAATTCATGTTTGTTAATTTCCCTAGAAACTAGACCATATTATCTACCTAAATATGAAAGGATTTTATTTTTTTAAGTGTTTTTCATTTTTTTTATTTTTTGCAAAGCTAAAAAGGCGATCCACGGGGTGGGGGGTGGGGGGTGGAGTTGCTGTAGGCCACTTAGCCGTAGGGCACTAGGGCAGAGTGTCCTACGGCTAAGTTGACCCAGCTACTGCAACACATATATCCATAGCGCACTAGGTCAAGGTGCGCTACGGCTAAGTTTCATATCCGTAGCGCACCTTGACATAGTGCGCTATGGGTATGTGTGTTGCGGCCACCTGTGCCCTGGCCCACAGATAGCCGTGGCGCACCAACCCCATGTGCGCCACGCTTATGGCAGTTAGCCGTAGGGCACCTGTGGGTAGTGCGCCATGCCTATTTTACTCGTGGGACACTACTAGCACATGCGCACGGATGTGTAGATTACCTATAGCCGTTTTCCTAGTAGTGTGTTGTAAGTAGAAGTATGAGATGACACTCTTACAACACACATAACGTGTAAGTTCCATAGACCTTGGCCTTACACATAAAGGTATGATAGTGATGATACCACGGTGCACATGATGGAGATCATATGCGGGAACCATATCATTTCACTTATAAACATGTGATGTTTGATTTTATCTTATATTGCTTGTTTGGCGTTTTATTAGCATAATAAGATGATCCCTCATTTAAATATCAAGATAATAATGTGTTCTTCCTTAAGTATGCACCGATTATGTTTCGTCGCTCCAAGAAATCACGTGATGATCGGGTGTTCTTGGATCCACGACCATATTTCGGGTGTAAGACAGTTACACACACGAATAGTAAGGTTCTTACTTTGCGAGCCTAGCATGTACAGACATGGCCTCGGAACACGGACCAAAAGTTAATCATGAGTCATATGGTAGATATGATGCCCATTTGATGCTTGTCTTTCAAGCTACACCGACTCACGTGATGATCGGACTTGGTGTAGTGGATTTGGTTCATGCAATCACCAAAAAGGCACGAGGGATGTCGTTTTTGAGTGGGAGTTCATTCATAATGTGGATTAGTTGAACTCAATCTATCATAAACTTAGTCTAAACTTTACAAATTATGTTATAGATGGCACCACCTGCTTTTAATTTCAATGTGTTCATGGAGAAAGAGAAACTTGCAACAAACGATAGCAACTTTACCGAATGGGCCATAAATTTGAGGATTCTCCTCTCTGCTACACAAAAGCAATATGAACTAGAAGCACCGCTAGGCCCCCCACCGTTCGATGATGCCCCTGACGAGGAGAAGAATGTCTATCAGACTCGTCAGGAGGACCACAACTTAGTTCATTGTGGCATATTGTATGGGCTAGAGCCAGAACTTTGAAAGCGTTTCGAAAACGACAATACATTTGATACAATGGGTGAGTTGAAAATGATTTTTGACACACATGCTGCTGTAGAGAGCTACAATGCTTCAGAAAAGCTCTTTAGCTGCATGATGGAATAGCATAGCTCCGTAAGTGAGCATGTATTCAAGATGTCGGGTTACGTCGATAAGCTTGTGTCCTTGGGAATATCGATTCCCATTGACTTAGGCATCTATCATGTTCCGTAGTCTCTGCCACCTAGATATAGGATCTTCGTGATGAACAATAATATGCAAGGCATGAAGAAGTCTCTCCCCGAGCTTCTGTCAATGCTTAAAACTGTAGAAGTGGAGATCAAGAAGGAACATCAAGTGTTGATGATCAATAAGAACACTGGTTTCAAGAAAAACTAGAAGGGAAACGGAAGGGAAGTAAGGGCGGCAAGCCGGTTGCAATGCCTGAAAAGAAACCCCGAGTTAACCCTAAGTCTGATACCGAGTGCTATTATAGTAAGGGGACTGGCCACTGGAAGCGCAACTGCCCGAAGTATTTGGCAGACAAGAAGGTTGGCAAGGCAAACAAAGGTATATATGATATACATGTTATTGATGTGTACTTGACTAGTACTCGCAGTAGCACCTGGGTGTTTGATACTTGTTCAGTTGCTAATATTTGTAACTCGAATCAGGGGTTGCGAAACAAGCGACCGCTAGCAAGGGGTGAGGTCAAGATGCGTGTCGACAATGGATCAAGTGTTGATGTGATCGCCGTCGGAACGCTACCTCTCCACTTACCATAGGGATTAGTAATAAACTTAAATAATTGTTATCTGGTGCCTGCACCGAGCATGAACATTGTATCTGGATCGTGTTTGATGTGAAGTGGTTATTCATTTAAATCCGATAACAATGGTTGTTCTATTTATATGAATGAAATCTTTTATGGTCATGCATCGATGATGAATGGTTTATTTCTGTTGGATATCGATAATAGTGTTACACATATTCATAATGTTGATGCTAAAAGGATTAAACTGAATGATGATATTGTTGGAATTATGCCCTAGAGGCAATAATAAAGATGTTATTATTATAATTCTTGTTCATGATAAAGTTTATATTCCATGCTAGAATTGTATTAAGCGGAAACATTAATACTTGTGTGGTTTGTGAACAACACCGTGTCCCTAGTACGCCTCTATGGACTAGCTCATTGATCAATGATGGTTAAGGTTTCCTAACCATAGACATGAGTTGTCAATTGATAATGAGATCATATCATTGGGAGAATGATATGGTGGACAGACCCAAACTAAGCGAAGCAATTAGATCGTGTCATTGTGTTCATCTTTGCGAAGCTTTTCCTATGTCAAATATTGTATTCCTTAGACCATGAGATAATACAACTCCCTGGTATCGGAAGAAAGCTTTGAGGTCATCAAACGTCATCCTATGAGAGGGTGATCATAAAGGTGTCTCTCAGGTGATCGGAAAGTATCTGTTGGGTTGTATGTATCGAGATGGGATTTGTCCCTCCCAAGTCGGAGAGATATACTTCGGGCCCACTCGGTAATCGATATCAACACCGCTTGCAAGCATGTGGTTAAGGAGTTAATCACAAAGTGATATCGGATTACGGAACGAGTAAAGTACTTGCTGTGAACGAGATTGAACTAGGTATGACGATACCGACGATCGAATCTCGGGCAAGTAAAATATCGCGAGGCGAAGGGAATATATATATGGGATTGATTGAATCCTAGCATCGTGGTTCATCCGATATGATCATCGATGAATGTGTGGGAGTCAATATGGGTGCCCAGACCCCGCTGTTGATTATTGATAGAAGATCATGTCGCATATTCTCGAACCCGAGGTCACACACTTAACGTGTCTCGGCGCTAGGATAGATTGGATATTTGGTTTATGAGTTTTGTTGAGTCTCGGATGGGATCCGGGACATCGAGAGGTTCGAATGGTCCGGAGAATAAGATTCATATAAGGCAGTGCAGTTTTTGGAGTTCGGAATTGTTCCGGATTAATCGGTATTGTACCGGAAGCTTCTAGAACCTTCCGGAAGGGGGCCAACGTGGTCCCACCTTCCGGGAGGGGGCATGGGCCTATGAGGGAGTGTCCTGGCCGCATTGGGCCAGGGGCACAAGGCCCCATAGGGCCCAGCCGATCCTAGATAAGTTTAAATCGTTTAAACTAGAGATAAGATAAGATAGGATTTCTAGATAAGGGAGAGTTTAAATTGTTTAAACTAGAGATAGGCTTGGAGGAGAGGCTAGGGCTGGCCGCCCCCCTCTATAAATAGAGGGCTGGTGCGCCCCCCTCCTGACACACCTTCCTCCAACCCTAGTTGCCCTGCTGCCCTTCCACTCTCCCTCCCGACTGTTTGTAGGCGAAGCCCTGCGGCAGAAATTCTCCACCATATACACCACGCCGTCGTGCTGTAGATCCAATCCATCTCTCCACCATACTCGCTGGTCCGAGGAAGGAGGAGACGTCGAGGTGCTGCATGTGTGCATCTCACGGAGGCACCGCCACTTGTGGTGCTAGATTGGATCGGATCGCGAGGAGGAGAAGCGAGTACGACTACATCACCCACGCCCGTTAACGAGCGTTCATTGTCTTGAATCTTCAAGGGTATGAAGATCTAATCCAATCTCTCTCGTTGTTTGCATCTCCTAGATTAGATCTTGGCTTTCCCTCTGTTCGCTTCCGTAGAAAATTTTGATTTACTATGCTGCGAAACCCTTCAGATATATCCGCATATATGCGGCACTGCCGTCTAGGTCATATTGGCGTTAAACGCATGAAGAAGCTCCATTCGTATGGACCTTTGGAATCACTTGATTTTGAATCATTTGATACATGTGAGCTATGCCTTATGGGCAAGATGACTAGAACGCCGTTTTCCGGTTCAATGGAACGGGCGACAGATTTATTGGAAATCATACATTCTAATGTATGTGGTCCAATGAGTGTGTCGGCGCGAGGTGGATATCGTTAATTTGTTACTTTCATGGATGATTTGAGTAGATACGGTTATATCTACTTGATGAAACACAAGTATGAAACCTTTGAAAAGTTCAAGGAATTTCGGAGTGAAGTGGAAAACCATCATAATAGAAAGATCAAATTTCTACGATCCGACCATGGAGGTGAGTATCTATGTTACGAGTTTAGCACTCATATGAAAGAGTGTGGAATTATTTCACAACTCACACCTGCTGGAACACCACAGCGAAATGGTGTGTTGGAACATCGTAATCGTAGTTTATTGGATATGGTTCGATCTATGATGTCTCTGACGGACTTGTCGTTGTCATTTTGGGGTGATGCACTAGAAACTGTTGCATTCACTTTAAATCGGGCACCATCTAAATCTGTTGAAAAGACACCGTATGAATTGTGGTTTGGAAACAAACCTAAGCTGTAATTTCTTAAAGTTTGGGGATGCGATGTTTATGTGAAGAAACTTCAACCGGATAAACTCGAACCCAAAGCGGAAAAATGCGTCTTCATAGGATACCCTAAGGAAACTATTGGGTATTCCTTCTATCACAGATCCGAGGGCAAGGTTTTTGTTGCCAAGAATGGATCATTTTTAGAGAAAGAGTTTCTTGCGAAAGGTATGAGTAGTCGGAAAGTAGAACTCGAAGAGGTTATTGAACCTTCTCTTCAAAGTATGGTGAGTAGCGTAGCGCCGGAAGTCGTACCGGAGTTGGCTTCACCAGTTGAAGAGGGAACTAATGATAATGATCATGAAACTCCAAAAGAGAGCACTGCCGAACCTCGCAGGTCTAGCAGGACGCGTGCAGCTCCCAAGCTGTACGGAAACCCTGTTATGAATTTCATGGTTGATGAAATTGATGACCCTGCGACGTATGAAGAAGCGATGATGAGCCCAGATTCCAACAAATGGTTAGAAGCCATGAAATCCGAGATGGAATCCATGTATGAAAATCAAGTTTGGAACTTGGTGGACTTACCTCACGACCGAAAGGCCGTGGAGAATAAATGGATTTTCAAAAAGAAAACTAATGCTGATGGTAATGTGACCGTATATAAAGCTCGACTTGTCGCAAAGGGGTTTCGACAAATTCAAGGAGTTGACTATGATGAGACATTCTCTCCCGTAGCGATGCTAAAGTCAGTTAGGATTATGTTAGCAATTGCTGCATATTTCGATTATGAGATATGGCAGATGGATGTCAAAACCGCGTTTCTCAATGGTAATATTGAAGAAGAGTTGTATATGATACAACCAAAGGGTTTTGTAGATCCTAAGGATGCTAACAAGGTGTGCAAGCTTCAGCGATCCATCTATGGATTGAAGCAAGCATCACGGAGTTGGAATCTCTGCTTTGATGAGGTGGTCAAAGAGTTTGGATTTGTCCAAACTTATGGAGAGGCTTGTATTTACAAGAAAGTGAGTGGGAGCAATGTGGCATTTCTGATATTATATGTGGATGACATATTATTGATCAGAAATGATATAGATCTTTTAAACAGTGTTAAAAATTATCTAAACAACAAATTTTCAATGAAGGACCTAGGTGAAGCGTCATACATATTAGGCATAAAGATATATAGAGATAGATCTAGGCGCCTAATAGGGTTATCGCAAAGTACATACCTTGATAAGATTTTAAAGAATTTTAAAATGGATGGAAGTAAGAAGGGGTTCTTAACTATGTTGCAAGGCAAGACATTGAGTAAGACTCAAAGTCCGGCTACAGCGGAAGAAAGAGAGATAATGGACAAAGTCCCCTATGCTTCAGCCATAGGCTCTATAATGTATGCCATGTTATGTACAAGACCGGATGTGGCACATGTTATTAGTTTGACTAGTAGGTACCAATCGAATCTAGGTTCAGAACACTGGATAGCGGTCAAGAATATCCTTAAGTACTTGCAAAGAACTAAGGATATGTTTCTTGTGTACGGAGGTGAAGAAGAGCTCGTCACTAAGTGTTATGTCGACGCTAGCTTTGACACTGATCAAGATGACTCTAAGTCTCAATCCGGATACGTATTTCTCATGAATGGCAGAGCGGTTAGTTGGAGGAGTTCCAAACAACCTGTGGTGGCGGGATCAACAACGGAGGCCGAATATGTTGCTACTTCGGAAACGGCTCAGGAAGCGGTTTGGATGAAGGAGTTCATATCTGAACTAGGTGTGGTTGCGAGCGCGTTGGACCCAATGGTGATATATTGTGACAACAATGGTGCCATTGCCAATGCGAAAGAACCAAGGTCTCACAAGAATTCCAAGCATATTAAGCGCCGGTTTTACTCCATTCGCGAGCATGTCAAGGATGGAGATATAAAGATTTGTAAAGTACACACGGATCTCAATGTAGCAGATCCGTTGACTAAAACTCTCCCTAGAGCAAAACATGATCAACACCAGAACTCCATGGGTGTTAGATTCATCACTACGTAACTAGATTATTGTCTCTAGTGCAAGTGGGAGACTGAAGGGAATATGCCCTGAGAAGCAATAATAAAGTGTTTATTATGTATATTCCAAGTATATGACAGATGTTTATTTTGAATTCTATAATTGTATTAATACGGAAACGTTAATACATGTGTGTTTAATAAATAAACAGAAAGTTCGTAGTTATGCCTCTCTCATAAACTAGCTCGTTGATTAACAAGATGATCAAGGTTTCCTGATCATGGACATTGGATGTTGTTAATAATGAGGTCACAACATTAGTGTAATGATGTGATGAACATTCATCCGAAGTATAGCATTACAATCAAAAGTCATTGAGTTTATATTTCTATAACAACTTATGAAGTGATCCTAATCCTTAGACCATGAGATCATGTCAATCACTAACACCGGAAGAGTTTCTTGATAACATCAAACGCCACACCATAACTGGGTGATTATAAAGATGAGTTCAGAACTACTAAAGTGTTATGTTGAGGCCCATGGACCAAGAGTGGAATTTCTTCATACCAATGACGGATAAATATGCTCTGGGCCCTCTCGGTGATATCACATTGGTTAGCTTGCAAGCAAGTGATTTGATCACTAGAATGTTATATCAAGGGAACGCGAAAATAGTGCATGTCAGTAACGAGATCAAACTAGGTATGTAGATACTGATGATCGAATCTCGGACATGTAATATATCGCGAAACAAAAGGATTAATATACTAGCGTAAAAGGTTCCGACGATCACAAGAAAGTCATCGTTGAATGTGTGGGAGTTAGTATGGGTCTCCAGATCCCTCTTCTGATTATTGATTGGAGAAGGGTTTCGATCATATCCCCATTATTCGCGAACCGTAGGGTGGCACACTTAAGAGACACCGACATCCATTTGGAGCAAAAGTTTCATGCCGGAAAGAATAACAAGCGCAGGAATTTATTTCACTAGATACCGAAACAGGTTTTCGGGTGAAATTGCATAAAGTGTTTTTGCATGTGAAATGAAATACTAGCAAGGGGTTATATGTGAATGTTTGTCATAAAGTAATTGACAAAATTCTGAATAAATAAAAGGAGTTTTATTTAATGTGAGTTTGCATTAAATTTGGTGGAAATTTAATGGGAATTTGAGTGGGTTTTTTAGTGTAGGGAATTGAAAGGCATTTGAGTGAGTGGAGTGTCCACCCACATGAATGAAGGAGGGGAGGGGCAGCCCCCATGGCCAGCGGCCAGCCCCTTTGGTGCCCCCTCCTCCTATAAAAGGAGCCCCCTCTGCTCTCTCTCACTCACACCTACTCGTGAAGGATCTCTCTCCCCCTCTAGTATTTATCCCCCATGGTCTCGGAATAGCGAGATACATGTTCCCGGTGGCTATTCGGCAAGAAAGAGTTGTGTTGCCGCTGCATCACTAGAGTGAGGAGGCGGAGGTTGCTCGGTGCCTCGGAGGTGTGTGCAAGGACGGATGCGTCGCTGATTTGCGGTGCTAAGGACTTCCTCTCGATCTTGAGATCGACAAGAGATCGTCTACATCAACCACGAGTTTAACTCGTTAAGCTTTATCGGTCTTCAAGGGTATGTTCTCTACGGGTATACATCCGCCCGTTGTTTGTATCTAGTAGATAGATCTTGGTACATAGTTGTTCCCATCGTAGGAATTTTTTTGTTTTCTATGCTGCAAACCCTACAAATACAACATATTATGGCATATTTCGGCCTGTTCATGATCAGCATCTACGTGTTGCCCCTACGTATCCGTAGGTGCTCAACTAGATCATTCTGCAGCTATTGATGCACTACTGGATCTCGGATCTCCTCACGCATAGCGATGAAGGCAGCCCATGTTGGAGGCACCTGGTGATCAGGCTCAGCAAGAGGTCCCTGTCTGTAGTATGGCTCGTTCTGCTCGACCAAACTTACTGGATCCTTCCTCTCATCCTCAATGATCATGTCGTGCAAGGTTACACAATAGTTCGACCAGGTCATAGAAGGGAACCAGACAACTGCAAATTTTTGTTGGAGCACACCAAATGCCCGCTCCATGTCCTTCTTGAAAGCTTCTTGTTCCTTGGCAAACTAAGCATGTCTAGGAAGCATTGGGTTTGAGATAGTCTTGACAAATGTTGGACATCTTGGATAGATGCCATTTGCAAGATATTATCCCTTGTTGTAGTGGTGCCCGTTGATCTCAAAGTCCACAGGGGGAGCATGACCCTCAACAAGCTTGGCAAAGAAACTTGAGGAGTTGAGGACGTTGATGTCGTTGTTCGATCCTGCCATGCCAAAGAAGGAGTGCCAGATCCAAAGATCATGTGTAGCAACTGCCTCGAGTTCGAGTATCACAGTGCAACCTTCTTTGTGGCCTTTGTACATTACCTTCCATGCAAATGGAAAGTTTTTCCACTTTAAATGCATGTAGTCTATGCTTCCAAGCATCCCAGGAAGTCCTATATTTTCATTGACTGCCATGATCCGAGCAGTATCTTCAGCAGTGGGTGTTCTCAAGTACTGTTTCCCAAACACTACAATCACTACCCTGAAGAACCTATACAAGCAATCGATGGCAGTGGACTCAACCATGCGGAGATAGTCATTGGCATTGTCACACGACGCCCCATATGCAAGAAACCTCTTCGCCACTATGCACTTGAACAGTGAGGAAAAACCCAACCATGCCGGTGTAGTCCTTCTTGCACACGAAATAGGGGTCGAATTCACGGATGGCATGCACGATCTTGTGGAAGATCTTCCGGCTCATCCTGAAATGACACCAAAACACGGCCTCTTCATGGAGCGGCTCGTCGGCGAAGTAGTTGGCGTACAACATGTAGTAGCCCTCCATCCTCTGCCTTGCCTTGCACTTCCGGTGACCCTTCACTAAACCTCCACGCTTCGGATTTGCCGTATGCAAGTACAACTGGGCGAGGGAGGCGAGGATCTGCATGTGCTCTGCATCTTCGGCGGTGGCGGTGTTCTCCTCCTCCAGCAACACGGCGAACATCTCCTCGTAGTCGGAGTCCATCGCCGAACAGGCAAAACGCCGAACACTTGGAGGGCGAGCTGATGGGAGCTTGCAGCAAAGCTGAGCTATGTCGAAGTCTGGGCGGCGAAACCGGAGGGGGAATGGGCGGTGACTACGGCGACCTATCTATAGGCATGGATACGTCTCGGTGGGGTGGAGCTCCGCCGGTGAAGTCATGGCGGCAGAGGCATCTGGGGAGCTCTTTGCCGCAGATTGGACGAGTGTGTGTGGGGAATGGGACTGTCTCACTGACAGAGCTAGCCCATACCCGTTTTCGCTTCGTGCGGCATTCCTAGGGCATTTCAGGGATGCTGAGAATAACCTGAGAAGTCCGGACCAAAGTTCGCCCAAATCCGTCTAACCGGGGTCCCGATTTTTGAGCAGCGGTCACGCGACCGGGCATCAAAAACTCCCTGAGATTGGCGTCCTGGAAAGGCGAGTGAAGATGCTCTTAGGTCACACCATTATTCCTCTTAAAAGAAGTACTCCCTCCGACCCATATTAGTTGACTCAAATTTGTCTAGATTTGGATGAATCTAGACATTATTTAGTATATAGGTTCATCCAAATTTTGACAAATCCATGTCAACTAATGTGGGTCGGTGGGAGTATGAGAAAAGGATATAGTACTTTTTTGGTTGTGTTTAGCAAATCATTTTCATCATGAAATTTTATATACTCCCTTCGTCCTAAAATAGATGTCTCAGATTTGCTAAAATTTAGATAAATCTAGCACTAGTGGAAACAAGGCCTTTGGTTGAGGTCGGAAATGGGCTTTAACACCGGTTCTTCTATGAACCGGTGTTAAAGGGGGTGCCCGTACCAGCATGGTCCATAGAGAAAAAAGGAGCACCCCTTTAACACCGGTTTGAGCCACGAACCGGTGTTAAAGGCCTGCACCGATGTTACATAAGCTTTTTAACACCGGTTCGTGGCTTGAACCGGTGTTAAAGAAAACTACTCTTTCGCAGCCCACACCCCTCTCTTCCATTTTTTCACTCTCTCATTTTGGAGCATAGCAAGAGGGTGAGAGGTGTGCTAGTTTGTGTTTTTCCTTTGCACAAGAGGTGTTTGGTGAAATGCCCGAGAGCTCGAAATAAGTTTTCTCGTTGCTCTTTCCTTCTCGGTCGAGGTCGGCAACTTTATCCTTTCATGTGTCATTGATGTACTATATAAATGGTCATCTCCCTATTAATTTTTGATATACTATATATTAATGCAGATGAACCGGCAATGGATGTACGGTAACCGACGCACTTCCGAGTACATTACGGGCCTCCAAAATTTCATCGTTGTGGCTAATGCAAACCGTGGTCACAATGGGTTTATGTGCTGCCTGTGTGTTCACTGTTAGAACAAGAAAGACTTCTCAAATACCAGAACCATTCACGCCCACCTGCTTCGATCCGGTTTCATGCCCAGCTATAATTGTTGGACCAAGCATAGAGAAAAAGGGGTTGTGATGGAAGACAACAAAGAAGAAGAGGATGATGACAACTATCATAATATGTATCCTGAATATGATGATACTGCAACGGGGGTAGATAATGAAGATCAAGAGGCAGCAGATGGGCCCGCTGATGACGATCTTGTTCGGGCCATTACTGATGCAAAGGAAGAATGTGAAACTGAAAAGGAGAAGGCAAAGCTGGAGCAGATGTTAAAGTATCACAAAACATTGTTGTACCCAACTTGCGAAGATGGCCACAAAAATCTAGTTACCACACTGGATTTGCTGCAATGGAAGGCAGAGAACAGTGTGACTGACAGCACATTTTCAAAGTTGTTGGTAAAAAGGAAGAATCTGCTTCCAAGAAATAATGAGTTGCCCGACAGTACATACCAAGCTAAGAAGGTTGTCTGCCCTCTAGGATTAGACGTGCAGAATATACATGCCTGCATCCTCTACCGCGGTGAGAAGTTCGAGAATTTGGATGCATGCCCGGTATGCACTGCACTGCGGTATAAGATCAGACGAGACGATCTTGGCGATGTTGAGGGCGAGGCCCCTAGGAAGAAGGTTCCTGCCAAGGTTATGTGGTATGCTCCTATAATACCACGGTTAAAACGTCTCTTTAGAAATAAATAGCATGCCAAGTTGTTACGATGGCACATGGAAGACCGTAAGAAAGACGCGATGTTGAGACACCCCGCTGATGGGTCACAGTGGAGAAAAGTCGAGTGAGAGTACCCAGACTTCGCACGTGACGCAAGGAACTTAAGGTTTGGTCTAAGTATAGATTGCATGAATCCTTTTGGTGAGCAGAGCTGCAGTCACAGCACCTGGCCTGTGACTATGTATCTATAACTTTCCTCCTTGGTTGTGCATGAAGAGGAAGTTCATTATGATGCCAGTGCTCATCCAAGGCCCGAGGCAACCCGGCAACGACATTGATGTGTACCTAAGGCCATTAGTTGAAGAACTTTTATAGCTATGGGCCAAACCAGGTGTACGTATGTGGGATGAGCACAAAGGGGAGCCATTTGACCTATGAGCATTGCTTTTCGTAACCATCAATGATTGGCATGCTCTTAGTAACATTTCAGGACAGACAAACAAGCGATACAATGCATGCACACACTGTTTAGATGAGACTGAAAGTGTATATTTGGATAAATGTAAGAAGGTTGTGTACCTAGGGTATCGTCGATTTCTACCGAACTTGCATCCCGTAAGAAATAAAGGCAAGCATTTCAAACGTCTGGTAGAACCCCGGAGGAAGCCTGTCGTCCGTACCGGTGAGGAGGTATTTGGTATGGTCAAGGACCTAGAAGTAATCTTTGGAAAAGGTCCTGGCAGTCTATCTATTCCGAATGACGATTTCGGACACGCTCCCATGTGGAAGAAGCAATCTATATTTTGGGACCTACCCTATTGGAAAGTCTTAGAGGTATGCTCTTTAATCGACGTGATGCACGTGACGAAGAATGTTTGCGTGAACCTGCTAGGATTCCTAGCAGTGTATGGGAAGACAAAAGATACACCGGAAGCATGGCAGGACCATCAACGTATGAAAGACCCTGAAGAGCCTAGTGCATCCTAAGAACGAGAAGGGTAAACGATGCCACTTAACTCCTGCCAGCTACGCTCTTACCAAAGTAGAGAAGGAAATCTTTTTTGAATGCCTGAGCAGTATCAAGGTCCCGTCTGGCTTCTCGTCGAATATAAAGGGAACAATAAATATGGCAGAGAAAAAATTCCAAAACCTGAAGTCTCATGACTGCCACGTGATTATGACACAATTGCTTCCGATTGCATTGAGGGGGCTTCTACCTGAAAATGTTCGAGTACCCATTGTGAAGCTATGTGCATTCCTCAATGCAATATCTCAGAAGGTAATCGATCTAGAAAGCCTACTGAGATTCTGGACAAATGTGGCCCAATGTCTTGTCAGCTTTGAGTTGGTGTTCCCACCATCCTTCTTCAATATTATGACGCATCTCCTGGTTCACCTAGTAGAAGAGATTGCCATTCTCGGTTATGTATTTCTACACAATATGTTCCCCTTTGAGAGGTACATGGGAGTCTTAAAGAAATATGTTCATAATCGTGCTAGGACAGAAGGAAGCATCTCCAAGGGCTATGTAACAGAGGAGGTCATTGAGTTCTGTGTTGATTTTATTCCTGGCCTTAAGGAGATTGGTGTTCCATAATCACGACATGAGGGGATACTACATGGAAAAGGCACCCTGGGATGTAAAACAATGATATGTAGGGACGGGCATTCTCTCAATCAAGCACACTACACGGTTTTACAAAGATCTATCTTGGTTGCCCCGTATATCAATGAACACAAGAATTTTATACGCCTTAAACACCCGGGATAGTCTGATGAATGGATTATAAGTGAACACATGGCGAGTTTTGGCGGCTGGCTGCAAAGACTTCTCACGAATAACACCACTGTGGGAGATCAGCTGTACTTGTTGGCCAGGACACCATCTTCGACTGTATGTACTTTCCAAGGGTACGAGATAAATGGGAATACATTTTACACGATAGGCCAAGATAAAAAGAGTACCAACCAAAACAGTGGTGTCCGCTTTGATGCATCAGAAGACAATGGGCAAAATACCACGTATTATGGGTTCATAGAGAAGATATGAGAACTTGACTATGGAGCTAATTTTAAGGTCCCTTTGTTTCGATGCAAATGGGTCAAGCTAACAGGAGGAGGGGTTGAGGTAGACAAGAAGTACGGAATGACAACAGTGGATCTCAACAATCTTATGAAGGTAGACAAGAACTTAGACGAACCATCCGTCTTAGCTAATGATGTGGCTCAGGTTTTGTAACTACCTCGGTAAATTACGCTCCTAGTTTCAAGCCTGGATGAGCGGAAATGGTTAAAATAGTACGGTGGGGCCCAAATGCCACTCACAGGTAGACCTTTCGGCCGTCCTAACCATTTCCAAACATCGGGACAAGAACGGGCGGCGTAATCGGAAGGCGAAGGGATCAACTACATACACAAATGAGTATGTATGCAAGCCACCATACAATAGTTCTCAGAGCCATTCCACCTAAAAGAAAGGAAATATTGCAACGCCATACGGCAAGATCCAAATATCCTAGATAGATATAATAGTTTAGGATACCTCCTCATACATCAAACATCAGAGTATCAGGCGAAAGCGGAAGACAAGATCCGAGTACGGATAAGAAGCAAATCGGCATAAGATGCCCCATAAATAAACACATCCCGCCCACAGATCTCACGGATCCCCGTTCCCGGAATCTCTATACCGAATGATCGTTGCCAACATCGTCCGTCTCCTCCACCCAGTATCCATCTTGCGAGTTTACCTGTTCATCTGAATCAAACAATTTATCATGTGAGACCCTAGGTACTTCAAGTCTTTATGCCTCTAAAGGGGACACAACCTGGGGTGACGCAATTGCAGCAAAAGATAAACCCTAACAATTCTATAGATACTCGCTAACCATCCGCCTAACCAAAGATAGACAGATGTCCGTGAATTAATAACAACAGTTATAACGGTAATATTAACAGATCCATCCTCCTCCTCGCTTACCGACGAGGAAGCGGAAGAACAACCCCCCATCCGATGGTAGTTTTATTATCCATTCCATGAGTGTTGCACTATTTACTAGTCAGGTACTTAGTCAAATTAAAAGCGGTACTTTAGTTATGCTTGTCTATGATCGAGAAACTATGCTCCAAGTCGTCCATAACCGTGGACACGGCTTTCAGAAAGTTTTACCCTGCAGGGGTGCACAAATAGCAACACACACTCGATCAACCTCGGAAAAACCAAATCAAAACCAACGAGGCAGTCACGACAAAGCGATCACGAGGATTCAGAAATATTTTGAGGCCACCCCATTAAGCTACCATGAAGCTGGCCCACTCTGAGACGGACTCAAGGTTTGTGTGGACGATCGTATAACGATGGGAACCCGAAAGTGTGGACTGGGCTTGTCGATACAAGCGGCGTGTCACGGACCCTAAGCAGTCTGAGAGACCTCGCACAATTTTAAATAAAGCAGTAAAACATGGCATAAGTACAGGATAGTAAATAAAACCTCAAACTAGTTTGTGGCCCCAAGAAATAAGAATGAATCAAGCTCTGGCTCAGGGGGGTTCATAAGCCTCCGGATGTGGATAGCGAATATTCAAGGAACAGGAATCAAGTACTCGGGGTCCTACGGGACACAAGTGAGCATGAAAAACCAAATAACAGATATTGCTCACCGATGCCACTTTCATTAGTTATCCCATACTACTCAGGTTAAGTTGTTTAGGTACCTCATTATCCATCAGACACTCATACCCTACACATGCTGTTCTACGACTCGCATGGCTCAAACAACTCCTGTAGTAATGGCTCATGGGATGGAGGAACAAGCTTCGGTGGGGTTTAAAAGTAAAGGCTATGCAATACTTGGGATTCAGTTTAATGCAACCGCGACTCAATGATGCAAGAATAAGATAGAGGCAATTAGGTGCTATATGTATGCAAGCATGTGGTAGTGCTTGCAGCAGCTCGATTGAAGCGAGAGAAGGATCAGGTAGTGCTCACGGGTTTCTTGATATATCCCCACCTTTCGGCCTATTCGAAGAAGAACCAAACAAACAAGGGCCAACATAAATAAAGTGCACAAGCATATGAATAAAATGCGACAAGCAAACAGTCATGCCATGATGAATGATGCACAATTTGCATGGCAATAATGTAGCATGGCATGGGTGAGGTGTGGAATACAAGTATAAATCATTTTGTTGAGTTTTAATCATGTTTTAACCTCAATTAAGTTGCTGTATACATTATATTTATATGATGCATGCTGCAAAACAGGACAAGGGATGCATAAACAGAAAGGTCTCGTCGAGCTAATCATTTTAGACATATCATTTGTTAAATTTGGAGTTATAAAACAAAAGTTATTAATTTATTAAGGAAAAGGGCATTTTATTGTAATTTAAAACAACTTGAAATTTAAAATGTTCAAAAATATATTTTAAAGGGCAGATTTGAATTCCTCACATTTTTCTGATTTCAAAACATATATTATTTGTATTATTTGGGTTTATAAATTAAAAGTTATTTGAAAACAGATTTGAAATTTGAATTTGAATTAATTTGAAAAAGGTTTAAATTAAAACAGAAATCCAGAAGTACTTTTCTTACTCAGGCAGATACAGACCCAGACGCTGACGGGTGGGGCTCATCACTGGCCCAGGACAACACGCCCGAAATGTTTTTCTCACCGCGAGCTAGTCTAGACTCTGAGAATGACAGGTGGGGCCGGAGCGACCTCAGGGCCACCAGGCGTGCCGTGAGGCGTGCACGTGGGGAGCCCGGAGCTTGAGTTAAGTGCTAAAAACTGCGGGGATGTTTCTGCAAAATGTACAGAGAGGCTGCCGGTGGGGCTATGCGGACTGCGGGTTGAGCGAAAACAAAAGGAAGGGGCTAATGCCAAAACCGCCACGCAGATCTTGTGGATCTTCTCATGACGGCGATCGATCAGTCTTGACGCAGCGCCGTGTGAGGAATCGATCCAGGACACAGGGGCTCACAAGCGAGGCGGCTACCGCTGCGGTGGCTTGGGGGTTCTTGATAGGGGAGGTCTGCAGCTAGATAGGGTTCCGCGACGCGATGAGCGGCGAGCCTGCCTTCGCCCGGTGCATGAAGGGTGCTCAACGGAACGTCTGTGCGACCAGAAAGCAGCAATGGCGAGGGTGTCTAGGAGGTTGCGTGGCTCACCGTGAGGCTGTTGGAGGTGGCGGATCGCCCAGAGGAGCAGCGAATCATCGGCGAAGCAGAAGCCGGCGGAGCTAGGGTTTCGCGTCGGAGCAGCGTCGGCCTGGTGGCTCTGGTCCTCCTCCTCCTCGCTGGTACGTTCAGGACGATGCAGGGGAGGGCCCTTGGTCTTCCGCGGCACCCAGAGCGCCACGCCACCGGCTGGTAAGAGGAGGGAAGGTGGAGGCCGACGGTGGGCGGCGATGGTGTAGACGGTGGTGAGGGAAGGCAGGGAGAGAGGGGAGCGACCTGGGGAGATCTGGGGGATGCAGAGGCGAGAGAGAGGGAGTAGATAGGGACGGGAGAGGCGTGGGTGCCGTGTGGGAGCAGGTTGGAGATAAAGGTGGCTTCGGCCACCTTTTCTCCTCCTCTCCTTCACATGCTCGGGTAGGGCTCGGTGGGGCTGGTCCAGGCAGGCAGGGCAGGGGCTTCCAGGTGGGGACGGGCGAGGCCAAGGAGGGTGGTTCGGCGTAGGGCATGCAAGGCAGGGAGAGAGCTAGAGAGAGAGGGGTAGGCTCGGGTTAGGGTTTGTACTAGGGTCGGGTTAGGGTTAGGTTTGGTAAGGGTTGGGGTGGGAGGTATCTAGGGTGTGGCCAGGGAGAGAGAGTGGCCAGGTGGGGCCAGCAAGGAGGGGCTCGGCATGGAGAGACTAAGGAGAGGGTTAGGGTTTTGGTTTGGAGAAAGAGGAGTTAGAGAGAGGTTAGGGTTAGATGGAGAAGAGAGAGGGGTTTTAGGGTTTTGTCTAGGGTTAGGGGTAGGTCAAGGTGGTAGGGTTTAGGGTTGGAAGAAGAGAAAGGGGAAAACCCACTTGTTAGCATAGAGATGCCCAAGAGATTTAATCCCCACAAAAACAAATGAAATATGCTCAAATAAACTCACATGAATGGGTAAGGGAGAAGGGAATGGTGATGTTGCATGGGACATGCATGAATGTGAATAGCCACTTCTATTAGTGGTAAAAACAACTATAGTACATGTGTGAACTTATTACATGCATGCACATCACTATTTGAACAAAAACCAACCCATTAGATACAAGCTTGATGGATATATGGGAATGGTAGAATCAAGCATATTTGAGTATATAGGCCATGCTAGTGTGTATATTCCACTAAAAGATTATTTGGCCACAATTATATTCAAACAAGCTCAATTAGCCAAAACAACCATATGGAAGGTAAAAGGAAGATTCTACTCACATGACATCAAAGGTGGCCATGAGGCTCCATATAATTATTATTGTGAAAACAACATACTTCATATATGGATCATGTAGTCATAGAATGGATCCACACCATCACATATGAGCTAGATTTAAATAGCAAAAGAAAAGCAATGGCTCACATATGACTAGGGTGGTGGAATTTTGAGGTGGTGAAGGAAAGGGTGGTGGAGTTGAATAAAAGATATGCCCCCAACTCAACTTGGGCATTTAACAATATATCAACAACCAAATACAATATCAAGAGGCAAATACAATTAACAATGCATATGAGAGAAGAACCAAATCAAAAGGGTTTTATATGATGCTCAAATGCAAGGTGGCATGATGACATGAGCATGATATAATTATGATGCAACAATTATATATTTGAAGTAGCCATTATATTACTACACCAAGTAGCATTACAATTGTTAGACAATTGGGATGCTACAGGTTTTCTATGTGAAGGACATGTCTACCAAACCGGAAAAAAGAAAAAAAATAAGCAAATAGATACATCACACGATGAGCCAAAGCGTCACATAGTTCTTTCAGGGAAAAGAAACATCATGGGAGTGGAGGACAAGACAGACATGCCAGAAGATTATAATAAGTTTGATGAAATTCCGCCCTTCAGAATGAAGACTGACCCAACCATCCTGTTAAACGGTGCTGATACTCCATGGTTACGGCCGACGCGATCATAAGATTGACTATATGTATTAATTGAGCCATTTTTGGCACACATATGTATCTCAATATGGAAATCAATGTCATATTTCTTCTGTTAACACTATATGTATTAAATGAGCCATTTTTCTTCCTGCCATTTCTTCCCTTGATTCTTCCATGATTTTTCCATGATTCTTCCCTCCAGTTATCTTCCTGCCATTTCTCACTATATATATGTAGGGTTGGTCTCCATTGTCATTGCACATCTCTACACTCATAGCTGCAACCTCAACACTCTTTCCCATGGCTTCCACCGTACCACTAACCCCCAGGGAGGTGGAGGCGCTTTGCGCCTCGAACTACCCCTACCAGCCAACTCTGCGTCCCGATCGGCGGGATCTTGAGCACGGGCGTGACGGTTCCTCCTGTCCCTCTAGGTGTGGCACGCCGGATGGCCATCATGAACCACTACTACTTCGATCTCACGCTGGAGCAGCGGAGGAATTCCAGATGGCATCCCGACTATTTCCCGACTTGGGAAGCCTTCTTCAGGGATCGGCGTGAGAGGGCGCTCGCCAGGCACGAGGAGGACAGCCCACCTCCTCCGAACTTCAACGAGGCCGGCCGTCGGCTGTGGTGGCGCGGTCAGACTTTCCAGAGCGTCATGGCCTACGACACTGTCGCCGACTCTAACCCACGTCTGCGCTACCCTCAAGTCCAGCCCACACGTACTCGGCCTTTAAGGTTCAATTACGGCGACCCAGCGGCGGTAGCGATGGCCATGGCCAATCTGACGACTACAGTGGCGAGTATTACAGGTGTAGGCAGGAGCATGACTGAATCATTCCAACATTCCAAAACAAGTTCAGCCGATTGTGACTTAATATCGCCATGTATCTTAATTTTCAGTTCTTTTATGTATCTTAATTTTTAGTCGTGCTTTATATAACTTACTTTTAGTTGCATTATGTACTTTAATTCTAGTTCTATCGTAATAAAAATATCAAACTTGGTATATTGATTATGTCTCAAAAAAACCTTCACAAAATGACCTATCTCATTTGAGGTTTCTTCTTTTTCGGGTCAAATGACCAATGTTATGGCTAGAATCAAGGCATAGTTTGTGATAATGTGGCCATATTGTGCATACATGTGCATCATGGGATGGCAAACAATATTGCAAGAGGAAGTTTTCCTTTTTGTCGCACCAAAAAGGCATTTTCCATTTTCCGAGCATAAAAAACAGACGGTTTTGTGAAGCAACTACCAAATGGCTAATTCAAAAAACTACCACCACATTTTACAAAAATACTAGACCACCTTATATGTAAAATATATCAACAGGGGAATCTGAAACCTTTTCGTCCACCTCTGGTGAAAAAGACAAATTCCTGCCGAATCGGTAGGAAGTGGGTCACATATGAACTACAGGTACATGATACGATGCTCATGATTTTTTACAAAAATCATTTTTAGGTTCACAATATGCTATTTTATCAAAAATCCAAT
Source organism: Avena insularis (assembly GCA_023614405.1). Taxonomy (NCBI): domain Eukaryota; kingdom Viridiplantae; phylum Streptophyta; class Magnoliopsida; order Poales; family Poaceae; genus Avena; species Avena insularis. The sequence continues at coordinate 330,685,707 of CM042693.1, forward strand.
GCAAGTTTGGCGAGGTTTTGTCAGATTCCAAAGTATACAAAAGATGCGACATTTAAATATCCAAACAATTCAAAAATGTTAATAAAAAAAATATGATTTGCTCTAATAAAATAGGGTTAGATTCCTTTTTAGATGCTTAATATTTATTATGTTCAAAGTTTTAGGGTTTGACTATTTTATTTTTGTTTTAATTGAATAATCAAAATTTATATGTAAGTGTTTTAATCATTTTGAAAATTTTCATCTATAGTAACTATAAAATGTTTTTATATGAATGGATAGATCTTATTTTTCTGAAAATTAATATATATTATTCATATTTTTCTGAGTTGAAATAAAAAGATATGAATTTTCTAAATTCTATCCTATTTTTTGAATTAAAAAAGCCCCCACCCGTTTAATGTACGAAATAAATGTCCCCCCTTTAACACCGGTTCCAGCCACGAACCGATGTTAAAGGGGGACATTTATTTCGTTTCGCGTGCACCCCCCCTTTAACACCGGTTTGTGGCTGGAACCGGTGTTAAAGGGGAGGGGGTGCGGGCGTGAAACGAATCCCCCTCCTTTAACACCGGTTCGTGGCTGGAACCGGTGTTAAAGGGGAAGGGGGTTATAACGTAGCGCGCTTTCCTCTTCCTCTTCCCCCAGACAGATCGATCGAACAGAGGAAGAAGCAGGGGAGCTCGCGTCGTCGCCCTGCCGTCCACGCCTGTCCACTCGCCGTCGCCGCCCGTCTGCCCGCCCCAGCGTTAAATCACGCCGCCTGTCCACTCATGTGAGAGCCCGTCTTTGTCCGTCGCTGTCCCCGCCACGCCCGTCCACGCTCGTCGGCCTCGCCGCCGACCTCGTCTCCGGCCACCTCGTCCTCGCGCTCGCCGCCTCGTCTCGACCTCGCCCAATCGTGCAGCCATGCCCGCGCCCAACCGCGCCAACATAACCCTCGTGCTCACCACCTCACTGTCCTCGCCACCTCGTCCTCGTGCCGCCCCGACCGCGCTCGCCACTGCCCTCCAGCGACCACCTCTTCGCCGATGCCACCCCCACGTCGGCCACCCCCGTCGAGTTTGCCGATGTTGAGCTCCATGCATGCATATATATATGTGTGTGTGTATTGGATTTATATTATTATTTGTGTGTATATATGTTTTATTTGTTTTAATTATTTGTATGTTTTATATGTATTATATGTATATAAATGGTGCATATATGTATATATTATATGTATATTATGTATTTTGTTTTATATTGTATGTTTGTATATATAAATGGTGCATATATGTATATATTGTATATATAAATGTTTTTGTGTGTAATTGTATGTATTTTGGCCCTAAGCCTTGTTGCGATGTATATATATATTGTTGTAGGGTTTGGCCTAAGCGCCATGACGTATGCATCCCTTTTACACCGACTATGCGATGTATATATATTGTTGTAGGGTTTGACCCTAAGCGCTTGACACATCCCGCACACTTTTTGGTGCGATGTATATATATTGTTGTAGGGTTTGGCCCTAAGCCTGCACACATCCCTTTTACCCGACCATGCGATGTATATATATTGTTGTAGGTTTGGCCCTTTGGCCCTAGCGCCACCGACACATCCCCGCACACCCGACCGTGTGATGTATATATATTGTTGTAGGGTTTGGCCCTAGCGCCGCCAGCCGCACGCATCCCCGCAAACCCGACCGTGCAATGTATATATATTATTGTAGGGTTTGGACCTAGCGCCGCCAGCCCCACGCATCCCCGCAAGCCGCACGCATCCCTGCACACCCCCACGCCGTAATTAGAAGAACTAAATGTACCCTCTCATATGAATCCGGGGTTTCTCCGAATTAGGGTTTGGAATGACCAAGGATGTATTAGGGTTACATTTCAATACTTTTAACCTGTCATATCATCATCCTTGCTCGAGCATTTCAATAGATGTATTACTGATATTTGTGTGATAATATTATTGTTTCAGAAATTATGGATCCACTCAGTAGAAACCTTGAAGAGGAAGAAATAATGGAGAACATGATCCACGAGGACACCTCACAATATCTGAACTTGGAGGGACATGATGATAGCTCAAGTAGTCATGGAGAAGATGACGACTCCGGTGAATGCACTTTAGTGATTACAAAGTCCGTCGAGGTATATGCATGGATTAAGCCTCTACTGACTTGCACCGATTGATTTGTATATATATGTACATGTATTAATTAACGCTTCTTTCTTCTTTTAGCCCTCCGGATCGACTAGCCAGCAACAATCTTCTTCTATGAAAAAGAGCAAGCGATGCGCGAGCCATCGGTTGAAAGATCGTGCAAAGTTCACGATAGAAGCAGTCTGTGTTGATGGCAGGCCGATGGAGCCCAAGAAGGCCACAGACAAATTTATACGTCAGGCTGGAGTTCTTGTTAGGGACCAAATCCCAATCATAATTTAATATTGGAATAAGCCAAATAAGGGCGACGGTACCTTTGTCGATGAAAGATCCAAAGAAACGCTTTGGAATTCGCTGTTGGTAAATTTCACCCTTCCGCCAGAGGAGGATGAAAATAAACCGGTTATAAAGGAAAAGGTCAAAGAGTGGACTCTAAAGAAGATGGCTGACGCTTTCCGCCACTGGAAGACAAAATTGAATTTTTTTGTCAAAGCTCACGAGACTCCAGATTTCGAAGACGCATATTATGCGAAGATAAGACCTCACTGGCCCGAATTTGTGGCATACAAGGAAGGTGCTATAGCTACAAAGAGGTCATAAACCAATACGCTAAATGCCCAGAAGAAGGAATATCACCAAAGGATGGGGTTAGGTGGCTACATATCTCAGAGGCCTAAGTGGGAGGAAGCTGAGAAGACCCTACGCGATAGAGGGATCACACCCCAGACACATGGGTGGTACCTACGTGCAAAGACTTGGTTCTACGGAATCGGGGCAAGGTTGGACCCAGAAACATGATTGTGTATCTTCCCAACCCTCCTTGCCAAACCCGTTACTGAACTCATCACGGCATACGAGGAAATAGCCGCCAAGACCTTCCATCCCGACAGAGAGAATGACTAGCTGACACGCGCCATCGGTAAAAAAGAACACCCTGGACTTGCACGAGGCACAGGGGGTATGACGTGGAAGGATGGGTTTGCTGAGTGGGGCGACTCTTACAGATGACGCGACAGAAATAAAAAGAGCGTACAGAGCGGATGACACAGATAGAACATGCACTTGTGGCGCTGCAGGCGCAAGTGAATGCACAAAAGAGCCAGCAAGCTACCGGCCCATCTCAGCGGCACGAAGAGCCTGCATTGGAAGCTGCCGGCGGCCCATACTCTGCAGAGAAAAGCAGCGTGGCTTCCACGGAGAACATGCAACCCACGCTTGAAATGGCGGGTCCTCGATACCCCGAGGATGAGATCACGGAGAGCAAACACGCTGAGCTGCATGTGAGATTAATGGGCTTATCGATTAAGGTGGCGGTCCGCTATTGTTGGAGATATGCCCTAGAGGCAATAATAAATGTAGTTATTATTATATCTTTGTGTTTATGATAAATGTTTGCATTCATGCTATAATAGTATTAACAAGGAAACATTAATACTTGTGTGATTTGTAAACTTAAATTGAAGTCCCTAGTAAAGCCTCTTTATAATACTAGCTTGTTGGTTAATAAATGATTGTGGTTTCCCTATCATGAACATTGAGATGTTATTAACAACAAGATCATATCGTTAGAAGAATGATATGGTGGACATACTCCTATAGATAAGTGTAGCATAAAGATCAAGTCATTTTAATAGTTCAATTGCTATATGCTTTCTGATACATAGTAACCTAATTCCTTCGACCATGAGATCATGCATATCACCTTTACCGGATGGATGCTTTGATGACATCAAACACCACACCGTAACTGGGTGGGTATAAAGATGGCATTGAGTGTTCGGAAAGTATTGGTTGAGACACATGGATCAAGAGTGGGATTTGTCCATCCATATGACAGATAGATATACTCTGGGCCCTCTCGGTGAAATGTCATCCAATTAGCTTGCAAGCATGTGGTAGCTCACAAGGGATCACATATCACGGGAGCGAGAAAGAGTACTTATCGATGAACGAGGTTGAACTAGGTATGCAGAGATACCGACGATCATAACCTCGGATAAGTAAACTATCGTGAGACAAAGGGAAATTGGTATCATATGTAAGTGGTTCATTCGATCGCAAAGTAATCGTAGAAATATGTGGGAGCCATATGAATTTCCAGATTCCTCTATTGGTTATTGTTCAGAGAAGTGTCTCGATCATGTCCGCATAATTCACGAACCGTAGGGAGACACACTTAAGGATTCGACGTTGTTTGAGTAATTATGGAATGATGAGAAAGAGACCGAATGTTGTTCGGAGTCTCGAATGGGATTCGGGATATCACGAGGAGATCTGGAATGGTCCGGAGAATAATATTCATATAAGGAAAGTCCTGTTTCGGAGTTGGGGAATGGTTCCGGTGTTTTCATCGGGAATGTTCTAGAAGGTTTCGGAATGTCCGGCACTCCAGAGGGGAAGGGTACATGAATGTGTTATATCAAGTTGGTATGATTGCATTATGTACTAGGTGTCATCGCTGAACAAAATAGAGGGTTTATTCAAATCCTAGTTTGAAAAAGTCAAACGGCTATTTTTGGGAAGTGGAGAGGGAGGTGGAAACCGAGTTGGGGAGGAGTTCCTCCCCTCCACCGCCGGCCCACCTCCAAGCCGAGTTGGGGAGGGACTCCCCTCCCCTTGGCCGGCCCCTCCACCTATATAAGGAGGGGCAGGGCTCCCCTCCTAGACACACAAGTTCCCTACCTCTAAACCCTAGCCCCAAGCCGCCGCCGGCCCTAGGGGAAACCGCCGCCGCCGCCTAGCTAACCCTAGCCGCCGGCCAAGCCTCCTCCTCGGCGTGTCTAAACCCTAGATCGTCGAGGGTCTCTCTCATACTCCGCCATACTCGCTCCGGCTTAAGGCGAAGCCCTGCGATATCTCCCCTCTACTTCCGGTACCACATCGTTGTGCTGCCGCGAGGAGAGTGCTACAACCTCCGCTGCCTGCTGGAACAAGGGAGAGGAAGGTCTTCGTCGAGTACCGAACATGTGACCGACTGTGGGAGCGCTGCCGGAACGCAGCGCCGGAAGGATCGTCTACGCGATCTTGAGATCGGGAAGAGTACGACTACATCACCCACGAGAATCTGCTCTCGTTAAACACTTTGGAATCTTCGAGGGTGAGTTATTCCATCGACTCGTTGCTTCAATCTAGTAGATAGATCTTGGCTTGTTTGTTTGTATGCGGTAGAAAAGTTTGTTTTCCATGCTACGAAACCCTACAGTGGTATCAGAGCCGTGTCTATATGTAGATCTGTTGCACGAGTAGAACACAATGGTCATTATGGGCGTTGATGCTTTTATTGTCGATTGCTTCTTGTGTACTTTGCATCTTGCGGGATGTTGGGATGAAGCGGCCCGGGCTAACCTTACATGACATCGTTCATGAGACTTGCTCCACGCTTGATATGCAACTTGTATTGCATAAGTGGATTTGCGGGTGCCTGTTTCTCCTAGCATAGTTAAGATTCAATTTACAACGGGTGATTAACAATACTAGTATCAATGTTGTGGTTCTTGTTCGTAAGTTAGAACGACACTTATTGAAAGCCCCAAACCACGTAAAACATGCAAAGAAAGTAGAAGCGTCTAACTTTGTTTTGCAGAGGTGTGCAGTGATGTGATATGGACATGATTGTGATTATATTTGATGTATGCAATGATCCTTATTGTAAGTTGGCAACCGGGCAGGAGCCATATGGTTGTCTTTAATTTATGTTAAGACCCGCGTGTCTATTCAAAGTAGTTGTAATAGTTGAAGCCGGTGGACGACAACCATGAAGAAGCGTCATTGACCTTGATGCAATGCCGGTGATGATGGAGATCATGTTCGTGCTTGAAGATGGAGATCGGAAGCACAAAGAAGAAAAGGCCATATCATATCACATATTATGAATTGCATGTGATGTTAATCCTTTATGCATATTGTATTGCTTAGTAGACGACGGTAGCATTATAAGATGATCCCTCATACACATGAATTTCAAGTCATAAAGTGTTCACCCTTAGTTAGCACCGTTGCTAAAGCTTGTTGTTTTGAAGCACCACGTGATGATCGGGTGTGTTAGATTCCGCAAGTATATACAACGTGAGCAAGCCAGATTTGCTCATGCGGAAACTAAGGTTTGATCTTGACGAGCCTAGCATGTACAGACATGGTCTCGGAACACGGATCACCGAAAGGTAAAGCATGAATCATATAGTAGATATGATGAACATGTCGATTGTTCGCCATTGAAACTATATCAACTCTCGTGATGATCGGTGTTGATGTGGTGGATTTGGTTGGTGTGATCACTAAAACAATGTGAGGGATATTGTTTTGAGTGGGAGTTCACCTAGATTAATTTTATTATTAATTTGAACTCAATTTGTCATAAACTTAGTCTAAACTATTGCAAATATGTTGTAGATCAATGGAAGCCTCTACCATCAATTTTAATGCGTTCCTAGAGAAAGAAAAGTTGAAAAACAATGGAAGAAACTTCGCGGATTGGTTCCGCAATTTGAGGATTGTCCTCACAGCTGGTAATTTGACCTATGTCTTTGGATGCACATTTGGGTGACTACTGCGGTGATCTTGCCGATGAAGTAAAGAATGTTTACCTCGCTCGGAAGACTCAGTACTCCACAGTTCAGTGTGCTATCTTGTATGGTTTAGAATCGGAGCTTCAGAAAAGGTTTGAGAATTCAGACCCACATGATATTGTCTGTGATCTCAAATTGATCTTTGAGACTCACGCGGCAATTGAGAGCTATGAGGCTTCTGAAAAGTTCTTTAACTGCAAGATGGAAGAGGGCAGCTCCGTCAGTGAGCATGTGCTTAAGATGTCTAGGCACGCAAACAAACTTCAAAGCTTGGGTATAGTGATTCCTAATGCTTTGGGGATTTACCGTGTCCTCCAATCACTACCACCAAGTTACAAGAACTTTGTGATGAACTACAATATGCAAAACATGAACAAGCAGTTGCCAGAACTGTTTGCTATGTTGAAATCTGTAGAAGTGGAGATCAAGAAAGAGCACCAAGTGTTGATGGTCAATAAGACCATCAAATTCAAGAAAGGCAAGTCTAAGCAAAAGGGACACTTCAAGAAGGGTGGTAAGAAAGTTACCACGCCAACGAAGAAGACCAAGGCTGGACCTAAGCACATCTTGAGTGCTTTTACTGCAAGGGAGAAGGTCACTGGAAGCGGAATTGCCCAAAGTACTTGGCGGATTTGAAGAACGGCAACATCAAGAAGAAAGGTATATCCGATATACATGTTATTGATGTGTATCTCACTAGTACTCGTAGTAGTGCCTGGGTATTTGATACAGGTTCGGTTGCTCATATTTGTAACTCGAAGCAGGTGCTGCAGAATAAACGGAAGCTAGCAAAGAACAAGGTGACGATGCGCGTGGGAAACGGATCAAAGGTTGATGTGATCGCGGTCGGCACGCTACCCCTTCATCTACCATCCGGATTAGTTTTATACTTAAATAATTGTTATTTGGTGCCTGCGTTAAGCATGAACATTATATCGGGATCTTGTTTATTGCGAGACAGTTACTTGTTTAAGTCCGATAATAATGGTTGTTCGATTTATATGAGTAATATGTTTTATGCACATGCACCTTTGATAGATGGTCTATTCTTATTGAATCTCGATAGTGGAAATACACATATTAATAATATTGAGGCTAAACGTTTGAAATCGAGCGATAACCTGACCTATATGTGGCACTGTCGTCTTGGTCACATTGGAGTGAAGCGTATGAAGAAACTCCATTCCGATGGACTTCTTGAATCACTTGATTTCGAATCACTTGAAAGATGCGAAGCATGTCTGATGGGTAAAATGACTAAGACTCCATTTTCTGGTATGATGGAGTGAGCTACGGACTTATTGGAAATCATACATACCGATGTGTGTGGTCCAATGAGTGTAGCATCGCGCGGTGGTTATCGTTATGTTCTTACCTTCATGGATGACTTGAGTAGATATGGGTATATCTATTTCATGAAACATAAGTCCGAAACTTTCGAGAAGTTTAAGGAATTTCAAAGTGAGGTAGAGAATCAACGTAACAAAAAGATTAAATTTCTACGTTCTGATCGTGGAGGTGAATATCTAAGTTACGAGTTTGGCGAGCATTTGAAGAAATGCGGAATACTTTCACAATTGACACCGCCGGGAACACCACAGCGTAATGGTGTGTCCGAACGTCGTAATCGAACTCTCTTAGATATGGTTCGTTCTATGATGTCGCTTACAGATTTACCGCTATCATTTTGGGGTTATGCATTAGAAACAGCCGCATTCACTTTAAATAGGGCACCATCTAAATCCGTTGAAACGACACCATATGAATTATGGTTTGGGAAGAAACCTAGATTGTCGTTCCTTAAAGTTTGGGGGTGCGAAGCCTATGTAAAGAAGTTACAGCCGGACAAGCTTAAACCCAAAGCGGAAAAATGCGTCTTCATAGGAAACCCGAAGGAAAATATTGGGTATACCTTCTATCATAGATCCGAAGGAAAAATCTTCGTTGCCAAGAATGGATCCTTTCTAGAGAAGGAATTTCTCTCGAAAGAAGTGACTGGAAGGAAAGTAGAACTCGACGAGGTTGTCGAACCTTCTCTCGAAATTGCGAGTAGCGCAGCACCGGAAGAAGTTCCTGTGGTGCCTGCACCAATAAGAGAGGAAGCTAATGATGATGATCATGAAACTTCGGTTGAAGTTGCTACAGAGCCTCGCAGGTCAACGAGAACTCGTACCACTCCAGATTGGTATGATCCCGTTATGAGTGTCATGTTGGTGGACAACACCGATGACCCTACGACGTATGAGGAAGCGATGATGAGCCCAGATTCCAATAAATGGCAAGAAGCCATGAAATCCGAGATTGGATCCATGTACGAAAACCAAGTATGGACTTTGGTGGACTTACGGATGGCGGAAGGTCATCGAGAACAAATGGATTTTCAAGAAGAAAACAGATGCTGATGGTAATGTTACTCTCTATAAAGCTTGACTTGTCGCAAAAGGGTTTCGACAAATTCAAGGAGTTGACTACGATGAGACTTTCTCACCAGTAGCGAAGCTAAAGTCTGCGAGGATTATGTTAGCAATCGCTGCATATTATGATTATGAGATATGGCAGATGGATGTCAAAACAGCATTCCTCAATGGAGACATTGATGAAGAGTTGTATATGATGCAACCCAAAGGTTTTGTCGATCCTAAAGATGCTAACAAGGTATGCAAACTTCAAAGGTCCATCTATCGATTGAAGCAAGCATCCCGAAGTTGGAATCAACGTTTTGATAAGGTGATCAAAAGTTTTGGTTTTATACAAACTTATGGAGAAGCTTGTATTTACAAGAAAGTGAGTGGGAGCTCTGTAGCATTCTTAATACTATATGTAGATGACATATTGTTGATTGGGAATGATGTAGACCTTCTTAATAGTGTCAAGGATATTTGAATAATAGTTTTTCAATGAAGGATCTTGGCGAAGCAGCTTACATATTGGGCATAAAGATTTATAGAGATAGATCGAGACGCCTAATATCATTGTCACAAAGTACATATTTGGACAAAGTTCTAAAGAGGTTTGGAATGGAAGATAGGAAGAAAGGGTTCTTGCCCATGTTGCCCAATACGACCTTGAGTAAAACTCAAAGTCCGACATCGGCAGAAGATAGAGAAAGGATGAGTAAGACTCCCTATGCCTCAGCCATAGGATCTCTAATGTATGCCATGCTATGTACTAGACCCGATATTGCATATGCTGTTAGTTTAACTAGCAGATATCAAAGTGATCTAGGACTAGATCATTGGACAGCGGTCAAAAACATCCTTAAGTACTTGAGAAGAACTAAGGATATGGTTCTTTCTTATGGAGGTGATGAACAACTCGTTGTTAATGGTTACACCGATGCTAGTTGGAACACCGATCCGAATGATTCTAAATCACAATCTGGATACGTATTTACTTTGAATGGTGCAGCAGTTAGCTGGAGGAGTGCAAAGCAAAGCGTTGTGGCGAGATCTTCAACTGAATCGGAATACATGGCTGCTTCGGAGGCTTCACAAGAAGCGATATGGATGAAAGAGTTCATTACAGAGCTGGGTGTGGTTCCTAGTGCGCTGGACCCAATGTCTATCTATTGTGATAACATGGGTGCCATAGCCAATGCGCAAGAACCAAGGTCACACAAGAAGCTGAAGCATATCAAGCTACATTTTCACGCTATTCGAGAACATGTCCAAGATGGGGACATAAAGATTTGCAAAGTACACACATATCTGAATGTGGCGGATCCGTTGACTAAACCTCTCCCGAGGGCAAAACATGACCAGCACCAAACTGCCATGGGTGTTCGGTGTATTACCATGTAATCTAGATTAGATGACTCTAGTGCAAGTGGGAGACTGTTGGAGATATGCCCTAGAGAAAATAATAAATGTAGTTATTATTATATCTTTGTGTTTATGATAAATGTTTGCATTCATGCTATAATAGTATTAACAAGGAAACATTAATACTTGTGTGATTTGTAAACTTAAATTGAAGTCCCTAGTAAAGCCTCCTTATAATACTAGCTTGTTGGTTAATAAATGATTGTGGTTTCCCTATCATGAACATTGAGATGTTATTAACAACAAGATCATATCGTTAGGAGAATGATATGGTGGACATACTCCTATAGATAAGTGTAGCATAAAGATCAAGTCATTTTAATAGTTCAATTGCTATATGCTTTCTGATACATAGTAACCTAATTCCTTCGACCATGAGATCATGCATATCACCTTTACCGGATGGATGCTTTGATGACATCAAACACCACACCGTAACTGGGTGGCTATAAAGATGGCATTGAGTGTTCGGAAAGTATTGGTTGAGACACATGGATCAAGAGTGGGATTTGTCCATCCATATGACGGATAGATATACTCTGGGCCCTCTCGGTGAAATGTCATCCAATTAGCTTGCAAGCATGTGACTGGCTCACAAGGGATCACATATCACGGGAACAAGAAAAGAGTACTTATCAGTAACGAGGTTGAACTAGGTATGCAGAGATACCGACGATCATAACCTCGGATAAGTAAACTATCGTGAGACAAAGGGAAATTGCTATCGTATGTAAGTGGTTCATTCGATCGCAAAGTAATCGTAGAAATATGTGGGAGCCATATGAATTTCCAGATTCCTCTATTGGTTATTGTTCAGAGAAGTGTCTCGATCATGTCCGCATAATTCACGAACCGTAGGGAGACACACTTAAGGATTCGACGTTGTTTGAGTAGTTATGGAATGATGAGAAAGAGACCAAATGTTGTTCGGAGTCTCGAATGGGATTCGGGATGTCACGAGGAGATCCGGAATGGTCCGGAGAATAAGATTCATATAAGGAAAGTCCTGTTTCGGAGTTGGGGAATGGTTCCGGTGTTTTCATCGGGAATGTTCTAGAAGGTTCCGGAATGTCCGGCACTCCGGAGGGGAAGGGTACATGAATGTGTTATATCAAGTTGTATGATTGCATTATGTACTAGGTGTCATCGCTGAACAAAATAGAGGGTTTATTCAAATCCTAGTTTGAAAAAGTCAAACGGCAATTTGAAAGTCAAACGGCTATTTTTAGGAAGTGGAGAGGGAGGTGGAAACCGAGTTGGGGAGGAGTTCCTCCCCTCCACCGTCGGCCCACCTCCAAGACGAGTTGGGGAGGGACTACCCTCCCCTTGGCCGGCCCCTCCACCTATATAAGGAGGGGCAGGGCTCCCCTCCTAGACACACAAGTTCCCTACCTCTAAACCCTAGCCCCAAGCCACCGCCGCCCTCCATAGCCGCCGCCGGCCCTAGGGAAAACCGCCGTCGCCGCCTAGCTAACCCTAGCCGCCGGCCAAGCCTCCTCCTCGGCGTGTCTAAACCCTAGATCGTCGAGGGTCTCTCTCATACTCCGCCATACTCGCTCCGGCTTAAGGCGAAGCCCTGCGAGATCTCTCCTCTACTTCCGGTACCACATCATTGTGCTGCCGGAATTGCGAGGAGAGTGCTACAACCTCCGCTGCCTGCTGGAACAAGGGAGAGGAAGGTCTTCGTCGAGTACCGAACGCAGTGACCATCAAGGGAGCACTGCCGGAACGCAGCGCCGGAAGGATCGTCTACGCGATCTTGAGATCGGGAAGAGTACGACTACATCACCCACGAGAACCCGCTCTCGTTAAACACTTTCGAATCTTCGAGGGTGAGTTATTCCATCGACTCGTTGCTACAATCTAGTAGATAGATCTTGGCTTGTTTGTTTGTATGCGGTAGAAAATTTTGTTTTCCATGCTACGAAACCCTACAGCTATGTCTTACCTCCTGTAGCTGGTGGAACTTACCAATGCCGACCGATTCCAGATGGCTCTGCTATTGTCGGGGTGGATGAGGTTGTGAAGGAATATGAGGAAGCACAGCTTGACCATGCTACAGGTGAAGGGGAAACTCAACTCAAATTTGAAGTGAAAACAACCATTCTTTGGAAGAAGGAACACATCGTGCTTCCAAATTGAGGCCACCCTACTGCCTTTGTAGCGTCAGTAGTCTGAGCCACCTCAGCCGTCTCCAAGTCATCAGAATACTCCCCTATCGTCTCCGGCGCTTCAGCCATCTACGGCGCGCCAGCCATCTCCTACGTGGCAGCCATCTTCGGCGCGCCAGCCATCTCCTGCGCGTCAGCCATCTCCGGCGCTTCAGCCATATCCTCAGCGTAAGCGGAAGAGCACTGCCACAAAGAGCATCACTAGCACTGCCACGAAGAAATCCGCAGGAAACCATACGCCAAAGAGTTCAAGAAACTATGTCCCGCAGCCTTCCGCCAAGCCATTGCCGGTTTTACCATGGAACCGCAGTGACGAGGAGACCAATAGGATCTCGGAAGAAGAGGTCAAGAAAGTCTTTGCGCCTAGACGGGCCGAGCCAAAGGAGAAACTAGATCCGGCGGTGGTGGAGAAGTTTTATAATAATCTTTTGAAACCTGAAACCCCACTTGTGCCAGACTACGAGCGCCAGATTATGAAGGAGGATGCAAGGCGGAGGGAGTCTGAAAGTAGCAGTCGTGCGACACCCCAGAAAACAGTTTCTATCCTCGGAGAGCAGGAAAACCAATCATGCGCCCCGCTCCAAGTGTTCGACACACGGAACGCTCCTCCTGTAAATGATTACGAGGCAGAGCTACAAAGAAAGGCCAATGAGATGGGGATGACTTACATTGCATATTTGAACATCATGGGAGACAACTTGCCCAAAGGCAATGCCAACCCCATACAGCCATGGAAGTATGGTAAGAATCTCATCAAGAAAGAGGAGCTCAAGAATCTACCAACAAAGATGCAAAGATTGCATAAGTGGTACCTTGATTTCTGCAAGACGAGAAAGGAAGAATGGATCACGGCGCATAAGAGATCAGATTTTCTTGTGCGGAGACGACGAGATCGCCTTCAACATTCAAGACTTGCATTTTCTATTCAATCAGAAGGAACTCGACAAAGCTGCCATCAGCCTTTATTGTGTGTAAGTACTATTTCTGTAATTTCTATCTCATCTCATTCAATTCATTAATTGCATGTATATATATGCTCACCATATATGTATGTACTATTATGCAGGAAAAAGGTTATGGAATGCATGAAAGGAGGCCCTTTTGACATTGGGTTCGTTGACCCAAATAGAGTTCATGAACAAGTGGTAAAACACAGACCCGGGCAAATAGAAGATTTCTTGATAAGGTCTTTACTGAGACAACAAACCAAAAGAGAAATACTATTGCCTTACAACTGCTCGTGAGTATTGTTACCCTATCTTGTACACATTATGTTTCGGCTTACTCGATGTTAAGGGAAATACTATTGCCTTACAAGTTATGCGTGCGTAGGTTCCACTTTATTCTGCTAGTCATTCAACCTGACTCAGGAAAAGTCCTTGTCATGGACTCGTTACGAAAAGACCAAGAGCTATGGTCAGACTTTAAAGAGATGCTCCAGAGGTAATTTCAATCATATTATCGCACTAGATCGGCAACTTTCATGATAGCAAGTAATTAATTACTCCTTTATCCATTTTCTTTGCCGGACAGGGTTTGGAAAAGGTTCACGCGGTAGTGGGTGAATGGTCAGAAGAACTAAAATTTGTAGACCAAAATGTAAGTAATACTAGCTATCTAGGTCTGCATATCTCTTTGATTCTGCTTCCAATTCCATTATATCATGCTTTATTGTAACATCCTAGCATTCGAGCTTAGAAATAAGCTGAACCCACATATGTGCATTGCATTCATGCATAGAAAATCCGAATAATTTTCGCGCTTTTGAATAAAACTTGTCGAAGTGATTGAAGCTTCTCTCAACTTGATGGAATTGAAGTAGATCATCAAGTTGACTGCGATAAGTTTCAATATGACCTTTGCTAAAACCTTATTTTGGGTAAGGGAGATTTGATCTAAGGGTAGATCAAATGTAATAAAAGTTAAACCCTAATTCATTACTTAATGGATTATATTTGATCCTTAGGTGATCATATCCTAGTATTCATTACACACTCATGAATACCAAGTTATAAACATAACTTAAGTAATAGGAATGGAACCACTAAATCTTTATCTCATTTACTTATACTATGAGTATCATGGTAATACCTAACCCTAACTCTTTAGTTATTTGGAGTAGGAGGGAAACCAATTCAAAGATCATTCACCATGTATCTTTTTATCCATATCAATCTTTACCATTCCTATTGGAATCATATTCCAATATCTGTTGTTCATCAATGTTGAGTAATCAACTATTGATTCACCAATTCTTAATCTATCAACTCTTGACCATAACATAGCATTCACTCAATACTATAGAGAAAGAATTAAGAAGAGATAGGTGGTAATGTTAGTCTTAAATATCATGTATATGATGGGAGTGTTGGAGGAGAATTAAATCAATTTGATACTTGATAGAGTTAACTCAATCCTGAATGAATAGAAGTCATCTAGAAGCTTATAAAGATGAAGATTGAAGATAGTTACCAGGAGTAGTCCTATTGCATCAAGTAGGTATAGTCAATGAATTATATTTCTTAATCCAATAGAGATGAACAGAATATAATTAGAATACAACTGTAATGTTGTATGGATAGAAGCCTTGATTAGCCAACTGGAAACCTAAACCATAAAGGGTCAAAATATTATAATGATCATGCCTTATTCACCAAGATTGAATGCTTATATCATGTATAAGTGGTATTGGTGGATAAAACATGATTAAACCCTAGTATAGATATGTTATTCTAGGTTAGCCATGATAGGTCACATTAATATAATGAGAGGTTGGAGTATTAGTTACTGGAGTTAAGTAGAGACAAGATAGTATGATTAAGATGATGTTAGAGCAACATTGGATTAAAGAAGTAGTATATCTAGGAAAGGAATTCCTTAATTAGAGTCCAGTATTGTGAAGTATGGAAGATAGGAATTCTGGATAAAACTCTAAACCCTAAACCTAGAACCAAACATAATATCCATTTTCTATGATTGATCTATCATCTTATTTCTACAATGGCTTATAGGAATATTTTCCTATAGCAAATCAATTAAGCACATCTTTCTCAATTCCAATTATCATGATCACATGTGCTTAGGAACTATCTTAATTAATTCTTCCTCATAAGTCATTCTGTAGAATAACCTTATTATTTTTTAAAGGTGATATCCATAATGACCACAAACATAAAGACTATATGTTTAGCCATTCATCTTTATCCACATCAACAAAAGAATATAAGTAAATTAAGAACCCTAAACCCTAGGGTAAGCAATTACAATTCATAACCCTAAACTTATTAATGAGTTTTCTTATCAACATCTCATAAATATTCTATCTATATTCATTAAATAAAGTCTTTGATCCATTTCTCTAACCACTCATTCCATATGATCATGGAATAAGTGGGGATACAATAATTATAAACCACCCTATACTTTGCTATGTGATTAAATACATAAAAATAAACCCTATGACTATCACTAAACATTTTAAAACTTCATTACTTCAAATAAAAGTAAAAATAATGTTAGAGTTAATTTTAATCTTAAACAAATCCTAAAAACCCTAAATCCTACTTATTCTATCTAATAAAAGAATATCTCTATAACTATAAAGTTAGAAAATAATAAATAAAGAATGCAATCAAAATATTAAATTCATCCCAGAATTTGAAATACATTTTTATATACTACAACTGTTTAACAAATAAATTCTCTAAAAGAAATTTGAAACAAATCTGTAATATACAAGTCTGAAAAACAAAACAGAAAAGAGAAAAAGAAACAGTGAGGAAAAAACTGCAACCAGGCCACGGCCCATCTTCCTTTTCACTATCTGTCGCCCACGTGCAGCTCAAGAATAGCCCGGCCTGACTTCCTCTCTGACTGACTGGTGGACCGCCAAAGGACTGCGGGTTGAGTTTAAATTTTTGTTAGGGGGTTTTCCGCAAGATATCCGTCGTCGTCTTCCTCGTGCATCACAAGCACCTCGCTGGAGGGGTTCACCGCCGCCCGATGTCGTCGCCGTTGTCAGCCGTGCGTCGTGATGCCCGCCACGTACCAGGGGAGGATAAGAAGACCACCACGACATCTCTGCTCATCCCTATCTCCATTTCTTCCTCTTCCGCTCTGTCTCCTCTCAGATGCCGAACCCTAGCTCGTCGGAGCCGCTTATCGCCGCCGCTAGAGACCACCCCTTTGCCATATGAGCTTACCAGTGAACTTGCCATGCTCGACTCGTTCATCTCCCCAAAGGAATCGAAGCCATTCGGTCTAAATCGAGCTCGCCATCACCGATGTTCCGCTGCCAGTCGACGTTGTTCCTATCGATTCCGGTCGAGCCTCGACTCACCCACACCTCTGCTAGCTTCCTGGTAAGATTCTGCTTCCGATGGTCCTCTCCGATTCGTTGTCCGCTCGTTGTAGCCGTCTGTCCGTGTTGATACCGACCGCACCGCCGCCAGAGCTCGTCGCCGACGAGGTTCTAACGACCATTTCTTGGCAGCGCCACCACACTAGGGTTCAGCACATCATGCTTATTCGATCTAGGTTGGTCACATTGGCTAGGGCGCCATCGTCGTCGCCGCCGGCGACCTCATTCTGGTGGTGGAGACCAGGCTGGCGTCATGCTGACGTCTTGCCTGCGTCTGTTGACCAGTCCATGCATATGTGGCATGTGACCCCACCAGTCAGTGGCCTAGATTAGGCCCTGGTTGAGTGTAAAAAGTTATTGTATGTTTAAAAAATAGATAAAACATTATAAATTCCAATTAAAAGATTTTAGAAATTTAATAAAATGATTAAAACTTGTTTAATTAATAACTTTTGTTTTGTAATTCAGAAAAATGTGTATAATATATGAAAATGTGTAGAAAAATAAAATCTATAACTTAAAACTATTATCAAACATTATTATGTTAACAATTTAAATAATTATTATTTAATAAAGATTTTATAAGTTTTAATACTTTGATAAATCATATTTTAATATTAATAAATGTTAAAAATATAAATAAAATACCAAAAATCTTAGAAAGATAAGAATTATAATTTAAAACTATAATCATGCATTATTATTCCACTTAATTAAATATTTGTTATTTATTAAGTCATTATAAAGAAATAAGTATTATAAAAATCATATCTTATTATTTTTTAATCACAAAAATAAGTGTAATATACCAAAATAAGCAAAAAAAAATACCTATATGTTAAAAATATAATATTCCACTTTTAAGTTAAATAAAAAGTTAAACACTTTAACAACTTGAATTTAAACCCATTTCCTTAATTAATAAGTCATATAAAGGTAAATAAAATTTGCTAATAATTCTAAAAATTAGTCAATTGAGTCTAATAAATAGTTTTAGTATTAAATATTGATAATATGAAGTCAAAATGGTTCAACACATTTTAAATGCAATTTGATTGAATTATCATTCAACCATAAGTGTAGATTATTTTATAAAAGGATCCTTATCCAATCTAAAATCTCCAAGAATAATTTGTAATGAGATAAAACCCATTCCTTTACTTTAACCACAAGTTTATAAACAAATCAAAACACTATAAGTGAGTTCATAAGTAGTAAATAATATTGTTTATTTATTCACAAACCTTAACCACACCCTTATAGGGAGGTAAATTCTTTTATACATTTATAATGTAAAGAAACCACTACCAAATAAAAGTGATACCATTCTTAAGTAACTTTAAAGAAACATTATAAAGTGAACCAGGTATAAGTATAACAAGCATTTCACCTAAAGTCCATCTATGTCTTTAAAGTTAACTTTAGTCTATAATACTTTAAATAATGCTAAAGACTTTATTTTATGCTTTATAGTTAACTTTGGTCTGTTATAGTTAAGTTATAAAGTATCTTAATACCAAACCAACCAAGTTAAAAACCAAAATAGATAATTCTCAAATACTAATGTTGTCATTATTCAAATGGAGTAATTCTTTCTTACTTAAAGACTATAACTAGAAAGAACACCTCATAAGGTTAACTTAAAAGCTTAAATGCTTGTGCTTAGTTGAGTAATATTTTCTTCAAATGTTATTCTTTTTGCCACTTCAAACGTCAAATGACAATTAATAATAATCACATTACATTAAGCTTTACTTATATACCTAGGATTGTTAACACTTCGGTTCTTTATAAATGTCATCACTTGCAAGGTAAAACTTGAAGATAAGATAATTCACATATAAGCAGTCCTTGAGTAGCACATCTCATTAGTATATCTTATTATTGTATGCAATTATGTTTACTTGTTGTTTCACACACACTCACAAGCCTTAATAAGAAGCACATGTGTGAAACTTAATCTAAAAGGGCAACACATTCCAAGGAAAAACTTTCCAGTATCCAAACCCTAGAACAACGTTACCTCGGGATTCGAGTTTACGAAATTGCATTACATTACTTATGCATAATAGCATCTTGCTTCTTTAAACATTAGTCCTTATCGGACCAACGATGCTGATTTCAGATATTGGATCTTTTATATTGTCTTGAAGACCGTGAATGCATAATATTGCAATCACAAAAGGCAAGTTCACACTTGCTCATGTCCTTTGATTATTTTCTATAAAGTATTTTACAAATCCAGTGTTGTCATCACCTGCATTCGAAAAAGGTCAAAAAACACTATTTTCATAATAATGTGATTATAGGTTATTTACCATGAGGTAATAACCTACTATAAGAGTTCCGGTGGTAAAGGAACATATTATCTAGGACTTAACAACCAATGTCGCCAGTGATTCTTGCGCCGTATATTACGCGTTGACCATGAGATTTGGAATGGGACGAAGAAGTCAGCTGTATATTTTACCTCTCGCATGGAGCCGGATGTGGTCGTGGTATTATCACTAAGTGTGCATATTAATTGGTAATTCATAGAGGATATGCAGCATATGGGTGAGAGCCCTCAACGTCCCACGATAGTTCCGGCATCTAAACGGTCTGTACAAACCATTGCCGTAATTCAATAGGTGGGCATGGTGTACACCAAGGAGACATGCGGGGTCGCGGAGAAGGCAGTGATTGGCTTGGATCTTAGGTTGGACCTTAAACCAAGGATGTTTGAACGGGGACATACTCCCGGCCGTGCAACAAAACCTAAGGTCTCTCATGGGTAAAGTGACGCACCTCCGTAGAGTGTAAGAACTGTAACTTGTTACTCCCTATTTCGGAAGGAGCTGCGAACGCTGTGGGAAAGAAACTCCATGAAAATTCTGGTAAACCCGTGAAAGCTAACGAACATAGCTTTTCAGAATAAAAGCAACCTTTGAAGAAATGTTTACGAAAACTTGCATTGCCTACGACCTACGGTCTGTAGCTGTAGATATAGTGCATCAAACACTCCTTTTCTAGTGAACTTGCTGAGTACGCTCGTACTCAAAGTATCTTCTTAACCCTTGCTAGGTTCTAAAGCCAGTACAGACGATGACTACATCAAGTCACGCTCCAGAAATCATCATCAAAATCTAAAGCTCTTCAATAAATTCAAGAAAGTCAACATATACATCAACTCAATTAAAGACGAAGTTGCTGATTAGATAAAAATAGAATCTCTAGCCATAGAACCTATTTCTGTAGTGTATTGCAATAGCAGCAATGCCAGACCATTAGTTAAGATATTAGTCTTAATAGTATTATAGTTTTGGAGTTGTTTATTTCTGATTCTTCTTTGTAAGAAGTTTCTTTCTCTCTCTTTAACCTAGAGTGTTCTCTGGATCTTGTGTAAAGAGTTGAGTTGTAACCTATAGTCATGTCTTGGACCTGCTATGTTTCTGTTGTACCACTCTGAGGGATGTAATACTAGTGAACGGTGTTTTATTGGTGTTATATCAACGACTATAGTGTACTACATCATGCAGTGGTATGCTGGGTCACCGCATTTATTGATTATTATTTTGATTGAACTCTCTATTCTCGTAAAGTGCGCGCATCAGGGACCCGGCAATAACTTATGTGGATACTATGTTTGCGAGTTCATTCGCAACACGATATGTGCGACAGGCCAAGCCGCACTAGAACAACTTAGAGTAAGAAAACAAAGTACACAACATTATTTTATTACCATCAATTGTGTTGAGTTTTATTCTTATATATATATTGACCCCATTCTTCATATATATTTAGATCGAACGGATGCGGGACCAACTCCTACCATTTGACCGCATACGAGCCATTCAAGAGGAATTGACGGTGTTCATACTTGATGAGGTCGTCACGCCTGGCGGAGAATTCTTTAGATATCCACCAAAATGAATGTTGTATATATACTTAAACGTGTTTGTCTTGTACTTGATGCTTCAACGTTTACGGAGAATATCACAATGACGATGTTTGTGTATAATAATAGTTGCTTAATTATTCATGTACTCGTATATACCGACGACGATGTATGTGTATATATCTCCCGATCGATTCCCCCTCCCACCCTCCCCGTCCTCGCCGCGCCGCAGAAATACGCCCAGAACGGGGCGGCGGCAGAACTCTGTTGTGGTAGAGATTTATGTCGTTTTCCTGTCGCGGCAGAGATTTATGTCTTTTTCCTGCCGCGGCAGGTTACGAACCGGTGTTAAAGGGGGGCTGAGCGCTGCGGCAGCCCCACGTGCGCCACTCTTTAACAGTGGTTCGTATAAGAACCGCTGTTAAAGGGGGGGGGCTCTAACACCGAACACCCAACAGCGGTTCTGGAACCGGTGTTAGAGGCCTCTACGAACCGGTGTTAAAGGCCTCGTTTCCACTAGTGTAGACACTATTTAGTATATAGATTTATTCAAATTTTAATAAATCTAAGACATCTATTTTAGGACGGAGGGAGTATATGTGTTCTCCGGAATTGGTCCATTGTGAGCTTTCTTACTTCTGTTTTGGTTATTGCATGTTACATATATTTTTGTTCTTCCGGTCCATCTTTTATAAGTTTTTAGTTTTGTATATACATTCACCATTTAGTTCTCTTTATGTTTTTGCTAGCGTGAGTAATACTTTGCCAACCGAAGTTGTTTTATTTGCATAAATTTAAAAATATTAGTGAAGTTATACCTTTGTAATATATCTGATATCACAGACGAAGTCAAAAGATCACACAGAAAATTTAAACGTTAACAACAAAGAACGGCACGATAAAGCGCTAGGTCCTTCTAGTTGGATTTATTTAGGCCCAAAACCGGGTTTCCAATGGTAATGCTTTTGGACCCACACATTTTTTTCTTGCTAGGTAATATACGATTGGTTTCAATATTAGTACTTTCTCTAATACATAATAAGTGTCGTTGATTTATAACTTTTAACCTACCTTCATGATACAATTGGGAAACTAGGCCGGGACATGAGGCCATTTCGGTGGCTAAGTCAATCCCTATGTTTAACGCTTAAAAATTAATAAAGAGCTTCTTTCTATTTTCCATGTCAATTACACTACATGCAGCCGGTGTATCTTTGTTGTTCATCTACATGATGCACCCACGGAGGCCAGCCGACAAGGCTTGATAACACGTTATCATCCCATCTCTTTTCGTCAAGCCTCCGCCATCGAGCAAACTTCTGTCGGACATTGATATAAAAATAGATTCATTGTTCGATTTTCTTTTAGATTTTTACAATTTATACGTAATTTAGATCTTACCTACGATGCGATTTTTCACCCGAGAGTTGAGCTAACTCGCTGTCGCCAACCAATGTCGATGCTCTCGAATCAAGTATTTATTAACTGCATTGTAGAAAGACGGTATGCATGGGATTCCGTTGAGAAGTTAAGTTGTGATGCGCCGGCTGTGCATCTTGATTGCATCGATTCCAGATGACGAGGAAAAAGAGAGAAAAATGATGTTTAAGGCGTATGTTGACAACACCATTGATGTTATCGTGTGAGCTCGTCGGCGAGGAAGTGCTCCCAAACCGCATGGCCTACTGCCCCAAGCGAGCATGGCGCCTGCTGTCACTAGCCCTGCTAACCGGCGCGACCAAGCCGCATATGAGCATGTGCGGCATTGACCTCACTGTCCTGCGAACTATTGTAGCTGCCCCGCATGGCCGCCGCCTGCACCTCACACCACGGGTTTAGATGTGGTTGCAAGATGTATTATAAGGGTGATGATCCAACAGCTGGCCAGGGTGCGTAGCGCATTATTTTTTAATAAATTAAAAATAATAAGGAAAAAACAATAATGCAGAACGAACTATACCACAAAATTTAATCCGAGTAAAAAAGACAACTCGGCAGGATAGAGGCCACGCTCCCAATGTCCCGGGTTAAGGGTTACAGGCTCAAGGCGGAAGCCCAGCAATACCTCAAACCGACCGAGCTGCCTGCCCCCCAAAGCTAGGTACAAGCCCGCGCTACCAGGCTCAGCGAGATTTTATTCCTCAATTCCTAATTTAAGCAGGATTAAAATGACTTAGCGATCCGAGGTGGGACAAAATAAGTCTCCTAGCGTAGCGCGCTTTGCGCAGTCGACGCTCCTTCAGCCCGAGTCGTGCGCGGGCAGGATGCGGCCCAGATAAGTGGGCCTCGGGAAGTTAATGGCCCAACGTCCGGACTGGCCTGGCTACAGGCTAACGCGCACCACGACGGGAGAGCTCGCCGATCTTCACAACGATGGACTCGTCACCGCGGCGGCCGGCACGGGCGACGGCGCCCCGTCAATCAAGAGAAACGTTCGTTGCCACCGCATCGTTCTAGTTCTAGCCAGCTAGCTTAGCTAATTGCTTGTTAAACTGCTAGCGCTTCATCAACTTTGGCGGAAAATACCTGGCCTAGAGACGGAACGTGAAAGCTCGCGCACATATAGATGCTCGCCGCGCTGCGTGTACGTGTGAACAAAGTCGGCAGCTATCGTTGGGGCATTACTGGAGTGCGGGAACGCCGCAGATAGTCAATCTGGAGATCTATGAAAGACACTCAGAAAAGGCAATATTTTTTTAGGCCAAGGCGGTCATATCTGCCGTCCGATTAGATAGAATAGAGTGACACGGTTTATAAAAAAACCGTGTTTAAAAACCATACAGATTGTACATTGCTGGTGTCCTACTCCTCGGTTCATCACTTTGGCACCCTCATCCACGACGCCCTAGGAAACCGGCAACGTGCCCAGCAGACCGTCGCCAACCGCCTGCCGCGACCTCTCCGGGGCCCGCCTACGCCTAGATCGGGCCCGCCCAGGCGACCCGGGCACACCGCCCCCTGCCCCCGCCCGTAGTCGTGTGCTTGCCACCCGCCGCGTGCCCGCCGCCCCGACCCCCTTGCCACACCTGGTACCTTAGAATACTAGCCTTCTTCGAGCCGAGCTTTCAACACAGATCTGGGCACTGACCACGGTAAGACGCCGCCAACACCATGAGCCCCCGACGCCGACTCCTCGTCACCCTCATAGCCCAAGGAGACAACCATCACCACCGCCACGTCGCCCGCCGTCAAGCTGTCCGTACAGTCCACCTTATAGTATGGGTTTATGTTCAGACCTTAGAGCTTGGCCTGTATTGGTTATGTCCCATGCAACATCAAAAAGTGTGGCAAAAAATACATGCTCTCTGGCAGCCCCCTTTGCCTCAATTCTCATGGAACGCCCATAACCCAGTCTGTTTGTGGTGGCTGATACCTCGCCAAATGCTCTGGAAAATGATACTCCCTCCGGCCAAATTAATTTGGGCTAGAGGAAGTAATTCATTTTCTTTGATAATTTCTAAATGATAATTCCTTCTTTCAATAATTGGACTACTGCACTCAATGAAAGTGCAATGACCTACCTTATTTATATCCCTAAACGGTGATTCCTTTTTCGAGGGCTAACATATGAAATATACTAGAAAACCGTTTATGTATTGTGGGGTAAAAAAATGTCATGTGTTTTTTGAAATCTATCTATATCTTTTTTTTCTAATAATAAAGTACGAAGTGTTTCTCCCGGTCCAACACTTTTTTAGACCCTTTTACCCTCCCACCAAAACCCAAATTAAGGAGTTGCCACCGCCAAAAAAAAACGATTCACAAAAAAAAAATGATTCACGAGCCTCCACGTTAATCCTGGTAAACTAAGATAATGATCCGTCTGATTTTCCTAATAGAGATTTGTAGCCGTTGGATCAATGTCTCGTGATGTCATAGCTATTTTCCCGACGCACGCCGCCTTTCTAAACTCTCCGGCAAGATTACGGAACGAAATTCACAGCAAGAACAAGATACCGTGTCGTCGAGCGACCAGCACCAGCCTTCCTCATCGTCCGCCTCGCGGTCGGCCTCCTCTCCATGCCATCATAGCTTCAATAAACAGGTAAAATCCAATCCATCAAGCTCCGCATATCCCAAATCCCTTTCCTATTTAACCTCTGATTCTTCCCATCTTCCATGTTCGCTGCAATCTATCTAGCAGATGAATCTCCCACGATGGTATTGCAGCTGCAGTTGAGGAGTTCAGTTTGATATAGATTCGGCTGTCACTGGCATCCGGCCGGGAGGCAGCGAGCAAAGCAACTACCACGGCAGCAGAAGACAGATATGCACATCTTTCCTCCTCTAACAGGAGGCGACCGCGACCTTCACCACAGGTATTAATCTGAATCAATGTTTTAAAACATCAGGGGAGAAAGACTGCTGCAGTATGCGTGGTGGATTGGTCTCAATTCTTATTTCTCAAAAATCACAGGTTTGAGCATCCATACCAGAAGGTCATATGATCAAGAATTTTCTCTGAAGAAGTACAGTACTAGGAACAGTAACATAGACATCGTGGCAAGCTAGCATGGGATCGAATACCGAATTACCGATACACCTGATGTACGATTAACAACGAGACTTCCCTCTCTCTCCCGTATGACTCGGATTCCTTAATATCGATCTGGTGGCAGCGAGTTCGTCCGGGCAAAAAATAAAGCCTCTCAAATCCTCTGCCGATCGGGCTGCACCACCGCTACAGGTTCTTGCTGGCTGCGCCTGAAAAAGTATTCTAACAATTTCAGTTGATGGATGTTGCTATCCATCCAGCTTTCCCTAGCCCATCTAGCTAGCTGAGCACCAGATCAATCAGTCAACCAAACAGGCAGGTTTGTTTGAGCTTTGCTACTATATCCACGTCTCTTCCATGTCCGCCTTGCTGGAAAATACTTGGTGCATTGCCATTAGCATGTCGCAGCATCCCCGACGGTGTCCCTGATATGTGTGCTTGAATAAGAAGCACAGCCGATCTAGGCGGTGACGTCTTGCATCTAATCCTAAACCCCATTGACGCAGGCTTCTGCGACTGGAGCGATAGTGACTACATGCCCGCGGACAGCTAGATGGCAGCGAGTTAGGTGCAGGCCAAGCTCGAGTTCCAGGAGGTCATCAATTTCCTCAATAACCCAGAGGGCAAGGAGTGCCTGGTGCCTTCTCGTTGGCCTACACGGAACCGAAAAAACATGGTTCACCGCGCCGTCGCGGGAGGCTGGGTGCCATTCTTCTCCGGTGCCATGCCAGGGTTCGTCTCTTCATCATCCTCGGCGCGTCCATGAACCTATGCGATGGATGGTTGGAGCAGGCCATAAACCACCGGAAACATCGTGTCATAGTGCTTGCTCGCCTCGACAACAGGCTTGAGTGAGCAATGGCTGATGTTTAACTTACTTTTAAATTGTGATTGCTTTGTTTGTGATGTATCTTGGTCTGAATCCTGACAAAGTCAACTACTCTCTGGTATCTGAGCCACTTTTTTGTTCTTACTTGTATTTAAAATTGGCCTTCTAATAGTCTCTGCTAGACATTAAAAATATAAAATTATATTATTCCTATAGTTTGCACTATATTACATGCGTGTTTAATTTTCAGATATTATGGATATTCTATGCTCATGAATTATGTTTACACTACAGAAAGCCTTACGCACCTCCGTGATGCAGATCTTTTTTTTCCGTTACAACGCACGGGTATTGTGTTAGTACCTAATAACAAAGCAGTGTTTCTCCCGGTCCAATAATTTTTTAGATAGATTTACCCTCCCACAAAACTACATAATACACACTAATACCATTACCATTGTACCGTTTCACTTCTGTTTTTTTTCTCCTCGCTCACGGACGCCCTCACGAGCCCGACGCCAGCGTGCCCGCAGGTCGTCCCGCCACAACTCTAGCTCACCTCGGCCTCCGGTTCCTCTGCCACGCTCCGGCCCCAAGCTGGCGGTGTTTCCGTGATGGAAGATTTCGGGGAGGTTGAGAAATAGATCCCACTATGAATTGATGATTGATGACTGGATTGGTCCTCTCTTTTTCGAGCGGTGGGGGCGGAG
Source organism: Avena insularis (assembly GCA_023614405.1). Classification (NCBI taxonomy): domain Eukaryota; kingdom Viridiplantae; phylum Streptophyta; class Magnoliopsida; order Poales; family Poaceae; genus Avena; species Avena insularis. Next base: position 330,712,692 of record CM042693.1, read on the forward strand.
AAGAACGACAACCGGAGAGGAGCTCGAGCGGCTGGCGCGCATGAAGGAGCCAACGCACTCGACTTTCTCTGGCCGACGACGCATCAGAGGGTGAAGAGGTGGATCGGGTTGAGGGGACAGGGAGGAGGTCGAGCTAGGCCGGCCGGAGGAGAAGTAGGCCGGACAACTGTAGGAAAAGGCTGCGCTCGTGTGGGTAGGAGGCGCTGCCGGTCTCCCCCGTACGCCGAGATCCGGGTCTTCCTGTGGCCGAGCGCGGAGGCAGACACGGAGCTGCGCAGGCACGTCTTCCGACGGGACCTTGCCTCGGGCCCTAGCGACAGCAGCTAGGTTGAGGAGGATGCTGGGCCCGACAGTGACACGCCCCGACTGGAGCGCAGAGCGCTGCCACAGACCCTGCTCCGCCTGCTCCTTCGCTGAGGTCAGAGCAGGCTGGCGGTGTTCGCATGAGAGGAGCCGAGAGGAAGAGTCCAGGCATGGTCGAGATATGCGTTTACTGTTTTCCATTTTACCGCCGGCTGCCCCAACCCTGCCTCCCTAACATCTTCTTTCATCCGCTGTCCTATGGCCGCCGCAGAAGCTGGTCCAGGACAACCGAGTGTTTCTCCCCGACCGTGGCTGCTCCCCTGTTCTTCATGAATTGAATGGGAGGTGCATCACCTCTACTACAAGATGGGAAGCGGCAGTGGTGCTTGGACGGCTAGAGACGCCGCTTTTCCCCGATGGAGACACGCCGCTTTCTCAGCTCAAGCAACAGTAAAAGGGGGCGCAGGTTCCCACGCCGCTTTCTCAGCTCAAGCAACAGTAAAAGGGGGCGCAGGTTCAGGTTCAGGTAGTAGCATGGAAATCAGGTACTCCCTCTATTTCAAAATATAAGATGTTTTAGTTTTATAAAACAAATATATCTAGACTATTTTTAGTATATAGGTTCACTCATGTTTGGAGTGAATCTACACACTAAAAGCGCTCATCCCTTGTTCTTTCGCTTGGAAGCTCGTGCTTTCAGCAAGTTCGTACCAGTCGTCATTACAAACCTAAAATATCTTATATTTTAAAACGGAGAAAGTATGTAAGTTTAGGGAGCTGCACATGTACAGAGTCCGTCCACTTCGTTGACTGTTTTGAAAAAGAGCACATGTTGGATTTTGAATTCATAATATCTGATTGGTAGTTCTGCTAGCTGATTTCAACGTGAATTTGGGATTTGGTGGAGTCGCCTAGCATCAGGAGGTTGGGGATCAGAACAGACTTTGCTAAATAGGAAAAGACCTATGCCTGTTGGGTTGGTTCCCAGCATATGATTCTTTGCTAAAGTATTTTTTTGTCAAAGGGCATTAGTAGATAGATTACACGGGTAAATTGGCACCTTTAACTTCTTATTTATCATATCAGAAAGGGTATATTTAGAGAAGTAGGTGTTGGAGCATTAGTAACTTTCGATCTGTAGTTCACACGAGTTCAACACTTTAGGATCACTAGATTATTACATCAAAGCTATTTTCATGGTGATTTTGTCATACCACAACCATTCATCTGTATGGAATCTTGCTTTGAGTCCTGATGTTATTTTTGAGTTACAGGGCTACGAGCATGGTGCAAGCACATGTTTTTTAATAATACTGATGGTGCAAGAACATAATATTAGCTCTCTGAGCTATTTTTATTGTATGTTCATGCATAAATACTTTTCTATGGTCCATTTGTTTTCGTAGCACGAAGTGTTTCTCCCGGTCTAACATTTTTTTAGACTGTTTTGCCCTCTCACCAATAAAGGATTACCCATATGTGCCACCCGTATAAGCAAACAAAACGGTTTGTCAAATCCCAAATACCCAATGTCAATGTCAAAAAGAAAAAATCCCAAATACCCACGCCCCCGCAAGCCACGCCTCGATCCAAAATCCCCACATCTCCTTCGGCCAGGGGCAAGGGATGGTCGTTTACGGATCGGAGCAGGCCACCGAAGAATTGGATCGTCTTCTCTTCTCTCCGTAAGCGAGATTCTCTTTTCATGTTTCTGGTTAAAGCTTCTCCTTCAACAACACCCGATCTCAACGTCGGCGGCCTGCACGCATCCGCCCCGGCAAGCATGACCTCGACGCGTACCAGACGATTCCGTATATCCGTCCATCACTCCGTCTCCCGCGATAGCTGAGCGCCTACATGTGGTGCGACCTGCTATCGACGGGATTCAGAGGATAGAAGGGGCGGGGATGCGCCCGCGCCGGGGGCCAGGCTTGACGAACAGGGTCGGCCAACAGAGTGGACGCGACGGCCTTTGATGTGGGAGCTCGCCTGAATGGAGGGCCATGGTTGCTTAAGGCGGGGACCCGGGCGGACTAGCCGCAGATTCCCGCGATGGTGGTGGTGGCGGGGACCACGGACAGGCCATCTTCTCCGGCCTCGGCCGCCACCTAAGCTTTTTTGTGCCGCACCGGCCATATGGAGAGCAGCCCCTGCCCCCTTGGTCAACACGAGAGCCACCTCTGCTTGCTCCTGATCAGATTTGCTACTTGGATTGTGTAGAGCTTAGGAAAAGGGGAGCACTACGCCGTCTCCCGGGAGATAACTTCCCCTGATCCTCCGGGTCCTCTGCGTGACACGTGTCCTTTTTTTTGTCCAGATTCTCGCTTTTGCTACAAATTAGTCCGATTTGTTATAAAATGTTCCACTTTTGCTACATGTAGCAGAAAACGGTTCGGTCCAGAAAAATAACAGACAGACTAGATCTCGCCGAAGAGTTCGCCGGAGACCATGTAGCAAAAAAAATAAACTAATGTAGCAAAATCGACTTCGCCGGAGACTTCCGCCGGTAGACCTCGCCGGAGACCGTGTAGCAAAATTTTTACTCTCTTGTAGCAAAACCACAAAACATATGTAGCAAAAAAATCATGTTTAGCAAATTCGACCTCATCGGACACCTCCCTGAAGATCTCGCCGGAGACCTTGTAGCAAAACCTATGGCCGTTTGTAGCACCACCGTCCGTCGCATGTAGCAAAACACGTGACCGTTTGTAGCAGCACCACGCGGTCAAAAAGTAGCACCACCGCTGGACGCATGTAGCAAAAACTTGTAGCAACACCAGAGCAACACCAGAAGGTGTGTGTAGCAGCGCCGCTTGCCGCAGGTAGCAAATCCGGATGACGTTGTGGAGAGGCCCATGGCTGCGCATACCTTACAGCAATAGAGGGGGTAGCAGCGCCATGGCAGCATGAGCAGGAAATGTGGCGTGGTGATTTGGGAGAGAGCCATGGCGTCACCTATCGGAGCTCTTGGCCATGGCGGGGCACGCCATGGAAGAAGGGGATAGGTTGGCACTCGAGTTGGGTACCTAGAATAAGGTGGTGAGGGAGGAATGCAGGAGTTCTCCACGGCAATGGCGAGGACGGTGGCGGCCAGCGTGAGCGGTGGTGGTGGCCGACGGTTTTCCGGTCGGACGGCGGAGGCTTCGCTGGAGGTAGCAGGGAGACTACGTCTAAGCAGGCGGCTCGGGGCAGGACGGTGGCGGCGGCGTGTGCCCGGCCAGCGGCGGCTCGAGTTAGAAGGTCCTCCATGGCGTTGGTTGCCGGCGAGCAGTTTCAGGAAAAAGAGATAAGGTTGAGAGATAAAACGTGAGTGGTTCCTGTACGCTGCCTCCACGTGCGACCCATACTACGCGAGCGAACGACCCGGGGGATCTTTTCGTTCGATCCCCCGGGAGAACTGTATCATTTTCCTTAGGAAAAGCAGCTGGCTGGACGGAGGCCGCCATCGCTCTCCCGTCCTCTAAAGCGAGGTAGCCGGTAGACGCCTGCACCCTCCCATCCCCTACTTCGGCGAGGCCCGGCCTAGATCCTCCCCGAGTTTGACACAGGCTCCCTCGGCAGCGCCGTTAGGTCTGTTTTCTCTGTTTTTCCGTGCTATATTTTCTCTAGCAAAGTCACAACAACGTTTCTGTGTCAGTTATTTAGGACGGATCCAATTTACTGACTACATCAGGAGATTAAACTATGAGTAATGCAACACAATTTGTTTAGTTCATCCTTAAACCAACCAGTAGCTACATGTTTCTTCATTATCTCACTGGGACAGCTTGACTGTAACAGGTGAAGATATGGAGCGTCCAAAATAAGAAGTGCCTCAGTGTGTTCTCAGGGTACAACAGCAGTGTGAAGTCGATGTCATGTCATTCTTCGAATCCTGGTCAGTATTGTATATCCTGAATTTGTTCAGCTCTACTCCTTCATAAACCATGTCTGCACCAATTTGCTGGAACCTGAATTCATATAATTTATTTTCTGTGCAAAGCTCATTGTTTCTGGTTCAAGGGATGGTTCTTTTCCTCCTTGGGATCGTTGGTGAAGCATGCCTCACGATATGTTCTCTTATGATCACTACAATCTAAATGCTCCCTATTTACTGAATAAGCAAATGCATGAAGCAATGTAAAATCGTCCACTGAATTAAGCATGTGTCATGTGTTAGGTCTTCATCTGTTGTGAAAGAAGCGGGCAGTCCCATGCAAAAGTGTCGGACAAGGTCTCGAGCAAAGGTATTTAAGAAGGCAAATTGCTGTAAAAAAACTAGGTACTACCCACATCAATCTACTAAGTATAATTAGAGTGCAACATTGCTGTAGGGATAAATTTAATCACCAAGTAATGGCGCATTATAAAAGGGTTAGTAATTTTCTGCAACGCTATTGTTTTGTCATAATTGATTTATCACTTAACTCAAATTAGATGGTATAGAGATGACACGAATATGTTCTATTAATCGTAACAAGTTGACCTGAATATATATACTAGCCTTTGCAAATGCACTAGCGCCAGGCTACATGGACGTGTGAACGGGTTTTTTTACGATTGAATGTAATAAAATTTATATTATAGAACCAAGAAAGTATGATGTAAGACATGAAGTGGGCCTTTATTAGCATGGATACGCCAATATAAAAAAAAGAGCAACATATCTTGATAGTCCTAAGATAACCGCAAAAAGCCATGTCATTCCTGACATAGCATGCCCCGTCAATGAAGTAGCGGTAGTTGATTCTAAAGAAAAAAAGGTAGCGGTAATAAAATTCTTGGTGGCCATTTTTTAAAATTAAAATCTACTTGTACACTGACTAAATTAAATTCAAGTTTATAAAAAGTTAAATTCAGTTCTAGCATATGCATATTATGACGCCGTAGCAACGCACGGGCTTTGTGCTAATAATAAAAAAAAACTTTGAGTTATTTCCATACTCCAAAGATATTAGGACCTACACATGTAATTACTCTATTCATTTCAAATACGGCACACTATAAAGGAGAAAAAACTGCTGAGGATAATTCCTACCTACTTAGACCATCTCTAACGGATTCCTTTAATGTTAGAGACGAATTTGACACACTATTCATCGATTCCTATATTTTTGTCCTCTAAACTCCGGTCATTGGATTCGATCCTCTTCATTTAGACTCCTGATTTTAAACTTCGGCTAGGCACTTGATCAAACATACTGTCTGTTGACTACTTTAGACTCCAACACTTTTATTAAGAAGCGGTGTTTAACATTAGTGTTACACCTCTTCATAATTAAGGTTATGATGGTCATTAGTAAATTACGAAAGTCCTACCAATTAAATCCTTCTCCTATTTAGATTTGTATGTATCATAAACTTAGTAAGGCCGTATTTGTACAAATAATACGGTCATGATCGCTCCATCCCATCGCCCTCGCCATTCATGGTGGCCCGTCCTCTTAGGCAGCGAGCAGTTGGGCGCTCACTCTCCGCCATGGAGGCCGGCATGAGCTCCCAGTCACTCGTATGCGCCACCGGAGTGACCTCCTGTGCGGCGTACGTGGATAATGAGCAGCTGCACATTGAGTTTTGTGGTGTACATGCGCCAGGGTGCACGGGCTGATGATGCATGCACGCTTATGCCACTGTGCATTCAGCCATGCACATACATGTCTCCTCCATATACGCAGCTGTTGTACATGCGGATAGGATTGCAAAGCGGTACCCGATCCATCCCGTCCGTTTTGTAGATAAAATTTGTTAGTATAATTTTAAAAAAATCAAAATTAGTCTAGCTTAGACTATGTTTTGGTTTTGCGGGTTTGTACGATTGCCGCTTGCAACCCTACCTGCTGGCCATGCTCGTCCAGCTTCTTCGGGTGGTCGTTTTGCTCCTGCCAGTCTTCTTCATGATCCAAGGCGCGGAACAAACGAGCGAATGGGGATCTACTAGTGGCCGCCGAGGGAGCACGAGAGGCTGGGATATACGGTTGGATCGTATAAGCTAGACAGGCGTGTAGGTCATGCATCTTTCCATGTTCTACTCACTACTGCAAATATATCATGTTCCTGATTGTAAAAAAGGATAAGGCATTTTTTTTCAAAAAAGAAACACAAACCAGGAGTAATAAAAAACTCTGTAAAAGAAAAATAAATAAAAATCTATCTAAATTTAATGGGCCGAGCTGAAGACGGAGAGGATGGACATAGGAAATCCGCCTTCGGTTCATGGACAAATGGCGCATATACCGGTGTGAAGCCCAAACTCCAAGGACAAAATGTAAAATAGTAAAGTACACTATCAACTTTAAAAAATTATAGAAGAGGATCATAAATTAATATACAATATTTTTTCACATTTTAAGTTTGGTAGAACATATGGTTGGTAATCAATCAATTCATGAACAATTGCACATCTTTTGTTCCCCTTCTCTTCCGACAAAAGCTTACAAGGGGTGGCGAACAAGTGCCCGCCGTCCACTGCAATGGTGAGATCCATCATAAAATATGTTTCTACTTTATAATATTTAGATGTTACTAGTGCTTTTCTCTACATAATGTAAAATTTAAGATGATTTATCTTGGGACAAGACTAGAAATAAACTCAGTTTGGGACAGGAGGGTATAATGAGCTTTGAGTGTACTTAGGATTCCCCAACTTATGAAGTGCAAAGAAAGCAAAAGAGGAGATTATCGTCCACATCATTATTTTGTATAAGATTTTCATACCTAGAGAACAAAACAAGAATCGGAATTAGAAAAACAACCAAGACCATATATCCAAACAATATTGTTAGCTTACTTTTTTGATCTTTTATCACGTAGTTCAATTTCTTGCTGCAATCGGGAGTGCTTCTCCAACACATGTTCGGTTTCGTCGCGAGTCCTGGCAAGTTCTGCACGAAGTTCCTTCTCCCTCTCCTTTAAAATATTCATGTGTTTCAAGATGTAAAAATTTCCATCCTGTTGCTAAAACAGAGATAAAACCATGTACTTGTATCGGATTTGGTGTAGAGTGAATTGCATAAATTGTTTTCAAAAGCAATTTTGTATGGCCTCCATTTGATTACGCAAGGAAGTTTTCATTTATTTTTTTCTGTTTTTCAAATTACAAGCCATGTGATTCCCCTTGTACCCTTCCATACCCAATGCATCCACTGATACAACCCCTTGCAATATTATCTGATTGCCTATTTCTGAATTTCAAAACAGAGCATGTAACTATGATATTATCATGTATTCCCTGTCATAAAATATCTTAATTTGAACACCAATATTAAAATAAATTATATTTTAGAAGAAGTGTCACCATGTAGGTGCCGTTAACATCGAAGGGTAGTCATATCAAAGAAAGATTCAGTAAATACTGTTTGTCATCTGAGAATTTAAGGCGGTTACCACTTACCACACAAAGAATGCAGTCCTGTGGCCTCTCACAAATAGCTACAGTACCTCATAGTGAAAAACAATCCAGGTACTGGTAGCTGTAGCTCAGGATAATGCTACCAAAAAACAACTTTTCCCCCCTATTCTATCAGGGAATACTAGGTAATTTGGTGCGGAGACACGCCGCACCCTTGTCGTTAACTCATCTGAGTATATGGTAAACTTTGATGCTGACATGAATTTGAAATCTGTGTATATGGTAAACTTTGATGTTGACATTAATTTGAACAGTTTTTAGATGTCAGGCAATGCACACAGCCAATGCACACAAGTATAAGATAAGTAGTTGATATATTTACACCGGATTAATATTGTAGTCGTATAGACTACTACATTGCCTTATATAAGAGGAGAGATTCTCATCCTAATCTAAGGTAGGATGTGCATGATTGTACATACGACGTGTGCCTAAACACACTGTCAGTGTTCAGATTTAGGTGTCCCTCACCATTACTATTTTCGGAAGGATTCTTGTTTCTCAATAAAAATTGGCAAGTATTAATAAGTACATGGCAAGAATGACACAATAATATTAAGTCTGATGTGCATGCAAGTTATGTAACCCCTGCCATCTTGGTGCTCCTCGATCCAAACATAGGACTGAGATATAAACATATGCACCTATCCTGCTGAAATAACCAGCCGTTGGTAAAAATTAATCAAGACTGCTGGAAAGAAACCAATATATTTACATGTTGATACTTGATGCACCAGGCTCATTTGATGCTGCAGGGAAAAACTAACAATATTTGAACTCAATTGATCATGTAGTGTTCACCTTCTCTTGTGGCAACAATTAACAGAGGATAAAAACCTCTTAGCCCACATTCTCATCTGGCCTCACTCCTTGATGCTAGCGAGTTGAACCTAAACCGCAGCCTGCATGGACCCAACCGGCAGAGCAGAAGGGGGCCGACATATATGTATACACCACTTCTTAGATCTGAAATCACCAAAACAAACTTTGTGTGAGCCAAATAAAATGGAGCTCAATAAAAGTGACCAGACCAACCTGTAGCATCCAACAAAAATGACATTATCCAGTAAAGTATCTCCATCAACTGTCGTAAAACAAACCTCATTGTTCAGCGAGTCTGATTATCCAAGGGCTTCATCATCATCTTTAAGCTGTGGATGATCAAACAGTATAAACTGATTACATGGCAACTGCATGGTGCAATGCTTTACAGACAAAATGTATTATTATAAAATACTTCATTAAAAATTACTGATCACGTGCATGCTTCAAAGCTACGTATCAAGATAAATGACATGTAAGCTTGCAGTCCTAACGTTATCACGAAAACCTTCTAGTCTAAGACAATACTACTGACCATCTGATTCAGTCTCCAAACGACGTATTAATCTTCCAATCTGATTTTTATGCTAGCAATGTGGGCAATACTCAGAACAGCTGAAGAAACCACTGTATCTTTTTTGAATGGCCTCGTCTAGCACAACTTATAAATCCATGTATGGACGGAAAGAATGTGATTTCAATTGTAGGACAATGAAATAAGTATATGCAGTGTCATTTGTCGTTTATATTTATATATATTTTTCAAATATTTAACACGGGAGAGCAAATGAACATTTCCACATCAATAGAACACAAAAACTTAGGTACAATGTTACGTGTATGCATCATAAGAGAAGGTTAAATCTCGTAGTTAACAACTCATCACATATTAGTTAATGGATGGGGGAGTTAAAGCCAATGCTAAGGACTTGTACATGTCCTCGCCTCTCTTATGGATGGCTATATAGACACAAATTTTCCATTAACTTACTCTCCTCGACACTGAAAGGCAACGTTGAGTTGTGCCATATTCATATAAACATAATCTTTTACATATTTACCATTGAACTTCAGAAATGCTTGTAAGCCTCTTCTCGAGACCTAGATTCAGAAATATTAAACTGTATAGCAACAGAAGAGCAATCGTCTTGCAAAAAAACTTGGAGGACAACTATATGAACCTATAAAGTCAGGAACAATTCTGTTCTAAGAAAACAATCCATAAAAAATTATGTGGTAAGGATCAAAGTAAGCATGTACTTGTATTCTCTCCACACAAAATCTTCTCTGTTACTGCCAGAGGCATACTATGTTCCTAGTTTCAGTAGTTGCTGCACCATTTTCATCTATTTGTAAATTTGCAAGTATTTTTAATCCTTTGGAGACCAAATATGGGTGGTTACTCCCATATCGAAGCAACGTGTCAATTTGAGGCCTCAGCACCGTGTACAGGCTCTCATTTCCCAGTTTTGAACTTTTGATTGAATGTGTACATTATCCTGGAATACAAACCAAAACCAAAAATAGATAAATCAGAGTTTGCACACCTGAAGAACACATTACAATATGTGTAACTAATACTAAGGCAAGAAATATAAATTGGCATAGAAAGTTTCAGCAAGAAGTTTTAGTGGTCGGGCACGGACTTGGCATTAATCCTTCTCTGCGGAGGCGGGAGCGCACATAGATCAGATATAAACCACCAGATATAAACCACGATGACTATAAAAAAACTATGTTCTGCAGGCACATGTTCTCCCTTTCATAAAAAAACTCCAACTCTGGTGACTATTAAACCACGATGGCCTCCCTGGAACATGTTCTGCAGGCAAGAACACCATGGCCTCCCTTGTCCTGACCCTTCTTATCCTTAGCTAAGCACGCTCGAGAAAAAAGGCTTGGGAAGAAAAGAACTCAGGCAGGAGCCCCATGACGACCAGGGAGAGAGAGGAAGGCGGAGGACCTGGGAAGGGGAGCCCGGCAACGGCACCACCCCTCGATCTTGCTCCCTCCGATGTGAGGCGACGTCCCCGGCGCAAATCCTCCAGCCACGGGCTCACGGCGCATTGGCCGGTGGCCGGGGCGATCAACGGCACGGCCACACCTTCCTCGTCCTCCTCGTGCAGCTTTCAGAGGCCCTCCTGTGTGAGGTGGCCATGGGGAAGGGCAGGGGCGAGGCCGTGGATCGGTAGGCGTGCCGAGCTCCTCCACCACATCGCCAATCACCTCTAGAGGGAGAGGAGGACGCAGAGCTCGTCTGCATCAGCAGCCGCCTCATGAAGGAGAGGAGGATGTGAAGTGTCGATGGATGGCTCAGCAGGCGCCACCAAAGCCAGGGAGAGATAGGAGGGCGCCGGTTGAGGAAGGGGAAGCTTCTGGAGTGGCGATGCGCATGGCGGTGGCGGCGAAAGAGAGGAAAATTGGGCGCCGCCCATCGGGATCGGTCGGCCACAGGTTCGTTCGAGATGTGAGAGAGAGGAAACCAGAAAGAGTTGGAGTTTTCTAGAGGCCACGTGCCGAAAAGGGAAGGAACATATTCTGGTGACAGAAAAAAATAATGTGAAAGAAAAATGCCCTCACGATTTACTGTAGATGTACGTTACTGTAGACATCTACAGTACCAAAACTGATTTGGCATGCCTAAGAGAGGGCTGAACTACTTCACTTTCATATATGTAGTAATTCAACTAAAAAGCTTTCACGGCATTGCCATCAATTTTTCAGCGAGCCAGCATACATGGGCACCTCCCAAGGGTGGACACCTCCCAGCGAGCCAGCATACCTCAAAAGGCTGCATTTTTCCTAACCCTATACTTAGCAGCCTAGACAAAATTTAATACTAGTTAAGTAAGAGTAAAACGCAATTTGGTATATAAACTTGCCTGAAATGAGAGCATTAATTACGAAGTTGCAAAACACGAACTACGAGTCACGAAGCTGCCCCAAGCGTTTTGGTCACTCCGTCGCGGTGGACGTTAACTTGCTGACATGGCGGGCTGGTTTTTTATGAATTAGCCCTTGAAAAGATAAGAAACATAATTTTTAAGGATTGATTCGTAAAAAGACGCGGATGTATTTTACTAAAGGGATAAGAAAAGGACAAGAAACATAATTTTTACGGGCTAATTCATAAAAAACAGTCTACCATGTCAGCAAGCTAAGGTCCATCGTGACAGAGTGACCAAAACGCTCGCGTGGGGCAACTTCATGACTTATAATTCGTTTTTTGCAACTTCATGACCAATGCTCTCATTTCAGGCAAGTTGATGTACCAAATTAGCGTCTTTCTCTTAAATAAAGATCCACCACTCCCGCAGACCTCCTGTTGTTTGCTGCTCATCCTTCTCCCTGCCAACTCCCAATCGAGCAATCTATTTGTATTTTATACTTTCTACAAAATTCCTAGTTATGCAGGTTGGCATGTTGGACTTACAGCACAATGAAAAATTGGCATATCAAACAAGAACGCCCATTTGAATCTCCTGAGTCCACGACTACTGCATATATGCAATATTTCTAGATTCTAAAATATTGTTTCTGTAAGTAACTCGTATGAGCTTAGCCATAACTAGTAAATAGCAGATAAAACATTAGCCTCAATCGTCATAATACACTCATTGTTTTCTACAATAACGACCCTGCAAATCAACCCCAGACCATAAATATCCCCTCCATGTTAAATTGGTCCTTTTGATTTACATTGATGAAAGGTTTTTTGTTGTTGAGAAAAGCTTTGGCGAGATCAGATGCATTTAAAAGGGGCGAAAAAGGCCCAAGCGTTTCTCAGGACGATTGGATGCAAGACAACCTCTTCTAGCACAATTTAGCCCTTGGACTCTTGGATGATTCTTGGGCGCAGAGAGACTACAACAAGGCCCATGAAAGTGCAAGCAATGGTGTGTCAGTTTGTAACTGAGTTTTTTTTTAGAGAGAGGCAACACGTGTTCCATTTATCTCAAAGAGTTGAAGTACAACACACGTAGCCTAACTCTGGAACATACCAGGGAGACAACTCACCCAGAACACTTACACAAAAGACCCGAGTTTAGTTTGTAACTGAGTTGGTTACCATCCGTCTGGCTTGTTCTCATCTATGTAACGAAATATGTATGTTCTCTAAACAACCGTAGCTATTGTTTAGTTATCACTGTAATCTAATGCACATAAGATTATTTGCCTGCTACTACCTCTGTTTTTAAATATAAAATGTTTTGGTAGGTAATACTTTCTATACTACTCTCTCCTTAAAATAGATGTCGTAGGTTTGTCAAAAATTGAATAAAGCTATATACTAAATAGTGTCTAGGTTCATTCAAATTTTGGCAAATTTGTAACATCTATTTTAAGACAAAAAGAGTATTTTTTTTCAATTGCATAGTTCTTTCTTAGGGGACTGTAGCTGTAAACTTGCGAGAATCCTCTCTGCTCACTCTCACATAATCAGGTTTTCATGAAACATTGGCATAGAGACCAGCATCATAATTCGTCAGCACAGCGCAGCGAAGCAAAGCACGCTGACCTGACCCTTCTAGTCCAAATGTCCAATATATGGCCAATTGTTGTTTAATTTCTACAGCGGGAGACCATGTAGATCAACCCCATGCTTGCTCCGATTTACACTATCGAAACTGTGATGGGGAAGGACCCTATATTTTCTTAGGGCGACTGGGCGAAGATACACATATTCTTCCAAATACAGTTCTGCCCTATACTTCAACTGATCGCACAGGTGAATAAAACCGCAGAGGGAAGGTTACCTTATTTGGTTGGTTCCTCCCAGCAGCGACATCGGAGCTGAAGAGGCGCGGGTTCTCCGCGACCGGCCGTGGGAGAGAGGGGCGATGTCGGATCGACCGCCGGAGCGCGCCGGCGGCAGATCGAAGGCAGCAAAGTCGACATCCTTTAGCGGCTCTCCAGAACCAGAGGACACCTATACGAAGGACACGACCCCTAGGCTGCTGTTAGAGCCAAAGGAAAGAGGGGCAGCGGAACATAAGACGGGCCAATAAGGAAGCGTCGAAGTTTTCTAGCTTAGGGCGGCAAGCCGTTGCCGAGTATACTACTCGAACCCACACATTGTGGTATCCTGGTGGCTCCGCTGCACCCAGCGGCGCCAGCTCGTGAGCTGACTTATTACTGGAACGATGTAGGTAGGCAATCTAGAATGTTCTAGTATAAAGGACAGCCGGAGACAATATTCCACTTTTGTAAAGAGGGCTCCAAATGGTATATCATCATAATTACTCGTCATTGTCAAGCTTTATGCACTAGCCAACGCAACCAAAAATCTGAACCGATGGAAAGGGATAGTGCAATCCATTTATACACTTCAACACCCCTCTCACATGTGACGGAGAGAAGTCAACATGTGCAACCGGAAGAGAATGACGGTGCGCGAAATTCACGTATGACTCAAGAGGGCTATACGTGGACATAGAGGAGTCAACAACAATTTTAAGATAAATTGCGAAAAGCCAGGATTCGAACTCGAGACCTTAGGCTCTAATACCATGTCAAGCTTCATGCACTAGCCAACGCAACCAAAAATCCGAATTGATGGAAATGGCTAGTGCAATCCACTTATACACTTCAACAGTCATAACCACAAAGTTTAGAACCTGACAGTCTATTGCGAAGATTGGCCTCCCAATTCCAAAGGTCGGCTAAGGTGTCTGCCTGGTACAACATGGATTTCAGACCTTCGAGCTTCGCATGTACTCCCTCCGTTTCAAAATATAAGATGTTTTAGGTTTGTAAAGCAAATGTATCTAGATTTGTTTTAGTATATATGTTCACTCAACTTAGGGGTGAATTTACACACTAAAACAAGTCTAGATTTATTTTCTTTACAAACCTAAAACATCTATTTTGAAACGAAAGGAGTATTTTTTATGTCCCCCTGCACCAGCAAAAAATGTGTGGCAGTCTGTTTTATCATAACCCAACAAAAAACTCGCGAGCAACACAACTCCAGCCCCGTTTGCCTGAACTCTCATGGAACGCCCCATCAATGTTTATCATCTCGAAATAGGCTTTCGCCCCGCTTTATAAATAAAGCAGCATCCACAAATAAGGTTCGTACATCATCCAAGCAGGCCGAAGCCAAACAAGAAAGAAAAGGGAACAACGGACCGCTGGGGCCACAACATAGACAAACCCAAAAATAAAGCAAAAAGGTACGACTAGACGACTGGAGGGACACTCAAGCCACCGAAGAGGTCGACGAGGCAGGGGCCGAGAGGGGGAGCGCCGTTGTCCTCAAGGTCCGAAGAGTGTCGTCGAAGGTCGACCGGTCACGCTGCCGCACCAGGAGAGACCACTGCTGAAGGAAGCCAAGAAAGGAGAAAACTGGGCCAGTCACGCGGGAGGGGAAGATCTTCTCAATCACCATCTTGTTACGCACATTCCACAAGGTCCAAGAGATGCCCGCAAACACGAGCCAGAAGAGGCGGCGCCCTCCTCCGACCCTGTTCGCCTGGGTTTGCAGGAACTCCCCGAGCTCCTGCGCCTGCCAAGCAGGCCCCAGCGCCTCCTGGACAAAGGACCAAAGTGCTCGCGCCGCCGAGCAGGAGAACAAAATATGAGAACAGGTCTCCGGAGTCCCACATAGGGGACATAAACCAGTGCCCGGGCCATGACGCTTGGCCACCTCGACCCCCGAGGGGAGCCTGTCCCGAAGCAGCTGCCAAACAAAGATCCTAATACTAAGCGGAAGGGGGGCCTTCCACAAGGGGGAGGTCCAGGTCAGCTCCGGGCCCTGGAACAGGGCCCGGTAGGCCGAGCCCACTGAGAACTCCCCGGACGGCTGCAGCCGCCACGTGGCCAAATCCGGGGAAGTCGCTGTTGGAGATATGCCCTAGAGGCAATAATAAATGTAGTTATTATTATATATCTTTGTGTTTATGATAAATGTTTACATTCATGCTATGATAGTATTAACAAGGAAACATTAATACTTGTGTGATTTGTAAACTTAATTTGAAGTCCCTAGTATAGCCTCTATACTTCACTAGCTTGTTGGTTGATTGATGATTGTGGTTTCCCTATCATGAACATTGAGATGTTATCAACAACAAGATCATATCGTTAGGAGAATGATATGGTGGACATACTCCTATAGACAAGCGTAGCATAAAGATCAAGTCATTTCAATAGTTCAATTGCTATATGCTTTCTGATACATAGTAACCTAATTCCTTCGACCATGAGATCATGCATATCACCTTTACTGGATGGATGCTTTGATGTCATCAAACACCACACCGTAACAGGGTGGCTATAAAGGTGGCATTGAGTGTTCGGAAAGTATTGGTTGAAACACATGGATCAAGAGTGGGATTTGTCCATCCATATGACGGATAGATATTCTCTGGGCCCTCTCGGTGAAATATCATCCAATTAGCTTGCAAGCATGTGACTGAGTCACAAGGGATCACATATCACGGGAACGAGAAAAGAGTACTTATCGATGCGAGGATGAACTAGGTATGCGGAGATACCGATCATAACCTCGGATAAGTAACATATCGTGAGACAAAGGGAAATTGGTATCGTATGTAAGTGGTTCATTCGATCGCAAAGTAATCGTAGAAATATGTGGGAGCCATATGAATTTCCAGATTCCTCTATTGGTTATTGTTCGGAGAAGTGTCTCGATCATGTCCGCATAATTCACGAACCGTAGGGAGACACACTTAAGGATTCGACGTTGTTTTGAGTAGTTATGGTATTATGAGAAAGAGACCGAATGTTGTTCGGAGTCTCGGATGGGATCCGGGATATCACGAGGAGATCCGGAATGGTCCGGAGAATAAAATTCATATAAGGAAAGTTCCGTTTCGGAGTTGGGGATGGTTCCGGTGTTTTCATCGGGAACATTCTAGAAGGTCCCGGAATGTCCGGCACTCCGGAGGAAGGTACATGAATGTGTCATTACATATTGGAATGATTGCATCATGTACTAAGTGTTCTTGCTGTCCCAAATAAAGGGTTTATTTAAATCCTAAATTGAAAAGTCAAACGGCTAGTTTGAAAGTCAAGCAACAATTTTGGGAAGTGGGAAAGAGGAGGATTGGTGGAGGCCGAGTTGGAGGAGGGTTCCTCCCTTGGCGGCGCACCTCCCAAGGCTGACTTGGGAGGAACTCCTCCCTTGGCCGGCCAGCCCTCCCACCTATATAAGGAGGGCAGGGCTCCCTCCTTGACACACAAGTTCCTATCCTCTAAACTAAACCCTAGACCTAAACCCCGGTTTAGAGCTATTTGGTTTAGAGCTATTTATTTAGAGCCTTCTAATTGGTTTAGAGCCTTCTAATTGGTGTGTCTAATTACTAGACCACTAATAGCCTCTCTCATAAGCTCCACCATACTACTTTTGGCTTAAGCGAAGCCTGCAGATTTCCCTCTACCTCCTGCACCACGCCAGTTGTCTTTGCGAATCGCGAGGAGAGTGCTACAACCTCCATTTTCTTTGGAACAAGGAGAGGAAGGTCTTCGTCAGTACCGAGCGTGTGACCGATTGCGGAGCGCTTGGGAACGCTGGCGCCGGAAGGATCGTCTCTGCGATCTTGAGATCGGAAGAATGCGACTACATCACCCACGAGAATCTGCTCTCGTTAAACACTTTGGAATCTTGAGGGTGAGTTATTCCATCGACTCGTTGCTACAATCTAGTAGATAGATCTTGGCTTGTTTGTTTGTATGCGGTAGAAAATTTTTGTTTTCCATGCTACGAACCCCTACAAAGGGTATCGAGCCGTGTCTATATGTAGATCTGTTGCCTGAGTAGAACACAATGGTCATTGTGGGCGTTGATGCTTTTATTGTAGATTGCTTTTGTGTACTTTGCATCTTGCGGTATGTTGGGATGAAGCGGCCGGGCTAACCTTACATGATATCGTTCATGAGACTTGCTCCACGCTTAACATGCAACTTGTATTGCATAAGTGGCTTTATGGTGCTGTTTCTCCTAGCATAGTAAAGATCCAATTTACAACGGGTGATCAACAATGCTAGTATCAATGTTGTGGTTCTTGTTCGTAAGTTAGAACGACACTTATTGAAAGCCCCAAACCACGTAAAATATGCAAAGAAAGTAGAGGCGTCTAACTTTGTTTTGCGGTGTCTGATGATGTGATATGGCCATGATTTTGATTATATTTGATGTATGCAATGTTCCTTATTGTAAGTTGGCAACCGGCGAGAATATATGGTTGTCTTTAATTTCTGTTAAGACCTGCGTGTCTATTCAAAATAGTTGTAATAGTTGAAGCTGGTGGGCGACAACCATGAAGAAGCGTCATTGACCTTGATGCTATGCGGTGATGATGGAGATCATGTTCGTGCTTGAAGATGGAGATCGGAAGCACAAAGAAGAAAACCATATCATATCACATATTATGAATTGCATGTGATGTTAATCCTTTATGCATCTTGTATTGCTTAGTAGGCAGCGGTAGCATTATAAGATGATCCCTCATGCACATAAATTTCAAGTTCTAAAGTGTTCACCCTTAGTATGCACTGTTGCCAAAGCTTGCGCTTCAAGCACCACGTGATGATCGGGTGTCTTTGATTCCGGGTGAATACAACGTAAGCAAGCCAGATTTGCTTATGCGGTAGCTAAGGTTTGATCTTGACGAGCCTAGCATGTACGGACATGGCCTCGGGAACACGGATCGAAAGGTAAAGCATGAATCATATAGTAGATATGATGAACATGATGATTGTTAGCCATTGAAACTATATCAACTCTCGTGATGATCGGTGTTGATGTAGTGGATTTGGTTCGTGATCACTAAAACAATGTGAGGGATGTTGTTTTGAGTGGGAGTTCACCTAGTTTAATTTCATTAATTAATTTGAACTCAATTTGTCATAAACTTAGTCTAAACTATTGCAAATATGTTGTAGATCAATGGCAGCCCTACCATCAATTTTAATGCGTTCCTAGAGAAAGAAAAGTTGAAAAACAATGGAAGCAACTTCGCGGATTGGTTCCGCAATTTGAGGATTGTCCTCACAATTGGTAATTTGACCTATGTCTGGATGCACGCTAGGTGACCCACTGCAGTGATGCTACCGATGAAGTAAAGAATGTTTACCTCGCTCGGAAGAATCGTACTCCATAGTTCAATTGTGCTATCTTGTATGGTTTGGAATCGGAGCTTGAGAAAAGGTTTGAAGAGTCGATCCATATGATATTGTCGAGGATCTCAAATTAATCTTTGAGACTCATGCGGCAATTGAAAGTTATGAAGCTTCGAAAAGTTCTTTAACCGCAAGATGGAAGAGGTAGCTCGTCGGTGAGCATGTGCTTAAGATGTCAGACGCATAAATAAACTTCAAAGTTTGGGTATAGTGATTCCTAATACTTTGGGGTTTACCGCATCCTCAATCACTACCACCAAGTTACAAGAACTTTGTGATGAACTACAACATGCGAACATGAACAAAGAGTTGCGTAACTATTTGCTATGTTAAAATCTGCGAAGTGGAGATCAAGAAAGAGCACCAAGTGTTGATGGTCAATAAGACCACCAAATTCAAGAAAGGCAAGTCTAAGCAGAAGGACACTTCAAGAAGGGTGGTAAGAAAGTTACCACCGACGAAGAAGACCAAAGGCTGGGCCTAAGCCTGAAAGCGAAGTGCTTTTCCGCAAGGGAGAAGGTCACTGGAAGCGGAATTGCCCAAAGTACTTGGCGGATTTGAAGAACGGCAACATCAAGAAGAAAGGTATATCTGATATACATGTTATTGATGTGTATCTCACTAGTATTCGTAGTAGTGCCTGGGTATTTGATACTGGTTCGGTTGCTCATATTTGTAACTCGAAACAGGAGCTGCAGAATAAACGGAAGCTAGTGAAGAACGAGGTGACGATGCGCGTAGGAAACGGATCAAAGGTTGATCGCGGTCGGCACGCTACCTCTTCATCTACCATCGGGATTAGTTTTATACTTAAATAATTGTTATTTGGTGCCTGCGTTAAGCATGAACATTATATCAGGATCTTGTTTATTGCGAGACGGTTACTTGTTTAAATCCGAGAATAATGGTTGTTCGATTTATATGAGTAATATGTTCTATGCACATGCACCTTTGATAGATGGTCTATTCATATTGAATCTCGATAGTAGAAATACACATATTAATAACATTGAAGCTAAACGTTTGAAATCAAGCGATAATTCGACCTATATGTGGCACTGTCGTCTTGGTCACATTGGAGTGAAGCGTATGAAGAAACTCCATTCCGATGGACTTCTTGAATCACTTGATTTTGAATCACTTGAAAGATGCGAAGCATGTCTGATGGGTAAAATGACTAAGACTCCATTTTCTGGTATGATGG
This sequence comes from Avena insularis, assembly GCA_023614405.1. Lineage (NCBI taxonomy): Eukaryota > Viridiplantae > Streptophyta > Magnoliopsida > Poales > Poaceae > Avena > Avena insularis. Next base: position 330,732,554 of record CM042693.1, read on the forward strand.
AGCGAGCTACGAACTTATTGGAAATCAAACATACCGATGTGTGTGGTCCAATGAGTGTAGCATCATGTGATGGTTATCGTTATGTTCTTACCTTCACGGATGATTTGAGTAGATATGGGTATATCTATTTCATGAAACATAAGTCCGAAACTTTCGAGAAGTTTAAGGAGTTTCAAAGTGAGGTAGAGAATCAACGTAACAAGAAGATTAAATTTCTACGTTCTGATCGTGGAGGTGAATATCTAAGTTACGAGTTTGGCGAGCATTTGAAGAAATGTGGAATACTTTTCGCGATTGACACCGCCGGGAACACCACGTAATGGTGTGTCGAACGTCGTGTCGAACTCTCTTAGATATGGTTCGTTCTATGATGTCACTTACATTTATCGCTATCATTTTGGGGTTATGCATTAGAAACAGCCGCATTCACTTTAAATAGGGCACCGTCAAAATCCGTTGAAACGACACCGTATGAATTATGGTTTGGGAAGAAACCTAAATTGTCGCTCCTTAAAGTTTGGGGATCTGAAGCCTATGTAAAGAAGTTACAGCGGACAAGCTTGAACCCAAAGCGGAAAAATGCGTCTTCATAGGATACCAAGGAAACTATTGGGTATACCTTCTATCATAGATCCGAAGGCAAAATCTTCGTTGCCAGAATGGATCCTTTCTAGAGAAGAATTTCTCTCGAAAGAAGTATTTGGAAGGAAAGTAGAACTTCGACGAGGTTGTCGAACCTTCTCTCGAAATTGCGAGTAGCGCGACCGGAAGAAGTTCTGTGGTGCCTACACCAATAAGAGAGGAAGCTAATGATGGTGATCATGAAACTTGGTTGAGGTTACTCTGAGCCTCGAGGTCAGCGAAATCGTACCACTCCAGTTGGTATGATTCCGTTATGAATGTCATGTTGGTGGACAACGATGACCCGAGACATATGAGGAAGCGATGATGAGCCCAGATTCCAATAAATGGCAAGAAGCCATGAAATCCGAGATTGGATCCATGTACGAAAACCAAGTATGGACTTTGGTGGACTTACCGGATGGCCGGAAGGCTGTCAAGAACAAATGGATTTTCAAGAAAAGCAGATCTTGATGGTAATGTTCATCTATAAAGCTCGACTTGTCAAAAGGGTTTCGACAAATTCAAGGAGTTGACTACGATGAGACTTTCTCACGATGTGAAGCTAAAATCTGTGAGGATTATGTTAGCAATCGCTGCATATTATGATTATGAGATATGGCGGATGGATGTCAAAACAGCATTCCTCAATGGAGACATTGATGAAGAGTTGTATATGATGCAACCCAAAGGTTTTGTCGATCCTAAAGATGCTAACAAGGTATGCAAGCTTCAACGGTCCATCTATGGATTGAAGCAAGCATCCCAAAGTTGGAATCAACGTTTTGATAAGGTAATCAAAAGTTTTGGTTTTATACAAACTTATGGAGAAGCTTGTATTTACAAGAAAGTGAGTGGGAGCTCTGGCATTCTTAATCTGTATGTGGATGACATATTGTTGATTGGGAATGATGTAGACCTTCTTAATAGTGTCAAAGAGTATTTGAATAATAGTTTTTCAATGAAGGATCTTGGCGAAGCAGCTTACATATTAGGCATAAAGATTTATAGAGATAGATCGAAACGCCAAATATCATTGTCACAAAGTACATATTTGGACAAAGTTCTAAAGAGGTTTGGAATGGAAGATAGCAAGAAAGGGTTCTTGCCCATGTTTATATCGACCTTGAGTAAAACTCAAAGTCCGACATCGCGTAAGATAGAAAGGATGAGTAAGACTCCTATGCCTCAGCCATAGGATCTCTAATGTATGCCATGCTATGTACTAGACCCGACATCGCATATCGTTAGTCTAACTAGCGAGATATCAAAGTGATCGAGTGGATCATTGGACAATGATCAAAAACATCCTTAAGTACTTGAGAAGAACTAAGGATATGGTTCTTTCTTATGGAGGTGATGAACAGCTCGTTGTTAATGGTTACCGATGCTAGTTGGAACACCGATCCGGATGATTCTAAATCACAAAGCTGGATCGTATTTATTTTGAATGGTGCAGCGATTAGCTGGAGGTGCAAAGCAAAGCGTTGTGGCGAGATCTTCAACTGAATCGGAATACATGGCTGCCGGAGGCTTCACAAGAAGCGATATGGATGAAAGAGTTCATTACAGAGCTGGGTGTGGTTCCTAGTGCGCTTGTTGGACCCAATGTCTATCTCATTGTGATAACATGGGCCATAGCCAATCTTGCAAGAACCAAGGTCACACAAGAAGTGAAGCATATCAAGCTGCGTTTTCACGCTATTCGAGAACATATCCAGATGGGGATATAAAGATTTGCAAAGTACACAGATCTGAATGTGGCGGATCCATTGACTAAACCTCTCCCGAGGGCAAAACATGACCAACACCAAACTGCCATGGGTGTTCGGTATATTACCATGTAATCTAGATTAGATGACTCTAGTGCAAGTGGGAGATCTGGAGATATGCCCTAGAGGCAATAATAAATGTAGTTATTATTATATATCTTTGTGTTTATGATAAATGTTTACATTCATGCTATGATAGTATTAACAAGGAAACATTAATACTTGTGTGATTTGTAAACTTAATTTGAAGTCCCTAGTATAGCCTCTATACTTCACTAGCTTGTTGGTTGATTGATGATTGTGGTTTCCCTATCATGAACATTGAGATGTTATCAACAACAAGATCATATCGTTAGGAGAATGATATGGTGGACATACTCCTATAGACAAGCGTAGCATAAAGATCAAGTCATTTCAATAGTTCAATTGCTATATGCTTTCTGATACATAGTAACCTAATTCCTTCGACCATGAGATCATGCATATCACCTTTACTGGATGGATGCTTTGATGTCATCAAACACCACACCGTAACAGGGTGGCTATAAAGGTGGCATTGAGTGTTCGGAAAGTATTGGTTGAAACACATGGATCAAGAGTGGGATTTGTCCATCCATATGACGGATAGATATTCTCTGGGCCCTCTCGGTGAAATGTCATCAAATTAGCTTGCAAGCATGTGACTGAGTCACAAGGGATCACATATCACGGGAACGAGAAAAGAGTACTTATCAGTAACGAGGATGAACTAGGTATGCAGAGATACCGACGATCATAACCTCGGATAAGTAACATATCGTGAGACAAAGGGAAATTGGTATCGTATGTAAGTGGTTCATTCGATCGCAAAGTAATCGTAGAAATATGTGGGAGCCATATGAATTTCCAGATTCCTCTATTGGTTATTGTTCGGAGAAGTGTCTCGATCATGTCCGCATAATTCACGAACCGTAGGGAGACACACTTAAGGATTCGACGTTGTTTTGAGTAGTTATGGTATTATGAGAAAGAGACCGAATGTTGTTCGGAGTCTCGGATGGGATTCGGGATATCACGAGGAGATCCGGAATGGTCCAGAGAATAAAATTCATATAAGGAAAGTTCCGTTTCGGAGTTGGGGAATGGTTCCGGTGTTTTCATCAGGAACATTCTAGAAGGTCCCGGAATGTCCGGCACTCCGGAGGGGGAAGGGTACATGAATGTGTCATTACATATTGGAATGATTGCATCATGTACTAAGTGTTCTTGCTGTCCCAAATAAAGGGTTTATTTAAATCCTAAATTGAAAAGTCAAACGGCTAGTTTGAAAGTCAAACGGCAATTTTGGGAAGTGGGAAAAGAGGAGGATTGGTGGAGGCCGAGTTGGAGGAGGGTTCCTCCCCTTGGCTGGCGCACCTCCCAAGGCCGACTTGGGGAGGAACTCCTCCCCTTGACCGGCCAGCCCTCCCACCTATATAAGGAGGGGCAGGGCTCCCCTCCTTAGACACACAAGTTCCTATCCTCTAAACTAAACCCTAGACCTAAACCCCGGTTTAGAGCTATTTCGGTTTAGAGCCTTCTAATTGGTTTAGAGCCTTCTAATTGGTGTGTCTAATTACTAGACCACTAATAGCCTCTCTCATAAGCTCCACCATACTTGCACCGGCTTAAGGCGAAGCCTGGGATTTCCCCTACCTCCTACCACGCCAGTCTTCTGGAATCGCGAGGAGAGTGCTACAACCTCCATTTTCTTTGGAACAAGGGAGAGGAAGGTCTTGCCGAGTACCAACGTGTGACCGATCAGGGAGCGCCAAGGAACGCTGGCGCGGAAGGATCGTCTATGCGATCTTGAGATCGGAAAGAGTACGACTACATCACCCACGAGAATCTGCTCTCGTTAAACACTTTGGAATCTTCGAGGGTGAGTTATTCCATCGACTCGTTGCTACAATCTAGTAGATAGATCTTGGCTTGTTTTTGTATGCGGTAGAAAATTTTTGTTTTCCATGCTACGAACCCCTACAGTCGCTAAGGCTGCCGGGAGGGAGCCCCGAAGCTGCAACAGGTCCTCGGCTTCGTCCACGCCGAGGTAGCACCGGAACAGGATGTTCCAGCGACCATCGTCAAAGACCTCTGGCACCAGCGCCGCTGGGGAGGAAGAGATGGCGAAAAGCCCGGGGAACTGGACCCCCAACGGGATAGGGAGTAGCCACGGATCAAGCCAGAAACGCACCCCACAGCCACTCCCCACCCCAAAGGACACGCCCAAGCCAATGAAGTGTTTGATCTCCTGGATGGCTCTCCAGAACTGAGAGCCCTCCATCATCCCTAAGGATGCGCCACACCCACTTCAGCATCAGCGCCACATTAAAGCGCCGAGAGTCAAGGATCCCTAAGCCCCCAAGACATTTGGGGGCGCAAACATCAGCCCGTTTGACCATATGATATTTCTGATGGCCATCCCTTGCGGCCCAAAAGAACCTAGACAACTCCTTGGCGAAGTCGGCATGGGTCCCCTTAGGCAGAAGGTACAGGCCCATCTGGTACATGGGCAGACTCGAGAGACATGAGTTAATCAGTATGGATTTGCTCCCTTTGGTTGTAAGGCGTGCCCGCCACGGTTCCGCGCGCGAGTGTACCCTCGAGACCAAGGGGGCCAAATCCCTGATCAAAACTCTAGTCTCCCGGATGGGGATTCCCAGATAGGTAATAGGGAAGTCCGCCAGCTTGCAATTCAGGTTATCAGCTATCCGCTGGCGATCCGCGTCGGAATAACCCAGAATCATCACCTCGCTCTTATCGAAGTTGATCGTCAGCCCGGACAAAGACTCGAAACACAGCAGCAGGAACTTCAGGTTAATAATGTCCAGGTCCGAGCCCTGAACCATGATCATGGTGTCATCAGCGTACCGGAGGTGGGATATTCCACCACCCGGGATCAGATGGCCCACCACCCCCGAGATGTGGCCAGCTACTCCGGCCCTATCCAAAATCTCAGCCAGGGCGTCCACCGCCGCGTTGAACAGGAGGGGGGAAATAGGGTCCCCCTACCTAACCCCGCAGGAAGGGCGAAAGTATGGGCCAATCTCCCCATTGATGTTGATCGCCGTCTGCCCACTCATCACGAACTGCATGATCCAACGGATCACACGGTCATCGAAACCACGCCTCTCTAGCACCAACCTCAAGAAGGCCCAGTCCAAGCGGTCATAGGCCTTCTGGAAGTCCAGCTTGAGAAAGACCCCCCGTTGACGTTGAGTCTTGACTTCATGAATAATTTCATGGAAGGCCAGGACGTCGTCATGAATGACGCGTCCCTTCAAGAAGGCGAACTGAAGGGGGTGGGTAAGCCGCTCCAACACCGGAGCGAGACGGAGAGCACAGACCTTGGCGAACAGGCGTTGGATGATGTTAATCACAGTAATCGGGCGGAAGTGGCGGATGTCCGTGGCCCCCACTACTTTGGGGATCAGGGTAATAACGTCGAGGTTCAGGCGAGACATCACCAGGGTCCCAACATAGAATTCCTGGAACATCTGGAGAACAACCGTCAAGCCGAGGCCGGGAAGGTCTGGAAGAAGCCCACGGGCAACCCATCAGGGCCCGGGGCCGAGCTAGCCTTCATGGACTTCAGGGTCGCCGCCACCTCCTCCAAGAGAAAAGGACGGGTGAGGTCCTCATTCTCCGCCTGGGAGACCAGCGCGGCAGCCGACCAGAAGTCCGGGGCCAGCGAGAGACCCGAAGGCTGGGCCGCCAAGAAGAGGTCCCGGTAGAACGAATAAATATGGGCGGAGAGGGCCTGTGGGGATTCCAACAGGTCCTCGCCCGCCCAGAGGCAGGGGATCGAACACTGCCTCACCGCTCAAGCAACGGCATGGAAGTAGGCCGTGTTTGATTCCCTTGGACTCCAGTTCTGGGCTCCGCCACCAGAACGCCTCTTCTCCCTTGTAGATCTCCATAATGGAGGTCTCCAGGGAGTACCTATGGGACCACTCCTCGGCCGAGAGGTCGTGGAGGTCAGCCTCCCGATCCAAAGACTGGATCGCCCCCAGAATCGACGCCTTCTGGGCACGAAGGTCCGCCCCCAAGTTAGCCCCCCAACCCCTCATGAATTGGCGAGCAATCTTAGCACAATGGTGCCAGATGTCAACAGCGCAATAAACACGAGGGGTCGAGGCGACCGCAGCTAACCACCTAGACTGCACCGCCTCCACAAAGCCCTGTTTCTGTAGCCAGAAGGACTCAAAGTGGAAGCGGTTCAATCTAGGAGGCCGGCCTCCACCGGACGAGAAGAGGAGTGGGGTATGATCGGACCCAATCCTAGTAACTGCCTTCAGCGCACACAGGGGGAAGGCAACCTCCCACTCAACGGAGACAAAGACACGGTCGAGGACGCTGCGGATTGGCTGGAGCTGCTTGTTTGTCCACGTATATCTAGCGCCCACCTGCACAATCTTGCGGAGGGCGAGATCAGCGATGCAGTCGTTAAACATACGCATCCTAGGGAGGTCCACGTTCGCCGAGCTCTTGTCTTGTACAGAGCGGATCAGATTGAAATCGCCGGCTATCACCACCAGGATATCAGTCCGTTCCACCTTCGACTTGAGCTCGAGCAAAAACTCAGTGGACCTCCTATGGTCCGCGGGGCCATAGACAATAATCACCTCGAATCTGAAGCGAGTCTGCCTATGCGTGAGGGCCATGCTCACGAAGAATTCCCTGCGGTCCATATCATCTATCAAAAAGGTATCGTCCTTTGCCCCCAGGAGGATACCCCCGGAGTGGCCAGAAGCAGGGAGCCAGAACCAGGAGAACTTGCAGCGGCTGAGGGCTTCCAACTCGGAAATGGTGAAGTCTTGGCGAATTGTCTCCTGAAAGCCAACAATATCCGGCAACTCCTTGCGGATGTAATCCTTGATCTAGCGGCGCCGGCCCTCGTGTCCGAACCCCCGGATGTTCCAAATGAACATCCGGAAGGCTCTAAGGATGTCCATCAGGACCCTTAGGCCAGGACGGTCCCCTTAGTGGGGACCGAACGGGCATGGGGGGGAGGGGGCGAGACGCAGCTGCCTTGGGAGGTCTCCCACGTGGCCTACCCGAGGGGGTCGGCGCCTGGGTGATCTCCGGCACATCAGGGGCAGGAGGGGGATCCCCACTGAGGTCATGCCCAATGGGCCTGTCCTCGGAAAGGATCCGGGAACGTTCCCGCTCCCGGGCATCACGCGCCCGAGCAGCAGCGATGGCCCCCGCATACCCCTCCCGCGCCTTAATGGCAGCAAGCTGCTCGAGACGTGGGCCCTTCTCGCCCCGGAACACAAGCCCGCAGTCATCCGCTACCTCGCCAAGGTGAGCAAGCGAAACCTCTGAAAGCACACAAAACGGGGAACCAAGCAATCCCGAAGGGCCCGGGACAGGGGAGGAGCTAAGGGATCGGAGGAGGTACCTGAGAAGTCGTCACGCGCCGCCACCCGGCGCGCGGCCCTCTCGGCCACCGTCGGCTCGGTCCCGGACAGGCCTGTCTGGGAGTCAGCGAGACGAACACTGTGGCGGGAGGGGGGCGGGGGAGGTGGCCTGGGGGCCCTGGATCGGCACAGCTTGGAAGCCGCCGCAGGGGAGGTAGGGTCACCAGCGGCCTGCGCGAGTCCCAGCGGGGCAGGGGTGTCCGGAGCGAGGGAGTAACACACCACACCGGGGGACCGCGGGGACAGGCTGGCGCAAACGACCATCCCCTCACTCCCCGAGGACTCCAGCTCCAGGGGGATGAGGCAACCGGGGGGGCCGGACGGGGCGGAGAGGCCCGGGGGAGGTTGGAGCCGTACTGCACGATGTCGAGGTCAAAAGAGATGGGAGGATCCGGGCGGCAGCAGCGAGGAAGAAAATGGAGGCTGGTATCAGGGCCGTACCAGAGAAAATGGAGGCCTGGTGCAGAAGAAAAAATTGACCCTCAATATAACCACCGGCAATTAGCAAAACATGCCTCTATGTTATATTTATTTTTAGTATAGTGATACAATCTTTGGAAGAACGGCATCTTATCAGATACTGATAATAGAGCTTTCAAAAAGAAAGTGATAACATAATTCAAAAGTACCCCTTAAGACAAAATATTTACTAGAAACATGTCATCCTTTTAGCATTTCTTGAGATGAAATATTCAATTAGTTTTTAATAAGAAACTTCCTCCATTTTTTTTAATTTTTATTATAAATAGAACGGATCTGGATTGAAAAATTCGTGACGGAATTAAGAGTTGGATTGAGAGGTGCAGACTACAACGGACGTTGCATTTACTCATTGCATGCATCAATGCATCTATTTTGGAAAAATTACGACAGAATTAAACCCGCGAAGGAGCTGCGGTTAGAGCTATGAAAGAATTACGCTAACTAGATGAATGAGAAAGAGAAGGAAGAGAGAGAAGTGAGGCCTGCGCTAGGCAAATTCCTAAGCTGGGGAAATGGAGTTAATTTTAGACAAATTTTCAAGGGGTAAAATGGTTCAATGGATTTATTAGATCTAATTAAACCGGTCATTAGTAACATTAAATAGTAGTTTAATATAAAAATTAGAGGCCCTCCTATTTTGGAGGCTATGTGCGGTTGAACCTCCCGCACATGTGATTAATAAGCGGTGAAGCTACAACTGTCTTTTCCTTGAAAAATTCAGCCCAACTCAGCAGAATACCGTATGATAGTGAACTGCAACTTTCCCCCACCGATAATCGGCGCTCTTGATGTAGTTTGCTTTATTACGCACCGTCCACCAGCATCAAATCATAGCAACCGTTGCCATCATCGATTTGTGTTATATTCCATGGAGAGGAATTCAGTTATTTCAGCTCAAATGTTACACTACATCAACGATATATCTATTATTCCCCTTTTCTATAAAACGGGTCATTTGGAGGGCTTGGGTCTTGTTTGATGCCCAATTCGATTACACCGTTATTACTTTTAAAAGAAGTACTCCCTCGACAATGTCTAGATACATCTATTTTTTCGACAAGTAATATAGATCGGAGGGAGTATGAGAAAAGGATATGGTACTTTTCGGTTGTGTTTAGCAAATTATTTCATCAAGGTATATGTGTTCATCTGAGTTGGTCCATTGTTAGCGTTGTTATTTCTTTTTTGGTTATTGTCTGTTACATATATTTTTCATCTTTCATACATCTTTTATAAGATTTTAGTTTTGTCACCATTTAGTTCTCTTTACATTTTTTCTAGTAGGTGTAATACTTTCCCAACCGAAGTGGTTTTATTTGCATAAGTTTAGAAAGATTAATGAGGTTATATCTTCGTAATCTATCTGATATTACACGTGAAGTCAAAAGATTACATAAAAAATTTAAACATTAACAACAAAAAACGGCGTGACAAAGTGCGCAAGATTCTTCTACTTGGATTTATTCAGGCCCAAAACTGGGCTTCCAAACGCAATGCTTTTGGACTCACACATTTTTTCTTGCCATATAATATATTGATTCCAATACTAGTACTTCCTCCCATGCATAATAAGTATTGCTTATATACAAACTTTAACCTACCTCCTTGATACTATTGGGAAACTGGGACGATACGTAAGGTCGATTCGGTGGCCATGCTTAGGCCAAGTGAATCCCCACTTTAACCGTCAATCGATGCTTACCAATCTATCCTTTTAGACTACTTCCTCCATTTGGAAATATAAGATGTTTTAGGTTTGTGAAAAAGATGTATCTACGAAGGGAGTATATATTAACGAGAGCTATGCCGTTCTAAGATTAATAAAGAGTTTCTTTCAATTTCCATGTCAATTCTACCATACGCATATGGTCGTATCATTGTTGTTTGTCTACATGGTACCACCACAGAACCAGTCAGTCGACAGAGGATTGCACAATGATTTATCAACCTGTCTCTCTTTGTCAAGCCTCCGTCAAGCATGCATCGAGCAGACTTTCATCGTCTCATCATGAGGGTATAATTCAAAATATCCAAAAATGGATTCGTCGTTTGATATTTGTTTTATTTTTTGCAATTTACAACTAATTTAGATCTTACCTACGGTGTGGACGTTCACCAAGAGTCGAGCTAAAAGACAACTCAACGGGATAGAGGCCACGCTCCCAATGACCATCGCAAACGTATAATTCAAAATTTATCCAAAAATGGATTCATCTTTTGATTTTTTTTTTGTGATTTACAAGTAATTTAGATCTTACCTACGGTGTGGACGTTCACCAAGAGTCGAGCTAAATCGCTGCCGCCGATATCAAAAACTTGTTGACTACATTGTAGGAAGATGGTACACACGTCCCAGATTCCGCTGATAAGGTACCGCTGTAATGCACTGGATGTGCAACACGGTTGCATCGATTCCACATGAAGAGGCAAAAGAAAAAAAAATCGAGTTTTGAGGTGTACGTTGATGATGCCATGGACGTCACCGCACTAGCTCGTCGGCGAGGCAGTGCTCCAGGGCATCCTGGCCAGTCGGTCTAGATGACCGTGCTGCACATTATCGGCCTCACTGGCCCTGCCGCCTAAGCTTCTGCCCTGAACGGGCATGGCGCCCGCTGCCACTGGCCCTGCTGACCGGCGCAACGCCGCCGGTCTCGCGACCCTACGAACTGTTGTAGCTGCCTCCGCATGGCCGCCGCCCTCGCTTCACGCCACTGTGGTTGCAAGATTCTTTATAAGGCTGATGATCCAACGGATGGTCGGGATGCATAGCACATTATTTTTTTCATTATAAAATAAATAATAATAATAATAAGAAAAAATGGATGGATCGAACACTTGGAACTATATAGAGGCCACGCTTTCAATGACCAGGTGTTAAAAGGGTTACTACAATCTCAAGGCCATAGTCCAGCAATACGTACGAGCCTGTGCTACCAGGCTCAGCGAGATTGTACGGCCGAATACCCAATTTAAGCCGGAATTAAGTTGAGCTAGCGATCCGAGGTGGGACAAAATAAGTCTCGTAGCGTAGCGCGCTTTGCGCAGTCGACGCTCCTTCAGCCTGAGTCATGCGCGGGGCAGTATGCAGCCCAGACAAGTGGGCCTCACGAAGTTAACGGCCGACGTCCGACTGGCCTTGCTACAGGCTAACGCGCACCACGACGGGAGAGCTCGCCGACCTTTACAACTATGGACTCGTCATCGGACGACATCGAGTTCGACCCGTCCGTGGATAATTCAACCCCCTGCGGCGGCCGGCACGGGCGACGGCGCCCCGTCAACAGAAACGTTCGTTGAAACTGCACCCTTCTAGTTCTAGCCAGCTAGCTAGCTGAATCTGATTGCTTGTTAAACTGCTAGCGATTCATCTACTTTGGCTACCATGCCATGCGCGCTCGCGACGAGAAAAACGCATCTGCTAGCGCAGCCTCGTGTCGCCCCCTCCAGGCGACCGAGGGGGCCAGCCCTAGCGCCTCCCGCCACCCTCTTCCCTCCTTCTCTTTCCCCACCTCTGTCGTGGTATTGCCGACGAGTACGTCATGGAGGGATCCTCACAGTGCGTGTTTAGAACGTGGGGCAAGACGGACGGTTGACGGGTACGAGGTTACACAGCTTACCCAGGTTCAGATCCCACGACGGTGGCGGAATCCTACTCCTGCTATAAATCACTATAAAGGCAATACGCCGAGTTACAGGGATTAGTTCGCTGTGCGAGGTTGTCTGAAGTGGTCTATGATCGTGTCCTAAAGGCTCCCATAGGCCCGACTTACATAGTCGCCAGGTCCTAGGGTTACAGTGAAAAGTCCTAGCCGGACAGGTTATAGAGTCCTACACCGTCTATTACTAGTCTTGTGTGTCTTCTACTCCAAGGCTCCGGGTACGTCGGTGACTCCAATCGTAGCCTTCCTTTATCCGGCATGGGCCTCCCTTCTGGATCCATCTAACTGGGGCGCCCAGCAGGCCATAGGCCATGCTACCAACTGTGGGCCATCCGGGTTAGCCGGATAAGAGACATGCTACGAGGATACCCATATAGCATATCCCCAACAGTAGCCCCCGGAGAACTCCGAGATCTTGCTCCGTCTTGCCTTTTCACGCGGAATGCTCCGTCTAGATGGATGTCGGCAGGTTGTCAAGCAATATCTTGTAGTCCTCCCAAAGAACCCTGCAAGGTTTTCTCCGTCTTCAACTTGTAAGTCGGAGAAATGCTGAATCTTCCATCGTACTATTCCGTAGTCGGACTGGATCCGTCCATGTCGGAATCTTCGATGTGACGGTTCATCAGCCTATGTCAGCTAGGGCGACGTAGGCACAGGTCAGTGACGCCTCGTAAGTCACATATGCAGAGAACGCAATCATGTCCGATTTTCCCGCGCGAGCGATACGAACCATTGACGGCGGCGGTTGGGGACATGGCGAAATTTCCGCGCACGTTCGCGAACACGTCGTCTACCCGGCAACCGTCTGATCAAGTTGCACGAATCTTGATGCTGAAGATGATAAATAGTAACCGTGGTGGAATTTTTACCTTTTACCTCATTCTCTCCTCGCATCATCTTCTTCCTTCAGCGCGTGTCTCCTCGAGCTCTCCGCGGAAACTCGTGAAAAACCCTAGCCCCAACCCGCACCAGTCACCTCCAAACTCACTCCATGGCCAGCAGCAGCTCTACTCCTTCCATGGCGGCGTCGAGCGAAGCCGCGGCGAAGCCGGCGAGCTCTGTCATCGTGCCTCCAGAAGGTCTGGGCATCCCCATTACTGCGGTGGTTGAGTCCACCGGCGGCGACCATAATCCAGCGGCGCTGGGGCCGTTGGAGGAGGAGCTCGACTCCCACAAGGGCGATTGGCGCGGTTCGGATATCACGGACCGCGATATCAGGGAGCTGATCGCTGAGGGCTATCTCCCCGCGACGGAGGGGCTCGCCTGGCGGGCGGCGCCGGCCGGCGAGGTAACACCTTCTACCCAAGCCGGAGAAAAGGTGTACCTCAAAGCGCAACTGGTACGCAGCGTCTCCCTGCCCATCTCTAACTTCTTCCTCTCCGTCTTGAACCACTATAGAGTCCAGCCCCAAAACCTTTCCCCCAACAGCATCCTAGCGCTTAGAAATTACGCGACGCTCTGCGAGGGTTACTTAGGGATAAGGCCTAGGCTAGATCTCTTCGTGTACTTCTTCACCGTCAAGCGTGAAGCCGGAACTAGCAAGGATGAATTTAGGAATTGTGGCACCATAAGCTTCAAGATTCGTCCTGGCCGGCGGTTCCTCGACATCGTCGGCCACGAGTCCTGCAAGAACTGGCAGCGTACATACTTCTACGGCCTAGATATCCCTCTGGCTAACCGAGAAGTAATGTACCCGGACTTCATTGATGGAGCCACCGCCGAAGCCTCGTCATGGAGATCCCAGGCCTCCCTTCCCTCCGACCTCGATGCTTCCCGCGCCATAAGGCGGATAGAGTGGTTCGTAGAGACAGGTTTGACCGACTTGGACCTAGTCATGTGCTGGTTCATCAGGCGAATCCAACCTCTGCAGCACCGCGTGAAGTTAATGCACGAGTATACCAGCGATAGAAGGGATAGCCTCCGCATCTCCGTGGATAACTTCTCGAGCGACTCCGTCAAGCTCCGTCTTAAGGACATCGTCAAGGTGAAGGACAAGAAGCGTGGCTTCGCCATCACCTATGACATGTTCGTAGACGGCAAGTGCCCAAAGGTAACTGTTTATTTTCCGTGTATGACATATGCTCCAGTTCTTCCATCTAGCAACTGCCATCTAATCTAACATGGTGGTTCTTCACTTAACAGCTTTGTGACATAGATGAGGACAGCATGGCTCCCAAAATCTATGGACCAAAGATGAAGGAAGTCACCGTCGTGTCCAACGATGATGCTCCGGTGGCACGAAAGTGGAAGAGCTCCACCTCTGACGCTGCCGACGGAGGCAAGAAGAAGAAGACGGAGGGTGGAGCCTCCAAAAAGACTACCGCCGCCCTGGAGGCGGAGAAAAGAAAAACCATCGGGATCCCTTTTGCCAAAGCACCCCCACTTGTGTAAGCTTCTTTTCTTCCGACATTGTCTATTTATCCGTCTTCCTCCTGTACTTATGCACTTTGCACGTTTCAGGAAGAAAGCCACGACCAGCCTGAAGAAGACCTCCAAATCATTGGGGGCTTCTAAAACCATTAAGGACATGCTGCATCGCGACGCATCTCCCGCCATTGCCCCTGTCACTCCCTCTGTCAAGCCCTCATCTGCCCCGACAAGCTCACAAGCTAAGGAGGCATATGGCCCTTCCGCCATGGAAGTGGACTCAGGTGCCTCTACCGAGGTCGCTATTGTCGGCGAGCAGGCGATGCAAGAGAGTGCCGCCCACCAAATGGCTGAAGCTCCGGCTAAGGATGCCATCGATTGCGGTAAGGCGGTGGTGGGAGGTGTTACTTCTGCCGAAGGCGGCGCCCTTGCCCCCCAAAAACCCATAGAGTTCCCGAAGATAGTCTACCCGGCACTTACGCCGAGTAGCACTGCTCTGGTTCCTGGAGCAGCACCGACATCTCCGACATGCGGTCTAGAGGAGCTCCTCCGACAAGCAAATATCTTGCAAGGAAACAGCATATCCTTTGGCAAGCTGCTAGCCGAGAGTGCTACAAACCTCAAAATCATTGCACTTGTAAGTTTTATTTGCCTTATGTATTTCATATGAGTATCCCACTGTAGCCCCCGAGGATGTAGACGAAAAACCATAGGTCTTTGCGTCTAGATGCTGTAAGAGTGACTAAGCTAGAAAACTTCTCACTATAGCCCCCAAGCAGTTAGGTGAAATGAACTATTCCGGCTAGATGCTTTAAGAGTAGCATACATAGTGTTTGTAAATTTCAATACTGTATCCCCCAAGCCTCTAGTTGTAACTGAATTAGTTCCGACTAGATGCTTAAAGAAAAGCTAAGCATATATCCGAGTTAAAAAAACTTTATACTGTAGCCCCCAAGCTTCTAGTTGTAACTGAATTAGTTCCGACTAAATGCTTTAAAGGAAATCTAAGCATATTGTTAAGTTAAAAAACTCTCGTTGTAGCCCCCGAGCGTCTAGGTGGAAAATTTCTGGCTAGATGCTCCAAGTAGACCAAACAACGTTTAATTTTTCCCTTGTTTCCACGGAACGAGAATGCTCGAAGGGGCATGGCCAACGACAAGTATCAGAAGATGCGCGCAGACTTGGAAGCTGAAAAGAGTAAATCTGCCTTCTTGAAGGAACAGATCACCAAGAGCAAGCGTCTGTTTTATTTTTCGCATTTCGACTTGGTTTTGTGCTCTTATTCTCCGAGTAATCACTGTGTACTTTGATTTCTCCGACTTTGTAGAATATGTTGCCAAGGCCAAGGACATTGTTGAGCAATCCAAGCACATTCAGCAGCTGGATAGAGAGAACAAAATCCTTAAGGAGGATAGGAAGGACATGCTGAAAATGCATGAAGAATCCATGAAAGTCCTGCAGGACTCCGCCTCCGAGGAGATCAACCGCTTGAAGGAGGAGATCTCAATCCTAAGAGATCAGAAGAAAGCTGCTGATGAGCAGAATGAGCGCCATCATGAGGCATACAAGCTCCTCCAACAAGAACAGGACTCCTTGGCGGATACCCTGTGGCAAGCTGAGGCCAGCATCTTCAGTAAGTTTTCTCCGCCTTGGATTCATATAGTCTGGGTACTTTAAATTTTTGAACACATGTGTTCCTTGTCGGAATTTGCAGCTCCTATGGGTTTAACCCGTTCGCCTCCTCCAGCCAAGGAATGCATGGTTCTTGTCGGCAACTTCATCAACACCGCCATCACGCAAGCCAAAGAGATCGCCAAGCCCCTCCAAATTAATATCAAGGCGTCGGACTCCGTGGCGAAGTACTCAGAGATTCTCCGCTGATCCCCCGAGCGTATCACAAGCTGGAAAGCTTCATGTGCACGGGCTAGCGCAAGGATGGCACTGTCCATGGTGAAGGCACACTACGAAGATGCCGACATCGACACGGTGACCTCTGGCATTTCCGACGTAGACGACGAAGGCAAAGAGATTAACCATGAAGCGATCTTGTCGTCGCTCGCAGGCTATGACACGAGAGTTGCCGAGTTGGTCGATGTCAACGTCTTCGTATCAATGAACACCATCGATAGCGGCAACCAGATCTCCTCTGAATCCCTTCACACCGCCGACTTCGAGGCTGGTTCTCCTGCTGCTGTTGACGCTGCTTCCAAGTCACCTGCGCCAAAGGAATGAAAACCAATCTTGTAATATTTGTTTCACCTTTGATGCGTATGCGGAAAAAAATTATTTATGTAACTTAAGGCGGAAAACAATGTTGTATGTCCTGCTACTTAATAATCAGTTTCCAGCATGTATATATTTTTTAAGCAAGTGCTGGCTTATCCAATAATGTGGTTCTTATGCTTGACTTTTCGTGAGTCGGAAGACTCGTTGTCGGAACCATGCGCTCAGGTGATGATGCCCAATGGCACCATCAATAATCTAAGCACAAAATCGCCGACAATAAGTGCCAAAAGTCACTACTCCATAATCCACATAAAAACGACAAAGAATGTGTAGACTAGAAAACTTAAGCTAACGCTCGTAGGCGGAATTTTCACAAGTGCAATCGCAAAACTTGTGCATAAAGGTTTTACATGATCCAAAAATGAACACTAAAGGAGGTAAAAGACTCAGAAATATGAGTGAACCAGAGAGATTTATTTCATTGATCATATAAGAGGTACACTATTAGATAAAAAATGCTAAGTGTAAAAAGGACGTAGCTGTGCTATGTTCCATGGCCGATCAAGCTCCGGGTAGTCATCATCCGGGTTATGTCGCTTATGCTTATGATCCTCGTTGGGTCTATCCTTCAGTTCATGATTGTCAACGAGGTAGTAAGACCTATTAAGCAGCGCCTTGCTTATGATGAAAGGTCCTTCCCATGGCGGGGATAATTTGTGTGACTTCTTCTGCTTAAGCTGGAGCACCAAATCCCCCTCTTTAAACGAGCGATGCCGAACGCAGCGACTATGGTAGCTGCGTAGCTTCTGCTGGTAGATGGCGGATCTTTGGCATGACAAAACGTGATCCTCCTCGAGAAGGTCCACATCTAGGCGTCTGGATTCTTCAGCGTCATCTTCATCGTAGGCGGCAACCCTTGGTGCATCGTGAAGTATGTCGGAAGGTAGGATGGCTTCTGCTCCATATACCATGAAGTAAGGGGTGTAGCCGGTGGATCTGTTGGGTGTAGTTCATAAACTCCACATAACAGATGGTAATTCTTCCGCCCAGGCTCCAGCTGCTCTATGTAGCGGTGCCTCAAGACGTGGCTTGATCCCCTGCAGAATTAATCCATTGGCCCGCTCAACCTGACCATTGGATTGTGGGTGTGCCATAGATGCAAGGTCAAGTCGGATGCCCTTCTCCCAACAATAAGCCTCCACTTCTCCGAGTGACAAGTTGCTGCCATTGTCGGTGATAATGCTATGTGGGAGACCAAATCTCACCACTAGATCCCGGACAAACACGAGGCGGTTGCCCCATCAAGCTTTCTAATGGGTTTAGCTTCTATCCATTTAGTGAATTTATCAACTGCTAATAGCAGATGTGTAAACCCACATGGTGCCATTTGCAACGGTCCCACCATGTCTAGCCCCAGCACGCAAAGCGGCCAAGTTATTGGTATTGTTCGCAATTCTTCAGCAGGAACATGTGGTTGTCGGGCATATCTTGGCATCCCATGCATGTCTCAACCAGCTTGTCGGTTCCGCCGTCAGCCAGAATCCAATCTTGCCGGAAGGCTTTCGCGACCAACGATCGAGGAGTGGCGTGATGCCCGCAATCTTCGAGATGGATTTCGCGTAGGATTTCCATACCTTCTAGCTGAGAAACACACCTTAGGTATACACCAGTAGTGCTCCTTTTGTAGAGTTGCCCATTGATTATGGTATAACCCTTTGCTCGTCGTACTATTTGCCGTCTTTCGACCTCGTCGTCGGGCAAAGTTCCGTGTTCAAGATATTTCATGAAAGGTTTTGTCCAAGCCGGAGGGACCTTTGCCACCATGTTGACGAAAGAGTCAGCCCTATCCGGGTTGTCGATGTCGGCTCCCTTCACAGATGGTGTGCGCAGATGATCTAGGAAAACTCCTGGAGGAATTCGTTTGCGCCCTGATCCAAGCTTAGATAGAATATTAGCCGCCTCGTTTTGCTCCCTAGGTACATACTTGACTTCGTAGCCCAAGAAGCACTTGGCTATCTCGTCCACTTCGTCTCGATATGCCTCCATCATAGGGTTCCGCGCATTCCAGGTGCCAGCCACCTGCTGGGCAACCAAGTCGGAATCTCCACAGCAAACTATGCGCTTGATGCCAATATCCTTGGCTACACGTAGTCCGTGAATGAGTGCTTCATACTCCGCCATGTTGTTTGTAGCCTCGAAGTGGATTTGCAGAACGTAGTGTAGCTTGTCTCCTGTTGGTGACTGTAGCAATACACCAGCCCCCGAGCCGTTGAGCAGTTTTGATCCGTCAAAGTGCATCACCCGGTACTCTGGTTCCGGCAACGGAGTAGCATCTGGCATCTCCGTCCAATATGCAACAAAATCCGCCAAGGCTTGTGACTTGATAGCGTCGCATCTCTTGTAGGTAATCTCGAAGGCGGCAAGTTCAATGCCCCACTTCGCGACCCTTCCCGTAGCGTCGTTGTTGTTGATAATGTCGGACAATGGAGTCTTGCTCACCACTGTGATTGGGTGCTCCTGAAACTAATGCCTCAGCTTCCGAGAAGCAAGGAATACTCCATAAGCTATCTTCTAGTAGTGCGGGTAACGCTGCATGGACTCTGTCAAGACCTCGCTTACATAGTAAACTGGTTGTTGAACTCCGTGCTCATAGCCTGATTCCTTCCTCTCTACCACGACGACGATGTTGATTACCCGGTTGGTTGCCGCCATGTAAATTAACAGGGGCTCGCCAGGCTCGGGTGCTGCAAGGATGGGCGCTGAGGAAAGAGTCTCCTTGAGCTGATTCAATGCTGCATCTGCATCGTCTGTCCACGTGAATTTGTCCGCCTTCTTCAGCGACTTGTATAGTGGCAGAGCCTTCTCTCCAAGTCGGCTGACGAACCGACTAACTGCTGCAACACAACCTGTTAGTCGTTGAATGTCCTTTAGGCATGTCGGACGGTTAATGTTTAAGATAGCCTTGATTTTCTCCAGGTTGACCTTGATTCCACGCTGGGAAACGATGAAACCCAACAATTTGCTGGCCGGACCCCCGAAGACACACTTCTTAGGGTTAAGCATCATGTTGTATTTCCGGAGATTATCAAAGGTTTGTTTTAAGTCGGAGATTAAGTCATTTGACTTTTTAGACATCACCGCGATATCGTCCACATAGGCGTGAATGTTCCGACCAATTTGGTCGTGAAGGCAACGTTGCATTGTCCGCTGGTACGTAGCACCTGTGTTTTGCAGCCCAAAGGGCATCGTAACATAGCAAAACGTGTCGTATGGGGTAGTGAATGAAGTGGCCAATTGGTCCGACTTCCTCATCTTGATCTGGTGGTATCCTGAGTATGCATCGAGAAAACACAAAAGCTCTGAGCCAGCTGTCGAGTCAATGACTTGGTCAATGCGAGGCAAAGCAAACGGATCTTTGGGACATGCTTTGTTCAAGCCGGTGTAATCAACGCGCATTCTTAATTCATTGGTTCTTTTTTTGGGACAAGTATAGGATTGGCCATCCATTGGGTGTGAAGGACTTATCGGATAAAACTAGCCTTAAGTAACCTAGCTATCTCTTTGCCAATAGCGCGTCTCTTCTCATCTCCAAAGCGTCGTAGAGGTTGCTTCACTGGTTTGGATTTTGGGTCAATTTTTAAGATGTGCTTGGCAAGTTCCCTAGGTACACCTTTCATGTCGGCAGGTTGCCAGGCAAAGATGTCCCTATTCTCACGGAGGAACTCGACGAGCGTGCTTTCCTATTTGGGATCCAGGTTCGTCCCAATGGCGGTGGTCTTGGAGGCATCACCTACCACAAGTTCTACCGGCTTGGTCTCGATGGCGACCTTGAACGCAGGAGCGGAGTCGGAGATTTGCTTCTTCAACGCGGGCATCTCTGAATTATCGACCTTGCTCTGGATCTCTTTGAATTCTTCGCTATAGATGACAGCTTCCGTGGAGGCTGCTTCGTTAATCTCGCAGTCCCTTGCCTTGGTAAAGCTTCCAGATATGGTGATGACACCGTTTGGTCGGGGTATCTTGAGTTTGCTGTAGACGAAGCATGGCTTGGCCATGAACGTGTGGAATATGTCGCGGCCGAATATGACGTGGTACACGCTCTTGAAGGGGACCACCTCAAAGGTCATGCGTTCTTGGCGGTAATTATTAACATCACCAAAAGCGACCTGAAGTGTTATGCACCCAAGGGACCGAGCCTCCCGACCAGGAACTACTCCATGGAAGATGGTGTTGGTCCTCCTTAGGTTTGCCTCCATCAAGTTCATCTTCTGCAGTGTATCCAGGTACATGATGTTGATGCTGCTTCCACTATCCACCATGCATTTGGTGAACTCCACGCCGTCAATCAGGGGGTTGATGACCATGGCGTATTGGTTCTCCGTAGGGATGAGGTCTGGGTGGTCCGTCCTGTCCCAAGTTATTGGAACCTCCGACCAGCGCAGGTACTGGGGAACTGGGGGTAGGGTAGCCATCAGGATCCTCAGAGAGGTCTTCTGTTGTCGGGTGGTGGGGGTGCCCAGGAAAGTGTGGTAGACTGGTGCCTTCTTTGCGAAGGGGTTCTTGCCCTTGTCGTCGCTCTTGGCGGCGTGCTTGGGGTCAACATCCTCGTCCATGTCACTTGAGTCCTTGGATTCCTCCTCCTTCTTCTTCCCCTTGCCCTTGCCTCGCGGTCTGTTCTTCCGACTTTGCTTGTAGCCAGACTCCGGGTCTTCCTTGAGGTCGTTGACGAACTTGCAGTGTCGATTGGTATGGGTGGCTTTGTCGTTGGCATCGAGGTGTACGAGGCACGGCATATCGCGCTACTCCTCGTAAGTTTGGGGAACGCGGAGTGGTGCCGAGGTAGTTTTACTTCCTCGTTGCTACCCACGACCAGCTCCCCGTCCTCGGCAACGTTGTCCGCCATCACCTCGTCCTGCAAAAGTCATAGCGACCATGTCGGTAGATTGCTTTTCTTCTGGAGCGGTTTTTCCCTTTGTACTGTTGTTCCTCCGAGCTTGAGTTGGAACGACCGTTGCCGGCAAAGAGCCGCGAGCATCGTCGTCGGCATCTGCGAACTCACTGGCCAACTGGATCATCCGATTCAAGTCAAGCTGGTGATTGTCCTGCAAGCGCATCAGCTTATGTCGGAGCAACGTGCCCCTTTCCAACCCGTCGATGAAGGCGGCCATGGCAGTCTGAGCATGCACCCCTGCGCAGGAATTCTTCATATCCAGCCAGCGGGAGAGGTAGGCACGAGATGTCTCGTCTTTTTCTTGCACGCACCGCTGTAGATCACCAACAGTGCAGGGACGCTTGTATGTACCCTCAAAGTTCTTGGTGAACGCTTCTTGCATGTCCAACCAAATGTAGATGGATTTCTCCGGCAAATCATTGATCCATTTAAGGGCCGTGCCCGCCAACATTAATGGGAGGTACTTGACGGCGATGTTGGGGTTGCCTCCGGCAATCTCCACCGCGTTGTCGTAGTCCTACAACCATGTGGCTGGTTTGGCGGTGCCGTCATAGGGCTTGATGGTCTTGTTAATCCGGAAACCTTTAGGGTAAGTTGCGGACCGTATTGCAGGTCCAAAGCAACGTGGTCCCAGGTATGGTCCATCCCGGGCCTCGTGGATCTTATCGATCCGTGAACGTGCATCGTATGGCTCCGGGTTCTTCTTCTTGTCAACAGGGGATGGGCTCCGTGAACGACGCGGGCCTCCTCCGTCATGGTGACTGCTAGGTGGCGACGGAGGAGGAGGTGGCGGTGGGTTTGCCTTCTTGTTGTTACCCTCCTGTGATGAAGGGTTTCGCGGCATAGTAAATCAAAATTTTCTACGGATGCGAACAGAGGGAAGCCAAGATCTAATCTAGGAGATGCAAACAACGAGAGATATTGGGTTAGATCTTCATACCCTTGAAGATTCAAGACGTGAGCGTTAAATGAACGTGGGTGATGTAGTCGCTTCTCCTCCTCGCGATCCGATCCGATCTAGCACCACAAGTGGCGATGCCTCCGTGAGATGCACACGCGGCGGCACTGACTCCTCCTTCCTTGGTCCAGCAAGTATGGTGGAGAGATGGGTTGGATCTACAACATGACGGCGTGGTGTATATGGTGGAGAATTTCTGCAGCAGGGCTTCGCCTACAAGCAGTCGGGAGGGAGAGAGGAGGGCAGCAGGGCGGCTAGGGTTGGAGGGGAAGGTGTAGGGGGTTGGTGCACCCCCAGCCCTCTATATATAGAGGAGTGGGCGCAGCCCTAGCCCCTCCCCCAAGCCAAGTCCGGCGGCCCCAAGGAGGAAGAGTGGGGGGCAAGGAAACCCCCCTTCTAGAAGCTCTATCTAGAGTTTAAACCTCTCTTGGCCGGCTGGGCCCTATGGGGCCTTGTGCCCCTGGCCCAATGCGGACAGGGCACTCCCTCATAGGCCCATGCCCCCTCCCGGAAGGTGGGGCCACGTTGGTCCCCTTCCGGAAGGTTCTAGAAGCTTCCGGTACAATACCGATTAACCCGGAACAATTCCGAACTCCAAAAAACTGCACTGCCTTATATGAATCTTATTCTCCGGACCACTCCGGAACCTCTCATGATGTCCCGGATCCCATCCGAGACTCCGAACAAAAACTCATAAACCAATTATCCAATCTATCCTAGCGTCGAGACACGTTAAGTGTGTGACCCTGCGGGTTCGAGAATATGCAGACATGATCTTTTATCAATAATCAACAGCGGGGTCTGGAAACCCATATTGACTCCCACACATTCATCGATGATCATATCGGATGAACCACGATGTTAGGATTCAATCAATCCCATATATATATTCCCTTTGTCTCGCGATATTTTACTTGCCCGAGATTTGATCGTCGGTACCGTCATACCTAGTTCAATCTCGTTCACAGCAAGTACTTTACTCGTTCCATAATCCGATATCACTTTGTGATTAACTCCTTAACCACATGCTTGCAAGCGGTGTTGATATCGATTACAGAGTGGGCCCGAAGTATATCTCTCCGACTTGGGAGGGACAAATCCCATCTCGATACATACAACCCAACAGATACTTTCCGATCACCTGAGAGACACCTCTATGATCACCCTCTCATAGGATGACGTTTGATGACCTCAAAGCTTTCTTCCGATACCAGGGAGTTGTATTATCTCATGGTCTAAGGAATACAATATTTGACATAAGAAAAGCTTCGCAAAGACGAACACGATGACACGATCTAATTGCTTCGCTTAGTTTGGTCATCCACCATATCATTCTCCCAATGATATGATCTCATTATTAATTGACAACTCATGTCCATGGTTAGGAAACCTTAACCATCATTAATCAATGAGCTAGTCCTTAGAGGCGTACTAGGGACACGGTGTTGTTCACAAACCACACAAGTATTAAAGTTTCCGTTTAATACAATTCTAGCATGGAATATAAACATTATCATGAACAAGAATTATAATAGTAACATCTTTATTATTGCCTCTAGGGCATAATTCCAACAGTCTCCCACTTGCACTAGAGTCAATAATCTAGTTTGCATCTGGCAACAATCTCACACCCATGGCACTGAGGTTCTGATCATGTTTTACACGTGGAAGAGGTTTAGTCAATGGATCTGCGACATTCAGATCTGTATGTACTTTGCTAATCTTCGGATCTCCATCGCTATATAATCTCGGATTATATGAAACTTATGTTGATATGCTTGGTCTTTGGATGATATCTTGGTTCCTTAGCGAGTGCTATGGCGCGATGTTGTCACACAATATCTCCAAGGGTCCAATGCACTTGGCACCACACCAAGCTCGATGATGAAGTTTCGATCCAAACTCCTTCACTTGACGCTTCGGCAGCCATGTATTCCGCTTCTCGTAGATCCGCGATCACGCTTTGCTTGCAGCTTCTCCAGCTCCACAGCTCCTCCATTCAAAATATACACGTATCCTGTCGAGATTTAGAATCATCCTTGTTGTCGAAACTAGCGTCGACGTAACCTTTTACGACGATTTGTTCATCACCCCATAGACTAAGAACATTTCTTTAGTCCTATTTAGGTACTTTAGGATGTTCTTCACGGGCTCGATGTTCCACTGGATCACTTTGATATCTGCTCGTCAAACTAAGAGCATTGGACACATCCGGTCTAGTACACAAGATGGCATACATGATAGAACCTATGGCCGAGGCATAAGGCACTTTGCTCATAGCTTCCCTATCATTTACCGTAGTGGACCTTCGAGCCTTGCTCAATATCTTACACGACAACATAGGCACCAAACCTTTCTTTGCCTTATCCATTCGAACCTTTTAGAACTTTGTCTAGGTATGTACTCCGCTTAAAGCTATCAAAGCGTCTTTGTCTATCTCTATAGATTTTGATGCCCAATATATAAGCTTCACCTAGGTCTTTCATTGAAAAACACTTGTTCAAATAACTCTTCACATCGTTAAGCATGTTAATGTCATTTCCAATAATCAATATGTCATCCACATATAGTACCAGAAACGTCACCGAGCTCCCACTCACTTTCTTGTAGATGCAAGCTTCGTAGCAATTTGGAACAAATCCAAAGCTCTTGATCACTTGATCAAAACGAAGGTTCCAACTCCGAGATGCTTGCTTGATCCATAAATGGAACGCTGAAGTTTGCATACTTTATCGGTATCCTTAGGATCGACAAAACCTTCAGGTTGCATCATATACAACTCTTCATCAATGTTGCCATTGAGGAACGCAGTCTTGACATCCATCTGCCATATTTCATAATCATGAAACGCAACAATTGCTAATAAAATCCGAATGGACTTAAACATCGCTACGGGAGAGAAAGTCGCATCGTAGTCAACACCTTGAACTTGTCGAAAACCTTTCGCGACAAGACGTGCTTTATAGACGGTAACATTACCATCCGTCCGCTTTCTTCTTGAAGATCCATTTGCACTCAACGGCCTTTCGGTCGCTAGGAGGGTCCACCAAAGTCCATACTTGGTTTTATTATGGATCCCAATTGGATTTCATGGCTTCTAGCCATTTCTCGAGTCTGGGCTCATCATCGCTTCCTCATAGTTCGTAGGTTCACTATCTTCTACCAACAAGACACCAAGACAGGTTGCCGTACCACTCGGGGGCACGCGACCTTGTCGACCTGCGACGCTCGATGCAGATCGTCCAGCTTCATGATCCTTGTCATTAGCTTCCTCTATTGTTGGTGCAGGCAGCACTGGAACAATTTCAGGTGCTTCGCTACTCTCCAATTCAAGAGAAGGTTCAATAACCTCGTCTAGCTCTACTTTCCTCCCACTCACTTCTTTCGAGAGAAACTCCTTCTCAAGAAAGGAACCGTTCTTTGCGACAAACACTTTGCCTTCGGTTCTATGATAGAAGGTATACCCAATAGTTTCCTTAGGGTATCCTATGAAGACGCATTTCTCTGCTTTGGGTTCGAGCTTGTCCGGCATCAACTTCTTGACGTAAGCTTCGCATCCCCAAACTTTAAGAAACGACAACTTAGGTTTAGCACCAAACCACAGTTCATACGGTGTCGTCTCAACGGATTTAGATGGAGCCCTATTTAAAGTGAATGCAGCGGTTTCTAATGCATAACCCCAAAATGATAACGGCAAATCAGTAAGAGACATCATCGATCGGACCATATCTAATAGGGTTCGATTCCGGCGTTCAGACACACCATTGCGCTGTGGTGTTCCGGGTGGCGTGAGTTGCGAAACAATTCCGCCTGCTTTAACTTGCTTGAGAAAATCATAACTCAAATATTCGCCCCCACGATCAGATCGTAGAAACTTAATCTTTCTGTTACGATGGTTCTCCACTTCATTCTGAAATTCCTTGAACTTTTCAAATGTTTCAGATTTATGTTTCATTAAATAGATATACCCATATCTACTTAAGTCATCGGTAAAAGTGAGAAAATAGCGATATCCACCAAGGTCGAAACACTCATCGGTCCGCATACATCGGTATGTATGATTTCCAACAAGTCTGTTGCTCGCTCCATCATACCGGAGAACGGGGTTTTGATCATCTTGCCCATGAGGCATGGTTCGCATGTGTCAAATGATTCAAAATCAAGAGAATCCAAAAGTCCATCAGAATGGAGTTTCTTCATACGCTTTACACCAATATGACCTAGACGACAGTGCCACAAATAAGTAGTATTATCACTATCTACTTTGCATCTCTTAGCCTCAATGTTATGGATGTGTGTTTCATCCCTTTCGAGATTTAGAAGAAATAAACCATTCAAAATAGGTGCATGACCATAAAAGATGTTACTCATATAAATATAACAACCATTATTCTCCGATTTAAATAAATAACCGTCTTGCAATAAACAAGATCCAGAAATAATGTTCATGCTCAACGCAGGCACATAATAACATTTATTAAGGTTTAAAACTAATCCCGAAGGTAAAACTAAGAAGATCGTGCTGACGGCCATCACATCAACTCTTGATCCGTTGCCAACGCGCATCGTCACCTCATCCCTCGCAAGCCGCCGTCTATTCCGTAGCTCCTATTTCGAGTTACAAATATTAGCAAGACCGTATCAAATACCCGTGCAATACAAGGGCTAGTAAGGAAAACATCAATAACATGTATATCAAATATACCTTTGATGGTGCCACCTTCTTGTCCGCTAAGTACTTGGACGATTATGCCCAAAGACCCTTGTCCTTGCAATAGAAGCACTTAATGTCTGGCTTGGGACCAGACCTGAGCTTCTTCTCAGCAGGGGCATTGCGCTTGCCGCCGCCCTTCTTGAAGGGCTTCTTTGCTCCCTTACCTTTCTTAAAGGTGGGCTTGTTGACCATCAACACATGATTATCCTTTTTGATGTCCACTTCCGCGGCCTTCAGCTTTGTGAAGAGCTCGGTGATCGTATCAGTGGAACCAATCTGATTGTGAGTCACTACAAAACTTTTGTAGCTGGGAGGGAGTGATTGCAGAACCCTGTCAATCTTGAGCTCCTCTGCAATTGTGCATTCCGCTTGCTCAAGGCGTTGAGTGTAGCCGTCATCTTAATGGCGTGCTCACGGAACTCCCTTCCTCCATCTTGCGGTTAAAGAACTTCTCAGAGATCTCATATCTCTCGAACGGGCTGAGTCCAAACATGGTTTTCAGCTCTTCGAGAATCTCAAAGGGCCCGGGATAGTCTTCAAAACGATTTTGAAGTTCCGGTTCCATAGCAAACAACATGGTGCTCTTAATCACACCATAATCATCTTTGCGCGACTGATAGACAGCTTTCTCATCAGCCGGCGCAGTTGCAGCAGGGGGTCACCTAACGCTTTCCCAAGGACATAGTCCTTTTGTCCGCCAGATAGAATGATTCTTAGATTGCGGAACCAATTGGTGAAGTTAGACCCATTGTTTCTAAGCTTTTCCTTCTCAGC
The DNA here is from genome assembly GCA_023614405.1 of Avena insularis. Taxonomy (NCBI): domain Eukaryota; kingdom Viridiplantae; phylum Streptophyta; class Magnoliopsida; order Poales; family Poaceae; genus Avena; species Avena insularis. Next base: position 330,760,520 of record CM042693.1, read on the forward strand.
AAAAACGTTGAAGTTGAAGTTGGACTTAGCCATTTGATCTACAATATTTGCAAGTACAAATTAGACTATGTTCATGATAACTAGTTCAACTTTTAATCAAATTACTAGATGAACTCCCACTAAATTCAACATCCCTCAAGTTGTTTAGTGAACACGATCCAAATTCACCACACCTAATCCGATCTTCACGAGAAGAGATGTGGTTTCAATGGTGGACAACAAAGTGTCGATCATATCATTCATATGAATCATGCTTAACCTTTCGGTTCATGTGTTCCGAGGCCATGTCTGTACATGCTAGGCTCGTCAAGTTAGACCCAAGTATTTCCGCGTGTGCAAAACTGGCTTGCACCCGTTGTATGTGAGCGTAGAGTCTATAGCACCCGATCATCACGTGATGCTTGGACACGACGAACTTTCGCAACGGTGCATACTTGGGGAGAACACAATTTTTATCTTGATCTTTAAGTGAGGAATCATCTTATAATGCTACCGTCGCGATCTAAGCATAATAAGATACATAAAAGGATAAACATCACATGCATATAACTTTATGTGACATGGTATAGCCAATCTTTGCGCAATGATCTCCATCTTGTGCGTTAAGCATGATCTCCATCACTCCACCATGATTGCCTCCACCACGAATAGCAACTACAACTATTGCTAACTACTTAGCGATAAAGTAAAGCTATTACATGGCGTATAAGAAGTTGACTCGCAGGTCATACACAATTATAAAGACAACCATATGGCTCCTGCCGGTTGTGTACTCATCGACATGCAAGTCGTGAAACATTACAAAACATGATCATCGCATATAATATACACATCACATCTTGGGCCATACCATATCACAGAAAACACTCCCTGCAAAAACAAGTTAGACGCCTCTACTTTGTTGTTGCATGTTTTACGCGGCTTATGGGAGTAGATGGTAAGAACGATTCTTACCTACGAAAAGCCACAACGGTGATATTATGGTTGCCAAACTCCGGTGTTAATCCCATGACAACTACAGTGAGAGAAACTGACATCCACCAGACGCATGTGTGGAACAAGCCACACGTCAAGTGCGGAGCCGGTCTCGCGAGCGACGTCGCGTAAGGTTGGCCTGGACCGCTTCAATCTCACTATCCTGCGTCATAAGAAGAACACAAACAAGAGGCTTGCAACAGAAAACATCAACGCCCGCAACAACCATGTTGCGTTCTACTCGTGAAACACATCTACGCATAGATCTAGCTCTGATACCACTGAAGGGTTTCGCGGCATAGTAAATCAAAAATTTCTACGGATGCGAACAGAGGGAAGCCAAGATCTAATCTAGGAGATGCAAACAACGAGAGAGATTGGGTTAGATCTTCACACCCTTGAAGATTACGACATGAACGTTAAATCGGAACGTGGGTGATGTAGTCGTACTCGCTTCTCCTCCTCGCGATCCGATCCGATCTAGCACCACAAGTGGCGATGCCTCCGTGAGATGCACACGTGCGGCACCTCGACGTCTCCTCCTTCCTTGGTCCAGCAAGTATGGTGTAGAGATGGGTTGGATCTACAACACGACGGCGTGGTGTATATGGTGGAGAATTTCTGCAGCAGGGCTTCGCCTACAAGCAGTCGGGAGGGAGAGAGGAGGGTAGCAGGGCGGCTAGGGTTGGAGGGGAAGGTGTAGGGGGTTGGTGCGCCCCCCAGCCCTAGTGTAGGGTTTCATAGCATGGAAAACAAAAAATTTCTACCGCATACAAACAAACAAGCCAAGATCTATCTACTAGATTGTAGCAACGAGTCGATGGAATAACTCACCCTTGAAGATTCCAAAGTGTTTAACGAGAGCGGATTCTCGTGGATGATGTAGTCATACTCTTCCCGATCTCAAGATCGCGTAGACGATCCTTCCGGCGTGTTCCTAAGGCGCTTCAATGATCACATCGCTACGATTCGGAAGACCTTCCTCTCCCTTGTTCCAGCAGGAAGCGGAGGTTGTATCACTCTCCTCGCGATCCCGGTAGCACAACGGCGTGGTACCGGAAGTAGAGGGGAGATCTCGCAGGGCTTCGCCTTAAGCCGGAGCGAGTATGGTGGAGTATGAGAGAGTCCCTCGACGATCTAGGGTTTAGACACACCGAGGAGGGGCTAGTGCCGGCGGCTAGGGTTTCACCTAGGTGGCAGCGGCGAGTGCCCTAGGGCCGGCAGCGGCTTGGAGGCGGCGGCGGCTTGGTACTAGGGTTTGGAGGAGAGGATCTTGTGTGTCTCTAGGAGAGAGCCCTGCCCCTCCTTATATAGGTGGAGGGGCCGGCCGGCCAAGGGAGGAGAAGTCCCTCCCCAACTCGGCTTGGGTGGGCGCCGCCGGTTGGAGGAGGGAACTCCTCCCCAACTCGGTTCCCCCCTCCTCCTCTTTTCCTCTTTCCAAATTTAGCCGTTTGACTTTTCAAACTAGCTGTTTGACTTTTCAAACTAGGATTTGAATTAATCCTTTATTTGGTTCAGCGATGACACTTAGTACATGATGCAATCATACCAACTTGATACAACACATTCATGTACCCTTCCTCCGGTCTTAGGACATTCCGAACATTCTAGAACATTCCGATGAAAACACGGAACCATTCCCCAACTCCGAAACGGGACTTTCCTTATATGAATCTTATTCTCCGGACCATTCCGGATCTCCTCGTGATATCCCGAATCCCATTCGAGACTCCGAACAACATTCGGTCTCCTTCTCATCATTCCATAACTACTCAAACAACGTCGAATCCTTAAGTGTGTCTCCCTACGATTCGTGAATTATGCGGACATGATCGAGACACTTCTCCGAACAATAACCAATAGAGGAATCTGGAAATTCATATGGCTCCCACATATTTCTACGATTACTTTGCGATCGAATGAACCACTTACATACGACATCAATTTCCCTTTGTCTCACGATAGTTTACTTATCCGAGGTTATGATCGTCGGTATCTCTGCATACCTAGTTCAACCTCGTTACCGATAAGTACTCTTTTCTCGTTCCCGTGATATGTGATCCCTTGTGAGCCAGTCACATTCTTGCAAGCTAATTGGATGACATTTCACCGAGAGGGCCCAGAGTATATCTATCCGTCATATGGATGGACAAATCCCACTCTTGATATATGTGTTTCAACCAATACTTTCCGAACACTCAATGCCACCTTTATAGCCACCCAGTTACGATGTGGTGTTTGATGTCATCAAAGCATCCATCCGGTAAAGGTGATATGCATGATCTCATGGTCGAAGGAATCAGATTACTATGTATCAGAAAGCATATAGCAATTGAACTATTAAAATGACTTGATCTCTATGCTACGCTTATCTATAGGACTATGTCCATCATATCATTCTCCTAACGATATGATCTTGTTGTTAATAACATCTCAATGTTCATGATAGGGAAACCACAATCATCCATTAACCAACAAGCTAGTATTATATAGAGGCTTTACTAGGGACTTCAATTTAAGTTTACAAATCACACAAGTATTAATGTTTCCTTGTTAATACTATTATAGCATGAATGTAAACATTTATCATAAACACAAAGATATAATAATAACTACATTTATTATTGCCTCTAGGGCATATCTCCAACAGTCTCCCACTTGCACTAGAGTCATCTAATCTAGATTACATGGTAATATACCGAACACCCATGGCAGTTTGGTGTTGGTTATGTTTTGCCCTCGGGAGAGGTTTAGTCAACGGATCCGCCACATTCAGATCTGTGTGTACTTTGCAAATCTTTATATCCCCATCTTGGATATGTTCTCGAATAGCGTGAAAAACGTAGCTTGATATGCTTCAGCTTCTTGTGTGACCTTGGTTCTTGCGCATTGGCTATGGCGCCCATGTTATCACAGTAGATAGACATTGGATCCAGCGCACTAGGAACCACACCTAGCTCTGTAATGAACTCTTTCATCCATATCGCTTCTTGTGAAGCCTCCGAAGCAGCCATGTATTCCGATTCAGTTGAAGATCTCGCCACAACGCTTTGCTTTGCACTCCTCCAGCTAACTGCTGCACTATTCAAAATAAATACGTATCCAGATTGTGATTTAGAATCATCCGGATCGGTGTTCCAACTAGCATCGATGTAACCATTAACAACGAGCTGTTCATCACCTCCATAAGAAAGAACCATATCCTTAGTTCTTCTCAAGTACTTAAGGATGTTTTTGACCGTTGTCCAATGATCCACTCCTGGATCACTTTGATATCTGCTAGTTAAACTAACAACATATGCAATGTCGGGTCTAGTACATAGCATAGCATACATTAGAGATCCTATGGCTGAGGCATAGGGAGTCTTACTCATCCTTTCTCTATCTTCTGCTGATGTCGGACTTTGAGTTTTACTCAAGGTCGTGATTAGCAACATCGGCAAGAACCCTTTCTTGCTATCTTCCATTCCAAACCTATTTAGAACTTTGTCCAAATATGTACTTTGTGACAATGATATTTGGCGTTTCGATCTATCTCTATAAATCTTTATGCCTAATATGTAAGCTGCTTCGCCAAGATCCTTCATTGAAAAACTATTCCTTGACACTATTAAGAAGGTCTATATCATTCCCAATCAATAATATGTCATCCACATATAGTATTAAGAATGCTACAGAGGTCCCACTCACTTTCTTGTAAATACAAGCTTCTCCATAAGTTTGTATAAAACCAAAACTTTTGATCACCTTATCAAAACGTTGATTCCAACTTCGGGATGCTTGCTTCAATCCATAGATGGACCGTTGAAGTTTGCATACCTTGTTAGCATCTTTAGGATCAACAAAACCTTTGGGTTGCATCATATACAACTCTTCATCAATGTCTCCATTGAGAAATGCTGTTTTGACATCCATCTGCCATATCTCATAATCGTAATATGCAGCGATTGCTAACATAATCCTCACAGACTTTAGCTTCGCTACTGGTGAGAAAGTCTCATCGTAGTCAACTCCTTGAATTTGTCGAAACCCTTTTGCGACAAGTCGAGCTTTATAGACAGTAACATTACCATCGGCATCTGTTTTCTTCTTGAAGATCCATTTGTTCTCGACAGCCTTCCGGCCATCCGGTAAGTCCACCAAAGTCCATACTTGGTTTTCGTACATGGATCCAATCTCGGATTTCAAGGCTTCTTGCCATTTATTGGAATCTGGTCTCATCATCGCTTCCTCATATGTCTCGTGGTCATCGATGTTGTCCACCAACATGACACTCATAACGGATCATACCAATGGAGTGGTACGAGTTCTCGTTGACCTGCGAGGGTTCAGAGCAACTTCAACCAAGTTTCATGATCATTATCATTAGCTTCCTCTCTTATTGGTGCAGCACCACAGAACTTCTTCCGCGCTTTCCAATTTCGAGAGAAGGTTCGACAACCTCGTCGAGTTCTACTTTCCTTCCGTCACTTCTTTCGAGAGAAATTCCTTCTCTAGAAAGGATCTATTCTTAACGAAGATTTTGCCTTGGATCTATGATAGAAGGTATACCCAATAGTTTCCTTGGTATCCTATGAAGACGCATTTTTTCGCTTTGGGTTCAAGCTTGTCCGGCTGTAACTTCTTTACGCTAGGGCTTCACCCCAAACTTTAAGGAGCGACAATCTAGGTTTCTTCCCAAACCATAATTCATACGGTGTCGTTTCAACGGATTTAGACGGTGCCCTATTTAAAGTGAATCTGTTTCTAATGCATAACCCCAAAATGATAGCGGTAAATCTAAGTGACATCATAGAACGAACCATATCTAAGAGAGTTCGATTACGGCGTTCGGACACACCATTACGTTGTGGTGTTCCGGCGGTGTCAATCTGAAAGTATTCGCATTTCTTCAAATGCTCGCCAAACTCGTAACTCAGATATTCACCTCCACGATCAGAACGTAGAAATTTAATCTTCTTGTTACGTTGATTCTCTACCTCACTTTGAAATTCCTTAAACTTCTCAAAAGTTTCGGACTTTTGTTTCATGAAATAGATATACCCATATCTACTCAAGTCATCCGTGAAGGTAAGAACATAACGATAACCACCACGCGATGCTACACTCATTGGACCACACATCGGTATGTATGATTTCCAACAAGTCCGTAGCTCGATCCATCATACCGTAAAATGGAGTCTTAGTCATTTTACCCATCGACATGCTTCATCTATCAAGTGATTCAAATCAAGTGATTCAAGAAGTCCATCGGAATGGAGTTTCTTCATACGCTTCACTCCAATGTGACCAAGGCAGCGATTGCCACATATAGGTCGAGTTATCGCTCGATTTCAAACGTTTAGCCTCAATGTTATTGATATGTGTATTTCCACCATCGAGATTCAATAAGAATAGACCATCTAACAAAGGTGCATGTGCATAAAACATATTACTCATATAAATCGAACAACCATTATTCTCGGACTTAAACAAGTAACCGTCTCACAATAAACAAGATCCCGATATAATGTTCATTCTTAACGCAGGCACCAAATAACTATTATTTAAGTATAAAACTAATCCCGATGGTAGATGAAGGGGTAGCGTGCCGACTGCGATCACATCAACCTTTGATCCGTTTCAACGCAGCGCCGTCACCTCGTTCTTCGCTAGCTTCCGTTTATTCTGCAGACTGCTTGAGTTACAAATATGAGCAACCGAACCAGTATCAAATACCCAGGCACTACTACGAGTACTAGTGAGATACACATCAATAACATGTATATGAGATATACCTTTCTTCTTGATGTTGCCGTTCTTCAAATCCGCCAAGTACTTTGGGCAATTCCGCTTCCAGTGACCTTCTCCCTTGTAGTAAAAGCACTCAGTATCAAGCTTAGGTCCAGCCTTGGTCTTCTTCGTCGGCGTGGTAACTTTCTTACCACCCTTCTTGAAGTGTACCGTCTGCTTAGACTTGCCTTTCTTGAATTTGGTGGTCTTATTGACCAACAACACTTGGTGCTCTTTCTTGATCTCCACTTCTGCAGACTTTAACATGGCAAAGAGTTCTGGCAACGTCTTGTTCATGTTTTGCATGTTGTAGTTCATCACAAAGTTCTTATAACTTGGTGGTAGTGATTGGAGGACACGGTAAATCCCCAAAGCATCAGGAATCACAATACCCAAGCTTTGAAGTTTGTTTGTGTGCCCAGACATCTTAAGCGCATGCTCGCTGACGGAGCTGCCCTCTTCCATCTTGCAGTTAAAGAACTTTTCAGAAGCCTCATAGCTTTCAATTGCCGCATGAGTCTCAAAGATCAATTTGAGATCCTCGACAATATCATATGGGTCTGAATTCTCAAACCTTTTCTGAAGCTCCGATTCTAAACCATACAAGATAGCACTGAACTGGAGTACTAAGTCTTCCGAGTGAGGTAAACATTCTTTACTTCATCGGAAGCATCACCGCAGTGGGTCACCCAATGTGCATCCAAAGACATAGGTCAAATTACCATGTGAGGACAATCCTCAAATTGCGGAACCAATCCGCGAAGTTGCTTCCATTGTTTTTCAACTTTTCTTTCTCTAGGAACGCATTAAAATTGATGGTAGGGGCTGCCATTGATCTACAACATATTTGCAATAGCTTAGACTAAGTTTATGACAAATTGAGTTCAAATTAATATTAAAATTAATCTAGGTGAACTCCCACTCAAAACAATATCCCTCACATTGTTTTAGTGATCACACGAACCAAATCCACTACATCAACACCGATCATCACGAGAGTTGATATAGTTTCAATGGCGAACAATCGACATGTTCATCATATCTACTATATGATTCATGCTTTACCTTTCGGTGATCCGTGTTCGAGACCATGTGCATACATGCTAGGCTCGTCAAGATCAAACCTTAGTTTCCGCATGAGCAAATCTGGCTTGCTCACGTTGTATACACTTGCGGAATCTAACACACCCGATCATCACGTGGTGCTTCGAAACAACAAGCTTTAGCAACGGTGCTAACTAAGGGTGAACACTTTATGACTTGAAATTCATGTGCATGAGGGATCATCTTATAATGCTACCGTTGTCTACTAAGCAATACAAGATGCATAAAGGATTAACATCACATGCAATTCATAATATGTGATATGATATGGCCTTTCTTCTTTGTGCTTCCGATCTCCATCTTCTAGCACGAACATGATCTTCATCATCACCGGCATTGCATCAAGGTCAATGACGCTTCTCCATGGTTGTCGTCCACCGGCTTCAACTATTACAACTACTTTGAATAGACACGCGGGTCTTAACATAAATTAAAGACAACCATATGGCTCCTGCCGGTTGCCAACTTACAATAAGGAACATTGCATACATCAAATATAATCACAATCATGGCCATATCACATCATAGCACACCCCTGCAAAACAAAGTTAGACGCCTCTACTTTCTTTGCATGTTTTACGTGGTTTGGGGCTTTCAATAAGTGTCGTTCTAACTTACGAACAAGAACCACAACATTGATACTAGTATTGTTAATCACCCGTTGTAAATTGGATCTTAACTATACTAGGAGAAACAGGCACCCGCAAAGCCACTTATGCAATACAAGTTGCATGTCAAACGTGGAGCAAGTCTCATGAACGATGTCATGTAATGTTAGCCCGGGCCGCTTCATCGCAACATCCCGCAAGATGCAAAGTACACAAGAAGCAATCGACAATAAAAGCATCAACGCCCACAATGACCATTGTGTTCTACTCGTGCAATAGATCTACATATAGATACGGCTCTGATACCACTGTAGGGTTTCGTAGCATGGAAAACAAAAAATTTCTACCGCATACAAACAAACAAGCCAAGATCTATCTACTAGATTGTAGCAACGAGTCGATGGAATAACTCACCCTCGAAGATTCCAAAGTGTTTAACGAGAGCGGATTCTCGTGGATGATGTAGTCGTACTCTTCCCGATCTCAAGATCGCGTAGACGATCCTTCCGGCGCTACGTTCCGGCAGCGCTCCCGCAGTCGGTCACACGTTCGGTACTCGACGAAAACCTTCCTCTCCCTTGTTCCAGCAGGCAGTGGAGGTTGTAGCACTCTCCTCACGATCCCGGTAGCACAACGGCGTGGTACCGGAAGTAGAGGGGAGATCTCGCAGGGCTTCGCCTTAAGCCGGAGCGAGTATGGTGGACTATGAGAGAGTCCCTCGACGATCTAGGGTTTAGACACGCCGAGGAGGGGCTAGTGCCGGTGGCTAGGGTTTCACCTAGGCGGCGGCGTGAGTGCTCCTAGGGGCCGGGCGGGCGGCTTGGAGGCGGCGGCTTGGTACTAGGGTTTGGAGGAGAGGATCTTGTGTGTCTCTAGGAGGAGCCCTGTCCCTCTTTATAGAGGTGGAGGGGCCGGCCAAGTGGAGGGAAGTCCCTCCCCAACTCGGCTTGGGTGGGCGCCCGGTTGGAGGAGGAACTCCTCCCAACTCGGTTTCCCCTCCTCCTCTTTTCCTCTTTCCAAATTTAGCCGCTTGACTTTTCAAACTAGTCATTTGACTTTTCAAACTAGGATTTGAATTAATCCTTTATTTGGTTCAGCGATGACACTTAGTACATGATGCAATCATACCAACTTGATACAACACATTCATGTACCCTTCCCTCCGAGTGCCGGACATTGAACATTCTAGAACATTCCGATGAAAACACGTAACCATTCCCCAACTCAAACGGGACTTTCCTTATATGAATCTTATTCTCCGGACCATTCCGGATCTCCTCGTGATATCCCGAATCCCATTCGAGACTCCGAACAACATTCGGTCTCCTTCTCATCATTCCATAACTACTCAAACAACGTCGAATCCTTAAGTGTGTCTCCCTACGGTTCGTGAATTATGCGGACATGATCGAGACACTTCTCCGAACAATAACCAATAGAGGAATCTGGAAATTCATATGGCTCCCACATATTTCTACGATTACTTTGCGATCGAATGAACCACTTACATACGACATTAATTTCCCTTTGTCTCACGATAGTTTACTTATCCGAGGTTATGATCGTCGGTATCTCTGCATACCTAGTTCAACCTCGTTACCGATAAGTACTCTTTTCTCGTTCCCATGATATGTGATCCCTTGTGAGCCAGTCACATGCTTGCAAGCTAATTGGATGACATTTCACCGAGAGGGCCCAGAGTATATCTATCTGTCATATGGATGGACAAATCCCACTCTTGATCCATGTGTTTCAACCAATACTTTCCGAACACTCAATGCCACCTTTATAGCCACCCAGTTACGGTGTGGTGTTTGATGTCATCAAAGCATCCATCCAATAAAGGTGATATGCATGATCTCATGGTCGAAGGAATCAGATTACTATGTATCAGAAAGCATATAGCAATTGAACTATTAAAATGACTTGATCTTTATGCTACGCTTATCTATAGGAGTATGTCCATCATATCATTCTCCTAACGATATGATCTTGTTGTTAATAACATCTCAATGTTCATGATAGGGAAACCACAATCATCCATTAACCAACAAGCTAGTATTATATAGAGGCTTTACTAGGGACTTCAATTTAAGTTTACAAATCACACAAGTATTAATGTTTCCTTGTTAATACTATTATAGCATGAATGTAAACATTTATCATAAACACAAAGATATAATAATAACTACATTTATTATTGCCTCTAGGGAATATCTCCAACACCTAGCCCCTCCCCCAATCCAAGGCCGGCGGCCCCAAGGAGGAAGAGTGGGGGGCAAGGAAACCCCCCCTTCTAGAAGCTCTATCTAGAGTTTAAACCTCTCTTGGCCGGCTGGGCCCTATGGGGCCTTGTGCCCCTGGCCCAATGCGGCCAGGGCACTCCCTCATAGGCCCATGACCCCTCCTGGAAGGTGGGGCCACGTTGGTCCCCTTCCGGAAGGTTCTAGAAGCTTCCGGTACAATACCGATTAACCCGGAACAATTCCAAACTCCAAAAAACTGCACTGCCTTATATGAATCTTATTCTCCAGACCACTCCGGAACCTCTCGTGATGTCCCAGATCCCATCCGAGACTCCGAACAAAAACTCATAAACCAATTATCCAATCTATCCTAGCGTCGAGACACGTTAAGTGTGTGACCCTGCGGGTTCGAGAATATGCAGACATAATCTTTTATCAATAATCAACAGCGGGGTCTGGAAACCCATATTGACTCCCACACATTCATCGATGATCATATCGGATGAACCACGATGTTAGGATTCAATCAATCCTATATATATATTCCCTTTGTCTCGCCATATTTTACTTGCCCGAGATTTGATCGTCGGTACCGTCATACCTAGTTCAATCTCGTTCACAGCAAGTACTTTACTCGTTCCGTAATCTGATATCACTTTGTGATTAACTCCTTAACCACATGCTTGCAAGCGGTGTTGATATCGATTACCGAGTGGGCCCGAAGTATATCTCTCCGACTTGGGAGGGACAAATCCCATCTCGATACATACAACCCAACAGATACTTCCCGATCACCTGAGAGACACCTCTATGATCACCCTCTCATAGGATGACGTTTGATGACCTCAAAGCTTTCTTCCGATACCAGGGAGTTGTATTATCTCATGGTCTAAGGAATACAATATTTGACATAATAAAAGCTTCGCAAAGACGAACACGATGACACGATCTAATTGCTTCGCTTAGTTTATGTCATTCACCATATCATTCTCCCAATGATATGATCTCATTATTAATTGACAACTCATGTCCATGGTTAGGAAACCTTAACCATCATTAATCAATGAGCTAGTCCTTAGAGGCGTACTAGGGACACGGTGTTGTTCACAAACCACACAAGTATTAAAGTTTCCGTTTAATACAATTCTAGCATGGAATATAAACATTATCATGAACAAGAATTATAATAATAACATCTTTATTATTGCCTCTAGGGCATAATTCCAACATGTGATGCCTCGTGCATGTCTCGGTTGCTTGTCGGACACGGAGGGTCATGGCGTGACCTGCTCTTGTGTCCTTGGTTGCGCTCTCCGTCATGACGGGTCTGCTCCGTGTTGTCGCGGATGACGATGCCACACTGCCTTGGCGGGGGCATATCCGTACGATGGTGAGCCTTAGGATCTTCGCGGTGTCGGGGGGATCGAGGAGGTGGTGACGGGCGACGAGGTCGGGCCCTTTCTCCATGGTAGGACGATATGGGGATAGCATCCTTCCTTTTGCGCGCATCCCTCCGTCTTCGTTCTGATGAACCCGTGTGGGACCCGACATCAAGAGGAGATTTTTCCCTTGGCGGCTTATACTGGCTAGATTGGCAAAGCGCTGGGCCGGACTCAAGCCTCTGAGAGGTGGCCTTTTCCTGCTGTTTCACCGCCTTGGCCACGAGGTCATAGACCTGTTCCACCGCCTCAGATGATCGATCCTGCTGCTTTACTGCCTTGGCCACTAAGTCATAGACCTATTCCACTACCTCGGGCGATCTATCCTGCTCCAGAAGGGTCTTGGCGACGGCGAGGTTAAGGAGTGGGGTGGGCATCACCTGTTTGCCTTCACTATCAATGTATGGCTTGGCCTGTGCCGGCTTTGAGGGAGCCCATCCTAGGTTTCGCCGTACACCAGGATCGTTGATGACGCGAGCCGGAGCTTTCTTGGCCTTCTACTGTTGCAGCAGAGTTTTGTATTCGGCCTCCATTGCTCTAGCTTTCTCTATGGACTTCTGCGTGTTGACCAGATCTCGATCTAGCTTAGAGCCTTGCTCCGCGATAGCTTGCGCTTCCTCCAGCAACTGCTGGCGTTTCTCGTCAAGCTGAGTCACGTTCCGGATATGAGCTACGGCCAGTGGATCAACGAGGAGATTGTCGTACATCACTCTATCAGCTGGAGTAACTTGGGCCGCAGCAGACGTAGATGCCAGAGGTGGCAAGTTTGCGGTGTTTTTGTTGCTCGGGCCGGTGCCGAGTTCCTGCGGCTGCTGCACTGGGTTGGGCGGAGGAGGCATGACTTTTGCGCAATCATTGTCAGCTGCAATAAGTGGCCCCTTCCCCTTGTCCAGCGCTGTAGGCGGATCTCGTCCGGGTTGATCTTCATCCATCGTCATCCCAATGGTGACGAACACCTCTCGAGATACGACGACGTTGTTGGATTGTTCATCGCGCGTGTACTCCTCCTCCATCTCCTGCATGGCGGAGTCTAACTCTTCTGGACTGAAGTCTATCTCCTCTAAATCTGCACTGAAGTTAGCATAAAGCGCATCAATAACAGAGTCGGAGAGTGCCAGGACTTCCTTGATGACGGGCGGTGGAGGTGCAACGGCAACGGCGATCGGAGGTGGCGGCGCTTGCCGCGATGGCGGCAAGGCGGTGGTGGCGGCTGAATCGGAGGGCTCCGTCAATGAGCGCAGCGCCGCTGCCGCTTCAGCCTCCGCATAGTTGTTGACGGTGTCCACCATGCCTTCGAGGGTAAGGCGGCCTGACGCCTGCTGCCGTCTTAGAGAATGTCGGAGAAGCGTGTCATGGTCCAGTCCTTCCATGAAGTGATACATAGTGTTATCATCGGGGTAGTGGGCCAGATCGGCTCGTATACGGAGCCACCTGGCCAGGTAATCGCGGGGGTTTTCACCCTCTCTCTGAACGCAACGCGCCAGGTCAAAGATGGTAACAACGCCGACGAACTTGGATCTCTGCTGTCCAGGCGCACGGGCAATGCCGGCGGACTTGTAGTGATCTTCCACCTTTATATCCTGCACAGGGGCGGTTTGGGTGGGCCTTGAATTTTTCCGATCTTTGCCGGCAAACTCCGAAGAGAGATCCGGCATCGATCCTTCCGCGAACGTATCCTGCCCGTAGGCGGTCCGTGCGGGCCTTGAATTTTTCTGATCTTTGCCGGCAAACTCCAAAGAGAGATCCGACATTGATCCTTCTGCGAACGTATCCTGCCCGTAGGCGGTCCGTGCGGGCCTTGATGCTCCTCCGACTCCCAGGGAGCTAGTGCCAAGTCGGTTTCGCCAATGAAGAGGTGGATGTCTCCGATGGGAACGATCGAACACCGCGTAGGGTTCGTCTTAGCCGGGATCCAGAAATCGTCAGGAGGGACGATCGGAACGTTGCCGGAGAAGAGAACGCGACCGATGGCCACAGTTTTGCCGATTCCCGCGAAGATCTTGATCCTCGCCCACTGAAGAGCCTGAAGCGCCTCTTGCCCCACAGTGGGCGCCAATTGTCGTGGTATTGCCGGCGAGTACGCCATGGAGGGATCCTCACAGTGCGTGTTTAGAGACGTGGGGGAAGGCGGACGGTTGACGGGTACGAGGTTACACAGCTTACCCAGGTTCAGATCCCACGATGGTGGTGGAATCCTACCCCTGTTATAAATCACTATAAGGGCAATACACCGAGTTACAGGGATTGGTTCGCTGTGCGAGGTTGTCTGAAGTTGTCTATGATCGTTCCCTAAAGGCTCCCATAGGCCCGACTTATATAGTCGCCAGGTCCTAGGGTTACAGGGAAAAGTCCCAGCCGGACAGGTTACAGAGTCCTACACCGTCTATTACTAGTCTTGTATGTCTTGTACTCCAAGGCTCCGGGTACGTCGGTGACTCCAACCGTAGCCTTCCTTTATCCGGCATGGGCCTCCCTTCTGGATCTATCTAACTGGGCCGCCTAGTAGGCCATAGGCCATGCTACCAACTGTGGGCCACCCGGGTTAGCAGGATAAGACACATGCTATGAGGATACCCATATAGCATATCCCCAACAACCTCGTCGCCTCCGGAGGGCCGCCGGCCTAAGGATCGCGTGGATCCGGTGAAGGGGGCGGGGGAGATCTGTCTTGGTGGCTCTCGCACGGCTGAAGGGAGGAACTCTCCTGCATTGGAGAGCCCCAGATCCGAGGCGGCGGCCTCGCGCGGGTGGACGGCGTCGACGTGCGGAGGTCACAAGATCTGAAGAGGGCTGCTCCTCCCTGCGTTTCTCCTCCCCAGCCCTGGACCCTGTTTCGGCGGCTGGTGGGTGCTGGAGGCAGGGCTAACCGGGGGAAACCCTTGGCCGACGGCAGCCACGATGTCGACGATGCTACGGGCGCCGTTCTCCTTCCTAAGGCGACATCAAGGTGGAAGCATTGACCATTCAGATGGCTAAGTCGGCACGCTGGATCCGTTCATCAGGAACCGGCCGACGGTGTAGGAATCGCTGCGTCATCATTCATAAAGGAGGTGGTCCTTGGATTTCTTTTGCGTGAAGACGAAGATCTGCTTGATGCTTGATGTCTGCCTTCGTTGATATGGACAGGAGAGGCGAGTTTCGGAAGGCTCCGCCGACAAACTCCCATGGGCGTATCATGCCTGGAGATTGCTGGATCGAAAGGTATTCGGTCACGCGTTCCTTGTTTTTCTGGCCGTTTGGTTTCAGCGGGAGCATTGCGAAGCTCTGTTGTTTGTTCCCACCAAGCGCCATTCATCGAGCCATGGTGAAGTCAGATGCGGAGAATGTCAGGAAAGCGGAAATATGAGGGTAGCAATGGTGATTTTAGTTTTTGTGGCGTCGGAGAACTAGCTGCGTGATCTCTGACTCATAGCAGCGACTGTTGGTGCAGAAAAACAACACAGGAGGAGTTCCCAGTCTTACCTTGCAGGGTGAAAATCCAAGGTCTGGCCTTGACTGGTTGTGCCTGGCAATGACCTTGTTGAAGGCATTGTTTTGCGAGCGAGGACTTTCTCCAAGATGAAAACCTATAATTTTTGATCGGGCAACGGCGGCGCTTGTTCACTGTTTCTTTCTTGAAGGCGCTGTTATTGGAGTGGATAACTATTGATGTTGTTCTGATGATGTTAGTGTTGTTGCTTTAAAAAATAGTTTTATGTAGGGAGACTTTTTATTTTTTATAATTCTTTTTTCTGGGTTATATGCGTCTGTATAGCCACTAGCATGCGTTGTTACAGAGAACAGGTGTAATTGGTATTTCTATGATATTAATATATACTTTTTTTTCAAAAAAAATGCCATGCGAGCGCTTCAAGAGACGGAACAAAGTCAGGAGCTAGCGTTGTGGCATTACTCGAGCTATTGTTGGTGGAACGCTGCAGATCGGTAATCGGGAGATCTGTGAAAGACTGTTGGGAGAGGACTACTCCCTCCGTTTCGTAATATAAGATGTTTTAACTTTATAATTATAATATATTTAAACGTTTTTTAGTGTGTAGGTTTAAAGAGGTTTTCTCCAAATCTACACATTAAAAATATCTTTTTTTTTGAAGTTTCGCCGCCCGGCTTTACATTAAAAATATCTAGATACATTTTTTTATAAATTTAAAACATCTTATATTTTAAAATGGAGCAAGTATATATATTTCACTTCTCTAAAGAGTACTCCCAACAGTGCATCATTAATTACTCTTCGTTCCCGTCATTTTTTTATTCCCGTCAATAATTACTCTTGCTAAACACAAGATTCACAACCTAGCGCTCTATTGCAAAGAATGGCCTCCCGATTCCAAACTGATAGGCTAAGGTGTCTGTCTGCATTAAAGCATGGGTTTCAGTTCAGATCTTAAGAGTTTCGTCTGTATTTGTCAGGGCATCTCCATCGGTCGACTCATTCGACAATGGGTTGTCCAAATCGGTCCACATGCGGTAGCCTATTGTCAGTGGCGTGACCCATTCGACCACGCGTATCCGGACCAACCCATTTCTCGCCAAAAACCTGCATGCCGTCCTGCCCTACTACCTACAATGGCGGCGATCCAAAATGTTGCTTGTCGTCATGCCCTACACCAGCGGCGCGGCCATCTATAGATCAGCGTTGGCGGGGCCCTCACTATCACTGGCTTGCTCGGCTTGGCGCGACGGTCCCGTGCCGTCGTAGCACGCCCTTCGGATGCCGACCTCTGCCGCATCAATCCCAGCCTGCAAGGTTGTCTAGTTGACGGCCCCGCGTCACCGAATCCTCTCGGAGTTGCACTGCGCCTAGCTCCTCATCTCCGCCTCCTTCCTCCGGCGGCGTTGCACGAGCACCCGCTCCATCTCGGCGTTCCATTGCGCGATCGCCTTGATAGTCGCCTCTGTTGTGTCCACCTCGGCCTGTGCCAAAGCGAAGGCCACAAGCGGGTCGTCGTCGTCCTTCCCCTCCTCCACGGCCGTTAACGTCGCGCTTGGCGGTGGCGAGCAGAACCATCTGCTCATCGCTGACGTCCAGCACGGCGACCTCATCGTCGAGGTCCTCCAACCGGGCCTCGTCCTCGCCTTTCATGACGACCGTTGTCCGACACCTCCACGGCCGCATCTTAGAACTATACTACAGAATTTGACATGAGTAAAAAAAAGCAACTCGGCACCACTGGCCATGCTGACCGGCGCGATCTCGCCGTCATGCATACGTGCGCCACTAACCGAGCCACCATGCGAATGGTTGTAGCTCCTCCCCCTCCCGACATCACGTCGTAGGTTTACATGTGGTTGCAAGATGCTTTATAAGGTTGATGATCCAACGGCTGGACGGGGTTCATAGCTTACTATTTTTTATAAAATAAATAATCTATCTATATATATATCTATCTATCTATCTATCTATCTACTAATTTAAGCTGAGGTAGGTACGTCCACACAAATTTCCGTCCGCATTTATATTGGACGGTTTTACCCCTTGCAGTTTGAAGATATGACGAGGTCTGCCACCGCCTCTCCTCCTCTCCCCAGTCCGTGAGCTACCGTCCCGCCTTCGCTGTGCCACCTGCCGCCGTCCTACCCGCCGGCGTTCCACCGCCTCTCCTCCTCTCCCCAGTCCGTGAGCTACCGTCCCGCCTCCGCTGTGCCACCCGCCGGCGTGCTCATGATTGAGTCTCGTGCCCGCGAGATCCCGCACCGCCGCTGGCAGGAATCGGTGAGCCAGCACGACTGGCGAGGCGATGGCAACTCAACGGGATTGGGGCTGGATGGGACCTGTTCGATCCCTCCTCCTCGAATATTGAGTCTCGTGATCGAGTCTCGTGCCCGCGAGATCCCGCACCGCCGCTGGCAGGAATCGGCGCGCTGGCACGCCGCCGGTGGTAGGACCTGCGCGCCATCCTCTGCCTCTCCGCAAGTGCGGCCACAGAAAGGAGCCCACGCGCCCGCGGTCGGTCTCGCCGCCCGCCAGCATCCTCTCTCCGGCGGAGCCCAACCCCTCCCCATCCCCGGTAGGACCACGACGCCCCTTCCCTTCCCTGCCTTGCGACTGACGGTGAGACAACATGGGCGTTCCCGCGGCACCTTCTTCCAATCCTGTTGCTCGCAGATGTGAACTCCCGCAAGCACGACAATGGTGTCGAGGAAAACCTGCACTGCTTCTCTGCTCGACTGCAGATGGATACCTGACAGGCACCACTGCTGCACCATCGCGCCGGAGAATCCGGCATCCTCGCCTATGCCGGAGGCTGCGCAGGAGGAACACGAGAGCGACGTGCGCGAAGCCAGCAGCCTCACCTCCGGTCGCTGAAGCGGCGCCAGAATGATATCCTCTCATCCTCACCAAGCTAGCCTGTTGCGAGCAAGCGTCGGTGTCTACACCAAATACAACTTGCAACGATGCAGATCAGGCACTTCTCTCGGCTCCAACTTTCTCCCAACCTTTTGGTTCTTGCTTATGCATACCGCGAGCTTGGTGATACAGGGATGTCCACTCAATTTGGTACGGCCATATCGCTGGAAGAGAGAAGAAATGAGATCTCCGTGTCAACTTGTTAGATAAATAGAGCAGCTAAAAAGAAGAAAGGCTGAAAGGGGATATCTTTTAGAGAAGAAAGGATTATTTTTGTTGCTGTTCAATGGACAGAGAGCTCTCCTTTATTCACCTAGACGGCCAAATCGGTTTCATAGATGGAAGGATCAAAATGGTGACCTAGCGAGAAAGTTCTCGACTTATAGGGGAGGGTTAACTGGACTTCACCCAGTGGATAAGCAGCAAGTAGTACAATAGTACAAAGAATTGAAAAAAAAGGGTCGTTGGAGGCTATAATTTAGCTCTCCGTTCACAATCTGGTTTAGTCAAAATCAAACTTTGTAAACATTCACAATATAACATCCATGTTATCAGAATAGTCATAAACTATATTTTCATATCAGAATAGTAATCTACTGTTATGAATGTAGATAATTTTTTTCTTACTATTTTTTTTGACTTTGACTAAACCCAGGACACGAGGTAATTGTGAATAGAGGGAGTAGTATAGGTGTTGGTAATATATGTATTGTTGCATCCGATTGTTTTTGCTTCTTAATCTTGGATATAAAAATTGGGTGATTCACATTTCATACATTCTATTAAACGGGAAAGACATGTGTCTTCTAATGCGGAAAACATTCTTCCAAAGAAATTGAGATGAGAAAATGTATTTGTAACAAAATGCTTCAAATGTAAACTGCTACAATGATTAATGGCTAATGTTTAATGCTTCAAATGTAAACTGCTACAATGATTAATGGCTAATGTTTTGAACCAAATTCGGTAGGAATGTTAGGGCCATGTACATCTAGGTGCCAGAAGATGATTTAGTATATCCCCCTCATGTAAACAAAAGAGGAAAAAGGTTTCTCCTTCCCAGCTCTCACTGACAGAGGAGCTCACAAGAGTCCCTTATGACGCCGCCGGCCGGCGGGTGCTATGTGTGGAAGTTAATTATCATCCATCCACCGCCCCAGGTGGGGATGGTAGGAACTCCGATCCCTCGACCATGGCGCAAATATATTAGGGTTGATGGTCTTTTATATCAGGCGTGCTTGTTTGTTTGGATGGTGTCCGTGAGGCATAGACGACGATATTGCTTTTGCTTTTTCTTTCTGTTCCGCAAACTCAATACAATCATGTGGGCGCATGTTTGATGTTGGGCACAATTTCTTTTTAGTAGAGCAAATCAACAATTACAATTAACCCATAGTAATCAACAATTACGGTCAACTCGTAGAAATGCACAGAGCATCCGAAAATCGAAAAATTCAGTAATTTAATGTCTTATCTCTTCTGAATTTTCCTTGGGTGTTGCATGGGACTATGCATCACAAGAACGCTTTATTTTATCAATAAAACAAGATTTCCATCCGTTAAATTATTCTTGGACTAAAAAATATTTAATAAATATCAACACGTAGCAACGCACGGGGATTCAACTAGTTTGATTAACAGTTTTTGCTAGATGGTTAAAGAACCGGAATGGCATCAGGTACACCTGTCACAATTTTGACTACCCAATAACCAATTTGATCCCAAGGCAACGAATAACCAGTTACACCAAATGATGCAGTCAAAACAGCTAAAACCACGGACCTCTTATTTCTAGAAACACAAGAGGTTTTACTATCATGAAACTGAGTATACGTAGCACACTAGACACCACGGAGTCAACACGTCAAGGCAACGCTGCACAATTTTCTATCCTGCCGTGAGGCAGTAACTAAGAATCGAAGACCATCACTCTATCAGTCCATGCGTTTCTTCTTTAAAATACTACTATCAAGCTACGGCAGCAGCGAGACGCCAAAACATTTGAGACTATCGGACACTATATATTGCCACGAAAACATTGGTGGCAGCATCGCATCCTGATCAAGCTAACGATCGAGCAGGGAGCAGGGAGCAAAACACTCTAGCAGAGATCTCAACTCTCATCTCATCAATCATCATGCTTAACCTTTACCCCAGGCTCTCGGCGAGCTCCCGCTCCCTCGACGGAGACTCCGACAGCGACGACGACGTGTCCAGGCTCCGCGCCTTCTACGGCATTGCGGTGGCCTGCGTGGCCATCCTCCTGTTCTGCTGCGTCCTCGCCACCACCGCCAGCGTCCTCAAGGCAGGCGCGTTCGCGGCCAAGGCCGCGCTGCTGCTCGTCGTCCTAGGCTGCCTCGCGCCAAGGACGTTGTGGCTTCGCCGCCGCCGCCGGACGGGTAGCCTGGCGAGCGCGGTGCTCCCTCTGACGGTCAGATCATCAGGCGGGTGCCCGTGCGCGCCCACGGACGTGCCACCAGCGTTTGCGTTCGTTGCCCCTCTGGAGGAAGAAGGCGATTGCGGTGGCGACAACGACGAGGAGGCGGTCCCGAGCTGCGTGGTGGTGTGCCCGGTCTGCCTGGAGGGAGTGCACGGCGGTGAGATGGCACGGCAGCTGCCGGCGTGCAGGCACGTCTTCCACATGGAGTGCATCGACATGTGGCTGCACTCGCATAGGACCTGCCCAATGTGCCGGTGCGTGATCTCGTCGCCGCCGACAGTAACGGCGAAAGCCTCGGAGCCGGAAGAGACGCCAGAGTTGTCCGACGAGGCGTTGCCACCGGTTTAGTTCTTTTAGCTAGTGAATTTTGTATGTACGTGCTGATTGTATATACGAGTGCCATTTAATTAACGTGGCGAACATGCCTTTCTCGCATTTATTACTCGTGCAAATATGAACAGTAGATATCTCGTGAATTTGTGTAAACGCTAGAGTAATCTCTAATAGGGAATTTTTTTTATACGACTAAATACGCAAAACAATGCTAATGCCGGGTTTGACATTATACCGGAATCATGCTAATTTCGGTATTCAATGTCTTTTCAACGATTATTGTTTGACACTGTAGTCCAAATATGTGATGTCTATGTTTTATAAAGTAGTGTCTACGTCTCGGGCGTTGCTATTTCTTAGTCGTTGACGTAGTTGTCAATTATAAACAAGTTGCAACTGAGACCCGTCAGAACTCAGTTACAAGTAAGTTGCAACTGCACCCCCTCCACACTGATATGTGCTCAGTTACAAGGAAGTTGTAATCGACCTAGAGATTCTGACCATAACCAAGTTGCAACTAGTTTCTGGGCCCTGAGCACGAAGCAAGTTGCAACTAGTCCGCCGATGGAAATCAAGCCCCCCCAAGTTACAAGGGTTTAGGGGTTAGTCACAACATACTTGCGACTAGCTCGGTACATTCCCGATTACAAAGAAAATTACAAAATGATTCAAATCCAAGTATATGTAGTCGTGACACAGTTACAACTAGGTTTTCAGTCACACCATGCTTGCGACTGGCTCAATACATTCCCGGTTACAAAACAAGTTGCAAATGACTCAAATCCAAAAGTATATCCAGTCGCGACATGGATGCAACTAGGGTTTCAGTCACACCATGCTTCCGACTGGCTCAAAACATTCCCAGTTACAAAGCAAGTTGTAAAAATGACTCCCCGCGATGAGGTCTCGCCGATGAGGTCCCCCTCCCTCCCGGTTGCAATCAAGTTGCAACTGTCCCCCCTTGGCGGGGCCCTAGTATATATATATACTAATTTACACACAGGTAGGTTCGTCCATTAGGTTTTTGGTTCCGATTTTTACTTTGGACGACTTTGCTCCTGGGCGTTTGGGGTATTTACAATGTCTGCCACCGCCCAGTAATCCTCTCTCCACTCTTGATTCCCCCTTCTCTCTACCGAGCCAGCACAGCCACGCCGCCATGCCGCCGCCAACCCATGCCCCTGCACCTCGCCGGCCACCCATGCCCCAGCAGTTCGCGCATCTCCGGCGTGGTCTCCCTGTGGATAATCAGGAGTGTCGGCACTGCTCCTGGTTGTCGTCACCGACCAGAGCGAGGTCGTGTGCCATGCTCCGCTTGGGCGAGGTGCTCACTGCCGGAAGGATAACCTGGTACCCCACCGCATCGACGGACCAAGCCCCAGCCGCCGGCCCTTCCAATCCAGGTCGTCAACCTCCTGCCCTCTCTCACTAGATCTCTCCACTCAGAACCATACAGTTCGATTTTCAGTTCGTGTGACATGAAATTGAGTGGCGTGTTGTGCAATTGAGTGATATTTGATTTCCAATTTGAAAGAATTGTGCTCAGCAATTGAGGGATTACACGTGGTACACAGGATTATGCTCTGCAATTTGACAGAATATGTTTATAGTCAAGTTTCAGTCTTAATTTTTCTGGACTTGTAACTTGTTCACTATACAGAATTGTGCTCTGCAAAATGCTCAGATAGTGAACTTATTTTTTCTAGACCTTTTGCTTGTCGTTTGCTGAACTCGACCGAATTGTTGTTGTATGCTAAACTAAACTAAACTGAACTGCTGTTGTTTGCTAAACTGAATTGAGAGTGTTAGTGCATTTTACAGCCTTGTAATATTTTTGTTTTGCAGAAACTCTGTTGTTTTACTGAACTGAACCACTGTTTTGCTGCTGAACTGAATCTGTATTGTGTTAACTGAACTATTCTCCGCTCTGCGTGTTCTCTGCCTGAGGAAAATTTGTGCTGTGAATCGTTGCTTGGCTACTGCAAGGTGGACGTTTGTACTGAGGAGTCAGAAGGGGCCAGCCGCTGCTCTTCAGATAAATGCTTCTCTGTGATTTTTTTCCGTTTGTGCCATGGCCCATGGGATTGACAGCCAAGAGTGTTCTCAATGGCAATTTGCAACCTGGTCCATGTAAATTTTGACAACTACAGGGATATGACGGCCGCACTTAGGGTTGGAGATACAGACCTGCCTTGTTCCACTCTTTCTGCAAGGTGATGTACAAGAGCTCCTATTCGTGGCTTGGTTTGCTAGATCACTTGGACATGTGCGTAACTAGGGGTTTCTTAGATAGATGCACTCCCCACCTGAGTTGCTGGAGGAGGCGCTTCGGTCCGGCCACGCCTGCGCCAGCTTCGCCCTAGCATTGCTCGTGCTGCCCTGACCCACACGTTCGTCGATTTCATCGTCACCATCGCCCCTGACGAGCCCAGTGCACCGACGGAGACGGCTGTACTTTAGCTCGCAGCCCACCACGACGATGTGCTTCCCCTGACACGCCCAAACGCTGTCCAGGCATTCGGGTTGACGTCGTCGGCCATGAAGGGTAGCACGGCGCGTGCCACGGCCTCTAGCTACACCCGCGGCACCCCCGCCAAGGCCACGAACGTAATGCACCACATATGCCGCCTAGCTCGCCCGTGCACCACCCATCTTGCCCGCACGCCGGTAGTCGACGCGCATGGCCTCGAGCCACGAGTTCTGGTCACAAAGCTCCAGGTCGCCGCTAGGCTCTGGTACTTCGCAGTCCTCCTCCGCAAAGCGCACCGACATCGCCGACGTTTTCGAACGGGCAGCATGGGCAAGCTGTTGGAGAGGGCGCCGAAGCAGACGGAGAGGCGCGAGGGGCGGCGGGTCGGCATGGCCAGGGGCGGCGTGGCGACATTTCTATTGGTTAGTTGTGTCCATGGCATTATTTTTAGAGAAATAAACTTCAAATCTGCGATGTCATGTGAACCAATAATCTCTACTATATAATTTGTCTTACCTTGGTTTTCGTCTCTGCCGATTTTCGTCCGTCGCCCTTCCTCCGCCGTTTCGGAAATCGTGTCACACTCCAACTCGTGCTGTAATTCGCTACCCATACGGCTTCGTACTAAAAGAAATACTCTTGTTGCTAGGCACACGAACCTATCCACTCGATCCCCTTGTTGCTAGGCACACGGAGAAGAGGCCTCGCCTCGGTCCGCCTCCGAAGACGGCAGCAGCGGCGGCCCAGCTTCCCGCGTCCGGAGACGACAACAGCGACCGACGACGGCCTGAAAAGTAAGCCGGTGGCTGGGGTGGATTAAGGAGGGGCAGTGAAGGGCTCTTCAACGTCGTCTCTCCCATCTTGGCGGCCGGCAGAATCCAATCCCCGGAGGCGACGGTACACCCACATCAACCAGCTCGAAACCGGCGAGCAGGTAGCTGGGGCAGCAGGGCTTCGCGACCTCGAGAGAAAGAGAGAGTCCAGCGGCGGTGGAGAGGGCAGTTCGAGCGGGACTCGATCAGGTTGGGAAGAGAGATGGGGGTTGGTGAGAGCATCGCCCTCCCCTGCCTGGTGGCTGGCGGCGGCAGTTGGAACCGGTCTCCCTTCTCCCTCTTCTCTTTGTCTCGTATGCGATACAAGGGATCATCATTCATCTCCCCCTTCTCTATCTCGGCACAACAGGGAACGACGACCTTGTGGATTGACCTCTAGCACAACCTTTGACTCGGCGTGGGCACAAGAGAGGCGACCATTCACGCGCTCGATAGACATCCCGATTCAGGAGAACACCGAGTTGCAGCGGCCGCCTCACGTGTCCAGGCGGCGTAGCAGGTCGCGATGGTCTGACTCGATGAGTACCCTACTAGAGCGGAGGAGGCCAGGGCACAAGCGGGCATACGGCCGCGTGCCCCATCGGAGGTTCATGTTGAGACCGGAAAAAGGCGAAGTGGTTGCGCCTTCCTTGTACATGTCGTCCTGCTGCTTCCGCTTTGTCTTCCTAGGACCTCAAACTCCAAGTGACAAAAAGATACGACCAAAATCGGTTGATGAAATAGATGGATTGGTGGATGCGGGCTTCGAATTTAAATATTTGCTGCATTTGCTGCCGATTTCAAAGAAGAAATTGGAAGAAATTTTAAGGGGAAAAGTGGAGCTCGGGACACGTTTCTGTGGAAGATGGACCACTCTCCAATTCAAGAACAACGACGACCACATGTGGTCACCTGATTAGGTATGGGCAATTCAATGGTAGAGAGAAGGGGATCTTTTTCAATCCGGAGTAGTACAAGGATTGGTAATTGGACTTCACCCTGTGGTTCAGTAGCATGTAGAGAGCAATTTTTCTGGTAATACATATACTACCAAAATGTATTGGTAAAAAATGAATTTGGAGCATGCAGTACAATGACAAAAAATAAAAATGGGATGGCCAAATGAAATAAGTGGATATATACATGATACAGATCGTAGAAAAAAATGGGGTTGTTAAATATTAAAGAAAAGATTGCTGACGCACCAAGATGCAAATTCGTAAACTCAATTAAATATCAAATCCAAATAAATTGGAACTAGATGTAAGAATTTGTGTGTAGATGTATTTACAATTATAGTGTATAAATAAATATGATGAGCTGAACTTATCATACATAAAATAAAATGCTTTAGAGGACGCAACATGGATATACAATGTGGAGCATCAGGACAACGCAATGTCAGCTAAGCAGGCAGACGAAAGGTATTTAAAGATGGATGGGACTGATTCAAGGGAGCAAAGAGAGAGCCAATGACAATATACTGAAGTATTTTTTTTGCATAGACAATATACTTAAGTATGTATGTGACACAATGTTCAATTAGATAAATATATGACAGAATGTTGAGAAGGGTTATTATTGAGAAGAGGGGTGTGTTATAGTGATGGCAAAGCCGTTGAGGTGCACACAGAGAGGAAGGGGTGGAATATGATGTTTTTTCTTCTCACCGTGGTGGGTGAGGGGTAAACTGAGAGGAACAAAGTGATAGATTAAGCCACAACTTATGCTTTTATGGTCATGTTATGCCTATCTTGATCCGTAGCAACGGGCACTCAACTAGTAATGGTAGTTCGCGTGGATTGAACTTTTTGGTTTACATAAATTGCCTTGTAAAATTTTGCTACTTTTTCTGATCTTTGTTGAAGAGTGTGATTTTTCGTGCTTCACAAACATTATAATTATATTTAACGTGACAAAAGACAACTCGACAAGATAGAGGCCACGCTCATGTCCCCGGGGTTAAGGGTTACAGGCTCAAGGCGGGAGCCCAGCAGTACCTCACACCGACCGAGCTGCCTGCCCCCAAAGCTAGGTATGAGCCCGCGCTACCAGGCTCAGCGAGATTTTATTCCTCAATTCCTAATTTAAGCAGGATTAAACTGAGTTAGCGGTCCGAGGTGGGACAAAAAAAAATCTCGTAGGTTTGCGCAGTCGAGGTTCGTTCCCTCAGCTCGAGTGGTTGAGAGCGGTATGCGGCCCAGATAGGTGGGCCTCAGGAAGTGAAAGGCCCAACGTCCGGACTGACCTGGCTACAGCCACAGGCTAACGCGCACCACGACGGGAGAGTTCGCCGACCTCCACAACGATGGACTTGTCATCGGACGACGACGTCGAGCGCGCGGCGGCCGGCACCCGTCAAGAGAAACGTTCGTTGCCAACTGCACCCTTCTAGTTCTAGCCAGCTAGCTTAGCTGACTGCGTGTTAAACTGCAAGGGCTTCATCAACTTTGGCTACGCGGCGAATTCCTGGCCAAGCTAGAGAGAGAGAGGCTTCAAGAGACGGAACGTGAAAGCTAGCGCGCATGTGTGAACAAAGTCAGGAGCTAGCGTTGTGACATTACTCGACCTAGTATTGCATGAACGCTGCAGATCGGCAATCTCGAGATCTATGAAAGATAGTCGGAGATAAATCTGAGAATGGTTCCTGTTTAACCGGGTGTATTTGGTCGGGTTCTCTTTCGGTGTTTGTTTAGTTCGGTTGCTAATGGATGGTTCTAACTAAAGTTCTGTTCAGTTTGGTTTCGTGTAGAAACAGTTTAGCTATGGTCAGGTATAGGTTCAAATGGGTACAGTTCCAAACAGGGCTGACCCACGGTTTACACCCGGTGAGATTGGTTCCCTGTTGACCTCCTCTGCCCGCCCGGCCGCCCGCCTTGCCTGTACGACAGCAGCTGTCGGCGCTCACAGCTGGTTGGCCCGGCCTGCGCGGCAGTAGCGGCAAGGTAGGTGAGTGCCGCAGCAATAGCTCGCTAAGCCGAACCCCATCAGCAATTGCGGCCGTGCTGCGGCCGTGCCGCCGTCACCGCCGTGGGCCCCGCGAAGTCCTCCATGGATTGAAACAGGTTCGGCCGCGCGCCGACATGGGCCACCGAAGAAGCGCCGACGGCGCCTTGCTGTTCGACATATTCTTCCATTCTGCGTCGCGGTAGGAGCACGAGACTACGACAGAGCAGGCGCCGAAACATAGGTCGCGCACCCAGACGCTCGCCACGGTGCAGCTGTCGGGCACCTGGACGAGAGGACTAGTTGGGAAGACGATGAATGGCGCGCTGGCAGGACCGTCTGGCAGTGGTGCCTCGGCGGCGGCAGCGCGCATCGCTTGGAATCAGCCGCCGCTGGCTCTCGCGCTCAGTAGTGCACCCTGCAGCTGCCGCACTCAGACTTGCCCCGCAAGACCGTCTCGCAGTGGTGCCTCGGCGGCGGCGCCAGCGGGCATCGCTCGGCATCCGCCCTGTCAACCGTCGGGCGTCGGCCATGCTGGCTCTTGCGCTCGGTATTGTCCCTTGCAGCTGGCTAGCTGCAGCTGCAGTTGCCAGGCCGATGCACAACTGGAGCTTCCTCATGGCGAGCTCTGCTTGTAGGACGTGCCATCGAGAGAGACGTGGTCTTCTTCTTGCGTGGAATGGTGCATGAGATCGCTGTAGGTTTTCAACAGTTCTCAATCTGTCCTTGGTTCCCTGTGTGCTCCCTCCTTCATTATGTAAACCCATTTGATGGAATTTTCTTAACCCAATTCTATAAACGGTTTCAACCCACAGTTGAAGAATTAGTTTAGTTCGGTTTGGGTGAATATTGGAGCAGGTTTGATTTTGGTTGGGCTACGCAAATATCAGGTGGCTTTAGTTTAGATTTGGTTGCCAAATTTGCTTGTGTGGGTTTGGGTCTAGCTGTATATGAAAGATTAGCTTTGGATCTGCTAGTCTAGGTACTTACGGTAGTAACTGTATTGCACGAGTTATTGCATCTGAGAGGGAGAGAGAGAGAGAGAGAAAGAGAGAGAAGAAAACCACCTGCGCACTGGCTCGACAAGCATGAGCCAGAGGGGATGCCGGAGCTACTCCCGGAGCTAGTGCTGGCGTCGGTAGCCATGGGGAAGGCTCGACGGCGTGGGTGTGCGGTGGTGGCGGCGCTTTCCGTTGGCTCACGCTAACCCTAGATCGATGGGGGTGTAGGTGGGGTGATTGGCACAGCGGCGAACCTCGTGACGCGTGCTCCTGGTACCCCACCTCTTTATATAGCGCGGCGACAGGGGCTCACCCACCAGATGAGGTTGGGGCGCCCCCGATCAGGGCACGGATAAGGGACTCGTTCGGGCCGTTGGGCTCGAACGAGAGAGATCTATCTAACATTCTCCCCCTTGATCTTGACTTTACTTTTAACTTTGTACTTTATTCGTTTCATCACGGATCAGTACATAGAGCATATTTCATCGTCTCGGCTTAATTGACGATAGAATCAGATAGCCACTACGTACTTTTCTATTTTAAAACAAATCATGTTACTTTTGGGCCTCGGTAATCCAGGAATCATAGGCTTTCCATTAAACCCATGCCGGCTATGTGTTCCTTGAACACATTGGGTGGTAACCCTTTCGTTAGCGGATCCGCAAGCATATCCTTTGTCCTTATATGCTCAAGACTTATAGATTGATCCTGCACTTTGTCCTTCACAACATAATACTTTATATCTATCGACTTTGTAGCATTACTCGACTTGTTGTTGTGAGCATAGAATACTATGGGCTCGTTGTCACAGTACATCTTTAGTAGCCTGCTTATGCAGTCTACCACTTTCAAGTCGGGTAAAAATTTCTTTAACCATAACGCCTGTCCCATGGTCTCATAACATGTTATAAATTCTGCATACATCGTAGATGATGCAACTATCGACTGGCGCTTCTCCATGAAATAGCACCTCCTACGAGAGTAAAGACATATCCTGTCGTGGACTTTATGTCGTATTTATCTCCCGCAAAATACGCATCTGAATACCCTTTTATTTCTAGGGAATCAGATCTTTTATATGTTAGCATGACGCCTTTTGTGTCTTGCACATAACGCAAAGCTTTTTTTACCATCTTCGAGTGCTTTGTGCCTGGATTCTCTTGATATCGACCGAGTACCCCAGTGATAAAAGCTAAGTCAGGGCGAGTGCACACTTGTGCATACTGTAAGCTTCCAACAGTCGAAGCATATGGTACTGACTTCATTTGATCGATCTCATATTGGTTCTTTGGACATTGGAATTTTCCAAAACTATCGCCCTTGACTATGGGAGCAGGTGTTGCATTACTCGCATGCATATTGTATTTTTTAGAATCTTTTCACAATATGCTTTCTGCGACAGTCCTAACACTCCATTCTTTCTATCTCGGTGAATTTCTATGCCCAAAACATAAGAAGCTTCACCAAGGTCTTTCATGTCAAAATTTGAAGACAAGAACTTCTTTGTTTCTAGTAGTAGACTGACATCGCTGCTAGCAAGCAAAATTTTATCCACATACAAAATTAGGAAAATATATTTCCCACTTTTAAACTTTGCATAAATGCAGTTGTCTTCAACATTCTCTTTGAATCCAAATCTTTTAATTCTATCATTGAACTTTAAATACCACTGCCTAGAGTCTTGCTTTAACCCATAAATGGATTTATTTAGGCGGCATCCCATATGTTCCTTCCCTCCATGAAAAAACCCTTAGGTTGTTTCATGTAAACATTTTCTTCTAAATCTCCATTTAGAAATGTCGTCTTAACATCCATTTGATGCAACTCTAAATCAAAATGTGCAACTAGTGCCATTATGATTCTGAAGGAGTCCTTACATGAGACCGGAGAAAAAGTCTCATTGTAGTCTACCCCTTCTCTTTGCGTAAAGCCTTTTGCCACAAGTCTAGCTTTGTACTTTTCTACATTCCCATTGGAGTCATACTTTGTTTTGTAGACCCATTTGCATCCTACTGTTTTGGCTCCTTTAGGAATTTCCTCTAAGTCCCAAACATTGTTGGAACTCATCGATTGCATTTCATCTTCCATTGCCTCCACCCACTTGGCTGAGTGAGGGCTTCTCATGGCTTCTTCATATGAGGTAGGATCGCCCTCCATATGAACTGTTTCTGTGTTGTAGACTTTGTAAATTTCTTTGGAAATGGCTGGTCTTCGTTCTCTTTTAGACCTTCTGAGTTCATTAGACTCTTGCTCATTTCTTGCCTCAGGTTCTGGCACATTTTTAGTATGTGGCTGTTCTGGCTCCCTTTTGTGCTCAACAGTGGGTTCAGGTGGCTCCTGATGGACAGGTTCCGAACCTTCTCCTATTGTTGTCACGTGTGGAGTCACAATAGGTGCCGGCACCACAACCTCAGGGGTTGTAGATGGTGTCACAACAGGTAGCAAGAAAAATGGCTCCTGAGTCATCGGATTAGGTGCATGCACCCTCTTATCCTCAAGATCAATTTCCCGAGCTACCGTGCTCCCCCTCATCAATTCATCCTCCAAGAAGACTGCATGTCTTGTTTCTACAAACTTTGTGTATCTGTCAGGGCAGTAGAAACGATAGCCTTTTGATTTATCTGGATAGCCAATGAAGTGGAAACATACTGTTTTAGGGTCTAACTTTGCAATGTTTGGATTGAAAACTTTTGCCTCAACTGGGCTCCCCCAGACCCTCAAGTGGTGCAGAGAGGGGACTCTGCCTGTTCACAATTCATACTGTGTTTTAGGCACCGACTTACTTGGTACTCTGTTGAGAATGTGAATGGTGGTTTTAAGCGCCTCCATCCACAATCCCAATGGGAGGGTGGAATAGCTCATCATGCTGCACACCATATCCATAAGGGTACGGTTACACCTTTCAGCTACTCCATTTTGCTGAGGTTCGCCCGGCATAGAATACTGGGCAACTATTCCATTTTCCTGTAGGAACCTTGCAAAAGGTCCTGGTATTTGACCATATGGAGTATGCCAACCGTAGTACTCCCCCCACGGTCAGACCGGATTATTTTAATTCTTTTATCATGCAGATTTTCAACTTCAGCTTTGAAAATTTTAAATTTATCCAATGCTTCAGATCTTTCTTTAATTGGATAAATGTAACCATACCGGGAGTGATCCTCCGTGAATGTTATGAATGAATGACAACCATCCACACTTTTCACAGGAAACAGTCCACAAATATCAGTGTGGATGATTTCTAGTGTTGCTATACTTCGGTTTGCACCCTTTTTAATTTGCTTTACATACTTTCCTTTGATGCAATCTATGCATTGCTCGATGTCTGAGAACTCTAACGGAGGAAGAATGTCATTTTAATGAGGTTTTCTATTCTTCCCCTCGAAATATGGCCTAATCTGCAGTGCCATAACTTCGATGAGTCAAGAGTTCGCTTTCTTTTCTTTTGTTCTTTGTTCGACAAGGGAACTTGTTCATTCACATCACACACAGAAACACTTTCTCATGCAAGGATAATAAATAAAGCTTGCCATGTAGTGAAGCAACACCCACACAAGTATCTTTCAACCAAATGGCACATTTGCCATGTCCAAAATAACACTCATACATGTCTTTATCCAGGCACGACACACTTATTAAGTTTCTATGGATGGAAGGAACAAATAAAACATCCTTAAGCAAAAGAGTAAAGCCATCAGCTAGCTCCAGAGGAATGTCGCCAACAGCCTCCACTTCTGCTTGAATCCCATTCGCCACTTTAATGAGTCTTTCTCTTCTTGGAAAAATCCTTGTCGAATGAAATCCCTGTAAAGAGTTGGCAACATGAACAGTTGCACCAGAGTCAATTCACCAAGTAGATTTAGAAAAAAATTCATACAAGGATTCATTTACAAAAGAGACTATGTCTTTACCGTTCTCTGCCATTATGGACTTTAGCCATATTGGGCAATCCTTTTTGAAGTGGCCAGGCTTTTTGCAATGGTGGCACTGGTCTTTGTCCCCAGGGAGAGGCGTTGATCTTTGGTCTTTGTAGGGGCCCTTGCCATGTGGCTTGGAAGGGGAGCCACTATGGTTGCTGTTGGTGAAGTTCCTTTTCCTGTTGTCCTTCACGTAGTTCAAAGAACCATCGTGAATGGACTTAATCCTTTCTTCCTCTTGAGAACACATCCCTATGGTCTTTTCAATGTCCCACTTTTCAGGGGACATGTTATAGTTGATGATGAAGTTCTCGAACTGTTGGGGAAGAGAGGCCATGGCAAGATGCACCAGTAGAGCAGACTTGAGCTTGAGGTCCGCATCCATGGGCTTTAACTTATTCGTCATGTTGGACATCCTCAAGATGTGCTCTCTAATGCCATGTGTCCCTCCCGTATACTTTTCTGTCACCAGCTGTTTTAGCAGCTGGGTTGCATACATCTTTGAAGAGCCAGTAAACTGGCTCTTTATCTTTGCAAGGTACTCACCAACAGAGGCACACTCTTTGATTGAGCCCACTATTGCGTTATCAATCGTATTCTTCAAAGGCCAAGCACTTTTTATTTGCATTGACCCACTTTTGGTTATCTATTGAGTAGGCCAGCTCCAATGGAGCATGGTCTCTCTTTCTCTTTTCCCATGCAGCACTTTCCTCAGTATCACCCCTAACTGGGTCCTCAGGCTTGACTGGCTGTTTAGTTTCAACAACCTAGTCCACCTCAGCGCAGACGAATGCCTGGTCAACCTTTTTCCTCCACTCAGAATAGTTATCTCCTCTGACCAGGGGAATGTCCTTTAGGCAGCTCATGAGGTTGAGACCACCTGAAAATCACAAAAGATGTGAGATAACCAAAAAACAATTGTATGCATTAATCCAATGTTGGTATAAATTAAGCATGCAATTATTTGTGCCATTTAAAGTTATATCATCGTTGCGTAAAGATAAAATTTAATGCACCTTTAATACATAATAAAAGGGATCATGATCATGTTTATTAATAATGTTGGTCAATTAATAATATGAAGCATAATCAACTTTAAATCACTTTATCACATATTTTAAAACAAAAATTTAATGTACTTTATTGCATTCTAGCAATTTAAATCAACTATTTGCAGCAGAAATAATTATTACACTATTCATAAACTTTGGACTTTACATAAAAACACTGTCACTTTCATATTCTCTAATCAAAATATTCACTGAAATAAAATGAATAAAGAAAACTTTGCAAAATTTTATCAAAAACTTGATAAAAAACATCGAAAATAGCCTCTGTAAAATAAAAAATAGAATAAACTAAAAACAGAACTGTCTGGCTTTGGCCCGATGGCCAGTATTCTGTCAGACGCCGCTCCTTGGGCGCCAGACCAGCTGACCTAGCTGCCAAACACAGCCTGCCAGCAGCCTAGAGCCAGCCGCCGCGTGCGGCTGCTATCCGACGCGCGCGTGTCCGCGTGGTGCCCGCGTAGCAGCGGCTCGGTGCGAGGCCTCGCGACCCATATGGCCCATCAGCCCTGCACCGCCCCCACGTCCGCAGCCCGCCAGCGCTGCTCAATCTTGGCCGCCCATTCCCTCTACCCTAGATCCCATGGCTGCCCGCGCCCCTCGGGGGATAAAAGCAGCCTGCGCCATAGCCCCCCGAAACCCTAGCTCATTTACCCCCCGTCCACCCTGCGACCCCCTGCTCCTCTCTCCCTGGCGTCGCTGGAGAGGCGAGGTGCCCGTCCGCCCGGCGACATCGCCGGCGATGGTCCCCTCCCTTTTCCTACGCCGCCACCCCTTCTGCTTCCCCTTTTCCCTTTGTCCCTTCCACCTCCCCACCACCATGAATGAAGCAGAGAGGTTGAAAACGACGAGTGGAGGAGCCACGGCCCCCCTCTGCCCTCCTTGGCGGCGGTGCGTCCACCCAAGGGTGGGCTCATGACCGTCAAGCGGCGCAGCGGAGGGGCCCCCTTGCCGGCGATGACCGGATTTCTTTTCTTACTTTCGATCTAGGGTTTGGGGATCTGGGATTTTTGACTTTCTTTTCCGGATTTGGGCAAAAATTGGGGTGTTCTAGGGTTGGGGATTTGGGGTTTTGCTCTTTGTTTTGATTCGGGGTGGGTTCTGGGGATAGATCTAGGTCTAGGGATTCATCTCTGTTCGGGATCTGGGGTTCTTTTAGGGTTTCTTTTCTTTCTCTTTGCCCTAGAGGGGTTGTCCTTCTTCCCTATGCCTCGGCTTGCTGATGCGCATAGGGATCGATGGGGATGGCACGACCATAGGGCAAGGCGAACTGTTAGATCTAGGATCTCTGTTTTTCTTTGCTTTTCTACCGAAGGAAAACTAGATCTAGGCTAGAACGGTGGCTCTGATACCAATGAAAGATTAGCTTTGGATCTGCTAGTCTAGGTACTTACGGTGGTAACTGTATTGCACGAGTTATTGCATCTGAGAGAGAGAGAGAGAGAAAGAGAGAGAAGAAAACCACCTGCGCCCTGGCTCGACAAGCATGAGCCAGAGGGGGTGCCGGAGCTAGTCCCGGGGCTAGTGCTGGCGTTAGTAGCCATGGGTAAGGGTCGACGACGTGGGTGTGCGGTGGTGGCGGCGCTTCCCGTCGGCTCACGCTAACCCTAGATCGGTGGGGGTGTAGGTGGGGTGATTGGCACAGCGGCGAACCTCGTGACGCGTGCTGCCGGTACCCCACCTCTTTATATAGCGCGACGATAGGGGCCCACCCACCAGATGAGGTTGGGGCGCCCCCGATCAGGGCATGGATAAGGGACTCGTTCGGGCCGTTGGGCTCGAACGGAAGAGATCTATCTAACAGTATAAAGCATAGGTTCCAGTTCAGACCTTCGTCCCTATTTGTTAGCGCATCTACGTCGGGCCGACATATTCAACCATGGGCTGTACGAATTGGTCCACGATGCGCGGTCCATTGGACCACGCCGACCCATTTCTCGCCAAAAAATAGGGTAGAAATACGTCACCACGAACATGTGCACATCCGATTATGTCGGCATTCGATGCCTCCACAACCGCATCACTATACCACGAAATTTAACATGAGTAAGAAAAGCAACTCGGTGCCGCTGGCTCTGCTGAACAATGCGACCTCATCGCCATTTAAGCACATGCAGCTCCGACCGAGCCGCCCGGCGAACTGTTGTAGCTGCCCTGCATGGCCGCCGCCCACGCGGCAGGTTTATATATGGTTGCAGGATGATGTATAAGGCCGATGATCCAAAGGCTGGCCGGGTGCGTAGCCCATTATTTTTTCATAAAATAAATAATATTAAGAAAAAACAATAATATAGACAAAACACTTAGAACTATACCACATAATTTAATACAAGTAAAAAAGACAACTCAACGGGATAGAGGCCACACTTTCAATAACTAGGTGTTAAGAGCATCTCCACTCGGCTACCTAGGACGCCGATACGGACGTCGAAAATAGGTCCGAACGCCAAAAATCGGCCTAGTCGTGTTCTCAAAAATCTCTTTTCGTCTGGATTCGGGCAAACTTTGGTCCGGACTTCCCAGACCGTACCCAGGTTCCCGGGAACGCCGAATGCATTGAAAACGGGCGTGGGCCAGCTCTATCGGTGAAACGGTCCCATTCCCTCCCACTCCACTCACCCAGACTACGGCGAAGAGCTCCCAGCACCTTTGTCGCCATGACTTTATCGGCGGAGGTCCTCCACGCCGAGACATGCCCACGTCTCTAAATATGCTCGCCATAGTCGTCGCCCATTCGGCCACCGCTTTCGCTGCCCGAACTTTGATGTAGCTCTACTTCGCTGCGAGCTCCCACCACCATGCCCGCCAAGTGTTCGGCATTTGGCCGGTTCGGCCATGGACTCCGACGACGAGCAGACACTTGATGTACTGCTGGAGGAGGAGAACATCGAGGTCGCCGAAGATGCAAAGCACATAGAGATCCTCGCATCTCTCGCCCAGCTGTAGCTGTAGATGGCGAAGCCGAAGCACGGTGGTTCGGCGTCGGGTCGCCGGAAGTGCAAGGCAAGGCAAAGGATTGAGGGCTACTGCTTGTTGTACGCCGACTACTTCGCTGACGAGCCGCTCCACGAAGAGGCTGTGTTTCGGCGCCGTTTCAGGATGAGCCGGAAGCTCTTCCTCAAGATCATGCATGCCATCCGGGAGTTCGACCCCTACTTCGTTTGCAAGAAGGACCGCACCGACATGGTTGGGTTTTCCTCACTGCATAAGTGCACCGTGGCGATGAGGTTGCTTGCATATGGAGCGTCGGGTGACAGTGCCGATGACTATCTTCGCATGGCTGAGTCTAGTGGCATCGATTGCTTGTACAGGTTCTGCAGGGCAGTGATCGTAGTGTTTGGGAAATAGTACTTGAGATCACCCACTACTGAAGACACTACTCGGATCCTCGTAGTCAATGAAAGTAGAGGATTTCCTAGTATGCTTGGAAGCATAGACTGCATACATTGGCAATGGAAGAACTGTCCATTTTCATGGCAAGGAATGTACAAAGGCCACAAAGGAGGTTGCATTGTGATACTCGAGGCAGTTGCTACACATGATCTTTGGATCTGACACTCCTTCTTTGGCATGGCAGGTTCGAACAACGACATCAACATCCTCAACTCCTTAAATGTCTTTGCCAAGCTTGTTGAGGGTCATGCTCTCCCTGTGGACTTTGAGATTAACAGGCACCACTACAACAAGGGATACTATCTAGCAGATGGTATCTATCCAAGATGGCCAACATTTGTGAAGACTATCTCAAACCCAATGCTTCCCAAGCATTCTTAGTTTGCCAAGGAACAGGAAGCTTGCAGGAAGGATGTGCAGCGGGCATTTGGTGTGCTCCAGCAGAGGTTTGCAGTTGTCCAGTTCCCTGCTATGACCGGGTCGAAAGATCAGATGTGGAAAGTGATGAACTATTGTGTGGTCTTGCACAACATGTTCATTGAGGATGAGAGGAAGGATCCAATGAGTTTTCTCGAGCAGAACGATCCATACTACATACAGGGTCCTCTTGCCAAGCCTGATCATCAGGTGTCTCCAACCTGGATTGCCTTCATCGCCATGCGTCAGGAGATCCAAGATCCGACGGTGCATCAACAACTGCAGGATGATCTTGTTGAGCACATATGGATACGCAGGGGAAACACGTAGATGACGAGCATGAACTGGCCGAACATGGCCAAAATATATTGTATTTTCACTGTAGGCCGAACTATATTTACATTTACGCCGAACTATGTTTAAAATTTCGCCGAACTATGACCGAATGTATGCCGAACTAGGCCAAAAAATGTTCTGTATTCATAGTATGCCAAACTATGGAAAAATCTGGACGAACTTGATATGAATTTGTGCCAAATTTGAGCGGAAACGGGCGTCCCGAGAACTCGGCCTGGGAAATCGAGTGGGAAACTCGGCGTTCCTAGGCCGAAAACGAGGTTCGTCCGGCCAATGTTTGGTCTGGATTTCGCCCTGGGAATGCCCAACGAGTCGGGATGCTCTAAGGGTTACAGGCTCAAGGCGGGAGCCCATGCTGCCTGCCCCCCAAAGCTAGGGTAGGAGCCCACGCTTAGCGATATTGTGTGCCAGAATAGCAAATTTAAGTGGGTTGGAGTGTGGAGCGGAGGGGTGTTGAAGATAGTAGGTGTAGGGTGTGACTTCATGCTGCGGTTTGGCATTCTGCCGGGAGTGGGAGGCATGATCAGGACGAGCTCCTCCCCTGCCTTTTGGTGGTGCTCCTCCACGTACTCCGACGGTCGGAGATGTTGGTGGAGGTCGGCCATGGAAGCTCCATGAATAAGGTCTTCGGTGTCCTCCCTCTTCATGTGCCTCTTTTGCTTCTTCTCTCCCTGTCAGCTGGCCGTTGCGGCGGGGGGCTAGGGGATGGGAGCAGGATGGCACACCAGGGGAGACGAGGCTGGGAAGGTTCTTCTTTGACAGTGCTCAGGCGCAACATCGATGGGGTGCTGCAGAGCTTCTGTGTCAAGCCTCCATGGAGGAGGAGGTCCTAAGAGGCCTAAAGCATAAAGATGACGTCTCAGCCCATAAATTCCAGGCTGCCGGCCAGGAACCCCAAGCTACTCGTCGGTGTCGATGTAGAACCAACCTGATCTTCAGGGAACACTTACTCTGCCAAAAGTATCAACAAAGCAAGGGTGAGTACAGGGTGTACTCCACAAGACTTATGGCTGGTGGAGTTGTTTTGCATAAAGCCATCTTTGTTTATAAAACAAGAGAGAGGAGAAGCTCGTCTATTTAGAGTATTTTAAAAGGGGATAAGAAAGCGACATCTCCGAAATATTGATCATCGTCTTTTGATATCCACCAAATCATCATCTGAACCCTAACTAGGATCACCCCCTCGTACCATGAGGAAGCATCGTTAAGCACACGTTGATCTACCAAGTTTTATGATTAGGTTAAAGTTCTCTATGATATTAGAATATGCTCACCAAGCGTTCATAAACCATGAACACGGCTTTTCGAAAAGATTTAACCCTGCAGGGGTGTACAACTTTACCCACACGTACCAACCGACTCTTAATGCCAACGTTTGAGACCTCTTCCTTGGAAGGCCGGCAGAGGGTGGTTGGCCACGACCTTTATCTTGCTTTCGCCGAGACCATGAGTCATGCAATAAGGATGGTTCCGCCGTAACGGGTCAAATCCCGAAGCCGGTCCTTAAAGATGTGAGGCGAGGTTGGTTCACTAGGGGCTCCATCGACCCCAAGCAACCCGATCCACGCTTCCCTACCTGTTATGAATGCACCTTCACCTGCTAAATCTTTCAAAAGTTTTTCTATGCATATGTCGAATGGAACGCCGAACTATGTGACTCATGGAATCTACTAGGCAAGTTAATCAGGTGAGGGGTTCCCAAGCCCCGTGTGGCTGTACGCTCATCTCGGTTCCAAAGGCAAGAACTCAGGTCCTAGTGGTGGCGAGCATGGGACTAGAAAAACCACATCCCACTGTGGCCTCCCATACAAGCCTTAGCATGTTTAACTTATATCACCTCTGATATCATCTCATCACATTCTCCTGTCATACTAGATTCTCTGTATCTGATACATCATCTGGATAGACCAAAACTGACAGCTATGCATGGCTAAGCAGGACACAGATATAAGCTTTAGCGGTGCACACAAGCCAAACCTAGTTATGCTAGGAGCAATGGATCAGGTAATATAAACTCAAAGGGAATAATGCAATAGATAGGATACTCTATCTATCTATAAAAGACCATAGTAGAATCATATGCATCATGGCAAGAATAGAAATGCTTTCGAAATCATAGGATTATATCATGGTGGTGCTATGCTTGCCTTTGCTAGTTGATAACCAATAAGCAGATCTTTGGAATCCTTTTACTTAACTTGGTTATAGTTGGTCAGGCATTGTTCTTTGATCTTTCCCGATCTTGATCTCGGTCCTCGATCTCGATCTCGATATCGTATTCTATCGGGAAGAACCAAACACCGAAAAGAAAGAGAAACAATCAACACATGGCATTGATACAATGCTCAAGCAAGTATGATGATATAACAAGTTAAATTGTACTGAAATGTAACCCTAAAGCATTCTCGGCAGTTTAATCGAGGTTCCGAGGGGTACAAACCCTAACTCGGGAAACTCCGGAATCACCTAAGAGGGGTTACTATGTTCTTCTAATTATACTTGTCATTTAAGTTGTTGAACAATGCATGATTATAGCTTTATTAGGTAGATCTCATTTTTTTGAACATTTTGATATATTTTTCTAAATTACAGATATTAAGTTATTGATTTTATAAGATTAAAACAATTTCTGGAATTATTAAATATTTTAAAATTGTTTTACTACATCACTGTGACATCAGCACAGGGGTGAGGGTAGTTTTTCACCGGGCGGTTCACCCACATGGCTAACAAAGAGGCCATAGGCCACCTCACCACCTTGGCGGCGGGCCCACGCAGTTTGACCACACGACCAGCTGCCACGACATCACGATGAAGTCACCACGCCGGTGGCTCCCAGATCGGCAGAGGGAGGCGCAGCGAGGCGTCGCGGGCTATGGGATCTATCCGTCGAACCGAGCATCGAGAGGGGCGTAAGCTGGAGGAACTATCATTTGGCCACCGGCTTGCCAATAGCGATAGCGGCGACGGTGGCCTTGCCCTAGCGAAGCCATGAATGTGAGGAAGCAAGGTAAGGCTACCAGGAGGATCACCATCTCTCTAGGAGCGCGACGGTGCGGTCGGTGAATCCATGCGAGGCCGGAATTGATAGGGACGACGACGACCGAAGCTCGGGAAGGAGGTTCCAATTGCGGCGTTTGGGATACCCCTGGCTTGCAATCTTGGTAGGGAAGGTTAATAGGGAGGAGGCGGAGCTCGTGGCGTGCTTGGCTCGGTCCAGGATAGCGAGGAACGACGGGACACCGACGAGGTCCGAGCTAGGGTTTTAGTGGATAAGGGGAACGAGGGAGAAGGAGAATTAGAGCTCGTCCTCTAGGGTCTGAGGTTCTTATAGGCGTAGGGAACGGCGGTGGCGTGTATCTTGGCGTGGAGAGCATCCTGGCGTGGCTGAATGACGATGACGAGGACACGAAGCAGCTTCCGCTCGCTCTCCTTCTGGCTCGAGGTAGAAGAAAAGAGAAAGAAGCAATGAAACTGTATGGGCCTTGGATGGGCCTTGGATGGGCCACAAGGAGCTGCACTAGGCGGCGGGAAAGAGAGGGAGGAGAGGTGGGCTGCAGCCTGAGAGGGTTCTGGCTGCAGTTTTTTTATAGAAACCTTTTTCTTTTTTCTGAATCTGTTTTCTCTTTTGCAATTCATTTTGAAAACTGTTTTGAATACTTTCAAAACACCAGAGGCTTTTATAGAATATATAAAATACTTATGAGCCCTTGTATTCAATTTGGGCTCCAATATTTTTGGTAGTTTTCAAATAAAAAACCATTTTGAATTGATTTCAAATAGAGGGAGAGGGTAGGGTTTAGAGTTTTTCATTATGTTCTTTAATGCACAATTTAAAACATGATGCTCATGATGCACAAACAAACTCTAAATAATACTGGGTGTTACATAGAGTTGGTGTCTCTGGCATCCCAAATGGTTTCGTCCCCGGTGGCGTCTGGAGCGGCCGCATCTGGAGGCATGATAGCAGTGATCAAGGACTCGGTTGCGTCTAGCGTGCCGGCGCGATTTTTTATAGGATGTGATATATAATATTAAAGACCTGTGGACATAGAGAGTACCGTTCGGGTACTTTTTATCAAATTATGCCCACAGTCTTAATGCAGTTTTCAGGTTCTTCGGGCCTTTACCGTGCAAAAAAAAAAGCCGAATGAAACTGACTTAGCGATGCGAGGTGGGAAAACATAAATCTCGTAGCGCGCTTTGCGCAGTCAACGCTCCTTCAGCCCGAGTCATGTACGGGCAGGATGCGGCCCAGATAAGTGGGCCTCAGGAAGTGAAAGGCCCAACGTCAGGACAGCAGATCTGTGCTAATTGCGTCCCCCCAAAAAAAAGCTGCGCTAATTGCAGCAGGCGAGCAAGTACGTGCTGAGAATAATGGCGGCAGACATGTAAAAAAAAATGGCGGCAGAGGAGGCCATCAGAATCTTCGGCGAAGAGAGAGCTCGTCCGTCAACGTCCATAACGATGGACCCGTCATCGGACTCGTCTGAGGATTATTCCACCCCGCTCGGCATGGTCGACGGCACCCCGTCAAGAGAGATGTTGCCACTGCACCCTTCTAGTTCTAGCCGGCTAGCTAGCTGATTGCTTGTTAAACTGCTAGCGCTTCATCAACTTTGGCTACCATTCCATGCGCGGCAAATTTTTGGCGTCCTGGCCTAGGTAGAGAGAGAACCGAGAGCTCGCGCGCTGCGTGCATGTGTGAACAAAGTCAGGAGCTAGCATCGTGGCATATTGGAGCTATTACTAGTGGAACGCTGCACATAGGTAATCTGGAAATCTATGAAACACACACTAGTGGAAGGAAAACGGCCCATTAGTTCCGGTTTATTAGGTTTTTAGTCCTAGTTTTTGAAGTCTCGATTTATAAACCGGGACTATAGAATCAGAACTAAAGCCCCTTCCCCGTCCTCCCTAGTCCCGGTTCCGCCACAAATCGGGACAAATGTCACTCCACGTGACGACAGTGTAGAGCGGGGGTGAAGGAATTTTAGTCCCAGTTCGTAAACCGGGACTAGATGAACTTTGCCACGGGAGCTTTTTAGGGTTTCGGCTACCGCGGCAGCAGGTTCTGTCATGACAGAGTTTTAGGGTGGTTTTCTGCTGTGGCAGGAGGATCGGTAGAGGAGGGAGAACGAGGTTTTGTGTTTGTGACGTGCAATGAAGGAACCATTACAGAACATCGTCATAAATATAGAGATCGAACAATAACCTCTTTCTTCGTGCTTGGTCAAACATATTACATACAATACACATTCATGCATATATATAATATAATTTCTCTTACGATCCCTATTCTATATCGATGGTATTCTCTGGTTGGATCTATGACCTCCTTAACTAAGAATTCCGTCAATTCCTCTTAAATAGCTCGTATGCGATTCTGTTCTAGGAGACCGTCTCGCATCCGCTCCATCTTAATTTTAAAGAAGGGATCAATATATATGAATGAAACTCAACACAATTGATAGTAATAAAATAAGATTGTAAATATTGTTGACGTAGTTCAAGTTGTTTTGAAAATCTTTCTACCTCATAGGTCGTCTGGCGAATGTACTCGCAAACGTAGTATTACATAAATTATTTCCGTCTTCCTGCCTCAATCACTTCACGATAATAGAGTTCAATGAAAATAATAATCAAGCACGATAATGGTATTGAAACAAGAATCAAAGAGATGCACGGACATAGCTATAGTA
This sequence comes from Avena insularis, assembly GCA_023614405.1. Lineage (NCBI taxonomy): Eukaryota > Viridiplantae > Streptophyta > Magnoliopsida > Poales > Poaceae > Avena > Avena insularis. Next base: position 330,803,868 of record CM042693.1, read on the forward strand.
CTACACTTACATTGAGTTGTCAAAATGTCACTTTCGCATTCTCTCTAACATGCACTTCAACTTCAACTTCTCATTTTCACTTTCGCATTCTCTCTGTGCGTCAACAATGGTTCGGTGAAGATCATCAACGAGCTCATTTGGCGCCTCTTCATTTTTAGCTTCACCCATTGTATCACCCTATTCTCCATGTGTATCAGCGTATTTAGGAAACATAGGATAATTGTCATCATCCTCTTCTTCTTCATTATCTTCCATCATAACCTCTCTTTATCCGTTTGGTACAACAATTGTAGCTGGACATGAAACCGGACTGAAGCAGGTGGATGTGAAGGGTTCTCTAGGAAGAGTAATCCATGATTCTGACAGTCAACACATGGACAATACATAAAATCATTCAGACTGTTTGCCTCAACCATACCAATAAAATTATAAAGGCCCGTAATGAACTCGGCAGTGCGTCTGTCACCATACATACATTGCCGGCCCATCTGCATTATATAATTAAGTTTATGAAAAACCATTACAAAACATCTAGAAAAATGACCAACGTACATTGACAAATGCATTGTATCAATGAGAGATGAAAGGATTAAGTTGCATGCTAATCTCGATCGAGGAGGAAAGAAAGAGGAGAAAGTTTAAGTGTGGCTCAGGCACTTCATATCATGTTTGTTTTGTGTGAACTCAAGTGGCATCATGCTCTTACGCATTTCATCGAGCACGTCTTGTGCATAGAGGGGAAAAATTAAGCAACATACACCACTTATGCATGAGAAGGAAAAAACAAACCAGCTCACACAAGCATGTGGAGCTGGGGGTCTTTAGTCCCGGTTCCTACCAAATACTGGAACTAAATGTCTGCGGCAGCCGCCATGTGTCACCAAACCCTATTAGTCCCGGTTCCTGCCCGAACCGGGACTAAAGGTCCATCATGAATCAGGACCGATCGTTGTCCTGCCCCTTGTGTTGTCCTGGCTTTAAGAATCGTGACTAATATGAGTCTTAGTCCCGGTTCGTGAAACAACCGAGATTAATCGCTCGGTGTTGCATCGACGGAAGCCCTGTTTTTTACCAGTGACAGAAGACGACGATATTTCACTTCTATGAAGAGGACCCCCAATGGTGCATCATCATAATTAATTACTCGTCGTAACCACAAGCTTCAGAACCTGGGGCAGTCTGTTGCGAAGATTGGCCTCCCAAATTCAATGTAATCAGCTAAGGTGTCTGCTTGCACTGTAGTAAAGCACGACTTTAGACGCTAGACGATCTTCACCTGTATTTGTTATGGCCCCTGCAGCAGCGAAAAATTTGTGGCAGTCATTGTGGCGGGCAACACAACCCAAGCCCCCTTTGCCTAAACTCTCATGGAACGCCCATCAATATTTACCATAACCCGGGCTGTTCGCGGTGGCGGCCACATGTGAATCACCGGTGAAGCCACAGCTGCCTTCTCCTTGGAAAATTCAGGCCACTCACCAGTTTGCCGCCGGACAGTGAACTGCGGCTCCTCCACTGATAATCGGCTCTCTGCATTGTTGGCTTTTTTACGCTCCGTCCACCGGCACCAAAGCAGAGCAACCGTTGTCATCATTAATTTGTGTCATATTCCAGTGTTTGTTTGGAGTGATAGCTAGCCACGTCGAAAAAAATAGATTCTTTTAGTACTAAAAATAGGAGTTTTAAAAGCAAATTTATATAAAAGAACTGCTAAGACAAAAGCCTGCTAAGAGAACAACATATAGAAGAGCCTATGAACTGGAATAGCGCGGAGATCAAGTACGTGTTATAAAATATATTTTTTATAAGGAGTAGTATAAGTTAGCGTACATCCAGTCTATTTATGACAAGATGAACACAACGCGGAAAACTGAAGGAAAAAAAGATACGGAGTACTCATAAACAGACGATGCTTTCTGAATTCAGATTTCGCAGGAAAATGCTCCATGCCTAGTAGCTGTCAAATACGCGCCCACAAAATGAAGATAACACACATCGATACATCTTTATCGGTTCTGACTTTTTTTAGATATTTTAAAATATGCTAGATACGGATGGAAGTAAGTGAACGTACACACTACATGCATTTTCGAAAAAAAATCTACTCCCTCTAATTAATAATGTCGCCGATTTAGTATAAAAAGTAAAACATCATACTAGTGAGCATAGAAAATATATTCGCACGAGTACATATACACATGGTATACCAGCAAGCAAGTCGCACCAACTTTATTCTTTTGTAGAGTATATATGTATAATCGCCTGACTGGTGCACGTAGTACGTGATGGCACCACAAACTAATAAAGACGGCAGGTACGAGAAGATCCACAGATCCGATCGCCTTGGAGCCACCACCACCCATTCACCTATCTACCCGTAAAGCGCCTACGTACGAACGGTTTTTGAGATGCGCAACCAGCAAGAGGACAAGCCCGGCCCGGCCCCGACGCGACGCTTCCGGAGAAGGCCAGCCGCCAGCGTCGTGGATCGGTCTCCACGGGACGACACGTTCCACCGCTCCTTTCCTCTCCGCCCAAAAGATGCGCGCATACGTGTGCGTCGTACGATAGTGCGCTGTGATTCCACATCTTTATATCGTCTCGAAGCCCCTGACGCCTCGTCGACTCGTTTTTTACCGTACCAGGGTGCACGTCACGGAGCACCACTCGCTCCCAGCTTTTACCGTTGTCATCAGCAGCAATAGCTTACTCTGTAACTATAAAATGTGTATGTTCTCGCGCATCAGCCGTGGCTTTTTGTTTAGAAAATGGACATCGGACGTGATCGAGGAGAGACGACTAACTTTCTTTGTTTCTTCGGAGAAGCCGGCCCTATATAGTGTGTTCAAACAAACAAGAGTATAAATCGTAGAGCACACAGATGTTAAGAATGAATCAAACAGTATAAAAGAGAAATTTCGCAAAAAGAAAAACAGTATAAAAGAGAAGATAAAAATACGAAGCGGATCTGCGGCTATGCTGTAGGGGCCATGGAACTTTAGAAATAGTCTAGTGTTTAACAGAACTATTTGGATTAATATGAAACATGTGTGGAATCTGGTGCTTTCTTATTTAAGAAATTGGAAAGTTCCTTTTAAGGATCTAGAAAGCGGACAAACTGCCTAGTTCACAGATCAACTCTTGCGAAAACTCAGAAGACCGCTGAGGCTCCCCCGTGCTTATGCCTAGATTTCGGATGGATATCCACTTGAAAGTCCTTAGTTCTGGGAAAGATGCATGGTGGAAAGATATTGCTGGGCTACCTGCAAAGCCATCCAGACGAGGAAGACTCTATCCACGTAGTGTATTGAGCTTCTTTCTCCTTCTTGTTGTTCCTGGGTTTTGCCCTTCTTTGTGATGTCGATGCCTGTATCTTCTGTTTCCTTTCCCTATAGTAGTTTGATCTAGTGGCAGTTTCCCCCTCTCGTAAGGTTTGTTGTAAGAAAAGACTCCCCTGGTAGTTTGGAGCTTAGTTTTTTTTTTAGCTTTTGGTCTGTAATCTTTTTGGACTCTTGGAGACTCGTTTATTTCTTTTCTTTGAAAATGAACGAGGGAATAAAAATCCCTTTTGATTTTTAAAAAAAATACGAAGCGGACCTGCATCAACATAAATCTCGTGCTTCCGTTTTCAAACGGCTCTACCCAACATTCATATCTTCGGTAGGTTATCATGATATTGCTCGAAACAGACTACTCGTCCCGCTTTATAAATAAAGCAACATCCAGGTGTCAGTCAGACATACAACATTTCCGACGCTAACTGCGTCAAAAAGGAGAAATAAAAAGATGGTATCGCTAGGACCTCAGCACATCATCGACCAAGAAAAACCAAAAAAAGGAACAACCACCACCGAGATCAGGACAAAGGAGACACCATCGGTAAGGATCAAGGGCCGCGAAGAGACTCGCATGTTCATGCAACGACTGGAGAGTGTTGTCCAGGTGCTCCTGGTCCTTCCGCCTAGCTAGGCGGGACCACTACTAAAGAAAGCCAAGAAAAAAAATCATGATATTAGTTGAAGGTGATAGATAAAAAGTCATGTGATACTGCATGTAGTTTTTTGCTAAAGGGGATGATATAAACAACTGTTGTATTGATTTGTCCATGTCACAAAAACTACAATTCTTAGTACCCTATCAATTTTTTTCCCAAGTTATCTTTGGTTAAAAGCACCTTTTGATGAAGAATACACATGAATATCTTAATTTTCAGTGAAACTTTTGTTTTTTTAAATATACTTAAATATACTTACGTAGTGATCTAGTATGTCCTATCATAAGATCAAGTCACATAGATTAACCAAAAAACCAGAGGCAGTTAGACCCATCTAAAGGCGTCCGGATTTTTAAATAATTATATATTCATTAACCTCTTAGCTAAATGAAGTTACCTTGACCATTTATTCCTAGTTAAAAGTCCTCTAAACTTTATATTTAGAGGGTTTACCTCCATAACATTTTTCACCAAAACTTCATTCTGTTATAAAGAGATGGATGTTGATGAGAGATTGAGAGATAGGTGAATCCTCTGACCAATTGTCTTGCCATAATCTCATGTTATGTATATTTTGTACTTGAAAACACCCTCTAGAAAAAAATCTTTTCTAACTTTCATAAGACCAAAAAAATAAGACCTTTCCAAGTTTTGTTTTTGAAGTGGAGGTGATACCACGGTTTTTGCATCAAAATGATGCACACAACGTTCTTTATTTATTATTTAATAAAAACTTACAAAGATCAACCCGAAGCCACCTCTCCGGCGACAAAGTCGTAACCCTTACAACTTGATGAAGTGGGTGGCTATGTCGGAGCCAATGAAAGGAATATGCCCGAGAGACAATAATAAAGTGGTTATTATGTTATTCTAGGTTTATAATAGATATTTATTTTTATGCTAAAATTGTATTAATAAGAAAACATTAATACATGTGTGATTTACAAACAGAAATGGTTCCTAGTAAAGCCTCTCTTTATACTAGCCTGTTAATTAACGGATGATCAAAAGTTTCCTGATTATAATATTGGATGTTGTTAATAACAGTGTCATTTCATTGGAGAATAATATGATAAACAATCACCCGAACTTGATGTAGCAATACAATCATGTCACAAGTTTAAATTGCTATCACATTCATAGTAACTCAATGTCCTTAGACTATGGGATCACGTCAATCATTTTCACCGAAAGAGTACTTTCAAACGCCACACCGTCACAGGGTAATTATAAAAGTGTCGTCAGGTATTTGGAACGTGCCAGTTGAGCCTCATGGATCAAAATTGGGATTTGTCCATCCGGATGACGTAGAGATATACTCAGGACCCTCTCGGTGATATCACATTGACATAGCCTTGCAAGCAAGTGATTTGATCACTAGAATGTCATATCACAGGAACAAGAAAAAGAGTACTTGTTGGAAACAAGATTAAACAAGGTATAGATCACGAGGTGCCAACTGAGTTTGGTGCTTTCATTGCCATGTATCAAGAAATCCGTGACAACAGGTTCACACACAGCTGTAAGATCTCGTGGAGCATTTGTGAGTGCTCAGAGGAAACACTCCTACCCCGGATGATATATCTGATGCCACTTTTATGGTACCTGGTACTCCCAAACCATGCATTGGAGTACCAGAAAAATCCGGCCGTCCGTGCTAGAGGGCAACCATGTCATTTGACGAAAAAATTCTGCCATTTGGTCACTGCTAAATGAAGGGCTTTTGGATTATTTTGTTTCTTCCCAAAATCACAATTGAGAGCGCGACACCTTAATGTAGGGTTCGCAACATAGAAAACAAAAAATTTCCTACGATGGAAACAACTATGTACCAACATCTATCTACTAGATACAAACAACGGGCGAATGTATATCCGTAGAGAACATACCCTTGAAGACCGACAAAGCTTAACGAGTTAAACTCGTGGTTGATGTAGACGATCTCTTGCCGATCTCAAGATCGAGAGGAAGTCCTAGCGCCGCAAATCAGTAGCGCATCCGTGCTCGCACACACGTCCGAGGCACCGAGCAACCTCCGCCTCCTCGCTCCAGCGATGCAGCGGAAGCACAACTCTTTCTTGCCGAATAGCCACCGGGAACATGTATCTCGCTAGTCCGAGACCATGGGGGATAAATTCTAGAGGGGGAGAGAGATCCTTCACGAGGAGGTGTGAGTGAGAAGTGAGGAGGGGGTGCCTTTTATAGGAGAGGGGGGACCCTAAGGGGGTGGCCGGCGCATGGGGGCTGCCCCCTTGCCCTCCCATCTTCATGTGGGTGGACACTCCACTCACAAATTTCCTTTAAATTCCCTCCACTCAAAATCCCACTCAAACTTGCCATTAAATTTCCACCAAATTTAATGCAAACTCTCATTAAATAAAACTCTTTTTATTTATTCAGAATTTTGTCAATTACTTTAATGACAAATATTCATATATAACCCCTTGCTAGAATTCTATTTCACATGCAAAAACACTTCCTGCAATTTCACCCGAAAACCTATTTCGATATCTAGTGAAATAAATTCCTGCGCTTGTTATTCTTTCTGGCATGAAACTTTTGCTCCAATTGGATGTCGGTCTCTCTTAAGTGTGTCATCCTACGGTTCGTGAATAATGCGGACATGATCGATACCCCTCTCAGATCAATAATCAGAAGCGGGATCTGGAGACCCATACTGACTCCCACACATTCAACAATGACTTTCTTGTGATCGTCGGAACCTTTTATGCTCGTATATTAATCCCTTTGTTTCGCGATATATTACATGTCTGAGATTCGATCATCGGTATCTCTATACCTAGTTTGATCTTGTTACTGACATGCACTCTTTTCTCGTTCCCATGATATAACATTCTAGTGATCAAATCACTTGCTTGCAAGCTAACGAATGTGATATCACCGAGAGAGCCCAGAGTATATCTATCCGTCGTCGGGATGAACAAATTCCACTCTCGATCCATGGGCCTCAACATAACACTTTATTAGTTCTGAACCCATCTTTATAATCACCCTGTTACGGTGTGACGTTTGATGTTATCAAGAAACTCTTTCGGTGTTAGTGATTGACATGATCTCATGGTCTAAGGATTAGGATCACTTCGTAAGTTGTTATAGCAATATAAACTCAATGACTTTGATCGTAATGCTATACTTAGGATGAATGTTCATCACATCATTACACTAATGTTGTGATCCCGTTATTAACAACATCAATGTATATGATCAGGAAACCTTGATCATCTTGTTAATCAATGAGCTAGTTTACGAGAGAGGCATAACTAGGAATTTTCTGTTTGTTTATTAAACACACATGTATTAACGTTTCTGTATTAATACAATTATAGCATGCAAAATAAACATCTATCATATACTTGGAATACACATAATAAACACTTTATTATTGCCTCTCAGGGCATATTCCCTTCAGTCTCCCACTTGCACTAGAGACAATAATCTAGTTACATAGTGATGAATCTAACACCCATCGAGTTCTGGTGTTGATCATTTTTTGCTCGAGGGAGAGTTTTAGTCAACGGATCTGCTACATTGAGATCCATGTGCACTTTACAAATCTTTATATCTCCATCCTTGACATGCTCGCGGATGGAGTGAAACCGACGCTTAATATGCTTGGAATGCTTGTGAGACCTTGGCTCTTCGGCATTGGCAATGGCACCATTGTTGTCACAATAGATCACCATTGGGTCCAACGCGACCACTCCTAGTTCGGATATGAACTCCTTCATCCAAACCGCTTCATGAGCCGCTTCTGAAGCAGCAACATATTCGGCTTCCGTTGTTGATCCCGCAACCACAGGTTGTTTGGAGCTCCTCCAACTAACCGCTCAGCCATTCATGAGAAATACGTATCCGGATTGAGACTTAGAGTCATCCGGATCGGTGTCAAAGCTTGCGTCAACATAACACTTAGCGACAAGCTCTTCTTCACCTCCGTACACAAGAAACATATCCTTAGTTCTTCGTAAGTACTTAAGGATATTCTTGACCGCTATCCAGTGTTCTGAACCTCGATCCGATTGGTACCTACTAGTTAAACTAATAGCATGTGCCACATCCGGTCTTGTACATAGCATGGCGTACATTATAGAGCCTATGGCTGAAGTATAGGGGACTTTGTCCATTATCTCTCTTTCTTCCGCCGTAGCTGGACGTTGAGTCTTACTCAATGTCTTGCCTTGCAACATAGGTAAGAACCCCCTCTTACTTCCGTTCATTTTAAACTTCTTTAAAATCTTATCAAGGTATGTACTTTGCGATAGCCCTATTAGGCATCTAGATCTATCTCTATAGATCTTTATGCCTAATATATATGACGCTTCACCTAGGTCCTTTATTGAAAAATTGCTGTTTAGATAACTTTTAACACTGTTTAAAAGATCTATATCATTTCCGATCAATAATATGTCATCCACATATAATATCAGAAATGCCACATTGCTCCCACTCACTTTCTTGTAAATACAAGCTTCTCCATAAGTTTGGACAAATCCAAACTCTTTGATCACCTCATCAAAGCGGAGATTCCAACTTCGTGATGCTTGCTTCAATCCATAGATGGATCGTTGAAGCTTGCACACCTTGTTAGCATCCTTAGGATCGACAAAACCCTTTGGTTGTATCATATACAACTCTTCTTCAATATTACCATTGAGAAACACGGTTTTGACATCCATCTGCCATATCTCATAATCGAAATATGCAGCAATTGCTAACATAATCCTAACTGACTTTAGCATCGCTACGGGAGAGAATGTCTCATCGTAGTCAACTCCTTGAATTTGTCGAAACCCCTTTGCGACAAGTCGAGCTTTATAGACGGTCACATTACCATCAGCATCAGTTTTCCTTTTGAAAATCCATTTGTTCTCCATGGCCTTTCGGCCGTGAGGTAATTCCACCAAGTTCCAAACTTGATTTTCATACATGGATTCCATCTCGGATTTCATGGCTTCTAACCATTTGTTGGAACCCGGGATCATCATCGCTTCTTCATACGTCGCAGGGTCATCAATTTCATCAACCATGAAATTCATAACAGGGTTTCCATACAGCTCGGGAGCTGCACGCGTCCTGCTAGACCTGCGAGGTTCGGTAGTATTCTTTTTCGGAGTTTCATGATCATTATCATTAGTTCCCTCTTCAACTGGTGAAGCCAACTCCGGAACGACTTCTGGTGCTGCGCTACTCGCCATACTTTGAAGAGAAGGTTCAATAACCTCTTTGAGTTCTAACTTCCGACTACTCACACCTTTCGCGAGAAACTCTTTCTCTAGAAAGGATCCATTCTTGGCAACAAAAACCTTGCCCTCGGATATGTGATAGAAGGAATACCCAATAGTTTCCTTAGGATATCCTATGAAGATGCATTTTTCCGCTTTGGGTTCGAGTTTATCCGGTTGAAGTTTCTTCACATAAACATCGCATCCCCAAACTTTAAGAAATGACAGCTTAGGTTTGTTTCCAAACCACAATTTATACGGTGTCTTTTCAATGGATTTAGATGGTGCCTGATTTGCAGCAGTTTCTAGTGCATAACCCCAAAATGACAACGACAAGTCCGTCAGAGACATCATAGATTGAACCATATCCACTAAAGTACGATTACGACGTTCCGACACACCATTTCTCTGTGGTGCTCCGGCAGGTGTGAGTTGTGAAACAATTCCACACTCTTTCATGTGAGTGCTAAACTCGTAACTTAGATACTCACCTCCACGGTCGGACCTTAGAAATTTGATCTTTCTATTATGATGATTTTCCACTTCATTCTGAAATTCCTTAAACTTTTCAAAGGTTTCAGACTTGTGTTTCATCAAGTAGATGTAACCGTATCTACTCAAATCATTCGTGAAAATAACAAAATAACGATATCCACCTCGCACCGACACACTCATTGGACCACATACATCAGAATGTATGATTTCCAATAAATCTGTCGCCCGTTCCATTGAAAAAGAAAACGGCGTTCTAGTCATCTTGCCCATAAGGCATGGCTCACATGTATCAAATGATTCAAAATCAAGTGCTTACAAAAGTCCATCCAGATGGAGCTTCTTCATGCGTTTAACACCAATATGACCTAGACGGCAGTGCCACATATATCATCATTAAGTTTAATCCTTTTAGCATCAACATTGTGAATATGTGTAACACTATTATCGAGATCCAATAGAAATAAACCATTCATCATCGGTGCATGACCATAAAAGATTTCATTTATATAAATAGAACAACCATTGTTCTCGGATTTAAATAAATAACCACTTCGCATCAAACACGATCCAAATACAATGTTCATGCTCAGTGCTGGCACCAAATAACAATTATTCAAGTTTATTACTAATCCCGATGGCAAGTGGAGAGGTAGCGTTCCGACGGCGATCACATCAACACTTGATCCATTGCCTACACGCATCTTGACCTCACCCCTTGCTAGCGGTCGCTTGTTCCGCAGCCCCTGATTCGAGTTACAAATATTAGCAACTGAACCGGTATCAAATACCCAGGTGCTACTGCGAGCACTAGTCAAGTACACATCAATAACATGTATATCATATATACCTTTGTTTGCCTTGCCAGCCTTCTTGTCTGCCAAATACTTGGGGCGATTATGCCCAAAGGGCGGTCCCCTTACAATAGTAACACTCGGTATCAGACTTAGGTCCAACTCGGGGTTTATTTTCAGGCACGACAACTGGCTTGCCGCCCTTACTTACCTTCCGTTTTCCCTTCTTGTCTTTCTTGAAACCAATGTTCTTATTGATCATCAACACTTGATGTTCCTTTTTGATCTCCACTTCTGCAGTTTTAAGCATTAACACAAGCTCGGGGAGAGACTTCTTCATGCCTTGCATATTAAAGTTCATCACAAATCTTTTATAGCTAGGTGGCAGAGACTGCAGAACACGATGGATGCCTAAGTAAATGGGAATCAATATTCCCAAGGACACAAGCTTATCGGCGTAACCCGACATCTTGAGTACATGCTCACTTACGGAGCCGTGCTCTTCCATCATGCAGCTAAAGAACTTTTCTGAAGCATTGTATCTCTCTACAACAGCATGTGTGTAGAAAATCATTTTCAACCCATCCATTGTATCAAATGCATTGCCGTTTTCGAAACGCTTTCGAAGTTCCGGCTCTATCCCATACAATATGCCGCAATGAACTAAGTTGTGGACCTCCTGATGAGTCTGATAGACATTCTTATCCTCGTCAGGGGCATCCTCAAAAGGTGGGGGGCCTAGCGGTGCTTCTAGCACATATTGCTTTTGTGCAGCAGAGAGGAGAATCCTCAAATTCATGGCCTATTCGGTAAAGTTTCTACCGTTCGTTGCAAGTTTCTCTTTCTCCATGAACACATTGAAATTAAAAGCAGGTGGTGCCATCTACAACAGAATTTGTAAAGTTTAGACTAAGTTTATGATAGATTGAGTTCAACTAATCCATATTACGAATGAACTCCCACTCAAAAATGACATCCCTCGTGTCTTTTTGGTGATTACATGGACCAAATCCACTACACCAAGTCCGATCATCATGTGAGTCGGTGTAGCTTCAAAGGCGAGCATTAAATGGGCATCATATCTACTATATGACTCATGCTTAACCTTTTGGTCCGTGTTCCGAGGCCATGTCTGTACATGCTAGGCTCGCCAAGTAAGAACCTTAGTATTCGTGTGTGTAATTGTCTTACACCCGAAATATGGTTATGGATCCAAGAACACCCGATCATCACGTGATGTCTTGGAGCGACGAAAACATAATAGGTGCATACTAAAGGAAGAACACATTCTTATCTTGATATTTTAAATGAGGGATCATCTTATTATGCTAATAAAATGCTAAACAAGCAATATAAGATGCTATCAAACATCACATGTTTATTAGTGGAATGATATGGTTCCCGCATATGATCTCTATCATGTGCACCGTGGTATGATCACTATCATACCTTTATGTGTAAGGCCAAGGTCTATGGAACTTACGCGATATGTGTGTTGTAAGAGTATAATCTTATACTTCTACTTACAACATCACCATATCATAACACTAGCCCAGCAACAATCTAAACTAGACATCTCTAATTTATTCATTGCAAGTTTTTACGAGGCTTAGGGCTTTCGAGATAGAACCATTCATACCTACGAACATGAACTACAATGAGGATAACCAAATTGTTGACAACTAGTTGCAAAATAGATATTGACTATAGTAGGAGAGACAGACACCCGCTAGCCACTTATGCAAACTAGTTGCATGTCAAGCGTGGAACAGGTCTCATGTACGAGGACATGTAAAGTTTGTTCGGGCCGCTTCATCCCACTATGCCAGCAATATCCAAAATTACAACTAAGAAGCAATAACATGATCATCATCACCCACATACTCATATGTGTACTACCCGTGTAAAGCATCTACGCATAGATCCGGCTCTGATACCACTGTAGAGTTCACAGCATAGAAAACAAAAAATTTCCTACGATGGGAACAACTAGGTACCAAGATCTATCTACTAGATACAAACAACGGGAGGATGTATATCCGTAGAGAACATACCCTTGAAGACCGACAAAGCTTAACGAGTTAAACTCGTGGTTGATGTAGACGATCTCTTGCCGATCTCAAGATCGAGAGGAAGTCCTAGCACCGCAAATCAGCAGCGCACCCGTACTCGCACACACGTCTAAGGCACCGAGCAACCTCCGCCTCCTCGCTCCAGCGATGCAGCGGAAGCACAACTCTTTCTTGCCGAATAGCCACCGGAAACATGTATCTCGCTAGTCCGAGACCATGGGGGATAAATTTTAGAGGGGGAGAGAGATCCTTCACGAGGAGGTGTGAGCGAGAAGTGAGGAGGGGGTGCCTTTTATAGGAGAGGGGGGACCCTAAGGGGGTGGCCGGCGCATGGGGGCTGCCCCCTTGCCCTCCCCTATTCATGTGGGTGGACACTCCACTCACAAATTTCCTTTAAATTCCCTCCACTCAAAATCCCACTCAAACTTGCCATTAAATTTTCACCAAATTTAATGCAAACTCTCATTAAATAAAACTCTTTTTATTTATTCAGAATTTTTTCAATTACTTTAATGACAAACATTCACATATAACCCCTTGCTAGAATTCTATTTCACATGCAAAAACACTTTCTGCAATTTCACACGAAAACCTGTTTCGGTATCTAGTGAAATAAATTCCTGCGCTTGTTATTCTTTTCGGCATGAAACTTTTGCTCCAATTGGATGTCGGTGTCTCTTAAGTGTGTCACCCTACAGTTCGTGAATAATGCGGACATGATCGAGACCCACTTGGATCAATAACCAGAAGCGGGATCTGGAGACCCATACTGACTCCCACACATTCAACGATGACTTTCTTGTGATCATCGAAACCTTTTACGCTCGTATCTTAATCCCTTTGTTTCGCGATATATTACATGTCCGAGATTCGATCATCGGTATCTCCATACCTAGTTTGATCTTGTTACTGACATGCACTCTTTTCTTATTCCCGTTATATAACATTCTAGTGATTAAATCACTTGCTTGCAAGATAACCAATGTGATATCACCGAGAGAGCCCAGAGTATATCTATCCGTCATCGGGACGAACAAATTTCACTATCGATCCATGGGCCTCAACATAAAACTTTATTAGTTCTGAACCCATCTTTATAATCACCCTTTTACGGTGTGACGTTTGATGTTATCAAGAAACTCTTCCGGTGCTAGTGATTGACATGATCTCATGGTCTAAGGATTAGGATCACTTCGTAAGTTGTTATAGCAATATAAACTCAATGACTTTGATCGTAATATTATACTTCGAATAAATGTTCATCACATCATTACACTAATGTTGTGATCCCGTTATTAACAACATCCAATGTCTATGATCAGGAAACCTTGATAATCTTGTTAATCAACAAGCTAGTTTACGAGAGAGGCATAACTAGAAACTTTCTGTTTGTTTATTAAACACACATGTATTAACGTTTCCGTATTAATACAATTATAGCATGCAAAATAAACATCTATCATATACTTGGAATACATATAATAAACACTTTATTATTGCCTCTTAGGACATATTCCCTTCACTCAATTGCTCATGCTTGCATCGGCATCGATCGTCAAACTTAGCGGGATCTGAGCAACAACGAATTTAGGCGAGGTTTGTAGCCTTGCAGCTTCAGCCTAAACGGGACCTGAGCGGCAGCTTCAGCCTGAATTAGGCTGGACCTCGGTGTTCCCTGTTAGACCTGCTGGCCGATCTGACGTGACAGACCGACCTGCGTCAGCATGAGGCAGGAGCGAGCAGGGGCAGCAGCCACCTGCACCAGCGTGGCCATCTCTTAGTTGGCCGCCTCTATCTAGGCCGAGGGCGCGGGCAGGTCGCGGCCAATCTCCCCTTGTTCCCTCTGCCTATCGTTTGGAGAAGATGAAGGCCGTTTGGCGAAGATGAAAAGAGAAAATGGAGAAGTTGGGACCCAATGATTCGAAATCCTCGGTCCGGGGAGCTGGCCGCCATGGCCTCATGGTGCCTTGTCCCCCTCCTAACCACGCCACTCCCCTCCTCCAGTTTGCCGCGCCGCCGTCAGACCACCGGCATCATGTCCATCTGGTCCCATCGACATTAATTTCGCCGCAACCGCTTCGTCCTGGCCGTCGACGCACGTCGCGACCCTCGACTCAATCTCTCCTTTAGGCTGACAATCACCGGACAAATAATGACAGGGAAGCAGTTGGGATTACCGTTTTGCCCCTCAGATAGAGGTACCCCGTGAGTCTCCGTGAGTTTTGGAGTTTGTACTCCATGAGCCAAATCGTGGAGTACCAGACCAGATAAGCCGTTGGATTAGGAAAATTAGACGGATCTTATTAATTTATGGGTACTGTAAAAGTCCTCATATTTGAAATTTAGATTATTTAAATTATTGTGTGAACTAATTTGTTTTATTACATAGATTTCTCATGATAAAACTTATAATTTACTTGAATTTTATTTGCTTGAAATATGTGATATATTGATGGTATATGTGAACTAGCCAAAAATAATTCGGGCGTTTCGTTTGGGGCCGCTGGTGTAGTGCGACTCCCTAAAGTGCCGACAGTTGGGACATGATTTCCCAGATCCATTGTCTGCGCTGTTGCCGGCCACCTTAGAGGCTCTGGAGTCCTGATTTTCCTAAACCACCCATTCGGGTTTAGAGGCACGCCCGATCGGGATATGGCGGGTGCAGTCTGTCCAAACCTAATTAACATCTAATTAATGATGATCCAATTATAACTTCTCGAGGTTCGAGATACACCAGAACACACAAAACAAAATGGAAAGAAGTTCGTCTTCTCCTCGATCACACTTGAGGATGCAATCCTATACACCAGGGAGGGGGGAGCTTATGTCTAAGAGGATAACTCTTAGGTCGACTGTCACGCTCTAAATTTTCTACTCTCAAAGTAGTCCCTGCTGGTTGCTAAACTACAGATGATGTCACAGGCAATCAAACAACCATGGACAGAAAAATCAGGCTAGCCCATATGAAACGATTCCTGATATTACCAGAAGATGCCACAGAAGATTCCAAACACATCTCTCCTTCTTTCTGCTTTCCTGTCCACTACAAGTTTCTTTCACAATTATTTCTCTCACTAAAAACCCCCAGTTTTCTGGCTATAAATTGCACCTCTCTACCAAGCTGCAATTCCCTTTTCCCCTCCTCCCCAGCTCCCTTGCTAGGTTTCTTCCCTCTCAGAGCTCGTAGCTAGTAGCAACAGTGCACACTGTTTTTGCTATTGCCAACTTGAGTGAATCTTGGCTGCTTCCTCAGCTTGTCCAAACTGGGCACACGCCTACCACCTGAGCCCAAATCTTGCCTTGAGCATCCTTTCTTTCTTCTCAGATCTTAAATTTACCCATAGGGAGGCTCTGCCAAAATTTTCTTCTCCAATCATCCATTCTAGGGGAGGTTCTGCCAAAAATTCCTCTCCCTGTTCATCCATTTCCAAGGGAAGGTTCTGCTAAAAAATCCTCTTCTACAGATTCGTTTCCCAGGGGAGGTTCTGCCGAAATTTCCTCTGAAATAAGTTTCATCTCCAGGGGAGGTTCTGCCAAAATCTTTGGCCACATATAACCAGAAACGTTTATCTGAAAACAAAAACAGATAAATTTGCAAGGTAGAGAAAAGAGCTGCGTGTTCTTGATGATAGACTAACAGAGGAGCCCTATTAGCTTGTGTAGTACATGTTGTTGCTGGTCCCCTGGGAGCATCTCCACTCCGGATTTATGGTCGGCTCAGCGATCACTCGCCTTGTCCAGTCCTTCTCCGTCGTCTTCCTCTACTGGTTCTACGTCTTCTCCCTAATCTCCCTGTAGTTGCAGCTCCTTTGTTTCTGCAAACATAAGCCTTTTCTTCATTAACAACATAAATCAAGCCAGTACGTTAGGCAACTAGTACTGCCACAGGCTCTACTTATAAGAAATAAGAGAGTGAAATTCTTGTGGGTACCAAAAAGTTGTTGAGAGGTGACCATGTCAAGTGGGACCTCGTTTGAGTCGAGCCAGGGGATCCGAAGTTTCAGGCCCGAGGACTATTCCCCGGACCTCCGGGCCCAGATGGAGAAGAGGAGGAAGAGGAGGAAGGAGTCAAACCGCGAGTCCGCAAGGCGATCTAGGTTGCGAAAGCAACAACACCTCGACGACCTCTCTTCGCAGGTTTGTTATACTCCTACAAGTTATTCCAATATATGCTACTTATAGTACACACAAGTATAAAGCTCAAATGTAGTTTTATTATATTCTAGTATATTATTTATGAGAACCTGCACTCAGCATGTGCAGGTGAATAAGAAAAACAGATGTACACAAATGGTCCTCTTGAAATATCAGCTCTCGGACAAAAGTCAATTATTGCGAATTGCCTCCTACCTAATACACTCCTACTTCCAACTACACTACAACCTCACATACGTTGAGTTTTCACCAAATTAGGAGCATCACATCTTCCATAGAAAAATAACAAGAACATGAGAAAAAAAAGTATACATGCTGATTTATTTCCATATCAAAAAAGATGTTGCTAAGAAGAATATTTTGTGTTCCAAAAACAGGTGGATCAGCTGAAGAACCAGAAACAACAACTCAGCATGGCAGTGAGCATAACCACCCAGAACCTTGTGGCAGTGGAAGCACAAAACTCTGTTATGCGGACACAGATGTTGGAGCTAGAGAGCAGGCTGTGCGCCCTGGGAGAGATCATCTACTGCATGAACTCAATCACCAACACTACAAATCCCGTCACCATGGGCATCGCAGCAAGCAGTGCCTGTGACATTTTTGGCACCAGCAGCACATGGAGCCAGCCCATAGACTTGTACCAGTGCTTCTAAGGGAAAATAAGAAATGAAAGAATGGTTGATATTGTCATAGATGGTAGGGCCAGAAGGCATCAAGTTCTGTTTCAATCATGTAGGGCCTTTGTGTCACCATTGATGCGTGCCTCTCTTGATTGATTGTTTATTCTGTGAGGTTCGGTGCAATGGTTGGTGAGGGTAGGAGTGGGAATCAATGGGTCAGTTTGTCAAAGAGAGAGGCTGGGAATTTTGTACTGGCCCTGATGGTGATGTCTAGCTAGTAAAATGTGGATTTGATGCCTCTTCATATGCAAAGTGGCTCTCCACTATAATATACATAATTATCTCCCACGCAGATTCTTTTTTTATCATCTGTGTTTATTTTAGACTTAGAAGGCTCCAAATAAGCCCGGCTTTGAATTAACGAAGCCATCAAGTAGAAGGCAATCGACATATAAACTCAAAGAAAATGAAAAACTGGGGAAGCCATCAACTGGCTAGGAGTACAAGGCAATCGACATACAAACTCAAAGAAAATGAAAAACTGGGGATAAACCAGGTGAGATGCAAGCACAAAGGTGTACAACTGAATACATGAAAGCTATCAGGCCAAGCAAAACAAGGCTAAGCGCTGAACTTGAGAGATTGCTTGATCATGAAAATTGGCGCAAGTTTTCAGATGAACAAGGACTGATCCTACAAGCAACAAACACAAGAAGGCAGCCGGGAAGACCCTACAAGCGCAGAACTGCTCCAGGTCCGTTCTGAACCTTTCAGAACCCACTGGCGCAAAGCCACAGTCTTCAAACTTGCCGAGCTATAATGAACTTCCTCAAGTGGAGTAGGGGCTTCAAAGCAGCCTCCAAGGAGTCGGGGAGCCAGGCACATTTCAACTTTTATAAAGGGATGACTGATGATGGACAACCATATGTTTCTCCAAGGTATCAAGTTAGAGACAATCGAAGGTGTACAGAAGCAAAGGTTACCTTTCCAAAGTGCTATTTTTTAATGTGAAAAATTAGGTATGCAGGGCAAGAAGCACTCATTTGCTCGACATGATTTTTAGTAATAATATTTTGTGTATAATACTTGAAACAAAGTGTTGTCATGCTAAATTGAATAGGACTCACTGAATATTTATTTTTTTCTCCTCCAAAATTCATATAAAGGAAGGCAGGACCACCTGATGTGCCAACCTCTGCCTAACCCGCATCTGCTTTTTTGTGTACTATTGCTACAGCTTAGTTTGGTTCTTCTTTGTTAGGTTTTGTAGGCTTGCTTCTTGGATTTATTGTTTCAGGCAGTTTTGTAGATCTTTGGCTTTTAATTGTTCTTGTTATACTACTTTCATCATCGTGGTGTACTCACTATAATGCAAAGAGTTCCTATAGGGCCTGTACTTCATAGGCGTCTTACACTTTCTCATTCTGATTTGTAATTCGCCTTTTATTTTTATTTTTTTATTTTTTTTTGGGTTTTGGTTTTGTTGCTGTTGATTCAGACTTTGTTGTGGTGCGGCTGTGTGCATTTTATGCAGAGGCCGGGTGTAATACTGCTTAAATCTCTTTAAGTAATAAAAAGCCCATTATCGAAAAATAGGGCCTGTACTTATTACATGCATGCTCGAGAAAAATGATCACAAGAAACACATATTCCTTCCGTTCTCAATTAGTTGTCCCAATTTTGTCTAGATTCGCATATATTTTTTAACAAAAGTGAAGGCAACCAAGGTTGCTTTCACTGATAGGAGAAAGAACAGAACAGATTACAGAGAGGCACAGGGTTCTGAAGAATAAACTACGAACAATACATTGAAACGCGCATGGATCAAGAAAAGGTTGGGACAACTTTTGGGACAGAAGGAGTACAAATTTTCAAATTTTGGAAACCTTAAATCTGAACAAATTGAAGTATAACACCAAGACAATAGTTAGCATGACAGAGCAAAAGACATGACTGTATTGTTTTGGGAAAACAATAATTTCAGGTGCAAGATATCACCTAGCATCGAGTATATACTGCAACCTTCTGCAATTGTTCACATTCCAGCCTTTCCCTGATCTCAACTAAAAGAATAACACATGCAGAATCTCTTTAAAAGAGATGAGTTTATAGGAAAAACCTTGCTTGCAGGACCAAGATAAAAACAAGCTCGAACCAAGTAACCAACCATGTGAAGAAAGATCTAGAAGATGTGCGATCCCCAAAAGAAAACCCCAAAAGGATGGATGTGCCTTTGCCTTGGTAGGAACTGTAGAACAGTGAGAGCACTTATCATCAGACTTTATTTCACAAACGAGGAAGCCACTGTTGTACTTTGCAAAAAGCTATGTGCTCCCACAAGCACTAAAACATTGATCAGCTTTTTGCGAAAATTTTCCCAGTTCAGTTATGGTATTGTACTATTGTTTCAAGTCTCAACGAAGGAAAAGTTCGCTCTAATCAACATAAATCTCTGTTGTTTTGTAGTTTTGAGCTTGGCAACTTGAGAAAGTTTATCCAGGTTTCATCGAATGCATAAACCCAATCAGTTCTAGCAGGAATTAAACTCACAATCTGTCTAATAAACGGCTGAGCTATCGTGCTCGGGACCAGTCTGGTGAGAGGATAGTGGAGTGAAAATTCAGAGCAATTGGTAGATTCAGTATCAGAAGCCGTCAGCATCAGACATGGAAATGGTACCAACTAATGATGGAATTCTATATCAAGCCTTTCACTACCTTGCAAGCCAACATGTCAGGGAGGTGTTAACCTCTGAATTTCTGACAAAACCATACCAAGAAAGAAGGAGGTGGAAACAGTACTCACATCAGTTTCCGTTCATTTTTCTAATCTTAATACCTTGACAAACTATGTACAGTTATTGCATACATCTCATGTACAGACCAAAATTTGAGCCCATAAAATGGCCAGTCAGAGACATTAGTAAGAAATGTGAAGAAATTTTCTCCCAAATCCCAATTGCTTGACTAATCATGCCAGCTCAGGAGAATCAAGACGCATCGACGGATGATGTAGAGCCTGGCTTTTTTCTCCTTGACTGCCCTCTTGAGGTCCTTTAGCTTCAAACCATGAGCACCCACCCTCATCTTGATGATCTAGAAAGTTTCTATTTTGGATTTGAGGTTCCAAACTCTGGTTTGTGTAGGTTCTGGAGTTTGCAATGATATGATTTATATAGGCGGTTTATGTCATTTTCCAAGAAACAATAGGCAGTTGCCATGTGGGTTGTGTCAGCTACTCACCATGTTTATGCACACGTACCTTTAATTAACTTATTATCACTGCGTCCGTGTCTGTATAATGAAAAGAAAGTCTTATGTGATCTTGGAGTAATTAAGTTCAACTTCGTGAGGCCAGGTTGACCTGATGATAAATAATACTGTAGACTATTCAGATTGTGGCATCGTATGCACTGCACGATGTATAAGTAAAACACATTGTTCATCAGGATGAAAAGGCTATGAAAGTGATACCCGCATAGTGGCACTACAGGTGTAAACAATGAAATCTCATGTCATAGCGCATATACCTAATTTTAGATTTTTCATTCAAGGATCAAACAGTGCAAATATATTGCCAGCGCAACCCATTATTATATTTTCCACCAAAAGGTTACAAATATTAAGCCACACATCAATCTTTGCTTTATTGACACAACATGGGTTCTCTCGTTTGGGCACAGCATAAGCATACATGACACTTAACTACGCCAATGTCAAACTTAGATAAATTTTTTTGAGGAGGTAGAGAAGTCAGCACCATTGCACCCAATGACTTCTACAAGGGTACAAGTTTATCACACTAACTTCCATAGTCAATTACTTGTTATGCAAAGTCAGCACAGTTGTGAATGTCAACTGAAACCCTCCTCCCAAAAGGCAAGCTCGGCAGACAAACAGATGCAAGTAAGCTCTAAGCAAAGCATCTCACTGCCTGAACTTATTAACCTCTGGTTATGTGCATTGAACATGCCTGCCAGTTACATGCTTTCTGCTAATTATTTAGTGTTTTAACTTTCATGGAAATGCTTGGATCTTCAGAATCTTACACAAAATCTAGGAGAGCAATGGCAGCAGACTTGTACGTGCGAAATACTGCACCTGCAATAAACTTGGCTGCACTAATAAAATAATTGTCAGAATTTTTATCATTTTCATACAAAAAAGAATTTTATCATTTTTTTAGGGAAACAGTACCGTCCTACTGCGGCACTTTATTAATTCTCAAACAAACTTATATCGTTTATGAGTTTAGGCAACAAAAAGCTAGGGGATCATTGTCCCAAAAACAATCAACAGCTAAACCTAGCTAGCACATGAGCAGCCTCATTTGCCTCCCTATTATAATGTTCAAAAATAACTTCTCTAAAACCTATAACAAGAATTCTGCAATCATAAAAAATTGCCGCCGACGACATAAAGGTTGGTGGTAAAAAATAGCATAAATTAACATGTGCATCTATTTTTCAAAATAGAATAAATAAATGCAATGCACATAGATACCTCACATTGCAGCCTCTGGCTGGGATGCACCGTTTCCGGTTTCCTCCCAATGGTGCGGCGGTGGTTAAAGTAATAAAAAAAAGATACAAGTCAGTCAAATCTATGTGGAAGGTCCCAGACCCTGCATGAAGTTTACCTTTAGTTAAAAAAGAAGCGCATACACTACGGGAAACCACAAAGTTGCCTATGGTCTTCTTGTATGCTGACAGCCATTTATCGGGGCAGTCGTCATAAAGCCCCCGAAGCCTATAGCTCAGGAAAACCGTCGGCGAAGACAGGACGTTGGCATAGCTCCTTGAATGCCAACGACCGCCGTTGGTATAGACCTGGCTGTCAGAAAATGGGAACCATCACAATCTGAAAAGTGTTAATACATTTTGTTCACATGTTTGCGCAGCAACCACTGGATCCTAACAATTCTCGCGCCGGCAGAGTGAAAGGCTTATTACCTGGATTCCATGAAAACCCAAGCAACATTGGATACCAAACCCATTGAGTCGGTTCTCGATGATGCTCTAAACAGGTTTTCGTGCATGGCGGGAAGTAATTTGCCAAATACAAGGAAGGAAGCAAGAGCAGAAGACAAGTTCGATCACATGACAGATATATCTTGTCTTCAGAAGCCTAGCGGTAGTATCCGGGCTGACTACTGACTCTACTGGTATATCGGTACCTTAGTATGGTTGTATGACCATATTTCCAATGCTAGAGATTTCAAAAGGTATTCTCCCTGCTTGGAGAATCCTGAGTTTGACTGCAATCTAGAATTAACACGTATCCAGAAGATCTTTGTTTCCATCATCAACAAGCAGGTCATCATGGATACCAGGATTTTCTACTATGGCGATGACACATCGCAGAACCCTCGCTCACAGGGAAGTCCATTAACCAATATAGGCCTTGTTGACCACACGTCTAATGTATCCTTAACAAATGAGTACAAGCAAGCCCCAATGTTCCTTTATTATTATTATAATTAAGTTGGTCATGACTCGTTATAATTATTTGTTTTAAATATTTATTATTTCAGGCTTAAATATTTACAAAATAATCTTACATCCAATCCATATGTGCACTGATGATCCTAGAAAGCATGTTTTTCCATATTCACGCTAAATATTCTCTATTACAAGCCAGGTATATATATATACATATTATGCATTTTACCTTATTTAGTCAACTACTTGTGGTCTCATTGTCTACATCTTTTGAGCCAGACACTTGACTATCTCTACCATGATCTTGTTATGTTTTTCTTCAAACAGTGACGTCACATGAAGATGCGGCATATCAGGATCTCATTCACGTGAAGATTGTAAGGGTAATTGTCCCTATGTGTGGTTTTGGTAACTAATGACAATTTATATGGACTAATATTTTTATTAAGTTTATATGAAGGAATATTTCATAGGTCATGCTTGTAGTCCGATGTCTAGGTTCCTGCGATCAACAATAGGGTTATTATAATACTTGTAGCAGCAACTTCATTAGAAAGTTCATCCCATGAAAGTTTTGCAAATATCAACAACATAACCCCGCAACCACGTTTCCATCAAGGCCAAGTTCGCACCCAAAATATTGTTTGGAAATAGTCTACACTATAAGTTGCTAGAATGGTAAACATGAGAGATTTAAAGTAACTAGTAACAAAGTAAATAACAAAAGTAAACTAAAGTAAAAGAGTATTTATAAAGTGTTGTGTGATATGATTGGAGGATTCTCAAGGAGTATAGGATTCACCACTAGCACAGGAGAATTATGAATAATTAGGATAATCTATGTCTTTTGTCATGATATGTGTAGAGAGAGCTCAATAATAAGATGTTCACTACAAGATTTGTGGGCAGTTGATGATGGCTCAGTTGATGTAGAACCTTGTTGGGAACCTCAAGAGGAAGGTATGATGAGCACAACATCAAGTTTTTCCTCAGTTATAGAACCATGGTTATCGAACTAGTAGGAGAAAGAAACCACTTCAGAAGGTGTTGCTAGCAACATGGAACCTGCACATAACACAACCAAAATACTCTGCCCCAACTTATCAATGAGGTTGTCAAACTCACTGGTTTTGCTGAAAACAAAAGATTAAACATATAGTGTGGAAGAAAGTAATTGCTTGTGGTAATTGCAGAAAGTAAACAGTAAACAGTAGATAGAATATCGATGGAAAGGAATGGAACGGAGTCCACATTTCACTGGAGGTGTTTTCTTCATAAGATAAATAACATGCTGGGTGAACAAATTACAGCGGGGCAATTGACAAATAGAGAATGCATAACAATGCATATACATGACATGATGATCACTATGAGATTCATTTAGGCATTACAACATGATACATAGACCATAATCCAACTGCATCTTTGACTAATAATCTACCTCCGGGATATCATCCGAACAACCCTCGGGTATTAAGTTGCAAACAACAGATAACTGCATTAAGCAAAGTGTGTAATGTAAACAATACAATTTCCCTTGGGCAAAGGTTTGTTGTTTTCTCCCTAGTAGCAACAGCACATCTACAATCTTAGAATTTTCTGTCACTCACCCAGATTATTAGAGGCATGAACCTACTATCAAGCATAAATACTCCCTCTTAGATTCACAAGCAAATACTTGGCCAAAATAACTACTAGCAACGGAGAGCATGCAAGATCACAAATAACATAGACATGATAAGACAATAATCAATCTGACATAATACTCAATATCCATCGGATCCCCGCAAACACAACATGTAGGATTACAATAAGATGATCTTGATCATGATAGGCAGCTCGTAAGATCTAAACATGGTAGCACAAATAGGAGAAACAACCATCTAGCTACTTCTATGGACCCATAGTCCAAGGATGAACTACTCACACATCACTCCGGAGGCTGGTATGATGATGAAGAAGGCCTCCGGGATGATCTCCCCTCTCCGGCAGGGTGCCCGGAAGAGATTCAGATCCCTCCTGATCTAGGGACGACGGTGGCGGCGGCTGCGGACTTTTTCGTGGAATTCTAATTGGGTACTTAGGGTTTTTGCCTCGGAGGGTTTATATAGGCGAAGGGGCAAGGTCAGTGGAGCACCAAGGAGGCCACACCCTAGGGCGACGCGCCCTCTGGACGCGCCTGGGCCAGATGTGGCTGCCCTGGGGTGCGTCTCCCTCTGGCCTCCGGACTCCATCTTGTGTCGGTAAAAATAGGAACTTTGGCTTTTGTTTTGTCCAATTCCGAGAATATTTCTTTACTAGTATTTCTGAAACCAAAAATAGCAGAAAACAGGAAACTGGCTCTGTGGCACTTGTTAATAGGTTAGTTTCAGAAAATGCATAAAAATACCACAAAGTGTAGACAAAACATAAGATAGTTGGTGTAAAACAAGCATGGAGCATCAAAAATTATAGATATGTTTGTAACGTATCAGCAGTCGCTTTCCTGAATTAGGTAATGAGGTTATCTCTAAATAACCACTGTGATGCCTGCGAGCAATAACTCCTACAGACCCACAATTAAGGGTTTCTCCCATGGATATCATAATAAGCTTATTAAGTATCTCCTAATTCCCCCTTTGATCGTGCAAGTTATAAACCAATGCTTGTAGTCACAAAAGTAGCACTGGACATACTCCCATATATGTCCAAAGAGCATCTCCCTCTCTTTAGTCCCTAAGGAAAATGATATATGACCGATTTCACATACTATCTAAAGAGAGAGATCTAACACAATATCCACCATCTCTCCCCAAGAACAAGGAAATTACTCATACGTGAAGGGGATCAACATCATGGCAATAATATGGATAAAATATGAAGGTACAATTAAATACAAGTGCAAATCCAAAATAGAGTTTGGATTACAACAAAGTAAACAAAGTGGATCGATGTTGGAGACGTTGTTGATGAAGATCGATGCATATCCCTTCAAGATGCAAGTATCCTCTTCCTCTTGAGTGGTGTGGTGGTGGAGATCTTGTGTGGGGCGGCTAAGGAGGCGGAGGAGCGGTAGGGCTTCGCCCCTATGGAGTGTGTGGACTCTTCTCATGGCGGCTAGGGTTTCTCCTCTTTAAATAGGCATTTTGAAGGTCGGTTTCGCGAACCGATGGAGCTCGGGACTGATATGCCCATCAGGCATTCACAAATGTTGTTTCGTTTGACAAAACGGAGCCGGAGGAGGGTGGTATGACCGTATGGTACAGACGGGCTCCACCCGTACCGTAGGTCGTTAAACCGTCTATACGTTGCAGTGTTTTGGCCGTTATTTTTTCATACGGATTCCGATTGAGATGTTCTTTGGCTCGTTGGATTCGTATGGATGAGGTTTACAACACCATGGCCTTGGATCTTAATTTGGATTTGATGAAAAAAATCAATTTTTTCCTCCCCTCAAATGGCTAAGTCTGGTGCCTATAGCTCCTCCATATTGTATCCTCTTGGCTCCTTTTGTTCATGAGTGTTCATAGCACCTACACACAAGTCAAATACAAGTAAAAAAGTAATAAAATCCTACTATACTACTAGTTGTGCAAAGCACATGTGAAAATGAAAGAGAACTAGTAATCATCCATAATGGGCATATTTGTAGCTATATATAGCATGTGATGAGTGACAATATGAATAATTTGTATTCTTAAATATGCATCATATTTGCACTAATCATAGTCCATGTATTGGATTTGAGTATGGATGCTATGAAGATAAATATATACCTTGAGTATTGGCATCTAGATCATCGAGTTGAAGAGAAGAATATGATATGTTCAAGATCTTGAGAGTTTGACCTCAATAGAAGAATTCAAGTTATGGCTCTAAGTTGGTGTCGTGATAGCCTCATGAGTTGAGTTATGGTTGACTAATATTTAGAGCATGTAATCAAATGAAGAGTTCTTTATATACCTCAATATATTAAGATAGAGCATGAGAAGATACATGGTTGACCAATACAAAGAGTGAAGAGTGAATTCAAGTTGGTCAACACATAGAGCATAAATAATGTACCACATGGATCTTGTGGTATGGTAACCCTTGTTAATTATGCTTCATGAACTAACCCGTTATATATGTTACTTTGCGTTTTCTATATGGAATAGGTATGTTTCCATGGGCATGCTTCAAAAGTGAAGATTTCATATAGTCCATGAGAGGATGACATCAAGTGGTGATGGTCATCAAGGTTGAGAAGTGCAAGTTCAATATAAGCATCTCAAGGAGATCATATGGTTGAAGCTTGTTGTTCATATTGGTGATAATGTACATGTGTTGATGTGCCTTAATGAAGCTATCTCATGGTGGTGTATGGGGGATAAAAATTATGAGTATTCACGAAGCAACAATGATCAAGTGATGCATTCCGTCTTGAATGAAGTTTGAAGCAGTGTCATCAAGATCAAGCGGGATGAGCAAGGAAAAGGTTTTTCCCTGATAGGTTTTCCTTTTCCAGTCTCAAGGTGGTTGTTGGGAGACCGGGTTATATGATAGATAACCACACAATCAAGAGGGACTTTTGGTTGGGTAACTTGATCACATCGTCTTAGGAAGCTCAATACTTTGCATACTTTGAATCCCTTTTATTGTTGCTTCTTGGTGTTTCTTTGTATGACGTTCTTAAGATTATTTATAGCTCTTCAACAATTCCAAGTTGATCGAAAACGAAATTCATATGCATCTTCTATTGTGTTTTTGAGTTTGAAGGTTTTACCGGTTCTTCTTTAGAGAGGTTTCATACCTATCCTCTTTTGGTATTTTACCTATTGCCTTTTGTTGGGTTTTATAGCCTATACTAGATAGATATTGTTATTAGCTTTTCAAAAATCTTAAGTTTGCTAAAATCGGATTTCGGATGCAAAAGTTATCACCATTTTCGTAAGCTTAGTTTTCTGTTGGCAAAAATTTCGGCTCTCCGGGCTGTAGGCCGGAATGATTGGCAAAAATTCTGGTCCGCCGGACTGTAGCCCGGAACTGTATACATAGAAGCTTTTGGCAAAACTTCTTCCCCGGTCGGGCTGTAGGCCAGAATGATTGGCAAACATCCTGGCCTGCCAGACCTGGCGCCAATCCGTCTGGTGCGTGTTTCGGTGCTGCCGAACTTATCGCCAGTTTTGCATGGACTATACATTTTTAGCCCCAACGGACAAATTTTCTTTCCCCTATAAAAGG
Organism: Avena insularis; assembly: GCA_023614405.1. Taxonomy (NCBI): domain Eukaryota; kingdom Viridiplantae; phylum Streptophyta; class Magnoliopsida; order Poales; family Poaceae; genus Avena; species Avena insularis. The sequence goes on from CM042693.1 coordinate 330,831,883, forward strand.
GGCTTCTTCCCCAAGGTTTTCTAGGGTTTTTGAGCATGTTTTTGATCTCCATTGTTGACCCCCTTGAGCTTGCTTCCTACAATCCTCACCAATCAATTCTTCCTCTAAGTGAGGGGAAGCCATTGGATCTAGATCTTGGAGTCATTGGTTGATTTACACCATTGTTCTTCCTCTCTAATTCCTCCCTAGAACTTGTTGCTTTGGTGGAATTTGAGAGTGAAGGATTTGGGAACCCTAGGTGTTCTTGCTTTGTATTCTTGCATAAGTGTTGAGCTCTCCATTATGATTTGTTCGAATGAGAGACAGTGAGCTTGTTACTCTTGGAGGGTGACCTCCTAGTTGGCTTGGCGGTTGGTGTCACGGTTCCCTCTTCGTGTAAGATTGTGAAGAGGTTCGGGCTTTTCCCTTCGTGGGATTTTTGAAGTTGTTGTGAAGCTTTCCATCTCCCCAGTGAAGGAAAAGCTAGCTGAAAGTGGCTATTTCTTCATCAGGATAGTCTCGAAGAATAATGTGCCCTTCGTGGACTTGGGGAACCCCTTTGTGGGATCCCACACCTCTCCAACATGACGTACCTTACTTGTAAGGGAACACGGGAATACATCTTAGTCTCTGCGTGCCTCTGTTATTTCTAAACCCGAGTTTATTTTCCCTGTGATAGCCATCGAGCTTCAAGTTCTTATATCTTGCTTATCACTTGTGGTATTTATATTTTGTGATATCTTGTTTATCTTAACTTGTTGTTGGTGCACTTAGTTGAGCCTAGTGTATTTAGGTTTTGTGCTTGTAAAATAAATGATAGTTTAATTTCACATTTTATCAAGCCAAAACCGTAATTATTTTAAAATTGCCTATTCACCCCCTCCTCTCTAGGCGACATCTCTATCTTTCAAAGATGAGGCATATGAGGATCTCGGCCACATGAAGATGATGGTCCGTGCTCTGTGATATTAAAATTCATAAACCTTGTGAACTTGATGAGCTGCAAACTTTTAAATATCAGGGTGACACTTGTTAAGCTTTTGATGTGATTTGTACCTGACAAAATATGGTGCACAATTGTAACTTATGGATGCATTAGTGCATGTATTAGTACCAATTGTATGCATTGACATGTGCATTTATATGTATGCCAACCTGAAATATATTGATATGGAATATGCATGATTTATTTTTTTGTTCCGGAAAAATTAACCAGCGGCAACCGGTAAAATCCATGTACTGTCGGTGATTTACTAGCACCAACAACAGATAATGAAGAACAGTCCCTCGCTGCATTACTTACGGATGACGGTCATCTATAAAGTAGACTAGTCATAGGTAACTTATATCTGATAGGGCTAGTGGTACGCTATTGCTGTGGCCTGACTCGACAGATGAACATATATAGATGACAAACGTACTTTCCTAACTCGCCACTGTTGTCGTCTGCCTCGACGGATGAACACATAAGGTAAAAAACGTACTTCACTAGCTCGCCACTACTCTGCCTTGACTTGATGGATGAAAAAATATAGGTGACAAATGTATTTCACTGGCTTGCCACTGCTATGGCCTGACTCGACGGATGAACACATGCAGGTGACAAGCGTACTTCACTGGCTCGCCATTGATGTGTCCTGACTCGACGAATGAGCACATACCGCCAACGATTGATTTCAGAAATGTTGTCACTGCAGCAGGTTCGCAGCGACGCCGAGACGTATGTGAGCGGTAAGGTGTTACCAGTGAATGTATACTACTGTCAAACGTATCTATTGTCGGTGTAGTTGATTCCTGGCTCACACTGCTAAGCCTTTTCGTACTAGTATCAGATTAAAACTGGTGTTCACATGTGGGCTTCAGCAAGCAAAGGTCGCCTGATTTTATAGGCTTAGGATGCTTTTTGTTTGTTGGTCGTGTTGGTCAGGTTTCCAGGTAGTGCTAACACTGAATGAACGGAGCTTATGAGGCTGGTGGAGACATCCTAGAGTTTTGCTTCAGGGCGCAAAACAGACGCGCCTAAATTCAGATGTGATGCTTGTCACCTGGAGTATATGGAAGGAAAAACCGGCGAATGTTTGAAAGCAACTACCAAACTTTGGAGCAGTTCGTAGTTCAAATCAAGCAGGAAGCAAAGATTGAGCTGTTTCGAGCCGAGGTCGTTTCAGATTGCAGGAAACTTAGAGCTACGGGAGCCTGCATAGTTTTTTCGGTTTGTCCTCTGTTTTGGGTCGTGTTTCCCTGTCTTTAGGTCGTTTTTCTGTCTTGCCTAGATGCTAATCTGGTTGTGGTTTTTTCTCCCTGTACTATTTGGTTTAACTCTCCTGCATGGTTCGAAAAGAAAATTACGCCAATCTCATACTCTTTCAGGAGATGATTTTTTTCAGACAAAACTTGCTTGTAGGAGATCAAGAATAACTAACTAACATTGAACATGTGAAGAAAGATCTAGAAGAGGTGCATAATGCCCAAAAGACAACTATCCATGCTTTGCCTTGGCGAGAACTGTAGAACAGTGAGAGCACTAATCATCAGGCTTTTGCAAAGTGGGTATTTCACTATGATGCATCATTAGGCTTTATTTCACAAACGAAGAAGTCGCCGTTGTACTTTGCCTAAAGCTATGTCCTCCCACAAGCACCAACAGATTGATCGACCTTTTCTAATTGCAGTTAGGGTAGCCAAAGAAATGTATATTTGCGTCGCATCAGAATAAAGCCATCGGCATGCGTATGGTGTTTTTGGAGTGGTAAATTTTGACCTCAGAAACCAGAGCAAGGCCAATCGAGATTGCATTGAAAACCCATATCTTAACTGGATCCATTGCATTGGTCATTAAACCCGAGGCCTGTCTTATAAACCGCTGAGATATCGCGCTCCGTGTAGTCCGATATGAGAGGATAATGGGGTGAAAATTCAGAGAAATTGGTATATTTGAGCATCAAGCATCACAAGCCATCAGCGTCAGACATGGAAATGGTACCAACTACCAACTGATGATTGCAAATCCAATAGCAAATCTATTGGTCTGACCTCCGTGTTTCTATGATACATGCTAGATACTCCTGCGCCAAGCTAAAAAACAACGCCAAAAGGGCGTAAGCTCAAATTTGGTACCTTGGTTTTCTACCTTGCATATACCAACATTTCAAGAAGGCGCATACCTCAGAATAATTACGGAAAAACCATACCAAGAAAGGAGGGATGGAAACAGTAATCTCATAAGTTATAAATTGTGATTCATTTCTAATCTTCCTACCTTTACAGGTTATATATACAGCTGATGCATACATCAGAGATAGAGACCAAAATTTCAGCCAATAGAGTGGCCCAATCAGAGGGATTAGTGAAAGAAAATGCAAAGACATTTGCTCCGAATCGCTTGATCAATCATGCCATCTTAGGAGCATGACGACACATCGACGGATGATGTAGAGCCTGGCTTTTTTCTCCTTGAGAGCCCTCTTGAGCCCCTGGAGCTTCAGATCATGAGCGCCCACCCTCATCTTGATGATGTATAAAGTTTCTCTTCTGGGTTTGATGTTCTAAACTCTGGTTTGTGTTGGGTTCTGCAGTTTGCAATGGTGTGGTTTATATAGGAAGTTGCCACGCCATTGTCTAAAAAACAATAGACAGTTGCCATGTGGGCTGTGTCAGCTACTGACCATTATGCACACGTATGTTTAATTAACTTATCACTGCGTCCATGTCTGCCCATAAAGAAAAGAGAGTCGTATGTGATCTTGAAGTAATCTAGTTCAATTTCCTGACGTCTTGTTGACTTGCGATAAGTGTTTAAAATAGCGAGCTGTAGCGCCAGCGTTCTAAGCAGTGTCTCACTAAATGAAATTCGTGTACAATAGTCTGCTATAGCATGATAGCTACGGCGCGATATATCGCGATGTGGCTGATTTTAAGGGTTGCGCTATATTTTCATAGCACAATATATAGTCGCTAAACATTGTGGCATGGTCTGCACTGCAAGATGGATAAATAAATTTACGATTGAGATGAATAAGCTTCAGTTTGCGGTTGTTAAACTGTTTTTTTGTTTATATTATATATTGTTGTAGAAAATTAATCACAAAAATAGACAAAAGCGGATGAAACAAATACTTAAATAGGCAAAAGCGAGTTGAGCTAATGGGACCTTCATATAGTCCAAACGCAGCCTAAGCTACCAAAGAGGTACAACACAGAGGCAGTACTACAATGTGTACAGATGGAAAATGCATGTTCTATAATACATTATGCAATTTTAATTTATCATTCAAGGATGAACAACTCAAACATATTGCAAACACAAACCATTCTTATTTGTCCACGAAAAGGTGAAAAAATTAAGTACCACGACATGGCAAGCGCGTATATATCTTCAACGTTTGCTTTGTTCACACAACATGGGTTGTCTGGTTTGGGGATAACATGAAGAGAGACCATGCAGGGCGCTTAACTAAGCCAATGTCAAGCATAGGTTAAAATAACTGTTTGAGGAGGAAGAAAAGTCAGAACCAATGACTTCTAAAGAATAGTCAGTTTATCACAATAGCTCCCATAGTCAACCACTTGTTATGCAAAGTCGGCACAGCTGCGGATGCTCCCAAAAATGGCAAGCTTGGCAGTCGCAGAGTTTCGTATGAACAACTCTACTGCCATTGTCTCCTAGATTGTGTTTAAGGTTCTTAATATCTAAAAATTTCTGAATAAGGAGACATAAACATCAACGGTGAGCAGCAGCAAGCACGTAAATGACAGGCAGGTTCGATGTACATACCTTTTGGGAGCATCCGCAGCTGTGCTAACTTTGCATAACAAGTAATTGACTATGGAAGCTATTCTAATAAACTGACTTTTATTAGAAGTCATTGGTGCTGACTTTTCTTCCTCCTCAAACAAAATTTTAACCTATGTTTGACATTGGCTTAGCTAAGCCTCCTGCATGCTCTCTGTTCATGTTATCCCCAAACCAGACAACCCATGTTGTGTGAACAAAGCAAACAGTGCAGATATATACGCGCTTGCTATGTTGTGTTACTTAATTTTTGTCACCTTTTCGTGGATAAATAAGAACGTTTTGTGTTTGCAGACATCTGAGTTGTTAATCCTGGAATGATAAATTAAAATTACATAATGTATTATAAAACATGCAATTTCCATATGTACACATCCTAACGACACACGAGGCAACTCTATGTGGAGTGATTACCAGTCTATCACTCCCCTCACCCCTCGCGTCGCTCCCAAGGACGATGCCATGGCTCCCAACTTTAGCACCGTCAGCCCTCATCCTGGTGTCTCCCCTTCTGCTGCTACCATTGATGTTATCCGTGGTGGTGGCGGGCTGACGCCTAAGGTGTCTGGGCGAGTGGATTTGCAGCGGTGTCCTCTGGAAGCAGCTGGGGTGATACTCGTGGGTAGATTGCATGAGGCGGTCAAGGCACCGCCGCTGGCTATTTGGTGGTTGTTGTCACCTCTATAGCCTAAAGGTGGGTTCCGACTTGTTCCATGGTGGTTGGTGACTGACGCGGAGCTGATTTGCGCGATTTGGTGGCAATCTAGCTGGTTGCAAGTTGGAAAGACACAGCTGCCGATGAAAACCAAGCTCAAACTTTGATCATGGCGGCGTCTATGCGCCATTACCTTATTGAAGACCTCATCGGTGCAGTCATCGTCTCCTCGCTACCGCTGCTCCGTGGAAAACCCTAGATCCTATACTCCCGGATCAGACGATGGCAACACTATCGATATTTGTATCCATCCCGAGGGCATCGTTTTGGAGAAGATGCTTGCGGGAGGTATCAGGAGGTGGAGCAGCATGGCATCTACCGTGTCGACAAATGTGGGTCTCGATGATGGACGCATGTTAATGGACACACACAGGGCGGTGGCGCTGTCTGACGTTGTGGTGGCTTCAACGGAAGGCCTAGAAAGGTCAGCATGTTGATTCCTCCTGGAAGACACTGACGGCTTCTACAGAGTGCGCATATGGTGTGCCCCGAGGGACTGCTGGACCGGTTTGTGCTCCTGCCTTGTCATTGGGCGGGTTGGTGAGGCCTCCGAATTATATGGTGTGTGCTTATAGGTGTAGCAACAATGGTAACCGGGAAGGTGGCTTCGGGTTAATCAATGTATTTGTTTTTTCAAGGACTTATTGAATAATATAATTAAAAAAGGATATGTGCATCATTGTGATGCATAGGCCTAGGATTTCAACTTCTTTTTGAAAAAAAAAGGAAAATGTATTTTTCCCTCGAACTTACATCATATGTAGGTCAAAATGCCACTGCATACCCCAAACCCTACTGTGTCCCCAACCCGTGGACCTAGCCGACCCCACCTCTCTCTCTCTCATCCGCCACTACCATGCTCTTATGCGAAAAGAGTTGAGCCTTAGCATGTTGGGCCACTAGCCCCACTGTCACGAGGAAGAGGCAAAGGGGTGAGCAACTGAGAGAAGGAGTTTCAACTCAACGTAAAAGGAAGAGGTGTATGTAACAAATCTTTCCTTCAAATATTGGTTTTTATTCAATCAAATTAAATTGTTCTGGTCTTATAAAATTACAAGTGCAGTTTCCCTATTTCTACAAAAAGAACACAAAAGAGAACTCTACAGATTAATGCACACAAATACCATTTGATGAATTATATACTTTGTAATGAACAACTATATTTCTGTATATCTTTTGTCAAAATCTTTAAGATTAGTAGGTTTTCTTAATTAGTTTAAAGTCCTTTCACAAAACTTCTAAAACTGAGTTGTTTTAGATTGGAACATGGAGTAGATTTTTTTTTCTATGATTCTTCAAAGGAATAGACTTCGGAGTGATCAAATATTTTGCTAATAAAGGAAGAAAACTGAAATTTTGTAGTAGAGTATCCGTGCATCAAATTAACCTCCAAAGTCAACCACTTTAGAATAATAATTTACAATGTCAACAAGGAGGGTAAGGGGGTTAATCTAAAGCATTCCCATAGTCAAATGCTTCATCTGAAAAGTAGAACATTTTGTTAACCTTCCCAGGCAGGCTTGGCAGACAAAGAAAAGCAAGCAAGCTCTAAACAAAAAAAAATTGGTCAAAAAACAAACTACAAGCTATGTTCAATGTACTTGTCTGCCGGCGGTCAGTTTTCCAAGTTGCAAAGAATGGGTTGGATCAAAAGGATCTTACGTGCAATCTAGGAGAGCACTGGGGATTGGGAAAAATGCTTTTCACAGGAGTATCCTTCATTAAATTGAATCAGAGAGAACATTGGAACTTCGAAATGTATCCGCATCAATTGACCAAACTCTGCCATGGTTGGCACCATGCCTTTGTTGCTATAGTGCTCCGCCCTTGTTTACTTTAACTTGTTAGGTATTTTTCTAGTTAGGTATATATTTAGTATAATAACTTTAGGGTCGTGGGTAGTAAAAATATTTACATGTCCGGTCACCAGTTGGTTGATCCAATGACAGTACTAACTCTGTTCGTAAATACAAGATGTTTTAGTAGGCTAAAATAGCCTACAAAAACATAGTGTGATGAATGCATCTTCAGCATTAGTAAAAGATTGTGACAAATGCATCTTTGTTTTGGATTGGACATTTCTTAATGGAACATTTAATCGGAAAAACATATTATTTGTTCAGCATTATGTTTGCTGCAATATTTTTCAAAGGGAAGAGAATCCAAATGAACTAATATATGAAGGAAGAAAACTGGAATTTCGCAGTAGAGTATCCGTGTATAACATTTAACCTCCAAAGTCAACCCAAGTAAGAATTTTCAATGTCAACCCGGAAGGTAAGGAGATAAACTAAGGCGTTCCCATTGTCAACAACATCATCTGAAAAGTAGCATATTTTGTTAACCCTCCTAGGTAGGCTTGATAGACAAAGAAAAACAAGCAAGCTCTAAGCAAAAGCAAATTGGCCAAATGAGCTAGTACGAGTTATGTACAATGTACCTGTCGTACGGTACTCGGTTTATCAAGTTACAAGGAATGGTTGAATGGCCGCGCTGGTACTTAACCATTCTGATTGTGGACCAAAGGAATCTTAAGCGCAATCTAGGAGAGCATTGGGGACAGGACAGTGCTTCACAAAGAAGCATGCTTCATCAGACGGAACTCAAGATAGCATTTTGAATTTGGAATGTATCCTTACGGCTTACTGAATTACCCATGCCTTGCTACAGATAAAACTACTGTAATAAAAATCTCCTGCTCCACGACTTCGTTGCTCCGCCACTATACGCAGGTGAGCTCCGTCATGGCCCATATCATGCTCCACCATGTTTGGTTTAACATCTTAAATTTGTATAGTTAGGTATATTTTTAATTTTAATAACTTTAGAGACGTCGGTAGTGAAAATATTGCATTCCGGTCACCAGTAGGTTGATACAATGATGGGTAGTAAAGTGTGTGACGGATGTATCTTTATCAGCATATTAGTTTTATAAAATGATATCATATAATGCGTTATGAGATACGGCACAGCATCATCAGCAATCTAGTGATGGATCATGGGCTACCTTGTAATGGATGCAAATACACTTCTATGAATTATGTACTTTGTGATGAACCGAACTGTGATGAACCATCTATATATCTTTTTTTTCTGAAAGTTTGAGACTAGGAGGTTTTCTTTAATTAGTTGAAAGTTTTTAAATGGAGTGCAAAATTTGTGTTAGATTGGACGTTCTTTAATGGTACATTTAGTCACATTTTTATTACTATTTGTTCAGCTTTACGTTTGCTGCAATAATTCTTCAAGGAAGGGAAGAGAACCCAAGTGACCGAATATATTTTGTTAATGAAGGAAGAAAACTGATTTTCTTTTGTATTAGAGAATAGAGTGCATCACATTAACCTTGAATTCAACCTATTTACAACAAGAATTTGCAATGTCAACCAGGAAGGGTAAGGAGTTAAACTAAAGCATCCCCATAGTCAACTACTTCACCTGAAAAGTAGAAAAAATTGTTAACCATCCTAGGCAGGCTTGGCAGACAAAGAAAACCAAGCAATATCTAAACAAAAACAAATTGGCCAAATGAACTATATGAGTCATGTACAATGTACCTGTGTGCCGGTGCACAGTTTATCAAGTTGCAAGTAATGGTCGGATGGCTGCTGGTACTTCACCATTCTTCTTTTGGGTCAAAAGAATCTTAAACGCAATCTAAGAGAGCATTGAGGACAATGCTTCGCAGAGAAGCATATGCTTCGTTAGATTGTGCCCTAGATAGCATTGGCCATTGGGACGGATGTCCTCACCATTTGCTGAATACATGTGCTTTGTTATAGGTAAATTCGCCTGCTCCACAATTTCGTGTCCAAGGCGACAATTGGTCGAACTCTTCCCCTGCTGCCATCACGCCTTTTGTTGTTTGGGTTCCATCTACATTGTGCTCTCAGCTCTGCCACCATGCCTGGGCGAGCTCCTTTAATTATGGCCCGTATCATGCTCCACCATGTTAAATTTAACTTGTTAGATATTTCTATTGTTAGGTGTATTTAATGTAATAACTTTAGGGACGTGGGTGGTAAAAATATTGCAATTCTGGTCACCAGTAGGTTGACCCAATGACAGGCAGTAATAGTGGTGATATGAATTCATCTTTATCACCATATCTGGGCCATATGAAATGATATATCATATAATGCACTATGAGAGAGGGCCCAGCATCACCAGCAACCTAGTAATGGATTATGTGCTATCTTGTAGGAGTAATTGATTACGAGCTAAATCCATCAGCAACAAGAAAGGTCAAAAAGGAGATCCAGTGTAGCGATGGTGAAATCACATCACCACTCTCCACATCTTTACAATACATTTCTTTCTATCTATCTATCCAACAAGAGACAGAATCATAGGGCACGGATACTGCTGCGGTGAAACAACAACAGTTAGTAAAGGATGCAAGAGATGGAATGGAATCCAAGCCCACTTGCACTTCTCTGTGCAATGCTTTCTTTGACGCCCTCGGAAAATGTTCAACTTTTGGTTGGTTGGTGACCTAATAAAGCATATTTAGTTATTTACCATTCCCAAAACCACTCCTGGACAATGGTTTTGTGTTACGCAAAACCATGGGCATCGTTTGACTGCTCTCAGAACACCTATTGTAGCCTTGATGCGAGCTGCTATATGCCTTAAGTTAGCAACCAGGGACAGCCAGACAGTTAGCAAACCAGACACAAAGTAACTGATTGCTTGTCCTCAGGATTCATGTACCGTTGCAAGGGTGCAGCAAAAAATATGATCTTGTATTCAGTGGTCATAATGAATTTTGCCTTCTTAAGAGAGAAAACAAAGTGTAAAAAAATCAAGGCACTGTTCCTGAATGAGGGTTTTGCATCCAGAAGTGACCCTATCCTAGCACACAATGCACATAACACTGACAGAGGGGAAAACAATATATAGAAGATACATGACAGTATGAGACAGAAGGTTCAATCAGGGCGCCATGCCCACCGCAGATGCTAATGCTACACCAGACATAAGAAGCAGGGCATGTATGCTGCTGATGTGATGTTTTCAGGGCTCAGTGGATGCATGCATGGACCACATACAGACACACAGTGGCTGCAGGAGGCATGCATTTGACAAAACGCACTCAACTCATGGTGCTGGTCGCTTCTGCTTCCCCACATTGGGAATAGATTGTGGTTTGGTCTGTACTAACTAAACCAAAGGCACAATAGACACTAAAACAGTCGATACAGTGGTTCAGGTTCAGACTCACCATTTTGATTGGTGGAGCATGATTTGCAACCATGTCCACCATGAATCAAGTGCAATGTTATTACAAATATCAATGCGTCGGCTGATCTATGGCTATTTTCTGTATGAGATAGCTTGAACAATGTGTTACTAGATGCAGCATCTGCAGTTCTTCAGAGATGACAAGAGTTGGGAGTACTCGAGTTTATGAGCTGTTACTTCGAATGCCTGGCAAGACGCTTATGAATATTGCAGATTGTGCTTATCTGTGCAATTTTAGCATCTGCTATTTATTTTGTTATTCTCGACAATGATACAGTAAAAATAGAATATTTCCTCTGAAAATATACAGCATACGGCTGGTGAGTGCTAAGTCAGATTCTAATCATTCGTTATCAGTTCGATAGTGGTACGATGGAATACTTTATGCAATGTGATTTGCGGCAAAGAATGCAAGTAAACTGAAAGGAATTCTTTTCACGGCAAAGAATGTGGTAACCAAGCAACCCCTTGGGTTCACCGATGAGCCAGGATAGCATCTTTGTATACTCAGATCTTCAGGAACACTTCAGCAACAGTCACAGAAACAAAGTATTTCTGGCTCTTAGAACAACAATACCAAGTTACCTTTTCGTGCATCTGGGTTGATAACCGAAGTAAGTAGTAAACCTCAAGCAACTTAATATGTGCTGTTTTCCATGTAAAGGTCGGGTAATAGAAACTCAAAATATTTAGGGAATATGGATCATACCTCTGAAAAAGAGTTTCTCTTTCATAATCTCATAAGTCATCTTCCCCCAAATATGCAGAACTCGTGCTATTAACCATTCGGACGTCTCTTTCTATGAGCTTTTTTTTCTTCCTTCGTCTGAATACTGCAACGGTGAACACATTTCCAGAAATCAAGGATGGATGTAATTTCCTGGTATTAATTTGAAATTATAAAATTACAAATCTATATTTTCAAATAAATATTACAAAATCTATGAATTCAGAATTTAGTTTGTCCAGGATTACAGAGTCCTCCAAATAAACTTTGTGGATTAATTTGTCGGTGCCATTGTGTTGGAAGATGCTGATGTTCCTCTCGACCAAAACTCTCCTGGAAAAATTGTCATATTCGTCAACCAAATGCACCCTTAGAATTTTCTTATAGCACCGTAACAAACACATTGAATAAACAGCCAATGATGACACACATGTTCCAGTGAATCGAGTGGGTTAATTTGCAATGAGGCAATCCTACAACTTCTACCAAACATTGTCTATAAACTCATACTCCCTCCGTTTCAAAATATAAGATGTTTTAGCTTTGTGAAAGGAGTGTATCTAGACCCCTTTTAGTGTGTAGGTTCACTCCGAATCTACACATCTAGATACACTTCTTTCACAAAGTTAAAACATCTTACATTTTGAAACATAGGGAGTATTAGCTTATTAGCCCGAATTACTTGGTACATGTACCACATGCTGTTAACAGAACAAATTTACCAGAAGTGTTTTACACACAATGTGAAACTTTGGTATGGGTTATTTTGCCCATTTAACCCTGGTTGTAACGTAGTTTTATGTAATTTAATCTGTAACGTAGTTTTATGTAATTTAATCTGAAGCAACATAGCCTTTCTGCCCCCACTTGCAGTCTTGCACATGCACTACCTTCCCTAGAGAAGATATGTTTATTTTAACTAGACCAAGGCAGCCACCATGCTTGCTTACTGTAGCAAGAGTACTACTCAGAAGTCAAAAAAGCAAGTTCGATTGCTCCCAGGTGATCATACTACTTTTACAAGTATCATGTTCTGAACTCTCAAGGCTTTGTGAAGCTCAAGTAAACACAGAGATCATATTCCAGAAGAAAAAACGTACTGTTAGTCTCTGTATTAACACCCTCCAACTTTACAACACTAGTCACCCTTGCCTTCAAAGAGAGGCAAGAAACAGAGAACCTTTATATATCACAAAGGCCAATGTGAAAAAACATGGGGAGGAAGGAGGAGAGAGTTAATGAAAGGGAAGGCAGATAGTGGTCGTGCCCTTGATAAGCTCAGATCAGTCGCTCCAGCAAAGAAGCATGACGACGCAGCGGCTGATGATGTAGAGCCTGGCCTTCTGCTCCCTCAGGACCTTCTGCAGCCTCCGCGCCTGCTTCTTCTTCCCCTGCTCCATGGATGGCTTCACCAGACCGTGAGCGATGTCTCCCCTTGAGATGATGTGATGCTGGTACGGGAAGATGTAGTGGTGCAAATATTGGTTTATATAGAGGGGCAAGGGTACGTGCTGCAGTATCTAGAGACCATCCCCCAATCCTCCACCCTACCACACCCCACCAAGCCACATGCAGTCAACACTTTGGAGCCTTAGAAGGGACACTTGTGAGTCCAAATGCATGCTCCTACTATTCTATTAGCTTATGATGAGGGCTAATTAAGAGGGGAAGAAGAATACTTACTCACAAATGTGATCATGGGTGTAATGGACCCTTCCTTGATAACACAGTGCTCAGGGGGCGCATGATTGAGGACCGTGCGCCGCGACGCACCACGCCGCAGACAGGATCAAGTGGCCATACATGCCCTGCAAGCAAGAAAGGCAACCGTGGGTTGCTTGTTTAATGCCTCCGAGAAAGGCTATTCATGGTCCTCAAGCAGTCAAGCTTACCAGACAGAAATGCAGGTTTGGGCTGCTCAAGGCTGCTGCTTAGCCCTTAAAACTGCTAAAAGGGCACCGACACACTGTAGCAAGTTAGAAAAAAATTCAAAGCCAGTGAAGGGACTGGACAGGGGATTTCTTTTTCTCCTTACCTGGAGAGTTTTGTCATTTTGCAATGTTCATACTGAATACAACAACACTAATCAGATCCATGCTTGCTAGCTCTCTCTGTCTCAGGACATGTTGGAATTTCCTCACACTAGACTAGACAGGTCTAGATTGCATATATTATCCTTTCTGGCATGGGAAAGGACAGGTCAAAGAACTCAGACAATTAACAAAAGCGTATACATATTAACACAAAAGCCAAAGGAAGTCCTGGTGCGCATCTGTCAATCTGGTGGTAAACCTGAATAAACCAATAAATTCCAAAGCAAAAAAAGTGATTTGCATGTTCCTCCAGATCACATTCCATGACAAACAACAAACAGGGCTTGGGTTGACACTAGATAGCACTAATGAACTGATCATAGGGGCAGCTAGAGTAACTTCATCTAATAAGACAGAACCTTTAATAGGTAACCTTTGAACTTGTTGAAGCGACACGATCAAGGATCCTACACTAGCCATGCAACTACTCTTGAATAGGCCACTGCAAAGAGGGCACAATAGGGTACCCAGCATTAGGGAACTAATAATAAACTGCCAGGCCATGGCCCATGGTACCCATGATCCAGAACACATTTTGTACAGACCTCTAACATTCAGACGTAGTGGTTAAAGAAGACAGTATAGGCTATAAGAAGTGCTAAAGGTAAAGTGATGGAGTCATATTTTCTCATACCGCAAACAATGATAATATGCTCCCTTTCTTTTCCTCCGAACGCAGATTCTGTATATGGTTAGAGAAACATGTTTTTCATCATGTACTAAGTTGAGTATTATATTATCATCATTACCAAATGATCAGACAAAGGTGCGAGAAAATGAACTAAAGATGCTCATGATATCCAGATTCTACTCACTGACCATAACCAATATGCTGGTTAACATGAGACAGTGTTTGTGTGCTACATGGCCAGCATTGAGACATCATTTGTCACATGCTTAACTGACATTCATACAGAAGATACAACAATAGGTCAACCAATGTTGCATGTGCTGCTAATTGTCAATCATAAGTTCATGACCGATTGAATCTAAGTCAATACTAAATCCAGACAAGTTAGTCCAGGCCTATGCTAGAGAGAAGATACAAACCTTTAGATTTAGCGACACTTAAGTTATAACACATAATAGATGATGCAGAATAATATCACTGTAGGAAATTAACTTAGGCCCAGAAATCAACACGGGGGGAACCCTAGGAAGTGGCAGGCAGAAGCAGCAGGAAACCCTTGCACAAGAAAGTGCCCTGTGTTTTGACTGGAAACTAGGCAAAATACATGGAAATGTGGTCAAGAGCACAGCATCAAACGGCTACATTGTCCATAAGACAAGCACCCCCACCAAAGCACACACACAGAAGACTGTTTTTCTAATCGCCTGGAATAAGGTACGCTCAAAAGTACTTTTTAGTCAAAAGATATGCCGGTTGCACGGATGATCCAAGTATTCATTCCATCCTTCCTAGCAGCTTCCGAACGAATCGAGACGACATTACGAAATCTCTAAGATACTTGAATATGAGATCTCTATGAACTCTTCACCGGCAAAATCTACCGACAGGGGGATATACTACAGTACTGCTAGCACATGTTGTTTAATTAAGCAACTCCAAGAAGATCTGGGCACTGCAAGAAGATCACAAAGTGTTCTCCCAAGGGGATCAAACAGACAAATTACAGTGATGTGAGATATCCAAGTACCTCCATGAAGATGCAAAACAAGAGAAGGCGATAAATTAAGGTACCAGCCGCAAGAAGCAGTGCCAGATACCAAGAACCTACATCAGAACCATGCTCAACCACTACTGAATCTGCAGATTTCTACACGTATGCATCCATATGAGCTGTCCATTATCTGAAATGATCATATCCGTCAACAAGATCAAGCTTTCTGTCGGCGACAGGAACAATAACCCACATTCAGATGCAGAGATATGTCCCCCAAGATTAAATAAAAAGGAGAAAGGGAAGAATTAGCATGGCTGCATGGGAGGAGGGGCACTGCCTGTTTGCCTCGTCTATAAAACCTCTGCCTCCTTACAAGTTCTGCACCACAGCAAGCTCCAACCAGCACCACCACCACCACCAAAGAGCAAACTCTCCTACTATCACTGCATTTCCTCAGTTCATCAAGCTAAATGAGGACTGTGAGCCAAGGCAAGAAAGGAGGAAGGATGACCAGAGCTCTGAAAGAGCACAGATCCAGGCTCTACATCATCCGTCGGTGCATCGTCATGCTCCTTTGCTGGCATGACTGAACTCCAAGCTACATTTTTTCTCCATGGAATCCCTCAAGGGTCCAGGCATTGGGAGATTGCACTTAGCTAGGCAGCTATGAGTTAGTTAGAAGTAGAACCTAGAAAGGAGCTCTCATGCTCATGCCAGATTGCACTCAAGAAAGCTTCGTAGAGTAGACATTCTAACAGTTGTTTCGTTATGGTTATTCCTTTTTTCTATTTTTCTCTACCTTTTTCCCTTCTGCTGTCTCTTAGGAAGTGGGATATGTGGTTGTTCTATCTGTTTGGACATGTGTGGTGTACCCATGATCTAATTATAAATGATTCAGTAATAGAAGCAAAGTTGATCTTGAACTCATGTACTGTTTATATCAAATAAATGTACATATTTGTCTTCTTCAGTTGTGGACAATGGAGATAATACACTTGCAGTGGCTGATAAACTTTTAATCCTAATACTCCTATCTATATCTCTGTATATTCTGGGATACCAATATTTTATAAAAACAATTGTGGGGGCATAAACATTAGATCAACACAAATTTTTAATATAAAAAAGAGTTGGACGACTTTTGTACAGCAAAAGTAAAGCAGTAGGCTGAGCAATGTCAAAGAATGAACAGGAAGTCCACAGATGCACCATATTTGCCTCTTTGGATTGAAAGATTTTCAAGGAAATTTTTGCAGGGTTTCAATGCATAGGAGTTTTCCTACCTATACAGGCCCTTTTTTGACGAAAAGCAGTCAGCACTGCGATTCATTGCGAATAGAAGAAAAGTGGCTCGGTTTATAAGGAAAACCAGGCATAAAAACCGTACAACATCTAAATTCAAAAAAAAACCGTACAACATCTAGCAAAGCTAGGACAGCGGCATGTGCAGAAGCACAGCACAGCAACAAACTACAACGGCAAGCCTACACCTACAGCAACATCATCAACAGCAACTCCACTGCATTAACCAACAGCAGCACAGCCTCGAACCAACAATCAACACAAAGCATGCAAGAAGGAATTGCACGACGCGACCAGCAGGGAGGAGGACCTCAACTTTCATCTTCATATGACCAAGCAAGGCCTAGGATCTATAAACTTGGTCGTCTGGTTGCCACCCGACGACACCCTCAAAGAGAGGGAGGGGTGTCAAACAGGAACAAGGTGATCCAAGAGGAACACAAACTCGCTAACCCGGCTTCCAATGAGAGCGTCGGACTCTTCCGCAAACATGGTCAGCCGGCAAGACCAAAGAGCACGCATTGGCACGGATGATCCCCTCCATACACCAATGTAAACCCCTCCACGGGTGTCATTCCGGCCAGCAACACTAAGACAAAGACAACAGACGGCTAAGCCGGTTGAGGTGGCTCCAAAACGGCGCCTCCAAGGAGGTAGCGACGTCGAAGACGCTGCCGTCCTCCTATCTAAACAAGATCTAAGGCTTTCGCCCGGAGTACACTTAGGATAGCCGGGTGTGGGAACTCCACCGAAAGCACCTCTAGCAAGAAGACGGCGCTCCCGAGCATCGCCGTTGTCGGTGCCGACATAGTCAGCACAAAGCTTTCGCTCGAAGCATCACCGCCCGCCACCGCCACCAAACTAGTCTGGTCGCTGAGATCTCAGTACCTTAGCGCGGCCTGCCGGAACAGAACCCACAAAGGCCACCACTCCTCCCAATGGGAGGAGCACCACGGTCCAGCCACCGCGCCTCAAAGACCCCAGATTGCCATGCCACCACACCACCACCTCTGCCGCCCATCTCACTGCTACCTCCAATATATCTAAGGGCCTCTTAGTTTCACAAGATTTACCCCCTCAAACTCATGGTGGGTCAACAACACCGAGCCTGGAGAGGTAAAGTTGTGCCGGACAGGAATCTATTTATTCATGCAGAAGTCTGCCAGACGAACCTCTTAAGTCATATACTGAAGAGCAACAACCCAAAATAATGTACATGTGACCTCATATAAGAATCAACAACACCAATATGCTTAGCTCATGGTTCACTGGGTCCAGAGCAATATTTATCGCACATATAGCCCATGCTTCACCGGGTCAGAGAAAGATGAATCCCTGCAAAAAAACTGAAAGACCAAAGTCCTCAAGTAACCATCTGGCGAAGTAACCTATGTTGTCGAACGAGCCATAGCTGACAACTCAGCCTCTGCACTCAAACACGAACTTGTTGTCTGCTTGTTAGTCCTCCAAGCAATAAAAGGACCACCAACAGAAAGACACAGTAGACAAAAAAAGAGTGACGATCGAACAAATCAGTAGCCTAGGTCCCATCAGAATAAAGCCTAGCATTTTAAAGAGCTAGAGTGCAGAAAGAAAAGATAACGAGATATAGTACCGCGTAGACATGGCAAAACATGAAGATGATGCTTCTTGCACCTCGTGAATGTGCCTAGTCTATTTAGTGTGTGTTTTCTAGACTATAGTGCAGAGCATAAGGGATATCGTTCTTGGAATCCTGTTTACTGATGCTGATGGTAGGTCGTGCGCAGGAAGAGCTGCACATGCAATAGAAGTTCTCAATCAAGGGCAAAGAAAACCAATCAAGAGGGGATCCATCCCAAACCCTAAAAATTGGCTCTCTATACCATGTTAGGAGAAATAGCAACTTGATCCATTCATGTGCTCTAGTCCAAATATACCCAAGATAAGGTGTGAATCCTAATACAATTTATATATCTCTAACAGTTTGATGGAAAGATTCCTCCAAAATGGAGCAAATGAATCCTTAGGAAAAACACCTAAAGATTCCAATCACGCAAATCAGACGACCTATGCAAATAAGAATTCCTAAGGATCCAAATCCTCCAAACATCCCGCAAAATTACTTGCAATCAAAGAAGCCCTAAGTCTTGTTTTCCTACACCCTAACTCCATAATAATCCTAGCAAGAGGTTAGACATCTGGAAATTTTCCTTTGTGGTAATGAAAACTACAATCGCACTCATAACCTCCTTGGATTGAAGGACTTTCATAGGAATGTTGGAACATTCCAGTTCATAGGACATTTTTCCTAAGGAGTCCACTTTGGATCAAACGAACAAGGCCACCAATATTCTATGGATTGCATTCCTGCACCACAATTCACAGGATTTCTAGCAATATGTTTAGACCTCATGGATTTTTTTTTCCTTTATGTCTTGCGTGCATCTTCTCCCTCTTCAAATTCCTGCAAAATATTGTGAAGCATACAAAGAGGTATGCGTGCAAATTCTTGTGTTCAAATGGTCCCATGCTCCAAAGAGGCCCTAAGTCCGTGTAGAAAATTCATGTGTTTTTCTGTGGTGCGACCAAACAATATCTATTACCCATTCATGTGTTCAGTTCATGCAGGATTAAACATGTCACCATATCCTAAAACTGTTTTTTCTATTCATATGCCTTTTGATTCCTGGTGTCCAAAGAAACCTACTAGTTGTCAAAGATATCTACAAGAGAAATCATCAGTGAAGTGCCTAAGCAAACAGCTTTCGTAACGGAATTTTTACCGATCGTAATGGCTTAAGCAGAAATCATGGAGCCTACTACCAGAGCCTATTAGCAGGCCCTGATTGTCCTTATGCACCAGGAGTACACTTAGGCCAGCACACCTCAATTTAAAACCGAAGTAGCCATCAGACATTGCTTATCATCGTCTATACAAAGGACAAAATCGCTAATCAACCAGCTGCAGTCAAAGATACAGAGAGAGACAATACTCACCCCAAACACGGGGGCCATGTCTCGTGGGAAGAGCTCCTGCTGCAGCTCTCAAGGAATAGGAATAGAAGAAAAACAAACACGGGATGCAATGCAGGACTGACCAAGCAGCAGTAGACAGGTGGGCAAAAAGACAAACGCACGGACGCGCGGCACGTACCGTGCGCGGGCATGCGCGCCGCACGCACACATGCGCACCCCACGCACGAGCCAAGCCACATGCAGGACATCCTGTGAGCTGTGACCAGGACAGGGAACCCATTTAAGCAGCCTCCTCTTTTTCAAGTCAAAAGTGAACTCAGGCTATTAGGTATCAATATGATCAACTTTGCGTAGTAAGTGAACCTATGATTGATGATAATTGTTAAGAAATAAAACGCAAGTGCCTACTGTCCTTGAAGCATTGATCAATGCATAACTTAAAGGTAGCACATACGTTGCAGTGTCATGGTTCAGTCAAGGTTGCATCCATGCTTCCAGTACTCCAGCCATGATTTCAGATACCCGAGGCAAGCTTGGATCAACCTTTTCCACTCAGAATGAGCCGTGCTTCGTGGATTACTGACATTTCCTGGAGTGGTCTACCAGCTTGTTTTCTTTCTCAGGACTGCAACATGAAAAATTGTATGCACAATATATTAGCTCTCTAATCCATGGTGGTACTATTAATTTGTGGTATGCGCCAAGTTTTAGGGCATGTTTGGGATGAAATACTTTTGTAGGAAACCATTCAATTCCTGCAAGAACTAGGAAGACAATCCCGCATTCAGATTGGAGCATTAACAGCCCCACCAGGAGCATGTACATGGCCACATGTGAAGAGAACAAGTCAGTCACCTCTGCAAGGACCAGGAGGAAAAAGGCGTGACCACACAGAGACTCCAACTTTTCATCAAAAGTATAAAGCATCAGATACGGATCACGTCAAATCGTTAAGAAAGTGTAGCTTCATCACAAAGGCCCTACTGTTTCAATCTGTGATTTTCAGGAACTTAATTAATAGCTATCATCATGAGTATAATATCAAGTTGAAGCACAGTTAAGAAATCTTTCTCCAGTCTTATAAGAGGATGACAATCTCGGACTACAGAGTTGGATCTCTCACTCTTGCCTGCAACAGCAGGCAAGTGTTGGGAGAAAAAAAAATGACCCCTCAAAAATGAAGACTGGTAGAAGTACATTGCCAGGCTATACAAAGCAACTACGCCTAAACTCTAATCCTGCAAGAATGGCAGTGCCAAAGAGAAAATTCCAGAATGGAAGGAAAAACAAGGTCCTCTGTCATGGAGGCCGATCAATCGCTCCATCGGAGCAACATGACGACGCAGCGGCGGAAGATGTAGAACCTAGCTTTCTTCTCCCTGAAAGCTCTGTTGAGCCTGCCTTGGCCTCCAATCTTCATGGTCTGGTCAGAAAGCTTGGTGCAAGGTGAAGGAGAGAAAGAATTGCTGCTAGACTAGACAGCTTGTAGACTGATGGCTAGTGTGGTACGAGAGGGGTGTTAAGTGGGGGGCTTTATATAGAGGCACACGAGGGGTGATATGCCATATCAAAAGAACATCATACCCCCCACATGCAGGCAGTTTGTTTATGCACTGGGAGGCACACTTCTGACCCTAAACTTATCCTACTCATTATTTTATTTGCTTGGAGCTTAGGAGCTAGCAAAAGACTAAAACTATGCATGCCCATGACTATCCCAGAGAATTACAATGGTAAAACCAGACAAGATCCAGTGGTCAACTGGTCATCCACCCAGCCATGCAACAAAGGCAGATAAAGGTTGTTTAGGGACTCCAAGAAAGGGGCCCCAAAAGATATCCTAGCAACGCTTACTAGGAAACTTCCAGGAAGGTCACCTTGATGCATAGGATAGAACTGATTAATCTTACCGCTAACAGGTGTTAAGACCTGGTAATTCTGCAATTAGGAAATGCTGTATACAAACGATGAAGCTAGGTAAAATCCGGACTTCTATGAGATTTGTCTGATTCCACTTTCCGTGCACTGCCATGGAGTTCTAACTAATTGAAATTATTCGTGACAGATGTTAAGGCCTGGTAGTACCGCAATTATGAAATGCTCTACAACAGGCCTAACCTCGGGATAAAGCTTGGACTTCTAGGAGACCTGTCTGATTTCACCTTCCATGCAATGGGATGGAGTTATCTCCAATGTGGATCTTTCACTAGTCATTACAGCAATGCTCGACACATACCTTGATGACAGTGATTAAGTCGGCAGCTTACGATAGTAGTAGACATGAATCTCTCCAGGAAAACAATATAATCCTTGTGCTCTGAAGATTTGCTTTTTATTGGAGAGTCAGGGTAATGAGTTCTCCATCACCATGTACTTCGGGTCATTTAAACGACAGGTTGTTCTGTTGAGGTAACTTGTGAACTGAATAAATACGAATTAACATATTAGTGTATTTTTTTGTATCATGAAATTAGAAACTATCTTTTGTTATCATCATTCTGTTTCCCATCAGCAGAATTCGCCTACTGATTTGAACTAACCCAGTTCCCATATTGCCTTCTACAAAGATGACAGAGTCCCATATGCAAGAATGACCATAAATTGTCTTCATTTCTTGTTTTCCCGACAGCATATAAACCTAAGACGAACTCCAAACTGTATTGCCTACAATTTCATTTATCAAAAGAAATTCAAGCTACGAATTTTTAGTGATGTTCAATTGAAAGTGGGTTGCATAGACCAAGGTAATTCTCTTCCTTAAGTAATCCAAATATCATGTACATGTCCCAATAGTTGATGAAGAGTGACAGGATATGGCTAGTGTGCATCTTATTCCATTAGCAAGATAGGTACGTATGCAAGAGAAACTATAGGCTACATGGACAAACCTAGACTACACACATATCCAAAATACGTCTATTCTTAACATCCATAGCTAGGCAAACATCATCAGTGGAATCACTCCAAGACATCATTAAGTACAAAAAGGTCCCAAGAGTAAGCAACAGTTATCAAGAACTGTACATTAATCATGTACTAGGGAATCAAATCAGAAGAAAATCTCCATATGCATTGAACCTGTTGTGTTACTGAGTCCGTGACATTAGATCAAAACAGAGGGTTGGAGATGAGGGTACCACGAAGAAACTTCCTACCTGATGATCTCATTATGAACTCTGGCCTCCCTTTTTAATCAATGAAAAGGGGCACCTTTTGCTGTCTGCAATTTTCTAAATATAACAAATGATTTCAAGTGCTTACGGAGAATTAACATATTAGGTGTCTCCATTATTTGCTGCATATCTTTTATACAATCTGCAGAATAATATTAAACTGAGTGAACTGGAACTTGCCTTTATTATAATGCTTTAAACACTTCAACAAAGCCCACAAAGCAATCCCATCATAACATCAGCATTCATGATTCAACAAAAACATACCAATTCTTATGTTTCGAACCATGGGCATACATCAGAACAAAAAATCTGCAAATACAACAATGAACGCAGCCCACCTTAGGCAACAATGACTTAGCTAATGACAGCACTAATAAATAATGCATCAAACTGGCAACTGAAACAATGACTATTTTGTCAGTTTGTCACTAAGGATGATGAACTTACATACTTACAGTCCCGAAAATCACCTTGGGGTCGTGGATGGCAAAACATGAGCATGAACATGTGAGCAACAAGAAATATTATTTAAAGTTGTAAACCATGTTGAAGAGGAAAATAAAGAGTATTGTGAGCAAAAACTGAGAAGTGGAGATGCTGATACATTTTCTAATTACCATATGCATTTTAAAGTAGCAAAAAAAGGAAAATAAATCCCATCAGAGGAAGTTTTCAAATTTCTGTTCTTTTATTTTCATTTAGTGAAAGAGAGGAGGGTTGAAGATGATGGTCTCTCGAAGTAATAGTCGGCCATTTGCACTGTTAGGAAAACACTAGTTATTGCGGTACCAAAATAGTGCAACAGCAAGAAGTTCCAGTACTGCAACCTCAAGAAGGCCACTGAGTTCATCAAACCCTTCTACATATAGCTCTCCGTTATTACCATACCGACAACCACTATTATCTCGATAGACCGACTTGTCAATCTGTTAAAATCTACAAAAATAAATACTTGCATGGATTGCATGCATGAGAGTGAGAAAAGAATGAGAACTAACAAGACAAATAATAGTTCGCTATTGAAAATCTTTAGTGTCAAAGCTCAGCATCCAATGTTATAGCTACAAGGATTAGTGGGAGCATCACTACAAAACTAACTGATGGAGGTAGAACAAGACCAATGCACATATAAATGACTGTGTTTTCGATAGGCTGCCACCCTCATGGAACAACCTGCTATCTGCAATCAAGGATGAAGCTAGCTTATGGGCAAGAGCAGGGGTGCTAGGCCTTAGAGCAGTTCTGCCATTGACATGGGATGTACACTGATCACCACCCTTTGTACTGACCTCCTAGGAGGCTTGTATCAAATTCTACATTTTCAATGAATGCAACGCAAAGGTCCTTTGCAGTTAAAATTTTGGATAATGGGCACATTCACAAATATGCATAATTAACTAAAATGCCTGGAGGATAAATAAGGAATAAAATTTCCTCTGAAAGTTAAGGAAAGAAGATCAGATCCTTATATTTTCAAAGAGTAGATCAAGCATGACAAATATCTGGACACAAGAAGATGAAACAATTGAGTAAAACACTGAGATCGTCTTCCTACTCTTCTTCAAAATAACCAACAAAATCATTAAAGCTGCTCAAACTAACCAAAGATGCATAAGATCCTACCAACCCATCAGAGTCCCTAAAGAGATCTCAAAAGTCTTCAGCATACACATACTTATATTTAGCTATCCAAGAACATCATGTCTGGTATAAACGAACTCTTATGAAGCACCAGTATTGGAACTATCAAATAATTCTGTACACTGCAACTTGCATACTATTATAAGTTTTTATGGAAAGCAAGAGCTTAAACAAGTCTACCTCTAGTGCAATCCAAACCGCCTGCACAAAAAGCTGTCTTTTGAGATCATGAGTGCTCACATGGTCTAGTGCATCGCATAACTTAGTTCAGCCATGTTATAAGTTTCAGAATACATTGCAAAATCACATTACAGGAGAGAGAAGAGGATATATAAATAATGCAAGCTTGTCTCCTAAATTGCACTCATCTTATTCAACTTGCTTGCATGTGAGGAGTGAACTCATCATTGTCTCTCTATAAAAGTCCTCCATATCTTCACATGCTAACCAAATCCACGGAGACTCAATCAGCAAACCTTTACGCTGTGTTTGGATGTCGGAAAATTGGCTCGGAATTGAATTGGACTAAACATTCCAAATCCAGGATGGAAAGTAAATTGGCTCAATTTCCAATTCAGGTGTTTGGATGTGCATGAAATTTTCCCTTGGAATCAAATGGTGGCACCTAATTCCAAATCCTGCTTGGATGAACAAAACAATGAAATTGAAAGTTTGTTGGATTTGGACAAATTAAGACAAGAGGAAGATGAGGGACATGGAGATGCCGGCTTGAGGACTACCAGGGAGCCGCCGCCACTCACCAGGCGCTGATGCTCGAGCTCCCGCCGCCATCTAGGGTTTGCTCCCGCCGCCACTCACCTGGCGCTGATGCTCAAGAGGGGAAGGGGAGCGAGAGGAGGCGGGGAAGGGGCAGATGAGCGCGGGGAAGGGGAGAGACGGGGCGGCTAACCGTCGGTGGCGCCGGGGACAGCAGGGTGCGGGCGCGTCGAGGAGGCTCCTGACCGCGCGGAAGCGAACAGGTACGCGGGGAAGAAAATTCCACGCGTTTTCGAGCTGGTGAGCTCGGAAACTCCCGAGGTCGGGCGGGCACTAGCAGGGGTTAGGCTCGGAATTGCTTCCTGTTTCCACGCTTTAATTCCAAGACCCTCCCAAACACTAGAATTCGGTCCAACAATTCCAGAATTCCAATTCCGAGCCTATTTTCCAACATCCAAACACAGTGTTATAGCATGCTCTGATTTATGCCATGCCAACCAAAATAAGTTATAGTTGGCCTCCTAAACATGGGACCAGAGAGCAGCAAGAAGATAAGAAACGGAAGGTTCATTAGAGCACTGAAAGAGTGTCATTCTGGGCTGCATATCATCCGCTGGTATCTGGTCAGGCTCATCTGTTGGCATTACTGACTTTAAGTGCTCAATGGTCAGCGCATTTGTCTCGCATCATTTGAGCCAAAATTTAATGTTTTTGGGCCAATATAAAACCTGCAGGTGTAAGGTAAAGAACTAACTAGGATATCAACCCTGCAGTTGGGAAGTTGCAAATTATGAAATCAACCTCTTCTCCATCTTGCCATTGAGGAAACACTGTGAGTCTGTGATTTTACCATTTTTCTGCCTATTTACCTTAATACGTTGTATTGGATTGTTTCTGGTGTAACTTGTCCATACCTTCAACGACAGCAGAGGTCCAGTTTTTCCTTTTTCTTCATGTAATGAAAAGGTAGTCCTGAAGGTGGTCAAATTCTAGTAGACCATGGTGTCTTTCTGCAGTGACCTGATGGTGTATCATTTATGGAATAAAACAAAGTTTTCTTGGAACCCGACCTGTGCAGACAAAGAGGAAACTACAGACTTTGCTTCATTATTGTTTCTTTTTAGCTCAGTGAGATAAAATATTTTACTTAAGCAGGTATTCCAGTCTTTTCAGTTAGAAACGCAACCAGTCACAATTTAAAGTTACACTGTTGATAACATTGTTCCAAGAACAGAAAACAATGACAACAAAACTAATTTTTTACAACAGAAGTCGGAAGCTACATAAACATATCACCCAAAGTAAGAAAGTTTCTGTTACCTGATGCGAAGTACGTGAAAGAATAATCTATATCTTCAAAAATGAACAGCATGTCAAGAACATCAACATGGAAGAGTATAACAGAATTCTTATGCAATATCTAGCCTTATTCAATTTTGAACATAGTTGACGGAAGTAGATTCCAAGACTATCAGAAATATGATGGCAGGAGTAGCTGCCTAACCATCAAAAGCTATGTGAACAACAATGATAATGGTACAATCATCCATCAATGCCATCTGGTTCACTCATCTATCCCAATAGATGTCCAGTGACAATGAGACGGACAAACAACAGATATAGTTCACCTTGGCAAGAGATGGAACACTGTTCTTGTGGATATCTAATGAGTTGAATTTCCGGTTCAACAATGTATTCTTTTTTACTCTTTTTCTTACTCAGCTGGTGCTTCTGTATGGAAGGATCTAAGGGTCAACAACAAACAGTATGACTTCAATGCTGCAGTTCAGAGACTAAGAGATACAACAACATGGCAAGTATTATGATTTTGCCTAGTGGTGAGGTAGCAATCTATTAGAGTTGCACTGAAGCCAAAAGTTCATTTACGAATGTGTCATATAGATAATAGGAAATACAGTCAAAAATTACCTATTTACCGTTACTCAATGCTAAGGTGATTGTATTATGCAGAAATAATTAACGGTGGAACTGGAAAGCCTAACTTGAGAGTTACTTCAGGGAAATTCACTACTTCCACTGAGAGCGACTTGGCAAGATCATATCCTTTACCATATGACCTGCAACACTCGGTAAACTAAGCATATAATAGTATTCTGTATCAATATGAACACTAAGCTAGCTGCTTATGTATTAAAATTAGGCCATGTCGTGAGTTCATATCCCATGGACCAATTCATATCATAGGGTGAACCCAAAAGTTCATCCTGAACTGTAACAGCTATAAGATTCATGGAAAATGATTCCAGAAGTAGTCAATTAACTTTGCATGCTGTTCACAAAATCTGGAGTGTATACAGATTGTGTCCACAAAATCTGAATGTCTACACACCTGTCAATATCAACCAAATAGGGCAAGTGTAGAGGTCATATTTGTGCCTCGTGTACCTAGCACTTCCTAGTTGTAGTACATAGGTTGTAACATAGACAAACTTCGTCAGTTATTCTGCTCATCTCATAAATAACACCTATAATGAAGATCAATTTTACTTACTTCTAGTGAAGGAATAAAATATTTATCCACATGTTACTCCAAGTTTAAGAGGGTGAAGAAGAGAAGCAATTATACAACTTACTCATATCTTGAAAAGAAGTAACTTCAATAGTGTGAATCATATCTATCACTATTTTTTAGAAGTATCCACATCTCATATTGATGGGAGAAGAAAGTTAAGAAACAACCTAAAACTTTACATTGGTAGATTATCCATATCCAGACCAGGAATATCAAACGGTAATTTATAACTCCAAGCATGAGGAAGAGCCACAGAGGAAAGATCTTCATGCAAAGCACCAAAACAGACTTTTGCCCTGAGGAGAAGAGCAGTAGAAGTATAGATCAATTTCAGCCCAAACTCCATAGCCCATACCATAAATCAAAAGTTCAGAACGATGCAAAAAAGGTAAGATTGCTTCTGAGGCATGGCCTAAATCTTACTGAAACGATTGCACAATGTATTCTTCAGTATATAATAATAGTAAGGCATGGCCCCTAGTAATGCAGAAATCTTAGGCAATCCATCATTCAGAATCAGAAAGTAAACTTCGTTTTTTTACAAACTTTTTTGTAATCGTAGTTGCAATGGACAAGACGGCACATATTCCCATTTGAATATCGGCACTGTTTAAGATTAAGATGACGAGGGGGAGAGCTAGCGAGGCCCATCACCTTGTTGTGCACGCGCATCCGTGTTGTCGACAACCCACTCGGCGGCCTCGCGGATTCGGCACTCAGCGTCGCTCTCCGGATGCCCGATCGGCCTGGAGGCGAGGATCTCCATGAAACCGGACTGCTTAGCCCTCCCGAGAGGCGGACGGGTCGTTGTCGGCGCCGATGGCGCGCCACACCTCTGCTTCCGACGGCGCCTGGGTCGGAGCCGCCGTGGGAGTCTTCCGGGGAGGTAACCCCGGAGCGCGGCGTCGGATACGGCGGACGGGGTACCCGAAGGCGGAGGAGGCCATGACGGCGAGGCGCGGGGCGCAGGGCGGCGGCGAGGTGCCACACCATCGCGAATTCGCGATGGAGTGTGTGACTGTCGAGCGTGTGGGCCTAGTGTCGACCGTGTCATCGACCAGCCCCGTTCGTCTGAAAACTAAGCGTGCGTTCGGTTCGTGAAAGAAGTGGAATTGAAAGTCTTGTTTTCCATTTCACTCAATGAGTTGTTTCGTCACGTGTATTAGAATGATTCCATCATATGTTTGGTTGGGCTAAAAAAAGTGAAACTATTCTGTTACATTTCACTTCATTACATTAATTGAACACATCTTAAGTGTGATCAACACATAAGAGCATCTCTAACGGTAGCGACCTAGACCAAAATCGAGCTCCTCGTCTCGTCGGTCGGAAGCTTCAGAGCGCGGCGGTGTTGGGGCGGCGAGGAGATCACTCCTCAGAGAGGTTGATCAGGTCTATCTCCTCTACGCTTGACGGCGGCGGACGCGCGCCTCCTTCCTCTCCCTAGCCACGCACGCGGTGACGAGCGCGATGGCTCGACGCCGCTCTGCCTGCTCGTGGAGGATCTCCATCTCGCGCGCCATCCTCTCGAACACGAGACGCTCCTTGTTGGAGTCATGCGCGTAGTCGGCAGCGACGACGGCGGCGGCATGCGGGGGCGAAGAGCTACACTCGTCGGAGAAGGGGGCAGAGGAGCGGCGCATGAGCTCCTCTCTCCAAAGGGTGTCGTGTTGACATACGCATGCCTGCGACAGAGGGGGTGTGCTCCGGCAAGGGCGGGCAGTAGTGCTCCAGGGGCTCCACGAAGCGGGCGAGAGATGGAGGAGGATGTACGCCACAGTTGGTCCACTTCCGCGCCGCCCTCTTCTTGGCCCCCTTCGAGCGAACGATGCGCTTCCACTCCTCCTCGGAAAGGTCACTGCTGAAATGGATCGTATGGACACCTAGAGGGGGTGAATAGGTGCTACTCAATTTTTAGTTATTTTTCAATTTTAGGCTTGACACAAAGTAAATTCTCTAGATATACAACTACGAGAATTTCTCTATATGTAAACCTAGCTACTAAGCACGTAAAGAGAGGAGTGAAGAAATCATAGTGGAGCACGTGGAGACACAGGGATTTGTTTTATCGTAGTTCCTTCCTTATTAAGGGAAGTACATCTGCGTTGGATGGATGGGCGGTTCTAATACCACCACGCCACAATAGGCCTCATCCTATTCTTCGATGGATCTCTCCACGAAAGGCCTGGTCCACCTTCTCCACTATTGGTACCCTTCGAGGCGGGAACCGGTGCCTTTACAACTCTACCGGGGCACACACCCACAACTGAATTGGGGGCTCCCGTAATGACAACAAGCTGTCACAAGAACAAGGATTATCAATATAATCAAAAGCAAGGATCTAGATATTTGCAAGAAATACTAGATCGGTGGTTCTCCAAATAAATGGAGAGGAGATGAAGCGTTTGATTGCAGTTGTTGAAGATCGAGTCCTCCTCCTTCGATTCCCCAAGAAACGAGGCCTTTGGGTGGATGAAGGTGGAGCTCTCTTGGATGAAACTTGAAGAACAGATCTTGACTTTTTCGAATAAACCAAGAGTTCTAGAAGGAGGGGGAAGGCTGGCTTAAATACCCCTTGTACAGATCTGGCCATTGGTGAAGTTTGGGGGCAGATTATCCGCCCCCCACTAGGGGCGGACTATCCGCCCTAGGGGAAAATCCGCCCCCTGGACGGAAAGTCCAGGGGAAAATCCGCCCCCTCTCTGACGGTGGCGCCAAACTTGACTTGGTGAAATTCCTCGAGGGGGTGGATTATCCGCCCCCTCAAGGGCGGACTATCCGCCCTAGAGAGAAAATCCGCCCTAGAGACAGAAAGTCCGGGGGAAACTCCGCCCCCTCTCTGAGAGCAGCGCTGTGGCAACCTTGAAGCCGATCCTAGGGGGCGGACTATCCGGCCCCCTGGAGGGGCGGATTATCTGGCCTGGGCAAAAACTCCGGCCCTGGCCGGAAAATCCGCGAGATATTCCGCCCACATGATGAGGGTTGTGCCCTTTTGGGTTTGGGGAAGGGTGGATTGTCCGCCCCTGGTAGGGGCGGATTATCCACCCCCAAACTCAGTTCCAGGCTCCTTTTCAAGGTGAAGATCCGCAGCACTTAACACACATTAAATAATCCTTGGTATTGTTATCTAACACACAAAACACTAGGGATCATGAAATGTTCTTTCAATCTCCCCCTTTTTGGTGTTAGATGACAATACTAGGATTTGCAATGAAACCTACTAACAACACCTTAAAGGAATAAAAGAGGCTCCCCCTAAATGTGTGCATATTTAACATTTGCATTTGAATACAAATGCACACACTATAGAGCAAGACAATTTCATAATATTGACAACTATAACAAGGTGAGTTAGGGAGCATAGTCATACCACCGGGATGTGAAATAGCCAATGTGAACAATTAGAATATTAGGCCTCAAACACATCCCACCATATTGATGCAATCAATAGATAACTCCATAATTCCATATGAATAGCGCCATAACATAAATCTAGAATTCCAGCATTCCACACACGAGCACACGACATAGTCTTATACAAACCAAGCACGGAAACGTTCAACGCTAAAAGGGCACAAGCAAGCAAATGGAGAAAACAAATGGTAAAGAGGCAAATGCCAAATGCTTGTGCCTGACCCATGCAAATCCGAGACCTAATAGAACTACTTCTCCCCTTTGGAATCGAAACGCCAAAAAGGAAGAAGAGCGATGCTAACGCCCCAGAAGATGGTACTACACGCCCAAAATTGCAAGAATAAATCAACTAAAAGCCAAGATTAGGTGTGTTTTCCATAAGAACAAGAGATATGCAAGAAAATCCAAAAAGAGCCAATAGAAACCAACTCTTCGCAAGGAAGAGGGCGGTGGCCGAAGCCACCATGTTGGAGCACATGGCATGACACCGCGAAGATGTATCTTGAGTTCAAAACCAATGCTCATTGATGACCCACATATCACAAAATGATATTAAGGGAAATGATTTTTCTTGCTTTCGGCATTGTGGGGGGAGGGCCCAATCAATTAGGACCACACTCCCCTTATGTCTATGCATGCATCTAAAGCAAATACATGAAGAAGAGTAAGTGAGTATGCAAGGATAGTCAAGCCAAGCTCCTCGAATCTATGATATTTAGCTCATTCCTCAAATAACAAAATCTTGCTTCATCAAGAGGCTTCGTGAAGATATCAGCAAGTTGGTTCTTCGTGCTCACAAAAGATAGTGAAATATCGCCAGGAGCAACATGATCCTGAATGAAATGATTGCGAATCTCAATATGTTTTGTTCTTGTATGTTGTACCGGATTGTAAGCAATTTTGATAGCACTTTCATTGTCACATAAAAGAGGCACTTTGTCACAATTGACACCATATTCCTTTAAAGTTTGCCTCATCCATAATAATTGTGTACAAGAACTTGCAGAAGCAACATATTCAGCTTTGGCAGTTGAGAGAGATATGAAATTTTGTTTCTTTAAAGTGTGTGAGTGCCAGAAAATAGCTTGATGGTGAGGTAAAGACTAAAGGCAAAAGGATGGAAGCAAGCAAACATGCAACAGATCTAGATGTAAACGGTGTTTTAATATTTAGAAACAAGGCCTAGGGATCATACTTTCACTAGTGAACACTCTCTCATATAAATATCTTCTCTTAATGATACTACCCCGAACTACTCTCCGGTTGGGCACTCTAATCCATGGTAGGGCCTTCCCCAATCTAGATAACCCCACACTATCACCTTGAGCGCTAGATGGTTCCAATAAACATCACAATTTCATAAAGACATCCAACTCCAAATATACTCATGATAAATATATATGTAATCTAGCTTAAGTGCCACACACGGCATGCACGCTGTCACTTTCACACACGTGGGGAAAAACATAGATCTATTAAATCACAAAGAGTATTTATGTAGACTCAAGCCTAAGTGCCACCACGGTATGCACGCTGTCACTTTCACACACATGGGGAGAGCAGAGATCTATTGAAGCACTTGAGTAGCAAGGTAGATCTACTTGATTACAAAGTTGATGACCACAACAAGATCATGCATAGAGAGAGAGAGATGAACACATAGCTACCGGTAGAGCCCTTAGCCTTGAGGAAGAACTACTCCCTCCTCACATGGGAATCAGCAACAACGATGGAGATGGTGGTGGAGATCGATGGAGATGGCTCCAGGGGCACTTCCCCGTCCCGGCAGGGTGCCGGAACAAAGACTTCCTGTCCCCCGAATCTCCCTTTCGGTGGCGGCGGCACAACGGAACTTTTTCTGGAAGTATGATGGATTGTTTTAGGGTTTTCTCCCCGGGGGCTTCTTATAGGCGAAGGAGGCAAGGTCGGTGGAGGGCCAAGGGGCCCACACCCCCTGTAGGCGCCACCAGGGCTTTCCCGCGCCTAGGGGGTGCGGCCACCCTGGTGACCTACTCCATCTCTGCTTCGTGGTTCCGTGTTGGTCCGGGAAAATAATGACTTTGGCTTTTGTCCCGTCCAATTCCGAGAATATTGATTTTCTGCCTTTCTGGAACCAAAAATAGAAGAAAACAGGCAAATGGCACTATGGCATCTTGTTAATAGGTTAGTACCAGAAAGTGTATAAAAATACCTCAAAGTGAAAACAAAACAAAACAAAGTAGATACTAAACAAACATGGAGCATCAAAAATTATAGATACGTTTCCGACGTATCAAGCATCCCCAAGCTTAACTCCTTCTCATCCTCGAGTAGGTAAGTGTTAAAAGAATAATTTTTGAGGTGACATGCACCATCAAAACCAAGATCAAACCATTTGCAAACATTGAAAGCTGGGATCAAAGAACTCTAAACATGAGCATGAAAGATGGAGTTCTAACAATAAGACAAAGTAACTATGAATGCAACATGAAAGGTTGTAAACAAAGATCATGACTAACATGCATTGAAAAACGTTTGTTTGTTTCACATACAGAAAACATGGCATAGTGGCATTCAGCTTGTCCCTCATGGAGTAGCAAATAGATGCATAGGACACCTTCAAAGTTCATAAGAGTGACTAGATACAAATAGTTCAAGAACAAGCAATATCAACGATATGCATCAATCAATAAGTTTTGGGACAATGCACATAGAACTAAGAATGGCAACTATGCTCTCTTAATTGGTGCATAAAGAAATAAGGTGGAGACTCAATATAAAAGTGGAAGAAAGACCCTTCATAAAGGGGATCGGGGATTTCAAGTTTCAAAAAGAGCTTCCAAAAATTATGGTATTTGTTAGCTTTCAGCCCTCGTTGCCCCTATCATAAGCACCTTGAAGTGATTAAGGTTAAAGCGAACAAACTATGGATTATATGCTTGACAAAGTATAAGTTTTCAATCTCATGTCCCTTAAATACGATGGCCACACCTCATGCTACTCAACTTCAGTCATAGTAAGTACATGTGTATCATAGAGAACCGCCAACGGGGTACCCCTTGCACATGGTACAGGAGCTATCCCATAACCAAAATGACAAGGCAAGCAGACAATGAGCATCTCAGCGATATTTTTATTTGCTATTTTCATAGGTTTTTATTGAGGATGCTTCATAGATTGCTCATTATGGTGATGCTGCAAGTTTCCACCATGATTAGGCATGGCTTAGGCTAGCGGCCCAGGCGTTTCTCTAACAAAAAATACATAACTCCATGGACTTACAAGATCCATTTTTATTTCACACCGGTGATGTCGTGGTACTGCCGACGAGTACGCCATGGAGGGGTCCTCACAGTGCCTGTTTAGAGACATGGGGGAAGGCGGACGGTTAACGGGTATGAGGTAACACAGCTTACCCAGGTTCAGATCCCATAAAGGTGGCGGAATCCTACTCCTGCTATAAATCACTATAAGGGCAATACGCCGAGTTATAGAGATTGGTTCGCTGTGCGAGGTTGTATGAATCGATGCCCTAAAGGCTCCCATAGGCCCGACTTATATAGTCGCCAGGTCCTAGGGTTATAGGGAAAAGTCCTAGCCGGACAGGTTACAAAGTCCTACACCGTCTATTACTAGTCTTGTGTATCTTGCACTCCAAGGCTCCGGGTACGTCGGTGACTCCAACCGTAGCCTTCCTTTATTCGGCATGGGCCTCCCTTCTGGATCCATCTAACTGGACCGCCCAGCAGGCCATGGGCCATGCTACCAACTGTGGGCCACCCGGGTTATCCGGATAGGAGACATGCTATGAGGATACCCATATAGCATATCCCCAACAGTAGCCCCGAAGAACTCTGAGATCTTGCGCCGTCTTGCCTCTTCGTGTGGAATGCTCCGTCTAGATGGATGTCGGCAAATCGTCAAGCAATATCTTGTAGTCCTCCCAAAGAACCCTGCAAGGCTTTCTCCGTCTTCAATATGCAATTCGGAAAAATGTTGAATCTTCCATCGTACTCTTCCGTAACCGGAC
This sequence comes from Avena insularis, assembly GCA_023614405.1. NCBI lineage: Eukaryota > Viridiplantae > Streptophyta > Magnoliopsida > Poales > Poaceae > Avena > Avena insularis. The sequence goes on from CM042693.1 coordinate 330,866,808, forward strand.
TGGATCCATCCATGTCGGAATCTTCGATGTGACGGCTCATCTGCCTATGTCAGCTAGGGCGACGTAGGCTTAGGTCAGCGACGCCTCGTAACTCACACATGCAGAGAACGCAATCATGTCCGATTTTCCTGCGTGAGTGATACGAACCGTTGGCGGCGACGGTTGGAGACGTGGCGAAATTTCCGCGCATGTTTGCGAACACGTCGTCTACGCGGCAACCGTCCGATCAAGATGCACGAATCTTGACGCTGGAGATGATAAATAGTAACCGAGGTGGAATTTCCACTTTTTACCTCATTCTCCTCGCATCGTCTTCTTCCTCCAGCGCGTGCCTCCTCGAGCTCTCCGCGAAAACTCTCAAAAAACCCTAGCCCTAATCCGCACCAGTGACCTCCGTACTCACTCCATGGCCAGCAGCAGCACTTCCCCTTCCATGGCGGCGCCGAGCGAAGCCGCGGCAAAGCCGGTGAGCTCCGTCGTCGTGCCCCCAGAGGGTTTGGTCATCCCCATCTCAGCGGTGGTCGAATCCACCGGCGGCGACCATAATCTAGCGGCGCTGGAGCCGTTGGAGGAGGAACTAGACTCGCATAAGGGCGACTGGCGCGGCTCAGACATCACTGACCGTGATATCCAAGAGTTCATCGCTGAAGGCTACCTCCCTGCGACGGAGGGGCTCGCCTGGCGGGCGGCACCGGCCAGCGAGGTGACACCTTCTCCCCAAGCTGGAGAAAAGGTGTACCTCAAAGCCCAACTGGTACACGGCGCCTCCCTGCCCATCTCCAACTTCTTCCTCTCCGTCTTGAATCACTATAGAGTCCATCCCCAGAATCTTTCTCCCAATAGTATCTTAGTGCTTAGCAACTATGTGGCGCTCTGCGAGGGATACTTAGGGATAAAGCCTAGGCTAGACCTCTTCGTGTACTTCTTCATCATCAAACGTGAAGCCGGAGCTAGCAAGGAAGAACTTAGGAACTACGGCACCACAAGCTTCAAGATTTGACCTGGCCGGCAGTTCCCCGACATCGTCGGACACGAGTCCTGCAAAAATTGGCAACAGACGTACTTCTATGGCCCAGAAATTCCTCTGGCTGTCCGACAAGTAACGTACCTGGACTTCGTTGACAAATCCGCCGCTGAAGCCTCGTCATGGAGATCCCAGGCCTCCCTTCCCTCCGACCTCGATGCTTCCCGCTCCATAAGGCGGATAGAATGGTTTGTAGAGACGGGTTTGACCGGCTTGGACCTAGCCATGTGCTGGTTCATCAGGAGAATCCAATCTCTGCAGCACCGCGCGAAGCTCATGCACGAGTATACCAGCGATAGAAGGGATAGCCTCCGCATCTCCGTGGACAACTTCTCGAGCGACTCCGTCAAGCTCCACCTTAAGGACATCGTCAAGGTGAAGGACAAGAAGCGTGGCTTCACCATCACCTACGACATGTTCGTAGACGGCAAGTTCCCAAAGGTAGGTATTTATTTCCGTGTACTACATATACTCCAGTTCTTCCGTCTTGCAAATGTCATCTCATCTAACATGGTGACTTCTCACTTAACAGCTTAGCGATCTAGAGGAGGACAACTTGGCTACCCAAATCTACGATTCAAAGATGAAGGAAGTCATGGTCGTGTCTGACAACGAGGCTTCGTTGGTGCGAAAGCGGAAGAGCTCCACCTCTGACGCTGCCGATGGAGGCAAGAAGAAGAAGAAGGAGGGTGGAGCCTCCAAGAAGTCTACCGCCGCCCTTGAGGCGGAAAATAGAAAAGTTACCGGGATCCCCTTTGCCAAACCACCCCCACTTGTGTAAGTTTCTCTTCTTACGACATTGTCTATTTATCTGTCTTGCTCCTGTACTTATGCATTTTGCACGTTTCAGGAAGAAAGCCACGACCAGCCTCAAGAAGACCTCCAAACGGGGGGCTTCTAGAACCATCAAGGACATGCTGCATCGCGACGCATCTCCCGCCATCGCCCCTACCACTCCCTCCGTCAATCCTTCGTCAGCCCCGACAAGCTCACAAGCTAAGGAGGCATCTGACCCTTCCGCCATGGAAGTGGACTCAGGTGCCTCTACCGAGGTTGCTGTCATCGGCGAGCATGCGACCTAGGAGAGTGCCGCCCACCAAATGGCTGAAGCTCTAGCTAAGGATGCCATCGGTGGCGGTAAGGTGGTGGTGGAAGCAGGTACCTCTGTCGTTGGTGGCGCCCCTGCACCCAAGAAAACCATAGCCTATCCAAAGATAGTCTATCAGGTACTTAGACCGGGTAGCACTGCTTTGGTCCCTAGTGCGGCACTGACATCTCCGACGTGCGGTATAGAGGAGCTCCGTCGGAAAGAAGAAATCTTGCAAGGAAATAGCGAATCCTTTGCCAAGCTGCTGGCCGAGAGTGCTACAAACTTCAAGATCATCGCACTTGTAAGTTTTATTTGCCTTTTGCATTTCATATGAGTATCCCATTGTAGCCCCCGAGGATGTAGACGGAAAACGATAGGTTTTTGCATCTATATGCTCTAAGAGTGACTAAGTTAGAAAACCTCTCACTGTAGCCCCCAAGCATGTAGTTGGAATGAAATGTTCCGACTAGATGCTTTAAGAGTAGCATACGCAGTGTTTATAAATTTCCATACTGTAGCCCCCAAGCCTCTAGTTGTAACTGAATTAGTTCCGACTAGATGCTTAAAGAAAAGCTAAGCATATATCCGAGTTAAAAACTTTATACTGTAGCCCCCAAGCTTCTAATCGAGAACTGAATTAGTTCCGACTAGATTCTTAAAGAAAAGCAAAGCATATTACTAAGTCAAAAACTCTCGCTGTAGCCCCGAGCGTCTAGGTGGAAAATTTCCGGCTAGATGCTCCAAGCAGACCAAACAACGTTTTAACTTTGACCTTTTTTCCACAGAACGAGAGTGCTCGGAGGGGCATGGCCAACGACAAGTACCAAAATATGCGTGCAGATTTGGAAGCTAAAAAGGGTAAAACTGCCTTCTTGAAGGAACAGATCACCAAGAGAAAGTGTCTGTTTTATTTTTCGCATTTCGCCTTGGTATTGTGTCCATATTATCCGAGTACTCATTGTGTACTTTGCTTTCTCCGACTTGCAGAAACCATCGCCAAGGCCAAGAATATTGTCGAGCAATCCAAGCACATTCAAGAGCTGGATAGCGAGAACAAAATTCTTAAGCAGGAGAGGAAGGACATGCTGAAAATGCATGAGGAGTCGATGAAGGTCCTGCAGGACTCCGCCACCGAGGAAATCAATCGCTTGAAGGAGGAGATTGTGATCTTAAAAGATCAGAAGCAAGCTGTATATGAGCAAAATCAATGCCATAGCGAGGCGTATAAGCTCCTCCAACAAGAGAAAGAATCCTTGGCGGATAGCCTCTGGCAAGCTGAGGCCAGCATCTTCAGTAAGTTTTCTCCGTCTTGGATTTATGTAGTCTGGGTACTTTGAATTGTTGAACTCATGCGCTCCTTGTCGGAATTTGCAGCTCCTATGGGTTTAACCCGATCGCCTCCTCCAGCCAAGGAATGCATGGTTCTTGCCGGCAACTTTATCAACACCACCATCATGCAAGCCAAGGAGATTGCCAAGCCTCTCCAGATAAACATCAAGGCATCGGACTCCGTGGTGAAGTACTCGGAGATTCTACGCCGAGCCCCGGAGCGTATCACAAGCTGGAAAGCTTAATGTCCTCGGGCTGGCGCAAGGATGGCGCTGTCAATGGTGAAGGCACACTATGAAGATGCCGACATCGACACGGTGACCTCTGGCATTCCCGACATAGACGATGATGGCAAAGAGATTAACCATGAATCCATCTTGTCGTCGCTCGCGGGTTATGACACCAGAGTTGCCGAGTTGGTGGACGTCAACGTCTTTGTGCCCATGAACACCATCGACAGCGACAACCAAGGTTCCTCTAAGTCCCACCACAACGCCGACTTCGAGGGTGGTTCTCCAGCTGGTGATGATGTTGCTTCCAAGTCACCTGCGCCAAAGGAATGAAGAACAACTTTGTAATATTTGTTTCACCTTTGATGCATATGCGGAAAAAACTTGTTTATGTAACTTAAGGCGGAAAACAGTGGTTGTTATATCCTGCTTCTCAAGAACTAGTTTCCAACATGTATATATTTTTAAGCAAGTGCTGGCTTATCCATTACTTTGATTCTTATGCTTGACTTTTCGTGAGTCGGAAGACTCATTGTCGGAACCATGCACTCAGGTGATGATGCCCAATGGCACCGTCAATAACCTAAGCACAAAATCGCCGACAATAAGTGCCAAAAGTCACTACTCCAGAATCCACATAAAAACGACAAAGAACGTGTAGACCAGAAAACTTAAGCTAATGCCCGTAGGCGGAATTTTCACAAGTGCAATCGCAAAGCTTGTGCATAAAGGTTTTACATGATCCAAAAATGAACACTAAAGGAGGTAAAAGACTCAGAAATATGAGTGAACCAGAGAGCTTTATCTCATTGATCATATAAGAGGTACACAATTAGATAGAAAATACTAAGTGTAAAAAGGATGTAGTTGTGCTATGTTCCATGGTCGATCAAGCTCCGGGTAGTCATCATCCGGGTCACGTCGCTTACGCTTATGATCCTTGTTGGGTCTATCCTTCAGTTCACGATTGTCAACAAGGTAGTAAGACCCATTGAGTAGCGCCTTGCTTATGATGAACGGTCCTTCCCATGGCGGGGATAATTTGTGTGACTTCTTCTGCTTAAGTTGGAGCACCAAATCCCCCTCTTTAAACGAGCGATGCCGAATGCAGCGACTATGGTAGCTGCGTAGCTTATGCTGGTAGATGGTGGATCTTTGGCATGCCAAATCGCGCTCCTCCTCGAGAAGGTCCACATCTAGGCGCCTGGATTCTTCAGCATCATCTTTGTCGTAGGCGGCAACTCTTGGTGCATCGTGGAGGATGTCGAAAGGTAGGATGGCTTCTGCTCCATATACCATGAAGTAAGGGTTGTAGCCAGTGGATCTGTTGGGTGTAGTTCGTAAAATCCACAGCACAGATGGCAATTCTTCCGCCTGTGCTCCAAATTGTTTATGTAGCGGTGCCTCAAGACGTGTCTTGATTCCCTGTAGAATTAATCCATTGGCTCGCTCAACTTGACCATTGGATTGTGGGTGTGCCACAGATGCAAGGTCAAGTCGGATGCCTTTCTCCCAACAATAAGCCTCCACTTCTTCGGGTGACAAATTGCTGCCGTTGTCGGTGATAATGCTATGTGGGAGACCAAATCTCACCACTAGATCCCGGACAAACCTGAGGGCAGTTGCCCCATCAAGATTTCTAATGGGTTTAGCTTCTATCCATTTAGTGAATTTATCAACTGCTACAAGCATATCCGTAAACCCACAAGGTGCCGTTTGTAACGGTCCCACCATGTCTAGCCCCCAGACTGCAAACGGCCAAGTTATTGGTATTGTTCGCAATTCTTCGGCAGGAACATGTGGTTGTCGGGCATAATACTGGCATCCCATGCATGTCTCAACCAGCTTGTCGGCATCAGCCTTCGCGGTCAGCCAGTAGAATCCTTGCCGGAAGGCTTTCGCGACCAACGATCGAGGAGCGGCGTGATGCCCGCAATATCCGAGATGGATTTCGCGTAGTATTTCCATACCTTCTAGCTGGGAAACACACTTTAGGTATACACTAGTAGTGCTCCTTTTGTAGATTTGCCCATTGATTATGGTATAACCCTTTGCTCGTCGTACTACTTGTCGTCTTTCGACCTTGTCGTCGGGCAAAGTTCCATGTTCGAGATATTCCATGAACGGTTTTGTCCAAGCCGGAGGGACCTTGGTCACCATGTTGACGAAAGAGTCAGCTCTATCCGGTTTGTTGATGTCGGCTCCCTTCACAGATGGTGTGTGCAAGTGCTCTAGGAAAACTCCTGGCGGAATTCGCTTGCGCTCTGATCCTATCTTAGACAGCAGATCAGCCGCCTCATTTTGCTCCCTAGGCACATACTTGACTTCGTAGCCCAAGAAGCTCTTGGCTATCTCGTCCACTTCGTCTCGATATGCCGCCATCATAGGGTTCCGCGCATTCCAGGTGCCAGCCACCTGCTGGGCAACCAAGTCGGAATCTCCACAGCAAACTATGCGCTTGATGCCAATATCCTTGGCTACACATAGTCCGTGAATGAGTGCTTCATACTCCGCCATGTTGTTTGTAGCCTCAAAGTGGATCTTCAGAATGTAGTGTAGCTTGTCTCCTGTTGGTGACTATAGCAATACACCAGCCCCCGAGCCGTTGAGCAGCTTTGATCCGTCAAAGTGCATCACCCAGTACTCTGGTTCTGGCAACGGAGTAGCGTCTGGCATCTCCGTCCAATCTGCAACAAAATCTGCCAAGGCTTGTGACTTGATAGCGTCGCGTCTCTTGTAAGTGATTTCGAAGGCGGCAAGTTTGATGCCCCACTTCGCAACCCTTCCTGTGGCGTCGCTGTTGTTGATTATGTCGGACAGTGGAGTCTTGCTCACCACTGTGATTGGGTGCTCCTGAAAGTAATGCCTTAGCTTCCGAGAAGCAAGGAATACTCCATAAGATATCTTCTGGTAGTGCGGGTAACGCTCCTTGGACTCTGTCAAGACCTTGCTCACATAGTAAACTGGTCGTTGAACTCCGTGCTCATAGCCTGGTTCCTTCTGTTCTACCACGACGATGATGCTGATTACCCGGTTGGTTGCCGCCATGTAGATTAACAGGGGCTCACCAGGCTCGGGTGCTGCAAGGATAGGCGCTGAGGAAAGAATCTCCTTGATCTGCTTCAATGCTGCATCTGCTTCATCCGTCCATGTGAATTTGTCCGCCTTCTTCAGCAACTTGTATAGCGGCAAAGCCTTCTCACCAAGTCGGCTGACGAACCGACTAACTGCTGCAACACAACCTGTTAGTCGTTGAACATCCTTTAGGCATGTCGGACGGTTTATGTTTAAGATGGCCTTGATTTTCTCCTGGTTGACCTCGATTCCACGATGGGAAACGATGAAGCCCAACAATTTGCCAGCTGGTACCCCGAAGACGCACTTCTTAGGGTTAAGCATCATGTTGTATTTCCGGAGATTATCAAAGGTTTCTTTTAAGTCGGAGATTAAGTCATTTGATTTTTTAGACATCACCGCGATATCGTCCACATAGGCGTGAACGTTCCGACCAATTTGGTCGTGAAGGCAACGTTGCATTGTCCGCTGGTATGTAGTACCTGTGTTTTTCAGCCCAAAGGGCATCGTAACATAGAAAAACGTGTCGTATGGGGTAGTGAACGAAGTGGACAATTGGTCCGACTTCCTCATCTTGATCTGGTGGTATCCTGAGTATGCATCAAGGAAACACAAAAGTTCCAAGCCAGCCGTCGAGTCAATGACTTGGTCAATGCGAGGCAAAGCAAACGGATCTTTGGGACATGCTTTGTTCAAGCCGGTGTAATCAACGCACATTCCTAATTCATTGGTTCCCTTTTTGGGGACAAGTACAGGATTGGCCACCCATTGGGTGTGAAGGACTTCTCGGATAAATCTAGCCTTAAGTAACCTAGCTATGTCTTTACCAATGGCGCGTCTCTTCTCATCTCCAAAGCGTCGTAGAGGTTGTTTCACTGGTTTGGATTTTGGATCAATGTTTAGGCTGTGCTCGGCAAGTTCCCTAGGTACACCTTTCATGTCGGCAGGTTGCCAGGCAAAGATGTCCCTATTCTCATGGAGGAACTCGACGAGCATGCTTTCCTATTTGGGATCCAGGTTCGTCCCAATGGTGGTGATCTTGGAGGCATCGCCTACCACAAGTTACACCGGCTTGGTCTCGATGGCGGCCTTGAACGCAGGAGCGGAGTCAGAGATCTGCTTCTTCGACGCGGGCATCTCTGACTCATCGACCTTGCTCTGGATCTCTTTGAATTCTTCTTTGTGAAGAGGACTTCTGCAACGGCTGCTTCATTGATCTCGCAGTCCCTTGCCTTGGCAAAGCTTCCGGATACGGTGATGACACCGTTTGGTCCGGGTATCTTGAGTTTGTTGTAGACGAAGCATGTCTTGGTCATGAACGTCTGGAATATGTCGCGGCCGAATATGACGTGGTACACGCTCTTGAAGGGGACCACCTCAAAGTTCATGCGCTCTTGGCGGTAATTGTTAACATCGCCAAAGGCAACCTGAGGTGTAATGCACCCAAGGGACCGAGCCTCCCGCCAGGAACTACGCCGTGGAAGATGGTGTTGGTCCGCCTTAGGTTTGCCTCCATCAAGTTCATCTTTTGCATTGTATCTAGGTACATGATGTTGATGCTGCTTCCACTATCCACCATACACTTGATGAACTCCACGCCGTCAATCAAGGGGTTGATGACCATGGCGTACTGGTTCTCCGTAGGTATAAGGTCTGTGTGGTCCGTCCTGTCCCAAGTAATTGGAACCTCCGACCAGCGTAGGTACTGGGGAACTGGGGGGAGAGTAGCCATCAGGATCCTCAAAGAGGTCTTCTGTTGTTGGACGGTGGGGGTGCCAAGGAAAGTGTGGTAGACTGGAGCCTTCTTTGCGAAGGGGTTCTTGCCCTTGTCGTCGCTCTTGGTGGCGTGCTTGGGGTCAACGTCCTCGTCCATGTCACTTGAATCCTTGGACTCCTCCTTCTTCTTCTTCCCCTTGCCCTTGCCTCACGGTCTGTTCTTCCGACTTTGCTTGTAGCCGGACTCCGGGTCTTCCTTGAGGTCGTTGACGAACTTGGAGTGTCGATTGGTATGGGTGGCCTTGCCGTTGACGTCGAGGTGTACGAGGCACGGCATATCGCGGTACTCCTCGTAGGTTTGGGGAACGCGGAGCGGCACCAAGGTAGTTTTGCTTCCTCGCTGCTGCCCACGACCAGCTCCCCTTCCCGGGCCACGCTGCCAGCCATCACCTCGTCCTGCAAAAGTCATAGCGACCATGTCGGTAGATTGATTTTCTTCGGGAGCGGTTTTTCGCTTTGCACCGCTGTTCCTCCGAGCTTGAGTTGGAACGGCCATTGCCGGCAGGGAGCACGAGCATCATCGGCGGCAGCTGCGAACTCAATAGCCAACTGAATCATCTGGTTCAAGTTAAGCTGGTAATTGTCCCGCAAGCGCTTCAGCTTATGTCGGAGAAACGTGCCCCTTTCCAACCCATCGATGAAGGCGGCCATGGCAGTCTGAGCGTGCACTCCTGCGCAGGAATTCTTCATGTCCAGTCAGCGGGAGAGGTAGGCGCGAGATGTCTCGTCTTTCTCTTGCACGCACCACTGTAGATCGCCCATAGTGCAGGGACGTTTGTATGTACCCTCAAAGTTTTTGGTGAACGCTTCTTGCATGTCCAACCAGTTGTAGATAGATTTCTCTGGCAAGTCGTCGATCCATTGACGGGCCGTGCCCGCCAACATTAATGGGAGGTACTTGACGACGACGTTGGGGTTGCCTCCGGCAATCTCCACCGCGTTGCCATAGTCCTGCAACCATGTGGCTGGCTTGGCGGTGCCGTCATAGGGCTTGATGGTATTATCGATCCGGAAACCTTTGGGGTCGGCCCGTATTGCAGGACCAAAGCAACGTGGTCCCAGGTATGGTCCTTCCCGGGCCTCGTGGATCTTATCGATCCGCGAACGTGCATCGTACGGCTCCGGGTTCTTCTTCTTCTTGTCAGCAGGGGATGGGCTGTGTGAACGATGCGGGCCCCCTCCGCCATGGTGACTGCTTGGTGGTGACGGAGGCGGAGGTGGCAGTGGGTAAGCCTTCTTGCTGTTACCCTCCTGCGACGCCTCATGCCTGTCACGGTTTCTTGTCGGATGCGGAGGGTCATGGTGTGACCTGCTCCTGTGTCCTTGGTTGCGCTCTCCGTCATGACGGGTCTGCTCTGCGTTGTCGCGGATGACGATGCCGCACTGCTTTGGTGGGGGCATATCCGTACGATGGTGAGTCTTGTAATCTTCGCGATGTCGGGGGGACCGGGGCGGTGGCGATGAGCGACGAGGTCGGGCCTTTTCTCCATGGTTGGAGGATATGGGGATGGCATCCTTCCTGTTGCGTGCATCCCTCCGTCTTTGTTCTGATGAACCCATCTGGGACCCGACATCAAGAGGAGATCTGTCCCTTGGCGGTTTATACTAGCTAGACTGGCAAAGCGCTGGGTCGGACTCAATCCTCTGAGAGGTGGCCTTTTCCTGCTGCTTCACCGCCTTGGCCACTAGGTCATAGACCTGTTCCACTGCCTCGGGCGATCTATCCTGCTCCAGCAGGGTCTTGGCGACGGCGAGGTTAAGGAGTGGGGTGGGCATCACCTGCTTGCCTTCACTGTCAATGTATGGCTTGGCTTGTGCCGGCTTTGAGGGAGCGCTCCTAGGTTGCGTTGTACACCAGGATCGTTGATGACGCGAGCCGGAGCTTTCTTGGCCTTCTGCTGCTGCAGCAAGGTCTTGTACTCGGCCTCCATTGCTCTAGCTTTCTCTATGGACTTATACGCGTTGACCAGATCTCGATCTAGCTTAGCGCATTGCTCCGTGATGGCCTACGCTTCCTCCAGCAGCTGCTGGCGCTTCTCGTCAAGCTGGGTCATGTTCCGGATATGAGAAACGGTCAGTGGCTTGACGAGGAGATTGTCGTACATTACTCTATCAGCTGGAGTAACTTGGGCTGCTGTAGACTAGATGCTGGAGGCGGCAAGTTTGCGGTGTTGTTGTTGCTCGGGCCGGTGCCGAGTTCCTGCGGCTGCTGCACTGGGTTAGGCGGAGGGGGCATGACCTTTAGTGATCATCGTCAATAGCAATAAGTGGCCCCTTCCCCTTTTCTAGCGCCATAAGCGGAGCTCGTCCAGGCCGATCTTCATCCATCGCCGTCCCAATGGTGACGAACACCCCTCGAGACGTGACGACATTGTTGGCTTGATAGTCGCGCGTGTACTCCTCCTCCATCTCCTACATAGCGGAGTCTAACTCTTCTGGACTGAAATCTATCTCCTCTGAATCTGCACTGAAGTCGGCATAAAGCGCTTCAATGACAGAGTCAGAGGGTGCCAGGACTTCTTCGATGACGGGCGGTGGAGGTTCAACAGCAGCGACGATGACTGGAGGTGGCGGTGCGGCTGCGACGATGGCGGCTGAAGGTGGTGGTGGTGGTGGCTGAATCGGAGGTTCTCCGTCAATGAGCGCAAGCGCCATCTGGGCTGCTGCATCAGCTTCAGCGTAGTTGTTGACGGTGCTCACCATCTCTTCAAGGGTAAGGCGTCCTGTTGCCTGCTGCCATCTTAAAGAATGTCGGAGAAGCGTGCCACGGTCCAGTCCTTCCACGAAGTGATACAAAGCGTTGTCATCGGGGTAGTGGGCCAGATCGGCTCGTATATGGAGCCACCTGGCTAGGTAATCGCGAGGGGTTTCGCCTTCTCTATGAACGCAGCACGCCATATCAAAGATGGTAACCACTCCGACGAACTTGGATCTCTGCTGTCCAGACGCACGAGCGAAGCCGGCGGATTTGTAGTGATCTTCCACCTTTATATCCTGCTCAGGGGCGGTTTGGGTGGGCCTTGAATTTTTCCGACCTTTGTCGGCAAACTCCGAAGAGAGATCCGACATCGATCCTTCCGTGAACGTATCCTGCTCGTAGGCGGTCCGTGCGGGCCTTGATGCTTCTGCGACTCCCAGGGAACTAGTGCCTGAGTCGGTTTCGCAGATGAAGAGGTGGATGTCTCTGATAGGAACGATCGAACACCGCGTAGGGTTCGTCTTCGCTGGGATCTAGAACTCGTCAGGAGGGACGATCAGAATGTTGCCGAAGAATAGAACGCGACCGATGGCTATGGTTTCACCGATTCCCACGAAGATCTTGGTCCTCACCCGCTGAAGAGCCTGAAGCGCCTCTTGCCCCACGGTGGGCGCCAACTGTCATGGTATTGCCGACGAGTACGCCATGGAGGGGTCCTCACAGTGCGTGTTTAGAGACGTGGGGGAAGGCGGACGGTTAACGGATACGAGGTAACACAGATTACCCAGGTTTAGATCCCACAACGGTGGCGGAATCCTACTCCTGCTATAAATCACTATAAGGGCAATACGCCGAGTTACAGAGATTGGTTCGCTGTGCGAGGTTGTATGAATCGATGACCTAAAGGCTCCCATAGGCCCGACTTATATAGTCGTCAGGTCCTGGGGTTACAGGGAAAAGTCCTAGCCGGACAGGTTACAGAGTCCTACACCGTCTATTACTAGTCTTGTGTATCTTGCACTCCAAGGCTCCGGGTACGTCGGTGACTCCAACCGTAGCCTTCCTTTATCCGGCATGGGCCTCCCTTCTGGATCCATCTAACTGGGTCGCCCAGCAGGCCATGGGCCATGCTACCAACTGTGGGCCACCCGGGTTATCCGGATAGGAGACATGCTATGAGGATACCCATATAGCATATCCCCAACAGGCGACATCCATAGACAAAAGAGCATGATATCAACTATGTACAAAGTACAAGTGCAATGTTGAAAATGTTCCCCGTGACAGCAGTTTCTGCTAATTCCAACGTTTAAGTGCAAGCATATACAACATAGATGACACAATGGTTCAAGTTTATTAGGGGCAAGGAATATAAAGTGTGACATCAAGTTCATGAGAGCTTCAATCACTAAGTTTTCACATAACAAAATACTTTTTAATTGGAAGATAGCTGAAAACAAGAATATACTTGGAATGGTGTAACACACCATGCATAGGAATTTATAGTGGACACTTTGTACTAACTTGGTTTCTTGGGAGTTGGATGCATGAGTAGAGCTTACTCATTCAAGTGGAGGCTAGCAAAAGACTGAGAGCAACCAACTAAGAGAGCAATAATGGCCATAATCATGCAGAGCGACAAAACATTACTAATCAAAGCATAGAGTGGTACTACAAGTCAAGGACTAAATGATCATAGAGGCTAATGGTGACTTGTTAGAGTCATAACATGGTGTAAGCATGTGCCAACTCAACCCAAACAAAGCATCAAAGGAGAATACCACAACACTATGCTTTTGTATGCTAAAACAACGCATGATTCTTTCAAGACACACTAAGCAATCCCAATTGTTTGGAACAAGTCATGCTACAACAATAATCACTAAGCATAAGGTCAAAACAACACCTAGCATGACATGCTAAAGTCTAAGTCACTGTCAATACAAGCTCCTCTTGCATTTTCAAGCAAGAACTTTCTACTCCTTTCCAACACCAATCGACTTATTTGAAACAACTCACAAAGATAATAATCAATAAATATCAGTGAGCTTGTCTCACAAATCCACAAAGAAGAACTAAAAAGTTCTAAGCTGAATGCACAAGAAAACTAAAGCTAAACACAGTGCTAGCAAAAGAGAACACTCACAAAATAATAAGAGTGAAAACTAGAGTGTTCTAAGCAATGAAAACAAAGTGTGTCTCTCTCCAAAAGAAGTGTGTTGTGACCCAACCAACTTACTCAAGAAAAATAAGCAAAATAAAACCAAAACAAAAACTAAGACTCTCCAAGAACAACACAACAGTGCATAAAACAATAAAAATGAAGTGTCTAAAAAGACCTAAGCTTTTTATTGATGAAGAAGGGGATGCCTTGGGCATCCCCAGGCTTTGACGCTTGTACCTCTTGGATATTTCTTGGGGTGACACCGAGGTGGCATCCCCAAGCTTGAGCTTTTGTCCATTCTTCATCTCATTACATCATTCTCTCTCTACACCTGAAAGTTTTCCTTCATACAAAACTTCACACAATTCCTCATTAGCAACATTAGTGTACTCAAAAGATAATAGACCTTTGGGTTTAGTTTCAAAACAGCAAAAATTTCACTAAAGACACAAGCTACTATAGCAACTCCTCCAAAAAGCTCAATTTCCCAAAAAGAACCCAAAAAGGAATCAATAAGGGGCAAATGCAAATAATGGCAGAAATCTATCAAAACAGACCAGCGGGTAGAAACCGATTTTTTTGAAGACCTTCTGTTGCTAAAATAAAAAGTGTTTAACCAATGAAAGTTAGCTAACATACTGGGGGATTTATTCGTAAATTTTCAGCTCAATCCGACTAACAAAGACTCCTCACGATTTTTTATGGTGGAGGACAAAAATCTGTTTTGGGATAGCAACTCCCCAAATCTTACTTCCCTCTCACTAGAGGTCATTCTTGGCACAAAAATAAAATAAAAAGGATAAGGAGAGGTCATTATAGAAGTAATAACTTCCAAGACTCAAGAAAACTCTTGGTTTATCTCCCAAACAAGTACTTTTCTTTAATGCCTTTAAGTTAGGCATAATAGTTTGAGAAGATGCTCACATAAGAAATATGAATTGAAGTAAAAGAGAGCATCAAGAATAAAATTCAAAACACATTTAAGTCTAACCCACTTCCTATGCATAGGAATCTTGTAAAGAAACAAATCATGAAAGCACAAAGCAACAAGCGTAGGAAAGCAAAACAAGTGCAACTTCAAGATTTTCAACATAAAGAGAGGAAACTTAATATTGTTGAGATGCATAAAACCATGTTTACCTCTCCCATAATAACTTTCAGTAGCATCATGAATGAAATTAACAATATATCTATCACATAAAATATTCTTATCATGAGCCACATGCATAAAATAATTATTACTCTCCACATAAGCATAGTCATTCTTATTAATTGTAGTGGGAGCAAATTCAACAAGACAACTATCATTATTATTCTCATCACCATAATCATCAAATATAGGAGGCAGATTATAATCACAATTAACTTTCTCCTCAATAGTAGGTGGAGTGAAAATATCATATTCATCATTGTAATCATCATATATTGGAGGTTTGGTATCATCATAAGTAATACAATAGCTATCTCCCAAAGCTAGGGAACTAAAAAGATCATTTTCATAAAAACTAGGTTCCCCAAGCTTAGACGTTTCCATAGCATTAGCAACAATGGTGTCCAAAGAATTCATACTAATAACATTGCTATTAGCATGCAAATAAAGCTCCATAGGTTTTTAAATTTTCTCTTCAAACACTTCATGTCCTAACTCAAGATCAATACTATAAAGCTCTCTAATTTTGTTGTTGTTTTCCATTAAGCCTAACTAGTGAAAACAAGAAACAAAAAGACAAAATTGCATAATCTAAAGGCAATAACTTCAAGCACTCACACTGGAGGATGTGAGTACCTTTTACCTTACCTCCTCGGCAACGGCGCCAGAAAATGGCTTGATGTCTATGCACTTCTATTCTTGTAGATAGTTGTTGGGCCTCCAAGTGCAGAGGTTTGTAGAACAACAACAAGTTTCCCTTAAGTGGATTACCCAAGGTTTATCAAACTCAGGGAGGAAGTGGTCAAAGGTATCCCTCTCAAGCAACCCTGCAATCAAGATACAAGAAGTCTCTTGTGTCCCAAACACACCCAATACACTTGTCAGGTGTATAGGTGCACTAGTTTGGCGAAGATATAGTGAAATACAAGTGGTAACGGTGCCAGAAAATAGCTTCTGACTTGTTGTTGACCGGGGGTAATGATACGTCGGAAACATATCTATAATTTTTGATGCTCCATGCTTGTTTAGTATCTACTTTGCTTTACTTTTCCACACTTTGAGGTGTTTTTGTAAGATCCCTCCTTTGTAAAGGAAAAGGATCCCTGTGATTGCAATGCTAGTCCCTGGATCATTGCTAGCATCCACAGTTTAAGATGAAGTACACAGATACAAAGGTCATTTATTACATCCATTCCAGAGATAAAACATAGTCTTATACAACTCAAGGCCACATGCCTAATACAAGAGTTTTGGAATAAGTAAATAAACATAAGTCTTCATCTTCATGTGCCACAGGCAAGCATGTTGAGTGTAGACTCATGACACCTAATCATCATCGGAGTAACCTGCAACATCACAAGTTACAGCCACAGTGGGTCAATACTTTGGAATAGTATTGGCAAGTGATACCTTAGTAAATTTTAAGTGGTCTATATTACTATATGCATTTTTGGCTAAGTGTAGCTTGGCTTGCTTTGCTCAAAATAGGTTTTTCCTATTAGTTGAAATCACTAAGTTTTTCTTTGTCAAAAACCTTCCCAAGAAACCACCAATAGACATTGGGGTCCTTCACCCTTGTTCACCCACAATTTTTATTTAGAAGTTGGAGTGATGAGATTCTTGATAGCTTCCATGTCTTGATGCTCAAGTTGTCCATTACCATGGACTTGGCTAAGTACTTAGATTTTCCATCTGCAGAGGTTGTGCACTTTCCCCACCGGACTTGGTTTCCCAAGACAGGACCTTTCAGAAGCCTTCCCTTAGTCAAATGGACGCGTTCCAACCTATCATCCCACTACCACCAACTGTCCAAATGACTAAGTTCTAGCAACCTATATGATCAAGGCAGAGCCCATATTGCCAAGTGGCTGCACTATAAGCTTCTCAACACTTGGCCTCTAAAATCCCTTTGTGCCTGGGTGGCATACCACAAGTGAGATACACAAGGTAAACCATGTCCATGGGCCTTGTGTAACCACTCAACCAAAAACCACCATTCAAGTCCCATTCCACCCAGGAGGTTCATTGACTTTGTTGTTTTATTAAGAAAAACATAAGTCCAAAAGACTTAGAAGTATTTTCATCATAGCATGTGTATACTTTACCAACCCTTGTTTGCTACTAGCTAGATTAAGCATGGCATAGTATCTTAACTTAGGAATTTCCTAGCAATTCTATAACTACATAGGATTTACCAACATAGCATTTGGCAAAATAGTAACATGCAAGACTTAGCAAAATATTTCTAATGCTTGTACAAAATATAGGGATGGAGATATTCATGAAGTACCACTTGCCTTGGTAATGGGGAGAGTAGCACTCTTCACAATCACAGTCACTAGCAAAGTCTACACAAAAATAGTAGCACAAAATTACACACAATTCATATACAATCATAAATATATATGCATGCAATGCAAGAAAATGCTAAGTGATGATTTTTGAAAACTCCACCAAGCAAGTGCATGATACAGAAACATAACCAAGTCAAAAACTTGCTAACTAAACTTATTTAGCACTAAAACAATTTACTAAACAAATTCTATACTCAAAATAGTCCTAAACAAGTTTCTGCATAAAAAGTCATTTTAACAGAAACATTTCACTAAACACATTGCAGATTCGGAAAGGGCTTGTCTCCCTGATTCCAACGGTATAAAATTTGCAAAAATCTAACATGGGAATCAAAAGTTATAGCCTATTCAAATTTGAATCTAAATCTGTTTTGAAATCTGTTTTAAACACAAACCCTAGCCACGCGTCTTAATTCTATTAGCGGCGTCGCCTTCGGATCACGCACGCGGGGATCGTAGGATCTAAGTGGCGATGCACAGTTTAGATCGAAACATAACGGTTCGTTAAGTGGCTAATCCTATGCGTTGGATCCAGATCCAAGGGCTCTCGATCAAGCGACCATGTCCTGGCGGCGCGCGGCGACGGCGAGCGGCGGAGTGCTCGGCAATGCGGCGCTAACGTTCTAGATCGCTCGGGGAGGAAAGGGCGTGCTTACCAAATCCGCAAGGTCGAGGCGAAGCTCAACGTGGTGGTGGCTGGGCAAGGGGTGCACGGGTATGGTCTCTGGGGCTCGTCGGAGTTGCGGCGGCGTCTGTCGCTTGCAGCCGAGGTCGTTGTCGAGGTGTGGCGTCGCCCTAGCACAAGGCAGAGGGTTCAGAAGATGCGCAAGCAACTGGCGAATCAACTGGTGACAAAGGGAAGGCGAGGGGCGCACGGAACTTACCGCTATTGCTCGCCGGAGTCGAGCAACGGTGCAGGTGGTTGCGGTCGTGAACGGGATCGACGACCTGGGTCACGAGCAGGCAAAAGAAAAGTATCAGGAGGTGCGCAAGATCAAGCTGGACACGACAGTTTGAACCAGAGAGAGGGGGGCGGTCGAGGCTCACCGGAATTAGTCGCCGGAGTCGTCGGTACTGCGAGGTTTCGAGGGCAAATGCGCGCAGCCTGGTGGCGAAGTGAGCGAGGAGAGTGGGGGGAAATGATCGTGGTGCAGAGGGGGTTTTGTAGGCGAGAGGGGAGCGGCGATTAAGCGTGGAATCAATGGCAATTAAGCGAGAATCAATCGCGGCAGTGAAGGGCAGAGGAAACGGCCGGCGACGGGGTCGGGCGTGATTTGGGGAAGACGAGGGTGACGTGGAGAGGGCCCGCTCGTCAGTGAAACGCGCAGAGAGGAGGTGGGGTCTGGTTGTCAGCGACTGCTTGGGTGTTAATGCTGCGCGAGAGAGAGAGAGAGAAGGCCGGGTGGGCTAGTTGGGCGATTCATTCTGGGCTAGAATCCTGGCGCCTGGCCCTTTTCTTTTCTTTTGTCCTTTTCTTTTTCTGTTTTGATTTTCAGGAATGGTTTTGATATGAATTCAAACTCTTTTTGAATTCAAATCATTCTAGGGTTTTTGCAGTGTGCAAAAGTTTCAAATATAGGCATAAAACCATGTGGTTGCTTTGCAAAAGCTTGGTCACTCTTGGAGAACAAAATATCAGGGACTTGGTACCTGATTTGCAAATGTTTGAAAAATGGTTCTTGAACCATTTCCATTTTGTAAAAATTGGTTCAAATATCCACACTCAATCCATTCAACAAAGGAAACAAGCATTCTAGGTTTAAAACATTCAACCTCTCAAATATTGATGGCCATTTTGAATTTTAGCTTGCTCACATAAAATGACAGCACTATGTGCTTTGTTTTTCTGAAATGAGTTTTGAAATTGATCTCAATTCTATATCATGCATGAATGATATGCAATCTTTGAAATCATGATTTTAGGGATGTTACAGTTTTTACATGTTTTCTGGTACTAACCTACTAACAAGTTGCAACACAGCCAGATGCATGTTTTCTGTTGTTTTTGGTTTTAGAAAAGTTAGAAAATAAATATTCTCGGAATTGGACGGGACAAAGGACAAAGTCAATTACTTTCCGTGGGGAACAAGAAGTCCAGAGGAGAGCCCGGGAGGCCAGCCAGGGGGGCCAGACCCACCCCAAGCATGGGTGGGCCCAGCCCTGTGCCTGGCTAGGGTTTGGTGGCCCTGGCCGCCGCCTCGGTCTCCCCCTTCGCCTATAAGAAGCCCCCAATGCAGAAACCCTGGGTACCTGATCAGAAATCCACGAAACCTTCTGTAGCCGCCTCCACCATCGTCCCTAGATTGGGGGGATCTAAAGTTCTTCCCGGCACCCTGCCGGAGGGGAGATCATCCCGGAGGCGTTCTCTCCGGTATGATGCGTGAGTAGTTCCACCTTAGACTATGGGTCCATGTAGTAGCTAGATGGTTGTATCTCCTCCTTTGTGCTCTCATGTATAGATCTTGTGAGCTCCGTTCATGATCAAGATCTAATCTATTTGTAATCATGCATGTTGTATTTGCGGGGATCCCATGGATATTGAGATTATTATGTTGGTTTGATTAATGGTTTTGTCTTTATGGTTCTATAATGTCTGTGTTGTTTGTGATCTTGCATGCTCTCTATTGTTAGTAGCTATCTTGGCCAAGTAGTTTCTAGTGACTCCAAGAGGGGGTATTTATGCTCGATAGTGGGTTCATGCCTCTAGTTTCAAAGGGAAGTGACAGAAATCTCTTTGGTTGTATATGTGTTGTTGCTCTTAGGGAGAAAACAATGGTCTCTTGTTCATGGAACATGTGGACTATTTACCTTACACACTTTGCTTAAAGTAGTTGTCTGTTGCTTGCAACTTAATACTGGAGGGGGTTCGGATGATAACCTGAAGGTGGACTTCTAGTCATAGATGCAGTTGGATGGCGGTCTATGTATCTTGTTGTATTGCCCAATCAACCTCATAGGATCTTTCTGACTAGTAATTGCATTGTTATGCCTTGCTCAGTTCCTGTCAATTGCCTTGCTGTAATTTGTTTACCCTTCATGCCATGTTGTCTATCTAAGGAGAGCACCTCTAGTGAACTATGGACCCCGGTCCAATCTTTACCATTGATACATCTTCCACTGTTACTTGTTTACTTGCTGCAAACCATTACATTCCACACCATACGTTTAATCCTTTGTTATAGCAAACCGGTGAGCTTGACAACCTCACTGATTTGTTGGGACAAAGTCTTGAGTTTGTGTTGTGCAGGTCTCCGTGTTGATAGCAACACCTGTGTGACGTTTCCTTCCTCCTTCTATTTCAATAACCTCAGTTTCAACTGAGGGAAAACTTGCTGCTTGCTGCTTCACACCTTGCTCTTGGGGTTCCCAACAGGCTCCACATCAACAGGCGCCATCAACAAGTTTTCTGGCGCCGTTGCCGGGGATCGAAGGGACATCAAACTTCTTCCTCCCCGTCAAGCACCAAGTTTTCTGGCGTCGTTGCCGGGGAGGCTAAGGACGTCTTCACTAGGGTAGTCCTTCACTTCTTTTCTCTTTACTTTGTTTTTAGTTTGCTTTGTTTCTTTTGCTTGGTTTTGTTTGCCTCTTTTCAAAAAACCAAAAAATTAGTCTAGTTTGGTTTGCTTGCTTTATTCAAAAACACAAAAAATAGTTCCTACTCTAGTTGCCACCTTGCTCTAGCTCACCATGTTGCTCCCCAAGTTCGCCCCGAAAGATCTTTCAATAGGTAGTGGCTCCATAATAGGGAAAGATAATATTGAAGAATTCTTTAATTATGTTAGCAAGCATGATGATATTGAGGACAAATCTATAGCAGATCTTGCTCCTAATTATGAGATTGCTGCAGCTTCTTTAGTTCATATGTTGGAGGATAGGTTTGTTATCCTTAACCCCTTCATACAATTTTTGTTTCTAAAACTAAAAGAAGAAAAGAATGCTGAAAAGAGAGAATTCATCCTTGAAACTTTATCAAAATAATTTCATGATGTTGCTAGGGAAGCCAAAAAGGTTTTTGAAAGTTTCAATATGCTAGGCTCAAGTGAAGATGTTGTGGGTATTTCTGATAAAACTAAGCCTAGAGAACAATTTAAGATACCCATACCCATTAAGCTTGTTGGAATGCATGAAGCCTTTGAAAAGAATTTTGATTGGATTACTCCTGAATATCTTTTTGATGAAGGTAGTAGACCAAAGAGAGATTAGAAGGGATCCTCCAAAACCCATTTGGATGAGATACCTTTCATAGTTGAGTACTTTGCAAGTATGAATGTTAATGCTTCTTCATTTAAAAATACTTGATTCTTCTTGCTTCTTGTGCCTAACTTAAAGGCGTTAAAGAAAAGTACTTGTTGGGAGATAACCCAAGAGTTTCCTTGAGTCTTGGAAGTTATTACTTCAGTAATGACCTCTCCTTATCCTTTTTTTTTGCTTTTTATGCCAAGAATAACCTCTAATGAGAGGGAAGTAAGATTTGGGGAGTTGTTGTCCCGAAACAGATTTCTGTCCTTCACCAAACAAATTCGTGAGGAGGCTCTGTAAATCGGATTGAGCTAAAAATTTATGAATAAATACCCCAGTATGTTAGCTAACTTTCATTAGTTCAACACTTTTTGATTTGAGCAACAGAAGATGTTCGAAAAAATCGGTTTCTACCTGCTGATCTGTTTTGACAGATTTCTGCCATTATTTGCATTTGCTTCTTATTGATTCCTTTTTGAGTTCTCTTTAGGTAAATTGAGCTTTTTGAAGGAGTTACTACAGTAGCTTGTCTTTTTAATGAAAAGCCTTGCTGTTCCAAAGCTTTGTCAGCGGTCTAATATCTTTTGAATAAACTAATGTTGCTAATGAAGATTGTGTGAAGTTTTGTATGTAGGAAAAAAATTCAGGTGTAGAGAGAGAATGAAGCAATAAGATGAAGAATAGACAAAAGCTCAATCTTGGGTATGCCACCATGGTGTCACCCCAAGAAATATCCAAGAGGTACAAGCGTCAAAGCTTGGGGATGCCCAAGGCATCCCCTTCTTTATCAATAAAAAGCTCAGGTCTATCTAGACACTTCGTTTTTATTGTTTCATGCACAGTTGTGTTGTTCTTGGAGCGTTTTAGTTTTCGTTTGCTTTGCTTAGTTTGTTTAGTTTGCTTGAATAAAGTAGTTTGGACCCCTTTTCTCGTTTTGTTGTTTTGCAAGTAAGGTTGTTGGTGTTTGGAAAGGAGTAGTAAGTTCTTGCTTGAAGTGCAAGAGGAGCTTGCATTGACTGTGACTTAGACTTTAGCATGACATGCTAGGTGTTGTTTTAGCATTATGCTTAGTGATTATTGATGTTGCATGTCTTGTTCCAAACAATTGGGATTGCTTAGTGTGCCTTGAAGAAATTATGTGTTGTTTTAGCATGCAAAAGCATAGTATTGTGGTATTCTCCTTTGATGTTTTGCTTGGGTTGACTTGGCACATGCTCACACCATGTTATGAATATTACAAGTCACCGTTAGCCTCTATGATCATTTAGTCCTTGACTTGTAGTAACACTCTTTGCTTTGATTAGTTTGCTTTGTTGCACTGCATGATTATGGCCATTATTGGTCTCTTAGTTGGTTGCTCCCAGTCTTTTGCTAGCCTTCACTTGTATGAGTAAGTTCTACTCATGCGTCCAACTCCCAAGAAACCAAGTTATTCCAAAGTGTCCACTATAAATTCCTATGCATGGTGTGTTACACCATTCCAAGTATATTCTTGTTTTCAACTATCTTCCAATTAAAAACTATTTTGTTATGTGAAAACTTAGTGATTAAAGCCCTCGCTAACTTGATGGCACACTTTATTCTTTGCCCCTAATAAACTTGAACCATTGTGACAACTTTGTTGTATATGCTTGCACTTATAAGTTGGAATTAGCGAGCAAATCCGTCACGGGGAACGTTTTCAATATTGCACTTGTACCTTGTTGTACTCAGTTGATATCATGGTATTTTGTCTATGAATGTCACCAATGTGAAATAAAGAGGGGACTTGTAAGTCCATGGAGTTTGTATTATGTGTTAGAGAAACGCCTGGGCCGCTAGCCTAAGCCATGCCTGATCATGGTGGAAACTTGCAACATCACCATAGTGACATCTATAAAGCATCCTCAATAAAAATCTATGCATGTGGTAAATAAAAAGATTGCTAAGATGCTCATTATCTGCTTGCCTTATCATTTTGGTTATGGGAAAGCTCTTGTACCATGTGCAAGGGGTACCCCATTGGCGGTTCTCAATGATATGCAAATACTTACAATGACAAGAACTTACCTGGACCCAAAGTTGAGTATGCATGAGGTGTGGCCCTCGTGTTCAAGGGTCATGAGATTGCCAACTTATACTTCGTCAAGCATATACTCCAGCTGTGCCACTTTAGCCATAACCACTTCAAGATGCTTATGATAGGGGCAATGAGGGCTGAAAGCTAACAAGTACCATAATTTTTGGAAGCTCTTTTTGAAACTTCTAATCCCTGCTTCCTTTACAAAAAGGCCTTTCTTCCACCACTATTGAGTCTCCACCTTCTGCCTTTAGGCACCATTAAGAGAGCATAGTTGTCATTTTGTGTGCAGTGTTCCAAAGCTTATTAATTGATGCATATTGTGATATTACTTGCTCTTGTGCTACTTGTTTCTAGTCACCCTTGTGAAGTTTGCAGGTGTCCTATGCATCTATTTGCTACTCTATGAGGGACAAGCTGATTGCCACTATGCTATGTTTTCTACATGTGAAACAAACAAACGTTTTTCAATGCATGTTATTCATGATCTTTGTTTGTAGCTTGTCGTGTTGCATGCATAGTTACTATGTCCTATTGTTAGAACTCCATCTTTCATGCACATGTTTAGAGTTCTTTGATCCCAGCTTTCAATGCTTGCAAATGGTTGGATCTTTGTGAGGGTGCATGTCACCTCAAAAATTATTCTTTTTATCACTTACCTACTCGAGGACGAGCAGGAGTTAAGCTTGGGGATGTTGATACGTCGGAAACGTATCTATAATTTTTGATGCTCCATGCTTGTTTAATATCTACTTTGCTTTACTTGTCCACACTTTGAGGTGCTTTTTACATGTTTTCTTGTACTAACCTACTAGCAAGTTGCAACAGTGTCAGATGCCTGTTTTCTGCTATTTTTGGTTTCAGAAAAGTTAGTAAACAAATATTCTCGGAATTGGACGGGACAAAGGACAAATTCAATTACTTTCCGTGGGGAACAAGAAGTCCAGAGGAG
Organism: Avena insularis; assembly: GCA_023614405.1. Classification (NCBI taxonomy): domain Eukaryota; kingdom Viridiplantae; phylum Streptophyta; class Magnoliopsida; order Poales; family Poaceae; genus Avena; species Avena insularis. The sequence continues at coordinate 330,890,948 of CM042693.1, forward strand.
AGCCCGGGAGGCCAGCCAGGGGGGCCATACCCACCCCAGGCGCGGGTGGGCCTAGCCCCGCGCCTCGCTAGGGTTTGGTGGCCCTAGCCGCCGCCTCGGTCTCCCCCTTCGCCTATAAGAAGCCCCCAATGCAGAAACCCTGGGTACCCGATCAGAAATCCAAGAAACCGTCTGTAGTCGCCGCCACCATCGTCCCTAGAACGGGGAGATCTGAAGTTCTTCTCGGCACCCTGCGAGAGGGGAGATCATCCCGGAGGCCTTCTCTCTGGTATGATGCGTGAGTAGTTCCACCTTAGACAATGGGTCCATGTAGTAGCTAGATGGTTGTATCTCCTCCTTTGTGCTTTCATGTATAGCTCTTGTGAGCTCCGTTCATGATCAAGATCTAATCTATTTGTAATCATGCATGTTGTGTTTGCGGGGATCCGATGGATATTGAGATTATTATGTTGGTTTGATTAATGGTTTTTTCTTTATGATTCCATCATGTCTATGTTGTTTGTGATCTTGCATGCTCTCCGTTGTTAGTAGCTATCTTGGCCAAGTAGTTGCTAGTGACTCCAAGAGGGGGTATTTATGCTCGATAGTGGGTTCATGCCTCTAATTTCCAAGGGAAGTGACAGAAATCTCTTCAGTTGTAGATGTGTTGTTACTACTAGGGAGAAAACAGCGGTCTCTTGTTCATGGAACATGTGGACTGTTTACCTTACACACTTTGCTTAAAGCAGTTGTCTGTTGCTTGCAACTTAATACTGGAGGGGGTTCGCATGATAACCTGAAGGTGGACTTTTAGTCATAGATGCAGTTGGATGGCGGTCTATGTATCTTGTTGTATTGCCCAATCAACCTCATATGATCTTTCTGACTAGTAATTGCATTGTTATGCCTTGCTCAGTTCCTGTCAATTGCCCTGCTATAATTTGTTTACCCTTCATGCCATGTTGTTTATCTAAGGAGAGCACCTCTAGTGAACTATGGACCCCAGTCCAATCTTTACCATTGATACATCTTCCACTATTACTTGTTTACTTGCTGCAAACCATTACCTTCCACACCATACGTTTAATCCTTTGTTACAGCAAATTGGTGAGCTTGACAACCTCACTGATTCGTTGGGGCAAAGTCTTGAGTTTGTGTTATGCTTGTCTCCGCGTTGCTAGCAATACCTGTGTGACGTTTCCTTCCTCCTTCTGGTTCAATAACCTCGGTCTCAACTGAGGGAAAACTTGATGCTTGCTGCTTCACACCTTGCTCTTGGGGTTCCCAACAGGCTCCACATCAACAGGCGCCATCAACAAGTTTTCTGGCGCCATTGTCGGGGATCGAAGGGACATCAAACTTCTTCCTCCCTGTCAAGCAGGTAACATGTGTGAGTGACAGAAAATAGCTTGATGGTGAGGTAAAGACTAAAGGAAAAAGGATGGAAGCAAGCAAACATACAACAGATCTAGATGCAAACGGTGTTTCAATGTTTAGAAACAAGGGCTAGGGATCATACTTTCACTAGTGAACACTCTCTCATATAAATATCTTCTCTTAATGATACTATCTTGAACTACTCTTCGGTTGGACACTCTAATCCACGGTAGGGTCTTCCCCAATCTAGATAACCCCACACTGTCACCTTGAGCGCTAGATGGTTCCAACAAACACCACAATTTCATAAAGACATCCAACTCCAAATATACTCATGATAAATATATATGTAATCTAGCTTAAGTGCCACACACACGGCATGCACGCTGTCACTTTCACACACGTGGGTAAAAGCATAGATCTATTAAAGCACAAAGAGTATTTATGTAAACTCAAGCCTAAGTGCCACCACGGTATGCACGCTGTCACTTTCACATACATGGGGAGAGAAGAGATCTATTGAAGCACTTGAGTAGCAAGGTAGATCTACTTGATTACGAAGCTGATGACCACAACAAGATCATGCATAGAGAGAGATGAACACAAAGCTACCGGTAGAGCCCTTAGCCTTGAGGAAGAACTACTCCCTCCTCATCATGGGAATCAGCAACGGCGATGGATATGGTGGTGGATATCGATGAAGATGGCTCCGGGGGCACTTCCCCTTCCCGGCAGGGTATCGGAACAGAGACTTTTTGTCCCCCGAATCTCCCTTTCGGTGGCGGCAGTGCAGCGGAACTTTTTATGGAAGTATGATGGATTGTTTTAGGGTTTTCTCCCCGGGGGCTTCTTATAGGCGAAGGAGGCAAGTTCGGTGGAGGGCCAGGGGCCCACATCCCCTGTAGGCGCCACCAGGGCTTGCCCGCGCCTGGGGGATGCGGCCACCTTGGTGCCCTACTCCGTCTCTACTTCGTGGTTCTGTGTTGGTCCAGGAAAATAATGACTTTGGCTTTTGTCCCGTCCAATTCCGAGAATATTGATTTTCTGCCTTTTTGGAACCAGAAACAGAAGAAAATAGGCAACTGGCACTGTGGCATCTTGTTAATAGGTTAGTACCAGAAAGTGTATAAAAATACCTCAAAGTTAAAAAAAACAAAGTAAGTAGATACTAAACAAGCATGGAGCATCAAAATTTTTAGATACATTTCTGACGTATCATAGAGCGCCTATCAAGTTTGTAGACATGGTTCGGAAATTTCGGATCCTCAAATCCCGGGGGTTGCTTGACGTATACCAACTCATGTAGTGGACAATTAAGAAAAGCACTCTTAACATCCATTTGCTGTAATTTAAAATTATGATGAGCGGCATAGGCAAGAAGGATACAGATGGACTCAAGACGAGCCACAAGAGCATAAGTTTCCCCGAAATTAATGCCTTCCACTTGAGAGAATCCTTGAGCCACTAGCCTTGCTTTATTCCTTACAACAATGTGATGACCCACAAGTATTGGGGGTGTATCGTAGTACTTTCGATAAATAGGAGTGTCGATCCCAATGAGGAGCAGAAGGTGTTGACTAGTGGTATGGAGCACGAAATCTCTGTAAATACTTAGCAAACGGATTTTTAGGGGTTTTCTGATAAAGCAAAGAAATAAAGTGCAAGTAATAAAGACAACGAACAAATGCAGCAAGTGGCCCAATCCTTTCTTAGAAAACGACAAGTCGGTGGTTTTCTAGATTTCAGGTCAAATGACCAATGTTATTGCTAGAATCATGGCATAGTTTGTGATAATTTGCATGCATGTGTATCATGGTATGGCGAACAATATTGCAGGAGGAAGTTTTCCTTTTCGTCGCACCAAAAAGTCATTTTTCATTTTCCGAGTGCAAAAAAGGGGTGTTTTGTGAAGCAGCCACCAAATAAAAGTTTCCAAATGATACCACCCCATTTTTCAAAAATACTAGACCATTTTTAATGGATAATGTACCTACCAGGTTATCTCAAACCTTTCTGTCCACTCCTCATAAAAAATGCAAATTCCTGCTGAATTGGAGGAAGTGAGTCAGATTTGAACTACAGGTACATGATATGATGCTTATGATTTTTGCAAAAATCATTTTTAGGTTCACAATATGTTATTTCATCAGAGATCTAATGCAAGTTTAGCGAGGCTCAGCCCCGAGCTAAGAATCTTCATGCCAACCGATTTAGAAAGTTTGACGATAGTTTGAAACGAGCAAAAAAATTCAAAAACGATCGAAACAATACAAAACCTTCGCGTGGTGTCATATTATGTGACATAGTTGTAATAAAAAAATACCAAACTTGGTATAATGAGTGTGTCTCAAAAAAACCTTTACAAAATGACCTATCTCAATCGAGGTTTTCCGGATTTCGGGTCAAATAACCAATGTTATTGCTAGAATCGTGGCATAGTTTGCGATAATGTGCCCATATTGTGCACGCATGTGTATCATGGGATGGCGAACAATGTTGCAGGAGAAAGTTTTCCTTTTCATCGCACCAAAAAGACATTTTTCATTTTCCGAGTGCAAAAAACGGGGTGTTTTGTGAAGGAACCACCAAATGGAAGTTTCAAAATGATACCACCCCATTTTTCAAAAATACTAGACCATCTTGAATGGACAATTTCCCAACCAGGGTATCTCAAACCTTTCCGTCCACCCCTCGTGAAAAAGAAAAATTCCTGTTGAATCGAAAGGAAGTGAGCCAGATTTGAACTACAGGTGCATGATATGATGCGCATGATTTTCTGAAAAAATCATTTTTAGGTTCACAATATGCTATTTCATCAGCAATCCAACACAAGGTTTCCTTTTAGTCGCACCAAAAAGCTATTTTCTATTTTCTGAGTGCCAAAAACGGGGTGTTTCATGAATCCTAACATAGTTTCGGTTGGTCTAGTATTAAAAAGTAATGATATATAATTAAATAGATGATAGGGATGCCATATTTGGATTCCTCTCATTTTTCTGATCGATTTGGATATATTATTTGTCAAATTACGATTTACAGATTTGTAGATATAAATTATTTAATTTTAAATGGAAAAAAGGCAAAATAAATAAAATTTAATTTATTTTTATTTGAATTCAAGATTATTATTACTTATTCATTATTGTTTACTCAAATAACTATATGGAATGTAAAAAAAAAAATACGTCTAACATTATAGTCCAATGGTTAATAGGATTGATATGATAATATTCACGACAAGTTCTAATTTCTTTATCGGAAGCTCGTGTGGAAGGAATGGAGAAGTTAAGCGTGTTGGGGCTGGAGTAGTGTTAGAATGGGTGATCGATTGGGAAGTTTCACTACTTGTGCAATTTGACTTGAGACTAAGTGTACTTAGAATTAAAAATATCCATGTGAGATTAACAAGTTAAACAATTCAAAAATGTTAAAATTTTTTGAAAAAAAGTTGAATTCTTTTTTGGAAAAATCTAGGCCGACGGCTTTGCCGTTGGCGTAGCCAAACGGCTGTTAGTCATCTAGGTGGGACCTATACGGTATACACCGATAGCAGCGTAGCTATATATACCAACGGCTTTTCTCATGACGGGAAAGAAATTACGCCTCTGAGGTTGTCTGTGGACTACCATTGATACGTTGGAAACATATCTATAATTTTTGATGATCCATGCTTGTTTAGTATCTATTTTGCTTTACTTGTCCACACTTTGAGGTGCTTTTTCCATGTTTTTTGGTACTAACCTATTAACAAGTTGCAACAGTGCCAGGCACCTGTTTTCTGCTGTTTTTGGTTTTAGAAAAGTTAGTAAAGAAATATTCTCGGAATTGGATGGGACAAACGTCAAAGTCAATTACTTTCCATGGGAAACAAGAAGTACAGAGGAGAGACGGAGGGGCCGGCCAAGGGGGGAAGACCCACCCCAGGCGCGGGGCCAGGTGGGCCCGTGCCTAGCTAGGGTTTGGTGGCCCTGGCCACCTCCCGGTCTTGCCCCTTCGCCTATAAGAAGCCTCCAATGCAAAAACCCTGAGTACCCGATCAAATATCCATGAAACCATCTGTAGCCACCGCCACCATCGTCCCTAGATCGGGGGATCTGAAGTTCTTCCCGGCACCCTACCGGAGGGAAGATCATGTCGGAGGCCTTCTCTCCGGTATGATTTCTGAGTAGTTCCACCTTGGACTATGGGTCCATGTAGTAGATAGATGGTTGTATCTCCTTCTTTGTGCTTTCATGTATAGATCTTGTGAGCTCCGTTCATGATCAAGATCTAATCTATTTGTAATCATGCATGTTGTGTTTGCGGGGATCCGATGGATATTGAGATTATTATGTTGGTTTGATTAATGGTTTTATCTTTATGATTCTATCATGTCTGTGTTGTTTGTGGTCTTGCATGCTCTCCGTTGCTAGTGGTTATCTTGGCCAAGTAGTTGCTAGTGACTCCAAGAGGGGGTATTTATGCTCGATAGTGGGTTCATGCCTCTAGTATCCAAGAGAAGTGACAGAAATCTCTTCGGTTGTAGATGTGCTATTGCTACTAGGGAGAAAACAACGGTCTCTTGTTCATGGAACATGTGGACTGTTTACCTTACACACTTTGCTTAAAGCAGTTATCTGTTGCTTGCAACTTAATACTGGAGTGGGTTCGAATGATAACCTGAAGGTGGACTTCTAATCATAGATGCAGTTGGATGCCAGTCTATGTATATTGTTGTATTGCCCAATCAACCTCATAGGATCTTTCTAGCTAGTAATTGCATTGTTATGCCTTGCTCACTGATCTTTATTGATTATTATCTTTGTGAGTTGTTTCAAATAAGTTGTTTGGTGTTAGAGAAGAGTAGAAAACTTCATGCTGAAGTGGTACAAAAGGGAGCTTGCTTTGACTATGACTTAGACTTTAGCATGGCATGCTAGGTGTTGTTTTAACCTTATGCTTAGTGATTATTACTGTAGCATGTCTTGTTCCAAACAATTAGGATTACTTAGTGTGCCTTGAAGAAATTATGCGTTATTTTAGCATGCAAAAGCATAGTATTGTGGTATTCTCCTTTGATGATTTGCTTGGGTTGACTTGGCACATGCTCACACCATGTTATGACTATGACAAGTCACCAGTAGGCTCTATGATAATTTAGTCCTTGAATTGTAGTACCACTCTTTGCTTTGATTAGTTTGCTTTGTTGCATTGTATGATTATGGCCATTATTGCTCTCTTAGTTGGTTGCTCCCAGTCTTTTTCTAGCCTCCACTTGTATGAGTAAGTTCTACTCATGCCTCCAACTCCCAAGAAACCAAGTTATTCCAAAGTGTCCACTATAAATTCCTATGCATGGTGTGTTACACCATTCCAAGTATATTCTTGTTTTCAACTATCTTCCAGTTAAAAACTATTTTGTTATGAGTAAACTTAGTGATTAAAGCCCTCACGAACTTTATGGCACACTTTATTCTTTGCCCCTAATAAACTTGAACCATTGTGACAACTTTGTTGTATATGCTTGCACTTATAAGTTGGAATTAGCAGAACCGTGCTGTCACGGGGAACGTTTTCAATATTGCACTTGTACCTTGTTGTACTCAGTTGATATCATGGTATTTTGTCTATGAATGTCACCAATGTGAAATAAAGAGGGGACTTGTAAGTCCATGGAGTTTGTATTATGTGTTAGAGAAACGCCTGGGCCGCTAGCCTAAGCCATGCCTGATCATGGTGGAAACTTGCAACATCACCATACTGACATCTATGAAGCATTCTTCTTATAAAAAAAGAGAGACACATTGAGAAAAGAAGAAAGAGAGAAAAAAGCATCATATTCCCATGGTACATAAGAAGAATTGCTGAGATGCTCATTGTCTGCTTGCCTTGTCATTTTGGTTATGGGAAAGCTCCTGTACCATGTGCAAGGGGTACCCCGTTGGCGGTTTTCAATGATATGCAAATACTTACAGTGACAAGAACTTACCTGGACCCAAAGTTGAGTATGGATGAGGTGTGGCCCTCGTATTCAAGGGGCATGAGATTGCCAGCTTATACTTCGTCAAGCATATACTCAAGCTTTGCCACTTTAACCTTAACCACTTCAAGATGCTTATGATAGGGGCAATGAGGGCTGAAAGCTAACAAGTACCATAATTTTGGGAAGCTCTTTTTGAAACTTGTAATCCCTGCTTCCTTTACAAAAAAGGCCTTTCTTCCACCATTATTGAGTCTCCACCTTCTACCTTTAGGCACCATTAAGAGAGCATAGTTGTCATTCTGTGTGCAGTGTTCCAAAGCTTATTAATTGATGCATATTGTGTTATTACTTGCTCTTGTGCTACTTGTTTCTAGTCACCCTTGTGAACTTTGCAGGTGTCCTATGCATCTATTTGCTACTCTATGATGGACAAGCTGATTGCCACTATGCTATGTTTTCTGCATGTGAAACAAACAAACGTTTTTCAATGCATATTATTCATGATCTTTGTTTGTAGCTTGCCATGTTGCATGCATAGTTACTATTTTCTATTGTTATAACTCCATCTTTCATGCACATGTTTAGAGTTCTTTGATCCCAGCTTTCAATGTTTGCAAATGGTTGGATCTTTATTGTGAGGGTGCATGTCACCTCAAAAATTATTCTGTTTATCACTTACCTACTCGAGGACGAGCAGGAGTTAAGCTTGGGGATGCTGATACATTGGAAACGTATCTATAATTTTTGATGCTCCATGCTTGTTTAGTATCTAATTTGCTTTACTTGTCCACACTTTGAGGTGATTTTTACATGTTTTCTGGTACTAACTTATTAACAAGTTGCAACAGTGTCAGACGCCTGTTTTCTGCTATTTTTGGTTTCAGAAAAGTTAGTAAAGAAATATTCTCGGAATTGGACGGGACAAACGTCAAAGTCAATTACTTTCCGTGGGGATCAAGAAGTCCAGAGGAGAGCCGGAGGGGCCGGCCAGACCCACCCCAGGCGCGGGGCCAGGTGGGCCCGCGCCTGGCTAGGGTTTGGTGGCCCTGGCCACCTCCCGGTCTCGCCCCTTCTCCTATAAGAAGGCCCCGATGCAAAAACCCTGAGTACCCGATCAAATATCCATGAAACTGTTTGTAGCCTCCGCCACCATCGTCGCTAGATCGGGGGATCTGAAGTTCTTCCCGGTACCCTATCGGAGGGGAGATCATCCCGGAGGCCTTCTCTCCGGTATGATTCGTGAGTAGTTCCACCTTGGACTATGGGTCCATGTTGTAGCTAGATGGTTGTATCTCCTCCTTTGTGCTTTCATGTATAGATCTTGTGACCTCCATTCATGATCAAGATCTAATCTATTTGTAATCATGCATGTTGTGTTTGTTGGGATCCGATGGATATTGAGATTATTATGTTGGTTTGATTAATTGTTTTATCTTTATGATTCTATCATGTCTGTGTTGTTTGTGATCTTGCATGCTATCCGTTGCTAGTGGTTATCTTGCCCAAGTAGTTGCTAGTGACTCCAAGAAGGGGTATTTATGCTCGATAGGGGGTTCATGCCTCTAGTTTCCAAGGGAAGTGACAGAAATCTCTTCTGTTGTAGATGTGTTGTTGCTACTAGGGAGAAAACAATGGTCTCTTGTTCATGGAACATGTGGACTGTTTACCTTACACACTTTGCTTAAAGCAGTTGTCTATTGCTTGCAACTTAATACTGGAGGGCTTTCGGATGATAAACTGAAGGTGGACTTCTAGTCATAGATGTAGATGGATGACGGTCTATGTATATTGTTGTATTTCCCAATCAACCTCATAGGATCTTTCTGGCAAGTAATTGTATTGTTATGCCTTGCTCAGTTCCTATCAATTGCCCCGCTGTAATTTGTTTACCCTTCATGCCATGTTGTTTATCTAAGGAGAGCACCTCTAGTAAACTATGGACACCGGTCCAATATTTACCATTGATACATATTCCACTATTACCTGTTTACTTGCTGCAACCACCATTATCTTCTACACCATACATTTAATCCTTTGTTACAACAAACCGGTGAGCTTGACAACCTCACTGTTTCGTTGGGGCAAAGTCTTGAGTTTGTGTTGTGCAGGTCTCCCCGTTGCTTGCAACACCTGTGTGACGTTTCCTTCCTCCTACCGGTTTGATAACCTCGGTTTCTTACTGAGGGAAACTTGCTGTTGTGCTGCTTCATACCTTGCTCTTGGGGTTTCCAACGAAGTGTCCCACGACAAGTGGTGGGCGCCATCAAGCTATTTTATGGTGATGTTGCCGGGGAGGTAAGGTAAAAGGTACTCACATCCTCCGGTGTGAGTGCTTGAAGTTATTTCATTTAGATTCTGCAATTTTGTCTTTTTGTTTCTTGTTTTCCCTAGTTAGGCTTAATGGAAAACAAAAAGAAATTAGAGAGCTTTATATTGGTTATCTTGAGTTAGGACATGAAGTGTTTGAAGAGAAAATTAAAAAACCTATGGAACTTTATTTGCATGCTAATAGCAATGTTATTAGTATGAATTCTTTGGACACCATTGTTGCTAATGCTATGGAAAAGTCTAAGCTTGGGGAAGCTGGTTTTGATGAGCATGATATTTTTAGTCCCCCAAGCATAGAGGCAAAAATTTTCTTTGATAATAGTTTACCTCCAATATTTGATGATTACAATGATGAATATGATATTTTCAGTCCACCTACTATTGAGGAGAAAACTAGTTGCATGTCAAGCGTGGAACAGGTCTCATGTGCGAGGACATGTAAAGTTTGTCCGGGCCGCTTCATCCCACTATGCCACCAATATCCAAAATTACAACAAAGGAGCAACAACATGATCATCATCGCCCACATACTCATATGTGTACTACCCGTGTAAAGTATCTACGCAAAGATCCGCTCGATACCCTTTCAAGTGTTCGCAGCATAGAAAACAAAAATTTTCCTACGATGGGAACTATGTACCAAGATCTATCTACTAGATACAAACAACGGGCGAATGTATATCCGTAGAGAACATACCCTTGAAGACCGACAAAGCTTAACGAGTTCAACTCGTGGTTGATGTAGACGATCTCTTGCCGATCTCAAGATCGAGAGGAAGTCCTAGCGCCGCAAAGCAGCAGCGCATCCGTGCTCGCACACACGTACAAGACACCGGGCAACCTCTGCATCCTCGCTCCAGCGATGCAGCGGAAGCACAACCCTTTCTTGCCGAATAGCCACCAGGAACATGTATCTCGCTAGTCCGAGACCATGGGGAATAAATTCTAGAGGGGGAGAGAGATCCTTCACGAGGAGGTGTAAGAGACAAGTGAGGAGGGGGGCTCCTTTTATAGGAGGAGGGGGGGCACCCAAGGGGGTGGCCGCCGGCCATGGGTCTGCCCCCTCCCCTCCTTCATTCATGTGGGTGGACACTCCACTCACAAAATGGCCCTTCAATTTTCTCCACTCAAAAGTCCACTCAAATTTCCATTAAATTTCCACCAAATTTAATGCAAACTCTCATTAAATAAAACTCTTTTATTTTATTCAGAATTTTGTCAATTACTTTAATGACAAACATTCACAAATAACCCCTTGCTAGAATTCCATTTCACATGCATAACCACTTTATGCAATTTCACCCGAAAACCTGTTTCGGTATCTAGTGAAATAAATTCTTGCGCTTGTTTATTCTTTCGGCATGAAACATTTGCTCCAACTGGATGCCAGTGTCCCTTAAGTGTGTCACCCTACGGTTCGCGAATAATGCGGACATGATCGAGACACTTCTCCGATCAATAATCAGTAGCGGGACCTGGAGATCCATACTGACTCCCACACATTCAACGATGACTTTTCCTGTGATCGTCGGAACCTTTTACGCTTATATCTTAATCCCTTTGTTTCACGATATATTACATGTCTGAGATTCGATCATCGGTATCTCCATACCTAGTTTGATCTCGTTATTGACATGCACTCTTTTCTCATTCCCGTGATATAACATTCTAGTGATCAAATCACTTGCTTGCAAGCTAATCAATGTGATATCACCGAGAGGGCCCAGAGCATATCTATCCGTCATCGGGATGAACAAATTCCACTCTTGATCCATGATTCTCAACATAACACTTTAGTAGCTTTGAAGCCATATTTATAATCACCCAGTTACGGAGTGACGTTTGATGTCAACAAGAAACTCTTTCGGTGTTAGTGATTGGCATGATCTCATGGTCTAAGGACTAGGACTACTTCGTAGTTTGTTTATAGCAATATAAACTCAATGACTTTGATCATAATGCTATACTTCGGATGAATGTTCATCACACCATTACACTAATGTTGTGATCTCGTTATTAACAACATCCAATGTCTATGATCAGGAAACCGTGATCGTCTTGTTAATCAACGAACTAGTTTATGAGAGAGGCATAACTAGGAACTTTCTGTTTGTTTATTAAACACACATGTATTAACGTTTCCGTATTAATACAATTATAGCATGCAAAATAAACATCTATCATATACTTGGAATACACGTAATAAACATTTTATTATTGCCTCTCAGGGCATATTCCCTTCAGTCTCCCACTTGCACTAGAGACAATAATCTAGTTACATAGTGATGTATCTAACACCCATGGAGTTCTGGTGTAGATCATGTTTTGCTCTAGGGAGAGTTTTAGTCAACGAATATTCTACATTGAGATCCATATGTACTTTACAAATCTTTATATCTCCATCCTTGACATGCTCGCGGATGGAGTGAAACCGGCGCTTAATATGCTTGGAATACTTGTGAGACCTTGACTCTTTGGCATTGGCAATGGCACCATTGTTGTCACAATAGATTACCATTGGGTCCAACGCGTTTGCAACCACACCTACTTCGGATATGAACTCCTTCATCCAAACTGCTTCCTGAGCCGCTTCTGAAGCAGCAACATATTCGGCCTCCGTTGTTGATCCCGCCACCACAGGTTGTTTGGAGCTCCTCCAACTAACCGATCCGCCATTCATGAGAAATACGTATCCGGATTGAGACTTAGAGTCATCCGGATCGGTGTCAAAGCTAGCGTCGACATAACACTTAGCGACGAGCTCTTCTTCACCTCTGTATACAAGAAACATATCCTTAGTTCTTCGCAAGTACTTAAGGATATTCTTGACCGCTTTCCAGTGTTCTGAACCTGGATCTGATTGGTACCTACTAGTCAAACTAATAGCATGTGCCACATCCGGTCTTGTACATAGCATGGCATACATTATAGATCCTATGGCCGAAGCATAGGGGACCTTGTCCATTATCTCTCTTTCTTCCGCCGAAGCCGGACTTTGAGTCTTACTCAATGTCGTGCCTTGTGTCATAGGTAAGAACCCCTTCTTACTATTTTCCATTTTAAACTTCTTTAAAATCTTATCAAGGTATGTACTTTGCGATAGCCCTATTAGGCGCCTAGATCTATCTCTATAGATCTTTATGCCTAATATGTATGACGCTTCACCTAGGTCCTTCATTGAAAATTTGCTGTTTAGATAACTTTTAACACTGTTTAAAAGATCTATATAATTTCCGATCAATAATATGTCATCCACATATAATATCAGAAATGCCACATTACTCCCACTCACTTTCTCGTAAATACAAGCTTCTCCATAAGTTTGGACAAATCCAAACTCTTTGATCACCTCATCAAAGCGGAGATTCCAACTTCGTGATGCTTGCTTCAATCCATAGATGGATCGCTGAAGCTTGCACACCTTGTTAGCATCCTTAGGATCGACAAAACCCTTTGGTTGTATCATATACAACTCTTCTTCAATATTACCATTGAGAAATGCGGTTTTGACATCCATCTGCCATATCTCATAATCGAAATATGCAGCAATTGCTAACATAATCCTAACTGACTTTAGCATCGCTATGGGAGAGAATGTCTCATCGTAGTCAACTCCTTGAATTTGTCGAAACCCCTTTGCGACAAGTCGAGCTTTATAGACGGTCACATTACCATCAGCATCAGTTTTCCTTTTGAAAATCCATTTGTTCTCCACGGCCTTTTCGTGAGGTAATTCCACCAAGTTCCAAACTTGATTTTCATACATGGATTCCATCTCAGATTTCATGGCTTCTAACCATTTGTTGGAATCCGGGCTCATCATCGCTTCTTCATACGTCGCAGGGTCATCATTTTCATCAACCATGAAATTCATGACAGGATTTCCGTCTGCTCGGGAGCCGCGCATCCCTTGACTGCGAGGTTCGGTAGTACTCTCTTTGGAGTTTCATGATCATTATCATTAGTTCCCTCTTCAACGGTGGAGTCAACTCGAACAACTTCCGGTCTGCTACTCGCCATACTTTGAAGAGAAGGTTCAATAACCTCTTGAGTTCTACCTTACTACTCACACCTTTTAGAAACTCTTTCTCTAGAAAGGATCCATTCTTGGCAACAAAAACCTTGCCCTCGGATCTGTGATAGAAGGAATACCCAATAGTTTCCTTAGGGTATCCTATGAAGACGCATTTTTCCGCTTTGGGTTCGAGTTTATCCGGTTGAAGTTTCTTCACATAAACATCGCATCCCCAAACTTTAAGAAAAGACATCTTAGTTTTGTTTCCAAACCACAATTCATATGGTGTCTTTTCAACGGATTTAGATGGTGCCCGATTTAAAGTGAATGCAGTTTCTAGTGCATAGCCCCAAAATGACAACGGCAAGTCCGCTGTGAGACATCATAGATCGAACCATATCTAATAAAGTACGATTACGACGTTCACACACCATTTCATGTGGTGTTCGGCAGGAGTGAGTTGTGAAACAATTCCACACTCTTTCATGTGAGTGCTAAACTCGTAACTTAGATACTCACCTCCACGGTCGGACCGTAGAAATTTGATCTTTCTATTATGATGATTTTCCACTTCATTCTGAAATTTCTTGAACTTTTCAAAGGTTTCAGACTTGTGTTTCATCAAGTAGATATAACCGTATCTACTCAAATCATCCGTGAAAGTAACAAAATAACGATATCCACCTCGCGCCGACACACTCATTGGACCACATACATCAGAATGTATGATTTCCAATAAATCTGTCGCCCGTTCCATTGAACCAGAAAACGGCGTTCTAGTCATCTTGCCCATAAGGCATGGCTCACATGTATCAAATGATTCATAATCAAGTGATTACAAAAGTCCATCCAAATGGAGCTTCTTCATGCGTTTAACGCCAATATGACCTAGATGGCAGTGCCACATATATGCGGATATATCATCATTTAGTTTAATCCTTTTAGCATCAACATTATGAATATGTGTAACATTATTATCGAGATCCAAAAGAAATAAACCATTCATCATCGGTGCATGACCATAAAAGATTTCATTCATATAAATGGAACAACCATTGTTCTCGGATTTAAATGAATAACCACTTCGCATCAAACACGATCCAGATACAATGTTCATGCTCAGTGCAGACACCAAATAACAATTATTCAAGTTTATAACCAATCCTGACGGCAAGTGGAGAGGCAGCGTTCCGACGGCGATCACATCAACGCTTGATCCATTGCCGACACGCATCTTGACCTCACCCCTTGCTAGCGGTCGCTTGTTCCGCAGCCCCTGATTCGAGTTACAAATATTAGCAACTGAACCGGTATCAAATACCCAGGTGCTACTGCGAGCACTAGTCAAGTACACATCAATAACATGTATATCATATATACCTTTGTTTGCCTTGCCGGCCTTCTTGTCTGCCAGATACTTGGGGCAGTTGCGCTTCCAGTGGCCAGTCCCCTTACAATAGTAACACTCGGTATCAGACTTAGGTCCAACTCGGGGTTTCTTTTCAGGCACGGCAACAGGCTTGCCGCCCTTACTTCCCTTCCGTTTTCCCTTCTTGTCTTTCTTGAAACCAGTGTTCCTATTGATCATCAACACTTGATGTTCCTTTTTGATCTCCACTTCTAGTTTAAGCATTGTAAGCTCGGGGAGAGACTTCTTCATGCCTTGCATATTATAGTTCATCACGAAGCTCTTATAGCTAGGTGGCAGAGACTGCAGAACACGATGGATGCCTAAGTCAATGGGAATCGATATTCCCAAGGACACAAGCTTATCGGCGTAACCCGACATCTTGAGTACATGCTCACTAACGGAGCTGTGCTCTTCCATCATGCAGCTAAAGAACTTTTTTTACAGGCGTTGTAGCTCTCTCTACAGCATGTGTGTCGAAAATCATTTTCAACTCACCCATTGTATCAAAAGCATTGCCATTTTCGAAACGCTTTCGAAGTTCCGGCTCTAGCCCATACAATATGCCGCAATGAACTAAGTTGTGGTCCTCCTGACGAGTCAGATAGACATTCTTCTCCTCGTCGAGGCATCATCTAAAGGTGGGGGCCTAACGAGCTTCTAGAACATATTGCTTTTGTGCAGAGAGGAGAATCCTCAAATTCATGGCCCATTCGGTAAAGTTGCTACCGTTCGTTGCAAGTTTCTCTTTCTCCATGAACACATTGAAATTAAAAGTAGGTGGTGCCATCTACAACAGAATTTGTAAAGTTTAGACTAAGTGTATGATAGATTGAGTTCAACTAATCCATATTACGAATGAACTCCCACTCAAAAACGACATCCCTCGTGCCTTTTTGGTGATTACATGAACCAAATCCACTATACCAAGTCCGATCATCACGTGAGTCGGTATAGCTTCAAAGGCGAGCATCAAATGGGCATCATATCAACTATATGACTCATGCTTAACCTTTCGGTCCGTGTTCCGAGGCCATGTCTGTACATGCTAGGCTCGCCAAGTTAGAACCTTAGTATTCGCGTGTGTAACTGTTTTACACCCGAAATATGGTCGTGGATCCAAGAACACCCGATCATCACGTGATGTCTTGGAGCGACGAAACATAATCGGTGCATACTAAAGGAAGAACACATTCTTATCTTGATATTTAAAAAAGGTATCATCTTATTATGCTAACAAAGCGCTAAACAAGCAATATAAGATGCTATCAAACATCACATGTTTATTAGTGAAATGTTATGGTTCCCGCATATGATCTCTATCATGTGCATCGTGGTATGATCACTATCATACCTATATGTGTAAATCCAAGGTCTATGGAGTTTACACGCTATGTTTGTAAGAGTATCATCTCATACTTCTACTTACAATACTACCATATCATAACACTAGCCCGAACAATCTAAACTAGACCTCTAATTTATCCATTGCAAGTTTTACGTGGCTTAGGGCTTCGAGATAGAACCGTTCTTACCTACGAACATGAACCTAACGAGGATAACCAAATTGTTGACAACTAAACTTGCAAAATAGATATTGACTATAGTAGGAGAGATAGACACCCGCTAGCCACTTATGCAAACTAGTTGCATGTCAAGCGTGGAACAGGTCTCATGTGCGAGGACATGTAAAGTTTGTCCGGGCCGCTTCATCCCACTATGCCACCAATATCCAAAATTACAACAAAGGAGCAACAACATGATCATCATCGCCCACATACTCATATGTGTACTACCCGTGTAAAGTATCTACGCATAGATCCGGCTCTGATACCACTGAAGGGTTCATAACATAGAAAACAAAAAATTTCCTACGATGGGAACTATGTAACAAGATCTATCTACTAGATACAAACAACGGGCGGATGTATATCCGTAGAGAACATACCCTTGAAGACCGACAAAGCTTAACGAGTTCAACTCGTGGTTGATGTAGACGATCTCTTGCCGATCTCAAGATCGAGAGGAAGTCCTAGCGCCGCAAAGCAGCAGCGCATCCGTGCTCGCACACACGTACAAGACACCGGGCAACCTCCGCCTCCTCGCTCCAGCGATGCAGCGGAAGCACAACCTTTTCTTGCCGAATAGCCACCAGGAACATGTATCTCGCTAGTTCGAGACCATGGGGAATAAATTCTAGAGGGGGAGAGAGATCCTTCACGAGGAGGTGTAAGAGACAAGTGAGGAGGGGGGCTCCTTTTATAGGAGGAGGGGGGCACCCAAGGGGGTGGCCGCCGTCCATGGGGCTGCCCCCTCCCCTCCTTCATTCATGTGGGTGGACACTCCACTCACAAAATGGCCCTTCAATTTTCTCCACTCAAAAGTCCACTCAAATTCCCATTAAATTTCCACCAAATTTAATGCAAACTCTCATTAAATAAAACTCTTTTATTTTATTCAGAATTTTTTCAATTACTTTAATGACAAACATTCACAAATAACCCCTTGCTAGAATTCCATTTCACATGCATAACCACTTTATGCAATTTCACCCGAAAACCTGTTTCGGTATCTAGTGAAATAAATTCTTGCGCTTGTTTATTCTTTCGGCATGAAACATTTGCTCCAACTGGATGCCAGTGTCCCTTAAGTGTGTCACCCTATGGTTCGCGAATAATGCGGACATGATCGAGACCCTTCTCCGATCAATAATCAGTAGCGAGACCTGGAGATCCATACTGACTCCCACACATTCAACGATGACTTTTCCTGTGATCGTCAGAACCTTTTATGCTTGTATCTTAATCCCTTTGTTTCACGATATATTACATGTCCGAGATTCGATCATCGGTATCTCCATACCTAGTTTTATCTCGTTACTGACATGCACTCTTTTCTCGTTCCCGTGATATAACATTCTAGTGATCAAATCACTTGCTTGCAAGCTAATCAATGTGATATCACCGAGAGGGCCCAGAGCATATTTATCTGTCATCGGGATGAACAAATTCCACTCTTGATCCATGATTCTCAACATAACACTTTAGTAGCTTTGAAGCCATCTTTATAATCACCCAGTTATGGAGTGACGTTTGATGTCAACAAGAAACTCTTCCGGTGTTAGTGATTGGCATGATCTCATGGTCTAAGGATTAGGACTACTTCGTAGTTTGTTTATAGCAATATAAACTCAATGACTTTGATCGTAATGCTATACTTCGGATGAATGTTCATCACACCATTACACTAATGTTGTGATCTCGTTATTAACAACATCCAATGTCTATGATCAGGAAACCGTGATCATCTTGTTAATCAACGAACTAGTTTATGAGAGAGGCATAACTAGGAACTTTCTATTTGTTTATTAAACACACATGTATTAACGTTTCCGTATTAATACAATTATAGCATGCAAAATAAACATCTATCATATACTTGGAATACACATAATAAACATTTTATTATTGCCTCTCAGAGCATATTCCCTTCAGTCTCCCACTTGCACTAGAGACAATAATCTAGTTACATAGTGATGTATCTAACACCCATGGAGTTCTGGTGTAGATCATGTGTTTCTCTAGGGATAGTTTTAGTCAACGGATCTGCTACATTGAGATCCGTATGTACTTTACAAATCTTTATATCTCCATCCTTGACATGCTCGCGGATGGAGTGAAACCGGCGCTTAATATGCTTGGAATGCTTGTGAGACCTTAGCTCTTTGGCATTGGCAATGGCACCATTGTTGTCACAATAGATTACCATTGGGTCCAACGCGTTTGCAACCACACCTAGTTCGGATATGAACTCCTTCATCTAATTTGCTTCCTGAGCCGCTTCTGAAGCAGCAACATATTCGGCCTCCGTTGTTGATCCCGCCACCATAGGTTGTTTGGAGCTCCTCCAACTAACCGCTCCGCCATTCATGAGAAATATGTATCTGGATTGAGACTTAGAGTCATCCGGATCGGTGTCAAAGCTAGCGTCGACATAACACTTAGCGACGAGCTCTTCTTCACCTTCGTATACAAGAAACATATCCTTAGTTTTTCGCAAGTACTTAAGGATATTCTTGACCGCTTTCCAGTGTTCTGAACCTGGATCCGATTGGTACCTACTAGTCAAACTAATAGCATGTGCCACATCTGGTCTTGTACATAGCATGGCGGCGTACATTATAGGGCCTATGGCTGAAGCATAGGGGACCTTGTCCATTATCTCTCTTTCTTCCGCCGAAGCCGGACTTTGAGTCTTACTCAATGTCGTGCCTTGTGTCATAGGTAAGAACCCCTCCTTACTATTTTCCATTTTAAACTTCTTTAAAATCTTATCAAGGTATGTACTTTGCGATAGCCCTATTAGGCGCCTAGATCTATCTCTATAGATCTTTATGCCTAATATGTATGACGCTTCACCTAGGTCCTTCATTGAAAATTTGCTGTTTAGATAACTTTTAACACTGTTTAAAAGATCTATATCATTTCCGATCAATAATATGTCATCCACATATAATATCAGAAATGCCACATTACTCCCACTCACTTTCTTGTGAGTTGTTTCAAATAAGTTGTTTGGTGTTGGAGAAGAGTAGAAAACTTCATGCTTAAGTGGTACAAAAGAGAGCTTGCTTTGACTATGACTTAGACTTTAGCATGACATTATAGGTGTTTTTTTGACCTTATGCTTAGTGATTATTACTGTAGCATGTCTTGTTCCAAACAATTAGGATTGCTTAGTGTGCCTTGAAGCAATTATGCGTTGTTTTGGCATGCAAAAGCATAGTATTGTGGTATTCTCCTTTGATGCTTTGCTTGGGTTGACTTGGCACATGCTCACACCATGTTATGACTATGACAAGTCACCATTAGCATCTATGATCATTTAGTCCTTGACTTGTAGTACCACTCTTTGCTTTGATTAGTTTGCTTTGTTGCATTGCATGATTATGGCCATTATTGCTCTCTTAGTTGGTTGCTCCCAGTCTTTTGCTAGCCTCCACTTGTATGAGTAAGTTCTACTCGTGCCTCCAACTCCCAAGAAACCAAGTTATTCCAAAGTGTCCACTATAAATTCCTATGCATGGTGTGTTACACCATTTCAAGTATATTCTTGTTTTCAACTATCTTCCAATTAAAAACTATTTTGTTATGAGAAAACTTAGTGATTAAAGCCCTCACGAACTTTATGGCACACTTTATTCTATGCCCCTAATAAACTTGAACCATTGTGACAACTTTGTTGTATATGCTTGCACTTATAAGTTGGAATTAGCAGAACTGTGCTGTCACGGGGAACGTTTTCAACATTGCACTTGTACCTTGTTGTACTAAGTTGATATCATGTTCTTTTGTCTATGGATGTCACCGGTGTGAAGTAAAGAGGGAACTTGTAAGTCCATGGAGTTTGTATCCTGTGTTAGAGAAACGCCTAGGCCGCTAGCCTAAGCCATGCCTAATCATGGTGGAAACTTGCAGCATCACCATAGTGACATCTATGAAGCATTTTTCTTAAAAAAAAGAAACACATTGAGAAAAGAGGAAAGAGATAAAAAATCTCCATATTCCCATGGTACATAAGAAGAATTGCTGAGATGTTCATTGTCTGCTTGCCTTATCATTTTGGTTATGGGAAAGCTCCTGTACCGTGTGCAAGGGGTACCCTGTTGGCGGTTCTCAATGATATGCAAATACTTACAGTGACAAGAACTTACCTGGACCCAAAGTTGAGTATGCATGAGGTGTGGCCCTCGTATTCAAGGGGCATGAGATTGCCAGCTTATACTTCGTCAAGCATATACTCCAGCTTTGCCACTTTAACCTTAACCACTTCAAGATGCTTATGATAGGGGCAATGAGGGCTGGAAGCTAACAAGTACCATAATTTTGGGAAGCTCTTTTTGAAACTTGTAATCCCTGCTTCCTTTACAAAAAAGGCCTTTCTTCCACCATTATTGAGTCTCCACCTTCTACCTTTAGGCACCATTAAGAGAGCATAGTTGTCATTCTGTGTGCAGTGTTCCAAATCTTATTAATTGATGCATATTGTGTTATTGCTTGCTCTTGTGCTACTTGTTTCTAGTCACCCTTGTGAACTTTGCAGGTGTCCTATGCATCTATTTGCTACTCTATGAGGGACAAGCTGATTGCCACTATGCTATGTTTTCTGCATGTGAAACAAACAAACGTTTTTCAATGCATATTATTCATGATCTCTGTTTGTAGCTTTCCATGTCGCATGCATAGTTACTATGTCCTATTGTTAGAACTCCATCTTTAATGCACATGTTTAGAGCTCTTTGATCCCAGCTTTCAAATTTTGCAAATGGTTGGATCTTTATTGTGAGGGTGCATGTCACCTGAAAAATTATTCTGTTTATCACTTACCTACTCGAGGACGAGTAGGAGTTAAGCTTGGGGATGCTGATACGTTGGAAACGTATCTATAATTTTTGATGCTCCATGCTTGTTTAGTATCTACTTTGCTTTACTTGTCCACACTTTGAGGTGATTTTTACATGTTTTCTGGTACTAACATATTAACAAGTTGCAAAAGTGCCAGACGCTTGTTTTCTGCTGTTTTTGGTTTCAGAAAAGTTAGTAAAGAAATATTCTCGGAATTGGACGGGACAAACGTCAAAGTCAATTACTTTCCGTGGGGAACAAGAAGTCTAGAGGAGAGCCGGAGGGGCCAGCCAGGGGGGGGCAGACCCACCCTAGGCGTGGGGCCAGATGGGACCGCACCTGGCTAGGGTTTGGTGGCCCTGGCTGCCTCCCGGTCTCGCCCCTTCGCCTATAAGAAGCCCCCGATGCAGAAACCCTGAGTACCCGATCAAATATCCACGAAACCGTCTGTAGCCGCCGCCACCATCGTCCCTAGATCGGGGGATCTGAAGTTCTTCTCGGCATCCTACCGGAGGGGAGATCATCCCGGAGGCCTTCTCTCTGGTATGATTCGTGAGTAGTTCCACCTTGGACTATGGGTCCATGTAGTAGCTAGATGGTTGTATCTCCTCCTTTGTGCTTTCATGTATAGATCTTGTGAGCTCCATTCATGATCAAGATCTAATCTATTTGTAATCATGCATGTTGTGTTTGCGGGGATCCGATGGATATTGAGATTATTATATTGGTTTGATTAATAATTTTAACTTTATGATTCTATCATGTTTGTGTTGTTTGTGATCTTGCATGCTCTCCGTTGCTAGTGGTTATCTTGGCCAAGTAGTTGTTAGTGACTCCAAGAGGGGCTATTTATGCTCGATAGTGGGTTCATGCCTCTAGTTTCCAAGGGAAGTGACAGAAATCTCTTCGGTTGTAGATGTGTTGTTGCTACTAGGGAGAAAACAACGGTCTCTTGTTCATGGAACATGTTGTAGAGGTCCCAACCTTCAATAAGGTAGAGATCCCTGTGTTTACAATGCTAGTCCCTGGATCAATAGCTAGCATCCACAGTTAAGATGTAATATCAAGAAACATAGGTCATAATACAACTTTATAACCAGGAATAACATAATTTTATTACATCTTACATAGCTCATTTGGCTATTACATTACATTGCAGCAGAATATCTATAAGCATGGGGTCCTTCATCTTCAAAGTGCCACAGGCAAACATGTTGGTTGTAGACTTGTAATCCTAAACAACACACCTTTCACTAAATCAATCAAACCTGCAACATCACAAGTTACAGCCACAAGGGTCAATACATTTGAATTGTATTGGCAAGTTTCACTACTATGTAGAATATAAGTGGATCCTATCATTACATGCATATTTGGCTAAGTGGGGTTTTAGGCTCATTTGCAGAAAGCAATAATTTATCCTATCTTTTCAAAATAGTTTTGATCTTTTGTCAAATCTTTCTGAACTCCTTGGTAATTCCCCAAGTGCTTCAAGTCTCCTTGGTAAATCCCCAAGTGCTTCAAGTCTCTTGTTGTCATTTTCAAGTTTTTCTTTTAGAAATTGGAATGTCGAGATTTCCCATAGCTTCAGGCCTTAGTTGCTCAGTATTGTCCATAACCGGGGACACGGCTAAGTGCTTAGAATTTTATCTTCTGCAGAAGTTGTACACTTTACCCACATGACACAATCTCATCTTGTTGCCACCAGTGGCCGCTGGATAAGTACTCACCAAGATGGAGTACTGGCAGATTGAGAATGTGACGAAGTCTTTCCATAGGGTCCTCCCAATACACAATGCTAGCTTGTCTTCAGGCACCAATGTAGGGTTCCTAGTTCCCTCATTTCCAGTTAACCTGAATAGGCCAATGCATGGGTCTTCCCAATGTAGTTGACTAAGCCAGTGCCCATTTAGCATGTGGCTGTACACGGAAGCCACTGTACGAGAAACATGTTCAATCTCTAAGTCCCTAGGTGGTTTTCATCTGGTGCACAACAAAAAGAGATTGCCATATAAACATGGTTCCTCTTGTTGCCACCTTGTCCAAAACTTGAGTGTCTTTGTCCACCCAGGTGGTTCATTGAGTACTTGTTTTATTACATAACACAAGTCTTTTCTCAACTTCATATAATCTCAACATGTATCTCTTCTCAAAATATATAGCATGGCTAAGCATTTTACAACTACATTGTTTTCACTAAGGAGTATATAAGGGTATCCTACTAGGATTTAGCATAGCAAAATATAGTAGTCCTTATCATGCATGTTGTAAAATCCACTAAGTGTAATGAAAATATTAGGACTTGGATGATAGTGTCACATGCCTTTTTGGTAGAGGATGTTGGTTCACTTCTTGATCTTGCTAATATCACACTCTTCTAACTCCACTACAAATCAATCAAGCAAACATAGATTCAACTAGCATTCCAAACAATATTCAAACAATTTAACACACATAAAAATAATAGAAACTAAGTCATGCATGCAAGCATGACTTAGATAGTTTTATTTGCAAAGGTGGTTTCTACTAGGCTCTATACATTGTAAGGATCAAAGTGGTCATTTTCTAAGGTGGCAAAACCATTTGCAAAAGGGTTTTTATTTATAAGCCATTTCTTAAATCAAATCATTATTTTATGTTGTGGAAAAATGTTTTTAGCAAAGCAACAATTTTATGTTGTTCACCAAATAAGTTGTTAATTCTCAAAAATTGGTGTTTAGGGTCAGTAGGTTTGAATCAACACATTTTCCAAAGGTTTTACTCAAAAATCATTTCCATAGCAAAATCAATATTTTTATTTTGACTAGAAATGAGCTAATTCAACTATTCAATCCTAAACTTCACAAAACACATTATTAAATCCATAAGTTGGTTCCTAAGGTCAGTAGGTTCACAACAAACCAATTTGCAAAGATTTCAACCCTAAAATCATTTTGAAATAAATTTTATATCCTAAACAAGCATACACAAGTTTCTGCAAAAACAAACATTTTACCAGAAGCTTTTTACTAAACAAAATGCATGGTTGGCTAGGGCTTGTTTTTCTGAATCCATTGATATAAAATTTGCAAATTTTGGACGTGTGGATCAAAAGTTATGAAGTTTACAAATTCAAACCACTAATAGAAATGTTTCTGTCTTTTAAATCATCTATAGGCCACGTGTCTTGTTCCTACTGGCGCGTACCGGTTCGCACGGATTGCGCTCTGTGGTTCGTTGGATCTAAACAGATCGCGCGGCTCAGATTGCATACCCCTTCGTCGTTTAAGTGACTCTATCGCGTCACTACGATCTGGATCGAACGGCTCCTATCGCTTTGCCAAGAATCGCGCGGCGCTTGGCGGCAGCTCACTCCTGCAGTGGCGTTAGGCGGCTACATGAAGCAAAGAAGGTAACGGGGGTGCTCACCGTGCTCGCGAGGTCGAGGTGAAGCTCGAGGTGGTGCTGTCCAGCGAGGCGCCTTTGAGCGGGAGTAATCGCTCGCCGGAGTCGGTGACGATGTCAGACGGCTCTGTTTGCTATCAGAGGTGAGGCTGCAGTTCACCCTAAGGCAAGCGGGTGGTACGGTTAGAAGCGTGCTGTTCTGGAGAAGATGGGAGCATCATCGAAGAGTGCTGGGGCGAACGGAGGTTACCTGTGGAGTTCGCCGGAGTGTCAGTGAACGGTGGTGGCGCTCGGATGTTGTCAAAGCCGAGGTTCTGGGGTGAGCGCGGTTGAACAGAAGGCACAGGGAGAAGCGCCAGAGGCTGAGGATCACGACCGTGTGCTCAGGGAGGCAAGGGGTGGTGTCTACTGGCCGGAATCGATGGAGAACCTCGCCGGAGGCAGTGGCGGTCTGAGAGGAAATTAGGGCAGCCTAATGGCTCCGGTGGTGCGGTGTCTGGGGGAAAAGAGAGGGAAGACGCAGGCGGTTAAATGGACGCGGTTACTGGGAGGAATCAAGGCTGTCTTCAATGCGTATTCATCGCCGGTGTTTCTTATGCCTGTGGCAGGGCGGGGTTTGGGGTTGAAGACGACTGAGGTGGCGATGGGGTGCAGGCGTCGTGAAGGAGGAAGTGTGCGTGGGGTCCATCATCGATCGTATGTGGGTTTAAAACTAAGTGTGAATCGTTTTTCTTCGGGAGAGAGAGGAGCTAGGCTAGCTGGGCCAGGTGGTCTTAGCTGGGCTGAGTCCTTTTCCTATTTTTTTGTTCTGTTTGTTTTTCCTTTTCTCTTTTGATTTTCTGTTTTGAAATTCAAACAACCAAATCAAACCAAAAATCCACCAAACTTTGTATTGTGTTTAGTTCTGTTTAACAACACAAATCAAAGTCCAAAACAAAATAATATTTTTATTCTTTTTAGGATCCATTTATTAATTAGATAAAATAGTCCTTAGTTATTAAATCAAATAGGATTTGATTGATTTAAAATCTCCATTTGAAATCCAAATTATATCAAAATCAATTCAGTAGGTTTTATTTGAAAATATAAAATATTTGGAAAACTTGTTTAAAATAATTTAACAAGTTTTGGTGTTTAATTAAAATGGGAAAAACCTTTACTTTAATAAAATTGGTTTATTAATAAACTCTCATTATTTTATTTGAATAAACCTTTACTCTTTTAATTAAAGCAAACATTTTATTTCAAAATGTTGGCCAAGGTTTAATTTGGCTCTCTAAAATAATCCTTTATTTGTATTTCTACCTTCTCATTTGAAAACCAAATCTTTTTATTAAAAGATCAAAATTAGTAATTCCAAATATTTAAATTTTTCTTTATTAATTGTTTTTCTTTTCAAATCCGTTTAGGATTTTATTTGATCCAAATAGGTTTTGAAAGTTTCCAATTGGAATCCAAAGTTTCTTCTCACCCTGAAAATCAACAAAGTTTTATTTTATTCATTTATTTTTCTCATTACAAGATTTGGAAAATCTTGGGATGTGACACATGTGGACTGTTTACCTTACACACTTTGCTTAAAGCAGTTGTCTGTTGCTTGCAACTTAATACTGGAGGGGGTTCGGATGATAACCTGAAGGTGGACTTCTAGTCATAGATGCAGTTGGATGACGGTCTATGTATATTGTTGTATTGCCCAATCAACCTCATAGGATCTTTCTGGCTAGTAATTGCATTGTTATGCCTTGCTCAGTTCCTCTCAATTGCCCCACTGTAATTTGTTTACCCTTCATGCCATGTTGTTTATCCAAGGAGAGCACCTCTAGTGAACTATGGACACCTGTCCAATCTTTACCATTGATACATCTTCCACTATTACCTTTTTAATTGCTGCAAACCACCATTATCTTCTACATCATACGTTTAATCCTTTGTTACAGCAAACCGGTGAGCTTGACAACCTCACTGTTTCGTTGGGGCAAAGTCTTGAGTTTGTGTTGTGCAGGTCTCCGCGTTGCTTGCAACACCTGTGTGACGTTTCCTTCCTCCTACTGGTTCGATAACCTCGGTTTCTTACTGAGGTAAACTTGCTGCTGTGCTGCTTCATACCTTTCTCTTGGGGTTTCCAACGAAGCATCCCACGATAAGTGGGGGGCGCCATCAGCCATACGCCGACGACAGCCGTTGGTGCAGCCTACGTCGACGGGATTTTGGGCTACGCCGACGGAACCCGGCCATCGGTGTATATGTCTTCTCCTATAGTGATTCTTTTTATCTCAAAGTCATCACCAATTGTCTCGTGTGGTGTTCTTTCTTGTGATCTGCGATTCAACAGTTGCATGAGCTTCTGATTATGTTTGATGGATTGTTATAGAGTAGTAACTAATTATATTTTCCCTTGTCTTCATGAGTTTAGCAAGACTGTATTAGTTGAATTGAACACTACATTGGCTGCCATTCTCCGATCTTCGGATTGGTGACATGGGTCATATTGTTTGTTTCGTCGACATAAATTTCAAATATATGACATAGAATTTTGTGCTTATATGTTAAATGTATTTATCAATAGTGGGGGTCGTGCGTTGCATGGGCATGCTAACTAGTAATGAAAACAAGCAAAGACTTGTGCATCCATAATCCCTATAAAGCAAAGTTATTCTAGCAATGTCCACTACATCTACCTATATAGCAAATGCTATTCCAAGTACATTTTTGTGTGTGGGTCATCTTCCAAATGGTATTGTTTATGGTTATGGTTGTCATAGAGGAGTTGGTTGTGGGGTGACCTCGAACTCATAAGGCATAAGCACCCTTGCAGTATGATGTTATTTTATTGCTAGAATAACTTTGCTTATGTAGGAAAATATATTAAAGTTAAAGTTATTTTATTTTTCATATGTATGATGTTACAATATATAGGTTATGAGGAAAGAAGCAAAAAGAGTCCAAAAATAAGAATGCCAAATGAATCTAAGAGATGAGGGGCAATGGAACCAAATGCTGGTGATGTACTATGGTTCAAGCATAAACTTAAGGGTAGTGTTTGGAAAGCTAAATATCACTTATACATGCTAATCCTTGCTTACTTTCTACTTCTTCAAGTGTCCACATATATGAGAAGTATTCAAGAGTTTAAAGACCAAAGTAGGACAATACACAATGCACTTGCACTTGCACTTTGCATGCTTAATGGTCCATAGTACTTTGTGCATTTCTTTTTATACAAGATTGACTTATTGGGAAGCATAGATGAGGAATGAGAAATATCACTTCATAAGGTAAGTTCTTGGTGTCATTCTTCAAAGTATAAATTATTTAACTTTGTATATCAATGATCATGACTTATGATGTTCAACATAAACAAACAAACACCAAAGTCCATGTTTAGTTTTATCACCTTTATGCTCGAGGACGAGCATAGGTTAAGCTTGGGGATGTTGATGCATGTACAATGCATACATGAACTTTGTATTTTATTGTCACATAATTCCAACATATTTGCATCATATACAATTCTATATCTATGTTTTACATTGATTTATGGGGATTTACCAATGATACTCTTTGTTTGGTTTATAACTCTCTAGGACAGTAAAACCCTGTTTTGCATATTTGTAAGTTTCAAGGGCCTAAACTAAGTCAAATGGATCTGGAGAACTAACTCTCTAGGACAGTAAAACCCTGTTTTCCAAGAATGATTTTTCACAAAGAGAAGAATCTGGAGCACTAACCTGACGAACAGAGCCCTGATGGCCGAAAGAGGCTAGGTCCTGGGCTGCGCCACCCTGATCTTTCCCTCCTCGAGCATCTTCAGCCGTAATTCTTGATTCCTAGCTCTGAGTCTTGACCTAACGCCTACAAAAAGGTCCCTCGTCGCGATCTCAGAAGAGGCAGAGCAGAAACATAGAAATCACAAAAAAGAGCTATAACTAGCAACGATTGGAAGGGAGAACCGCCGCCAGAGCCATCCCCGGTTGGATCTCCACCCTCTCCAACATCATCAACACCTTCTCTATGATGAAGAGGGAGTAGTCAACCTCTAGACTATGAGTTTTTGGCATTAGCTTGATCTCTCCCTCTTTCTTGTGCTATCATTGTTTAGAACCATATGAGCTATTTTACATTATTATGGTCATATATGTAATTCATATGTGGTCTTTGTTTGATGAGATGATATTTGAGATTAGAATTCTATTATGTGTAAGATGTATTGATAGATTCTTAAGTGCTTGTTCTGATCAAACTTGTATGCAAGGGCATGTGGGGGGAGCGTGTGCGTTAGATGGAGCATGGTTGTGGTGATTGGATAGTGACAAAAAATTCGAGATCCACTATGGTTTTTACCTTTCTTTTGTTACCTCACTAGGGATAAAGTGAATGCATGTGTTATGATCATCTACTAACAACAAAGATGATCTTGTTTACTCATGGTAGCACATTTGATATTCAAACATCATGTCAAAGTACCTAAGGATATACTTTGTTTATTCTTTATTCTAGATTGCATGAAGTTTTCTCTTTCTAGAAGAGTATAAGTGAGATGTGTTGCATCATCTTTATATTAGAACGTGATGCCCATATGAATTCTAATCAAACACATAATGAAGTTTCATCGATATTATATCATCTGTGAGCAGTTTTATCACCACCACACTTTATGAGAGAGTAGACAAGTGAACCCATGAACCCCGATCCACTTTTTATAATTATAAACCACCTTTAAAACTTGTTTTTACTGCCTTTTACATTTTCTGCAATAATTAAATCCAAAAATACAAAAATACTTTTACTTTCTGCAAGCATAAACAAAAACCCAAGAGAACTTTACTTTACTATTTTTACTTTCTTATTCTAGTTGTAGTTTACTTTACTGTTCTTTTAATTTATGGTTTTATTTAAATTTTTACTAATACGAAACTTTGTGCTTGACAACTATAAGGTGAAGTTGGGGTAAAAAACTTTGTTTTGTAGGTTGATAAAAGAGGCTAGAAGAAGGTTGTTGCCTCAGATCCCGAGAGTTCGATATAAACCATCGAGTCACCCTTGTGGGAAAAATATGCTGCTACATCACTCTGTACCTAGATTCCCAACGAGTTGGAACACACAGAGCTGGTGTCATCACACGTTGGCATGGCCACGCCAGCTGGCTACTCTCGTCCATCCTGTTCACCGTGTATGCGTCCAACGAATCTAGGGCCACTTTGGTAACCCCTTGTGGTATAAAAGGAGGGTCATGGCTTAAGGGAACAGGGTATGATGGGGAAAAGATAGGCAACCAGAGAGAGGAACCATAGCCAACAAGAGATGGAGAAACATAGAACAAGGAGGATTGAGAGATAGGTTAGGATATGAGAAGGAGAGGCAACAATGGCAGATGCCCATTTTTGCAGCTAGAGCCTAGGCGAGCAACCCGGCAAGGGCTTGATTCACTCCCTTGTAACCTTTTCTATCCCGCTATGAGCAATACTACCATACATGCGGGATGTAGGGCTGTTAGTCTTTAGGCGGCCTGAACCTGGGTAAAAATAGTGTGTTTGTGTGTTCTCGTGATCATTTGTGTTACGAGGATCACTAAATTGGAAGCATTGTTGTCGTCCATTGCCGAACAACTACCCTTATGTCCATGTTCCCACACACGACACTCACTTCATGTAAAGTTACTCATCGTGTCATGCTCATCACTGGTGGTACAAGGTTTGCCAAGTAAGGGGCTATAGGTCTTGGAACTTTGGTATACACATGTGTGCAAAACCTAGGGACACTCTGGATTGGTTGTGTTAGTTTCTCTGGTACAAATATCTGAATATTAGTGACAGTGGTAGATGGTGGTGGTTCGAGAGAGAATTCTGGTATGAAATTCCCATATACACTTAACCTCTATCCAAATCAAGATGCCTCCTCAAATCTAGTGGTGTTGATTGCCTTACCACTAAGCATGTGATCATATCAGTCAATTTGTCCAACTTACTATTTTTTTAAGAGCAGGACCATAGGGGAAGCCCCTACGGTGTGATTTTCTTTTATTTATATACCAAAATGGAAAGTCCCAAGTATAGATAAGAAAAACAAAATTACATCAAGGGGGAAGGAAATGAACAAGTAAAGATAAAGACATGTTTATTTAAAGAGAAATAAAACCAATCTAGCAAGGGCTAAACCAAATGAGACTTCACTCTATGGTGATGTAGAAGAATGTCACTCTCAAATCTAACCTTCCACCTAGCAAAGGAAGGGTCTTGGTTTTTAAAGATGAAGTTATTCCTTTCTTTCCATATGTTTCAGGCCGCACACGTGACAATAACCATGAAGCAGGGGCCTATAAACGAACTGCTAGCTGCTAGGAATCTAGCTGATATCATCAAAGTGTGTTCCCACTGAATGTTAAGAAAATTTCAACAAGAATCAGCAAAGGAGCACGCAAAGAACAGATGGTCTCGTGTTTCAAGGTTCTGGCTTCTACACAGTACACACTCAGGTCCACAATCCACCTTCCATTATTTCCTAATCATTAGATCTTTAGTGTTTAGTCTGTCCTTTTGCAATAACCAGGCAAAAACTCGAAGCTTCAGAAGACATTTAGATTTCCATATGAACTAGAGGGTTGGATCTTTTGGTGCTTCAGCAAAGATGAAATTATAAAACTTTGCCGAGGTGTATATGGAGATTCCCCAAGGGAAGATTCTAGTGTCATTTACTGTCCAACTTATTATTGGTCTGCCCTTACCCGGTTGAGATTTTCACCTCTGCTTGAATGTTGGCCATTTCTTACCGACTCTAAGTAAAAGTATCCAATTTCTTCTAGAATTTTGCTATGAAGTCTTCAAACTCTTCTCAAGTAACCGGGTGTTTCTCAATGTGAGTATCGCCTCCTATTGCTAGATTTTGTTTCGATTTGCCCGTAGCCTTACATGAAGCAAGGATCAGAAATTTAGGATTTTACTACTAGAAGAACAAGGTGTTCAACCAACCAAATCACACATAAAGCCCCTAATTGCCTCCACGGTACCCTTAGTTCTTCAGCTCGAGCCAACCGGCTCCAGAATTTTGCTCGAAAACTAGCTCCCAAACCCTTTCTTGATCTCCCAACAATCCTCAAGAACCAAGGCCAAAACCACTGCTCTAATACGAGAGTATAACGACCTCTAATAGAAATCAGCAAAATGATATATAAAATATAGAAAGAGGTGAGATTCTTTCAGAGAATTCGGAAATGAGAAATAAAGAAGTAAATGAGATCTGGGCCGAAACGCAACGACAACGTACTAGGGTTTATTTCATTCAACATCAAGATAAGGTCTAGGGTTTACATCACATGTACTTATAGCATCTGAGGCAACGAGGCAATTGAACAAATAATTAACCTGAAAACTTGCTGGCGCGTAGGCGCTGGAACGACGGGCCGAGCGCACCTCTAAAAAAAGAAGTCTCTGTTGTCCCTGTCTTATACGAAACAGAAAAGGAAAGAACTCTATGCAATTACCGTACCCTCCACCTACTGCTGCGTCAGATTACAGTTCCGAGCATACCAACAAAAAGGAAGTTCCGTGCATTAATTTTCTTTTTTTAGAAATTGGAAATCCTATAATGTTTGAACCACATGTCGGAATTAAGATCCGTTTTCACTTTTGGAACCATCACAACGAACTCTTCAAAACTAGATCCCATTTGTATATGTTTCGGTAAAAAAACTTAACAGGCAACTTTTGTGTGCGACCGACCAACTTTGATTCATGACAAAGCAACTTTTGTGCGATGAGGAAAAACTACATCAGAGTCCGATAAGGCAACTTTAGTGCCCTTCTAAGCAATTTTGGTGCCCGTCTGAGCAATATTTGTATCTTGAAAAATTTGATACCCTTGCGACGAGGCAACTTTGGTGCCCGATGAGGCAACTTTTGCCCGGCGAGGCAAATCGATGCCCGCTAAGGCAACTTTGGTGCCCGGTGAGGCAACTTTGAAGCCCGCTGAGGCAAGTTCGGTGCCTAAAGAGGCAACTTTGAAGCCCGACGAGGCAACTTTTTCCCGGCGAGACAACTTCGGTTTCCGGCGAGGCAACATTGGATCCCGACGAGGCAACCTTTTCTTGGCGAGGCAACTTTGAAGCCAGATGAGGCAACTTTTGCCCGACGAGACAACTTCGGTGCCCGACGAGGCAATTTCGGAGCCCGGTGAGGCAAAATTTTTCCGGCGAGGCAACTTTGAAACCCAATGAGGCAAGTTTTGCCCGGTGAGGCAACTTTGAAGCCCGTCGAGGCAAGTTCGGTGCCTAAAGAGGCAACTTTGAAGCCCGGCGAGGCAACTTTTTCCCGGCGAGACAACTTCGGTGCCCGGCGAGGCAACTTTTTCTCGGCGAGGCAACTTTGGTGCTCAGCGAGGCAACTTTGAAGCCAGATGAGGCAACTTTTGCCCGGCGAGACAACTTCGGTGCTCGGCGAGGCAATTTTGGAGCCCGGCGAGGCAAATCGATGCCCGGTGAGGCAACTTTGGTACCCGGTGAGGCAACTTTGAAGCCCGTCGAGGCAAGTTCAGTGCCTAAAGAGGCAACTTTGAAGCCCGACGAGACAACTTTTTTCAGGCGAGACAACTTCGGTGCCCGGCGAGGCAACATTGGAGCCCGACGAGGCAACTTTTTCTCGGCGAGGCAACTTTGAAGCCAGATGAGGCAACTTTTGCCCGACGAGAAAACTTCGGTGCCCGGCGAGGCAATTTCGGAGCCCGGCAAGGCAAAATTTTCCCGCCGAGGCAACTTTAAAGCCCGGAGAGGCAACTTTTGCCCGGCGAGGAAACTTCCGGTGCCTGGTAAGGCAATTTTGGAGCCCAGCGATGCAACTTTGGTGCACGGCGAGGCAACTTTGCTTACTGGGGCACAAAAGTTATCTCGCCAGGCTCATTAGGAGACTCAAATTTGTCAAGATATAAATATTGCTCAGACGAACACCAAAGTTGCTCAGACTAGCACTAAAGTTGCCTTATCAGGCTCTAATATAGTTTTCCCGTAGCGCACAAAAGTTGCTTTGTCATGAATCAAAGTTGGACGGTCACACACAAAAGTTGTCTGTTAAGTTTTGTTGCCGAAACATATGTAAATGAGATCTAGTTTTGAAGAGTTCGTTGCGAGGGTTTCGAAAGTGAAAACGGATCTTAATTCTGACATATGGTTCAAACGTTATAGTACTTTCAATTTTTAGAAAAAAGAAATTAATGCACGAAACTTTTTTTTTGTTAGTGCGCTCAGGGCTGCTATCTGCCGCAGCGGTAGATGGAGGGACATGCTTATCAAAGTTAGCAAGATTTTGATTGAAAATTTGATTAGGAAGGATAATTGTCTTTTTTTCTGTCCGTACACGCGTGCGAGTATTGTGGCACACTCAAAACGACAATCTGACGCTGAACGCTCGCTAGATGTACCCAATAATTAAAGTAGCGGAGGATATCGACTTCTTCAGCAACAACGACGAAGACGACGTTTGGCGCGAAACGGCTATCTGCCGGTTGAACTTGGCCCGTTAGATGCTCATGATCAAATCGGTATCTTCTTATCCTGACCATTGGTTAACTGAAATGATCTCTCCTCATCGACAGTGTTAAGTGTTAACTGAATTTTCCCCAATTCAGCTGGATCATGACGGACCCTACTCGCCGTGCTGCTTCTGTGCTCTGTCTCGGCTTCTGCTCGCCGTCGCCTCCCGTCCCCGCCGGCCGCCGCGCCCACTCGCCGACCGTATTTGTCCCGCCGGCGCCTCCCATACCATCCCAGATCCCATTCCCGGTGCCTGTCCCCGCAATCCCTCTTTCCACTCCGGCGGCGTGCGCTCCATTACCGGCGTCTGCTACTGAATCTGCCTCCCAAGTCGCTCGTCCCCTTCCTCTCTCCCGTACGCACGCGCGCGGGCGAGAGGCTCACGGTCCGGCGGACGGTGGCCGGCAGCCAGCGAAAGAAGCACGGCCGAGAGGGCAAGGTAACCTGACCTCCTTTTTCCTCTTCTCTCCTGTATACCCCAGAATTTTAATGGATAATTATCTTGGAACCCTAGGTTTGTGAGATGAAATTTCTGAGTTGCGGAGTGAAGATGGAATCAATCTAAAGGAAATGAAGTAACAGAATCCGCTGGAAGTGCAGGAAGCAAGAGCCCCAGCCAGCGACTCATTCTTTGCGGGAGAGTGGAGAGGTAGGAGGTAGCAATCCAACAAACAGGAACTGATTGTCTTTCTGAAAGGATATTTGTTCTGTACATGCACAGACATCCTTGATAATATTTCATCAAACCAAGCAAGTAGCTTAGGGTATTTAGTCAAAGGATGACCAACTTTGGATATATTATCAAAGATCCAGCAACTTTGGTATGACCGATCAAATTCATTCTGGGCAAGACATAGTAGCAAGGAGCATGAAGGGCGTGGGAAACCCGATCCCATGCCGAACGAAGTGGAGAAAGGTAGCCTACAGACGACTCGTTCCTTGAGGAGATGGTTATGAATGCCAATGTTGTGAACAGGGATTTCCTGAGAGTGATGGTCGACTCAGTCTCCATTTCCCAGTATCTCTGCATTGTCGCTCTTGTGGTTTCGACGTGGACCCATACCCTCAATTTGGCCATTGATGAGATCACTCTCTTGAAATTCGATATTGGCCTTGTGCTTGTTGGGTTCTTGGTCCTCTTGCTCACAACGAGTCCATTCTCGCTGAAGCTACTCTCAAAGTATGTCCTCAACATATCATTCTTCACCAGTGGCCTTTATGTTTTAGTGCCAATTTGCCATACTCTCACTAGGTCCATCAGTTCAGATTCAATCTGGGCACTTGCTGTGTTCCTTCTGCTAGTTCATCTCTTCTTGCATGATTATTCCGGCTCAACTATAAGACCTCCAGGTGCACTCAACAACCCAAAGTTGACCAGCAACATCTCCTTGAATGCATCGATAGTAGCTTCTGTCCTTGTGGCTTCACGTCTGCCATGCATCTTGGCTACACGTCTTTGCAATCATGCTCTTCTCCTTGCAGGTCTTTCTGTTTGTGCCACTGGTTACATTTTGTATCAAGAAGTACTCCCGTAGATCCATTTGGTATTCTCATTTGCTCTGATGATCATGACCCTGAGTGTCATGTACCAGTTGCATCGGATGCTCTTCATTTTACGGGCTGCTGGCACTTGTTGTTTTCATCTCGCTTGTTTGCCCTTACTGGCTTATCAGGATTCAAGAATACAAGTTCGAGATAAATGGTCCCTGGGATGAAGCTAAACTCTGCTTTGATATAACTGAATAAGTCATGTGTGCAGAAGATTGGGTTCATTGTATCTGTGACTGATTTAGTGCTAGTCTCTGTTGCAAGTTTCCATCTGTATGTACATGCTCTCTTTTTTTGGCGAGAAATATGTACATGCTAGTTGTTACTGTGGTCTAAATACGGTCTTGTGTTCTGCACTCTAGTGATGTATCTTAACAAAGCATTCAAAGTTCAACCTCAGTATTCAAATACATGACAATCTTGTTCCAAGTCAAGGGGATGCCTTACTCGGTATAGTAACAGACTAACAGTGATCCTATTATTACAAAAAATAACAGCAATCGTTCCTTCTTTTTTTGAAAGAATATCAGTGATTCTTGTAAATGGAATGCAACAACTTATGATGTATTCCATCGTGCGTTCTTGTGAAATGAACTGCAACTCAACCCTATTCCGCGTTGACACAAGGGTTGTTTCCATGCTATCATGCGTGCTCAATCACTTCGCGCAGTTTCCAGAACCTTTACAGCATCATATAGCTCTAACTCTGTATTAATATTTGGTTCTTCCCATCTTATATTCTTATGGTGTGGAGAACGTGGATTAGTTCTTCCATTGCCTGAAAGTAATGCGCCTGGTACTGGTCTATGACATAATGCCAAACCTCGACACCACTAATAATTTAGTGGTTCAAAGGTGGAACTATGTGAGGTAACATCGACCAGTTGTAGTGTAAACTAAAATTTAGCTACCACCTTGGTAATCCTAAGTTGGAACAAGGATCAACGGCATAACCTTTATGTTGCCTAGGAAATAAGCTGCTGATCATATTTTTGCGGGACAAAGCTACAAGAGCAACAGCATAACTCTAGATTTTGCACATGCTCAAGTTCTTTTGGAGATGCTAGAAAACTAAACCCTATACTTGTGCATTAACACATTCATGCACATACACAATTCCCATAACAAACATGTGAATCATTTTGAATATCCAATGAACTGTTTTAGAGTAACATCTCTACAAATGTTTGAGTCATTAACATCGATCGGGCCAGCATGCCCAAACAATGCAGAACCCTGAGTATCCTCGCTCATGCTAGGAATTGACGGTTTTTTTTTTACTCTGCAAGCCTTTATTTCCTCCTGTCTGCACTAATTGTAAGGCGCTCAAATGTCCTTAGAGTGGGATCGTAATGGACATTTCTCGCGGTTTTTTGATAACGACCGACGAGGACCTGGCCTCCAGTCGAGTTGATTGGTGAAGCCTCTGAGTGGTTGATGGGCGACTGCTGCCAATGCTGGTTGGGAATAGGTGGCTACTGGCTAGTGCGTGTTGGGTCACTGGGCTCTCCAGAACTTGTTCTGCTGCTTGACAGGGGAGCGTTCCTCGACGTGCTCCCATTAGGCCTTCTTTTATCCGAATCAGCAGCCTAGCATATAGTAGATGTAAAAATTGTGTAATCCTTTTAATTATCCAATAAATCCATATTGGCCCTCCTATCAACCATCAAATGTTGCTTCCATGCAAAAGTTTAAGTGCATGGTGCATGTTCACTAAGCATCAGCTATTTTAGATAAAATAAACCGAGCACTTCTAACCATCTTGGGTGCCAACAATGAATCCAATAGGGTTCTGTGCTTCGTGTTTTCTCCATGATGGCCAGAACCAGAGCCAGTTCTTCTAGTAAATGTTTCCACTGAACCAGAGAATCTATCAGGAACATCCTGTCTTGCTGTTAACATAGAAGGAAAAACAAAGTTTTACTTCTCATAAAGCTTATTTTCTGAATACGAACTTCCCAAAATGTGCATCTAACTGCAAACCTGAAGTCCGTTCAGCCCGTTCTGAAGATGGTCCCACCAACCCACCTGTCCATCCACTTGGCTGGCCTTGCAACTACTAAAAATGGCTTGGAAAGAGGGAACGGCGGGCATACTAGCAATCTGTTATTTTCTGCTACTTGCCTTGATACAGTCCAATCAAATATATAATCAGACTGGTACCCTGTAAGTATCCATCAGACACCACTAATGAGGTACTCCCTCCGTCTCAAATTACTCTGTATTTTGGGTTTAATTAAAGTTAAAATTTATAAACTTTGACTACGTATATAAGGAAAAATATGAAAATCTAAAATATATAATAAATATAATTAGATTCACCATAACACATACTTTTATATTATATAAAATTGATATTATAAATGCTATTATTTTATTGAATATGCTTGGTGAAGTTTTAAAATGTTTGACTTTGACTAGATCTAAAACGCTAAGTAATTTGAGACGGAGAGAGTAGATGCATAGAAACTTAAAACTACTGTATGTACCGAGAGTACCTTTAAAGGTAAATAGATCTCGGAAGAGTTTCTTCAAATAGGAATAATCTGGTTTATCTTCAAATTGTAAAGATCGGCAATAATGGAAGTATGAAGCAAACTCCAATGGATAAGATTTACAAAGAACCTACACAAAATTATGCAAATAGTGCTAGTACATAAGATTCCAGGACCGGACGGCTTCACGGAAGCCTTCTTCAAAGCTTGTTGGACCACCATTAAAGTGGATATTATGGCGGTTATCAAACAATTTTCAAGCCTACACTCAAACAATTTTTATTGGCTCAACTCCGCAAATATTGCCCTCATTCCTAAGAAGGATGGAGCCGAAGATGTGTCCGACTTTAGACCCATTAGTCTCATTCATGCTATTTCGAAGCTCATCACCAAGATGATGGCGGCCCGTCTTACTCCTCACATGCATAGCCTTATTTCCAATGCCCAAAGCGCCTTCATTAAAAAAAGAAGCATTTACGACAACTTCCTCTATGTGAAGAATCTTCCAAGGAAACTCCACAAGGAAAAATGCCCGACGCTCCTCTTCAAGCTCGATATCAAGAAAGCGTTTCATTCATAGACGGGACTACTTGATGGACATGCTTCAACACCTTGGCTTCCCAGGAAAATTTCAAGAGTGGATTTCGGCGCTCCTCTCCACCTCAACCTCAAGAGTGCTT
Source organism: Avena insularis (assembly GCA_023614405.1). Classification (NCBI taxonomy): domain Eukaryota; kingdom Viridiplantae; phylum Streptophyta; class Magnoliopsida; order Poales; family Poaceae; genus Avena; species Avena insularis. The sequence continues at coordinate 330,930,048 of CM042693.1, forward strand.
CTTAATGGAGTGGCCGGTAACCCAGTAAAGCATGGGAGGGGTATTAGGCAAGGAGATCCCCTCTCGCTGCTCCTTTTTGTGTTGGCAATTGACACTCTACATCATATTCTTTTCAAAGCCACCGATCAAGGACGTCTCCATAAGCTTTGTGGTCGTGCCCCCACGGTTAGGACTTCCCTATATGCCGATGATGCCGCCATCTTCATGAAGCCCATCAAAGACGACATCACCTTCTTCGCTTCCATGCTCGACCATTTTGGTGAGGTCACCGGACTTGTCACAAATTGCACAAAAAGTCAAGTGGCGCCTATCCGTTGTGAGAACATCGATCTTGAGGACATCCTACAAGCCTTCCCGACCATGCGTACCTCCTTCCCAATGAAGTATCTTGGGCTCCCCTTATCGGTGACTCGTCTCAAAAGAATCCATTTCCAATCGTTGGAAGATAAGGTGGCGGCAAAGCTTGTGCCATGGATTGGAAAGCATGTTACTATTGCCGGGAGATCTAGCCCCGTGAAATCGGGGCTTACAAGTGTGGTCATCTGCTTCATCACCGTCCTTGATGTCCCTATTGAGGTGCTAGCGAAGATTGATAGTTTGAGAAGAGCCTACCTGTGGGCGGCTTGTGACAAGGTTACCGGTGGCAAATGCAAAGTTATTTGGGATCTTGTTTGCAAGCCTAAGGATAAATGAGGCCTTGGAATCCTCAACCTTAAGAAGTTTGCGGAGGCCCTAAGATTAAGGTGGCTTTGGCAAGAATGGAAATATGAGTATAAGCCTTGGGTCGGCCTAGGAAACCCTTGCACTACAAAGGATCATGACCTTTTCGCGGCGGTGACATGGTTATACCCTACGGGTACGTAACTTCAGCATACCTAGTCCAGCCCAAGGAAGGCCCACGGCAGACATACGCTGGTCCATCAAGATTTTCGGGTGGCCAAGGCCCATGACGTCTTCGGATCCTTGGAGAGCAAGACTAGAGGAGATAGGAAATTTAAAGGGGTAAAACCCTAGAACTTGTAACCGACTAGGACTACGCCCGGGACCTGCCTAAGTCTATATAAAGGCCAGGAGGGCACGTCCTAGGGCAACGCAACTCACATCGACTCATACTTTCGCACACGCATCCACGCCAGATCGAATCTGCGCATCCTGTAACCTTCGGTTCCGCCGTAATCAAAGAGCAGACAAGCAGGAGTAGGGTTTTCCCTCTGGGGGCCTGAACCTGGGTAAATCTCGTGTCTCCTAGTTGCTTGTCTGTTAACCGTGCCACGATCTCCAGCATCCCCGTCTTCTCCAAAAACCAAGTCCATAACAATGGGCATTGACGAGATTAAACCTCGTCAATTGGCGCCGTCCGTGGGAATTGGGGCTGCTGATTGTGCGGTCGTGACGGTTCCGACCCGATCGATCTACCACTCCGCGGCGACGGAGAATCACCTCCTCTTCGGCGCTTTCGACTTCACCGCCCACTCGCCGGATACCATGAAGGATTTCGAGCCCGTAGGCGACGGACTCGAAATTCTGTTGAAACTTCGCTTCCGGGTGGGACAAAGCGGCACCCTCCGCCTCCTGGCGGGTACCGTGCCGTCAATCAGGCCCGCCGTGGGCTCCACCCCGTGCTACGCCGTCACCATCAACAGTGAGTTCTACAGCGGCAGCTGCAACTCCGATCTGTCGATCCACCTTGGACGAAGGACCTACGGTTCCGGATCCGAAAAGCTGCGGCAATAACCAATCTGCGGCGCTATCTGCGCGCGATCATCAAACCGACGAAGCGCCTAACCGCCCCAACCCCAACCCACGGGGCGAAACAGCGAAAATGGTGGAAACGGCGAAACAGGGAAAGCAGGGCCACCTCATCCAACTTAGCAAGAAGGATGGGTGAAGCACGCAGCGCCGTCATGAAGCGAAATAGTCCTACCTCTGGACTCCTCACGTGACCTCGATGGCATACCACTACCTCCTCATCGAGGAGCACAAGAAACAAGTCAAGATGCAGGAGGCCGACAACGCAAAGCAAGCAGCCTCGAGTCCGGTCTTGCGACGAGCTGCGCTCTCCGCCATGGGACCCGGCTCTAGCACAAACGGAAACCAGGGAAACAAGCACCACTCTCGGGTGGAAAACATGGACCCGAAGGAGCGGCGTGACGTGACCCGAACTCTCCATACATCGTTCATGGATATGGACGCCGACGACAACATCATCCCGAAGACGCCACAAGCTGCGATCATGGCAGCCACTGCGTATCTCGCGGCTCACCCACCTCCGGAGGGGGACCCGAAAAGGGCCATGCATAGGTCCGCACTCACCGGACTAGGACTAATCGGAGCTGCGCTCCACGAAGACGCTCCTACGACGCTCCACGAAGACGCCCCACTCCCTCATCCGAAGATGAAGAGGAACACGATATCCCTCAAAGGAAGAAGAGCTCGCACCGCCATAAACGCGACTACGACGCCAGAGACAAGCTTACACAGCGCAAGATCGACAAAGCACGCGCTAAACGCGCATGCTCGTCTGAATCTGAGATGGATGAAGACGAAGGAGAACTCTGCGGGGCTTGATGCTTCAGCAGATCCGTCCGGCGAACACAGATGCCACGCAACTTCAAGCTTCGCCGGATACTCCGAAGTTCAGCGCACGCAAGATCCAAAGTCTGGCTCGGTGACCATCTCATCCGTCAAGCTTCACGGAGGCAACAAAGAAACGCCATGCAATGCCTTCATTTGCGGTGACGGTATGCGCGGGTTTGGCTTAGCAGCCTATCATCAGGATCCATCTGAAGCTGGGAGGAGCTCGCTTATAGCTTCATCCGAAATTTCAAAGGCACAAGCAATAGGCCCGCCTCAATCGAAGAGTTGCGAGCCTGCACTCAGAGAACGGGTGAATCTATTCGCTCGTACATACTACGCTGGTCTACAACCAAGAACTCCGCAGCACACATCTCCGAAGAAAGGGCCATCGATGCCTTCCGGGACGGCGTCAAGCGCCCAGACTTCAAGGAGGAACTTGGGCGTGTAAAGCCCAAGACACTCGACCACCTCATGGAAATCGCCAACAGTTGGGCAGACAGCGAAGATTGCATCCAGTGGGCGCAATCAGATGAAGAGGACGACTAAGGCCGAAGACGCGAACGCCGCAGCAAGAGGAGATCGCGCGCGTCTCAGGACGCGACGGACCCGACATGGTCGCAGCCGCTACGCCGACCGCCGTAACGACAACAGCAGCGGAGGATACGCAGTGGAAACTTCCGCGACAACGGACGACCAACACATCGTGGCAGCGCCGCGACATGCGGACCCTCAGCATTCGACAAACTTTCGGGTCCATGCACCATCCACTTCTACATCGACAAACAAGATGGCAAAAAGAAAGCTAGCTACATGCTCAAGGACTGCCGCGAGTTCCAGAAGCTCAGCGAAGGCATGATGCAGATGAGGCAACAAGCTCCAATTCCTGTGTTCGGAAACGCACCTGCGCCAGGTGAAATAGCACACGGAGCTCCTCCACACCGCCTATTGAGGCCCAAATCAACCAATCGCACCAGTATAAAACAACGCCCGGTCGCATACCCCTACCAAAGGAGCACTAAATATGATCCGAAGGGCGCCCCACCAACAGGTGCGAAGAAAATCACCCGACAAATCAACTTGGCTGTGGCAACTCCGCTGCAATCCACAGTACCTCAGGATCGGAGTCCTGCATCACATTCACTCGCGCGGATCACCCTTGCAGATCCCTCTCCCAGTCATGCTGCCCTGGTCTGGAGGCAGATCGGAGGCCGAGATGAGTCGCGTCTTCATGGGCGGCGGCAGCGGCATCAACCTAATGTTCGCAAGCACTCTAGCAGCTATCACGGATCCGCAATGCAGCCTGGAACAATCGAACACAACGTTCCACGGCATTGTCGAGGAAGGGCATCTTCCCCCTAGGCAAAATAGGGCTCGACGTCATCTTCGGGAAGCCGGACAACTTTCGGCAGGAGCGCCTAGAATTCGAAGTGGTGGACTGGCCGTCGCAATACCATGCCATCCTGGGACGCGTAGCATTCGCAAGGTTCCTGGCCGTCCCACACTACGCATACCTACTACTCAAGATGCCAGGACCAAGGGGCGTCATCACAGTCCACGGGAGCTTCACCCGATCAGACCAATGCGACAGGGATTTCAACAAAATCTCCCGGTCTTCGGCATGCAAGAAGAGCTTGTAAGGCTCCGAGGTGACGGACAATGGGCTACCCCCAGTCCAAGCAGAACGCACCCGACATGTCTTTCGACTCCACCATCAACACCAAGAAAGTACAGGTCCATCCAACGGATGCCTCCAAGACGGCGTTGATCGCCAACGACCTCAGCACCGCATAGGAAGGCGCGCTCGTCGAATTCCTCCGTGAGTGCTGGGAAATCTTCGCATGGTATCCTGCGGACATGCCAGGAGTTCCCAGGGAATTCGCCGAGCACGCACTCAATGTCTTCCCAGACACCAAGCCAGTCAAGCAGTCCATCCGAAGACTGTCGGAGCCACGAGCGAAGCTATTGGCAAGGAGATCAGCAGATTACTCAGCAGACTTCATCCGGGAAATCAAGGAAAGCGAGTGGCTGGCAAACACGGTGATGGTCCCGAAGAAGGACACGGACATCGTGCGGATGTGCGTGGACTTCACGTCACTAAATAAACACTGCCCTAAGGACCACTTCCCTCTTCCTCGGATCGACCAGATCATCGATTCGACTGCAGGTTGTGAGAAACTCTCCTTCCTCGACGCCTACTCAGGCTATAACCAGATTCGACTCAAGGTCGAAGATCAAGAGAAAACGGCGTTCATCACACCGTTCGGAGTATACTGCTACAACACAATGCCCTTCGGGCTAAAGAACGCGGGTGCCACGTACCAGCGATGAATGCGAGCTGCCTCAAGGACCAGATCGGTCATAGCGTCTAAGTCTATGTCGACATAGTCATAAAAACCAAGGAGGCAAGAACACTTATCGACGATCTCCGCGAGACGTTCGACAACCTTGATCGCTACAGGATCAAGCTCAATCCAGAAAAGTGCGCCTTCGGCGTCCCCTCGGGTCAGCTGCTCGGGTACTTCATCTCTCAACAAGGGATCGAAGCGAATCCGAAGAAAATCAAAGCTATCATGACAATGGAGAAGCTGAAAAACCTCAAGGGTGTTCATTTCGCAGGCGATAGCGGCACTAAGCGGGTTCATCACCGCATGGGCGAGAAGGCCCTACCATTTTACCAGCTGCGCCAAAGGCGCAAGTTCGAGTGGACACCGAAGCCAGCAACGACGTTCGAAAGCCTCAAGCGGCTCCTCTCCACCTCGCCAGATTTGGTCACGCCAAAAGCGCGAGCCCCTATTCTTGTACATAGCCACACACCAGACGCCAGCGCCGATGCCCGGCAGACGCTGGCCGATGCGCTTGCGCTTGATCAGCCTCTACCAGGGCATCCACGTCTTCAAGGGATGCGCCCTTCGGGAAGAGCTCCTGGTAGAAGCAACCAAGGACCTCTTTCGCCTTGGCGAGGGAGTTGACGACGGTGCTGCAGCGGTCTTCGACCACTACAGTGGCATCATCTAGAGCACTCCCGTGCTCCAGAGCACCGCGGTCGAACTCGATGCCTGCGGCATCTGAGACAAAAAAAAAAGAAGAAAACATGAAGAAAGGCAACATAGAAGAAGATCCATAGAAAAAGGAGCAAGTACAAAAGCTAACGCTCACCCGAAATAGCCTTGGCAGCAGCCATGAGCTTCTCCGCCACCCCTTTTTCACGAGCAGCCGCAACGGTGGCTAGCTGCTCCTCACGATCTGTGGCTTCCTGCTGCAGACGCTCTTTTGCTTCGGCTGCCTTCGTCAGCTCCAGCTCAAGACGCTCTCTCGCACCGGTAGCGCTTTCCGATTGGCCAAGGCTCTTCTTCAGAGCATCGACCTCACGGAGAGAGTCGTTATGCTCCTCTGCATTTACAACAAGCAAGTGTCAAAGAACAGGACCAGGATAAGCAAGAGAAGTACTACAAGGCAGACGAATACCTTGAAGCTGCCGTAGTTTCGCCTCCAGCGACAGGCGTTCCTCCACCAGCCGCTTGGCCTCTTGGACAAAAGGCTGCAGCAACAGGCAATAGTAGTAAGAGCAGGACTTGGGGGCTACGCCCAACACAAAGAAGCATAAACAACATCAGCATACGAAGACACTCGGGGGCTCCCCCCGTAACATCAAGCAGAAAAACTTACGTGCTTCGAAGGCGAACCTGCAAGCCCGCCTGCGAAATTCTGAGGTGCAACCACCAGCCTCTCCTGCACAGGAGGAACTGGCGCAGCGTCACCCGAAGTCGCCACCGTCTGAGGAGGACGCGACGCAATGTTCGACTCCCCCATCATCTCCCCCGCACCATCACTGGAGCCATCGGAGGATTGCCTGCATACGAAGCCAATCAGCACAGGTGCAAACATCATAAAAAGAAAAGGACAACAGTGGCAACAAGAAAACTTACGAGCCCAACGCGCTCAGGTCGAAGATAGGAGAAGCCCTTCGGGATACACACCATCCGAACCAGACTGCCTCTTCACGGAATAAATCTTCCGGAAGAGGCCAAAGTGCGGCTCAATGCCAAGCCAACACTCGCAAAGCGTGATAAAACACACAATGTGGAGAAGGGAGTTGGGAGACAGATGATGGAGTTGAACCCCATAGAAAAAGAGCAGTCCACGAAGGAAGTCATGGACCGAAAAATAAAACCCGCGAATCATGAAGGCAACAAACATAACCCGATACCCAGATGGGGGACGGGGGATTACCTCATTGTCGGGGAGTCTCACGGCCGTCGTGTCTTATGGATCAGGCTCGCCGCGCGGTTTGCGGAGATCGCTCTCCGTGCTTGATCGCCGCCACCACCGCCGCGACGCGAGCCGTGGCGGTGCCCTTCTTGCCTCGTGGCGCTGGTCCCAACTGCAGATGAGGACTTCTTTGGTTTCCCCATGGCGCTCTGGCGGTGGTGGCGTGCCAACGAAGAAAGACAAAGGAAATGTGGAGGAAACTCTCAGCAGCAAGAATAGCTCAAGAACGAGGGCAATGAATAGATGAACTGCGGTGAAAAACAAACCACGATTTCACCAGGGATTATAACAACGAAGACGACGCCGCTGGCCGTCCATCGAGAAGACCTAACGCCAACGGTAGATCTGGCGTGCGTGTCAGCACCAAAACGAACGTCGTTACCACGCCGTCCACTACGTGCGGAAATCGAGGAGACGCCAGACTCATCTCTCACGCGTGTGACGGTCAATTCAAAGTCAGCAAGTGGGACCCACGCCGTCGATCAAGTCATCTCTGGCGTAGCAGACGCTTGAGGTCATCGATCGTAAGCACTGACGTCATCAAAAGCTATACTAGCACCACTTCGGCTCCACAGCTAAAAGTACTCACTCGAATCTATGATTCAACTAAATACTTGGGGGCTACTCCTGCTCGGGAGGCGCTGGCACCCGGCACAAATGAGGACAAAATTATTTCTCGAGTCCCTACGTCGAGTTTCGACTCCACTACGGACTCGGGCTACTCCCATAGGGAGGATGGATTTAAGCATCCGAAAATTTTGAGTCCTGCAGACTTATGATTGAAACAATGCTTGAACTAAAGTCTCCGTTCAGTCTCGACTCGCAGACACTTGGGGGCTACTCCCATAGGGAGCGCTGGTCGCGCATCCTATGAAATCTTCGACTGCGATCTTTCGGATCAGCACGCAAAACTTTTCGGCAACTCTGCCCTAATTAATACTAAGTGAGTCACATCCTCCTTGGCCACCCGAAACACCTCCGCGGTGATAAACATTCGGATGCTGCGACGCAAAGATAAGACCTACAGATATCATCTGATGGCCTGGCAACGCACCTGACTGCGCTCTGCTAGTATGAATCCGTACCAGCAGGTACGGTGAAAAATCCCGACGGACGCGTTGGGTACACCAATTAAAATCACTGGAATTCCACTCTTGTAAGTCCTCCGCGGCCTGAGTCGAATTACGCCAGCATATGTTCCAGGTCCGGGTTGAGGGACCCGAACCTGAAGAAGATCGTGCTGTTTCGTCCTAAGACAGTTAACTGACCCTGATCCGTCGGGTGAGTCAGGCACACGCATCAACAATCCCTACACACATATACTATTAACACATAGCTGCTCCCGAAGGATGGAAGATTCCTCAGCCGAATCTACGATTCGACTGATCACTCGGGGGCTACTGACATGGTTATACCCTACGGGTACGTAACTTCAGCATACCTAGTCCAGCCCAAGGAAGGCCCACGGCAGACATACGCTGGCCCATCAAGATTTTCGGGTGGCCAAGGCCCATGACGTCTTCGGATCCTTGGAGAGCAAGACTAGAGGAGATAGGAAATTCAAAGGGGTAAAACCCTAGAACTTGTAACCGACTAGGACTACGCCCGGGACCTGCCTAAGTCTATATAAAGGCCAGGAGGGCACGTCCTAGGGCAACGCAACTCACCTCGACTCATATTTTTGCACACGCATCCATGCCAGATCGAATCTGCGCATCCTGTAACCTTCGGTTCCGCCGTAATCAAAGAGCAGACAAGCAGGAGTAGGGTTTTCCCTCCGGGGGCCTGAACCTGGGTAAATCTCGTGTCCCCTGGTTGCTTGTCTGTTAACCGTGCCACGATCTCCAGCATCCCCATCTTCTCTAAAACCTAAGTCCATAACAATGGGCAATGACGAGATTAAACCTCGTCAGGCGGCGACAACGGTCATCGTTGGAGATGGGAAAAAGGCTCTTTTTTGGGAGGCAAGTTGGATTGATGGAATGAGACCCAAGGACGTCGCCCCTCTAATTTTTGAGATATCAAGGAAGAAGGAATGTTTGGTGCAAAATGCATTGCACAATGACTTTTAGGTCTCCCAAATCAACACCCAAAATGGTCTATCCTTGGAACATATTGACCAATTCTATAAGCTTTGGGAGAAGCTTGCTGATGTAACTCTACACCCACAAAGGCCGAACGCTATCTCTTGGAAGCTCACAAATGATGGATTCTACTCGGCTAAATCGGCGTACAATATGCAATTCTTGGGCTTAACCACCTCATCGATGCCTCCCCTTGTTTGGAAGCCTTGGGCAACTCCTAAATGCAAGTTCTTTGCTTGGTTGGTCCTACAAATAGAGTGTGGACGGTGGATAGGCTTTGTCCAAAGAGGATGGCCAAATTGTGGGCTATGTAAGCTATGCAAGCAACGACAACATTTAGCCTCCTGCCTCTTATTCAAGTGTCACTTCTCCATGAGGATTTGGAACAAGTTAAAGACTTGGCTCGGCCTCCACCAAATCAACACGGCTACTTGGCACCAATTCCACTCCGTCAAAAAGTGGTGGAAGAAGGCGATCCACAAGAAAGGACCACAAATTAATGCTTTGGCTTCGCTGGCAATGTTGGTCTCATGGGAAATATGGAAGGAAAGGAATGCAAGAGTTCTCCGAGGCCAGTCCATCACCGTTGAAATGATGGTAACAAAAATCAAGGATGAAACACGCTTGTTGTCGTGGTATTGCCGACACGTACGCCATAGGGGTATCCCAACGACGAGTTTAGAGACGTGGGGAAAGGCGGAGAGCGTCCGGGACGGCCTGGCACAGTTTATCCAGGTTCAGATCTCACGACGGTGACGAGATCCTACTCCTGCTATAAATCACTATAACAACAATACGCTAAGTTACAAGATTGTGGGGTTCGCTGTGTGTGAGTTGTGCCATGCACTTGTCTATTGATTGTGTATTAATCGTGCCCTAAAGGCTCCCATAGGTACGTCTTATAAAGACGCCAGGTCCTAGGGTGCATAGGGAAGAGTCCTAGCCGGATACGGTTACAGAGTCCTAGACTAACACTAACTAGTCTTTGTGTCCTCCAAGGTGCCGATTTTCATCTAAGGCGATGGCATGTCGCCTCCTTTATCCCTGTTGGACCTCCGTCTTGTCTATCAGCAACTGCGCCACCCGGTTAGGCCATAGGCCTAACCACCATACATGGGTCCACCCAGGCTTGCCGGTATGAGACTATGCCGTAGGTATACCTATTTGGTATATCCACAACAGTATACCCCGGAGTTCTTCAAGATCCTCGTGTTCCTCCGTGTATCTTTGATCGTAAGTATCACGTCGTCTTCAATTTGTAGGCATGCTTCGCGAAGAATCTTGGAGAGCTTCCATATCATATTCTTATCTCACTAAGCCTAGCCAGATAGTTTCTTGTATGCTTATATGAACGAATCCAAGGCGGAGAACTCTCTAACGAATCCTTAGTGATACTTCTAAGCTCCAAGAACGTCTTCAATATCATCATCCTTTCGGGACGGTATATAAGCAGGAAAAAATCACGGCTACAGGGTCATGGTCGTAAGAGTCAGGAAAATCATAGACATAAGAGCTTGACGAAATAAGGTCTTAGAGCCTCTCATATCACGGACGTTTAGGCCATCGAGCCGTGTAACCTAGAAAACTTCCGTAAGGGCAAAGTTGATGTCAATCCACTGGGTTTCGCTAGACGGATTTTTCACCATCTTGAAAGTTTTGTTGACATAACCATATGTAGCCCCCGAACATTGAGTCGGCTTCGTCCAAGGCGGCTTGATGCTCAAAAGAACGCATGTCGGTATATATCAAACGATTGTAGTCCCCGAACGCCAAGTCGGAGTTTCAAAAGAAAATCGTCTTGGTGCTCTCAGAGTAGCTTTAGCAAAAATACAAATAGTGTAGCCACCGAGCATCAAGTCGAAATTACTTCATCTTGGTGCTCTAGAGAGAACTTTTACAAAAATTCAGCATCGGTGTAGCCCCCGAGCGTCAAGGTGGAATTCACTTGAATTTTCCAGCTTGATGCTCAAAGAGAACTTTTACCATATCTTGAAGATTAACGTACTGTAGCCTCCGAGGATTATTCTGGCTTGGACGCAAGGTGGGACAAGACTCTTAAGTTAGAGATGTCAAGCCTCTGAGCATCAAGCCGACTTCCTCAAAGGAGGCTCAAGTCTTGGTCAACAACTGCGATTGCAGCCCCTGAGGTGTCGAGTCTAGCGCAAAAACCGGCTCAAAAACACCTTAATCCGAGGAACGCGGCAATGTCCAAGTGTCATGTACCTAAAACATTAACATGAAAATACAAATATATTAAATTGTTTCTTTAATCTTGTCCAATAAACAAATGTAAGGTGGAACAAATATGGCCTTTGAACAAATGCTTTAAAGTTGAAACTATGTAGCAGCTGGACAACATAAAATTGTTTAGAAGGAAAAACCCAACTAACTTGAAAAGTTCATGTAAAATTTTATTTAAGCAAGTGCTGGATTATCCATTTTTCTGGCTTATATGTTTGACTTTTTGTGAGACGGCAAAACTTTAAACACAGAACATCTGCTGAGACGATAACACTTAATAGTGAGACAATCCAGAACCTCAGAAACAAACACCGGTTTTAAGTACAGAAATGTCACTATTCTGGAATCCGCATATAAAATAACAGAAAATGTGTAGCCAGAAAACTTAAGTTAACGTCCGAAGACGGTTTTTTTTTGCATGGTACTGAAGCCTTAAACGGCAAAACGATAAAAAGTTTATACTCACGAACGCAAGGCAAATCGTGAAAAAAATATCACCAAAACAAAAGCAGTAAAAGACTCCGGATATGAGTGAACTAATATTTATCTCATGATCAAAACTATTAAAAATATTAAATAGAAATAGAAACTTAGCTGTTTTTCGCGGGCCGACGACAATGATAGTTTTTTCGCGGAATCGAAACAACCCACTATGGCGGCAAAGCCGGTCACTCAAGAGCTTAATATAATTCGGGTCCGCCTACAACTCGTAGCCGGCCACCATCCGATGCAATCACGGCAGAGTATCCATGCAAGTAGCACACTTGCCAAGGAAATCCATGTACGTACATGCTTCTTCATGTGAGGTAACGTGTTAATTTTGCGTACGAAAGTGACGTTTCCAAGCCGTATACTGATCAGAATCGTAGGTGGCCAGCTACCCGGCCATGCCAAAGCCAAGGTCTCCTGGCTGATCGATTATTTCGATTCAATCCGTAGCACGCATAGGTAAGTCTGTTGGTTCCATCGGCCTATCGGCGAGGAAAAACTGAGACTATCGCTGTTTTGATGATGAAGATTCTCGTGACGCTGCAGACTTGGCCACACGCTTCAGAGGAGAGACCATAGATCATCCTCATACTCTCCGTGTTGTAAGCACCTCTTGCTCCATGATGGGCGCCGACTGTCGTGTTATTGCCAACACATACGCCATAGGGGTATCACAACGACGAGTTTAGAGACATGGGGAAGACGGAGAGAGTCCGGGACGGCCTGACACAGTTTACCCAGGTTCAGATCTTACGACGGTGACAAGATCCTACTCCTGCTATAAGTCACTATTATGGCAATACGCCGAGTTACGGAATTGTGGGGTTCGATGTGTGCGAGTTGTGCTATGTGACATGGATATACCCTGCGGGTGCCTCATATTAGTATACCCGGTCCAACCCAGTGAAGGCCCACGTGAAAACTTGTTGCCCAAAAAGACTCCGGGTGGCCCAAGCCAATAGAAGTTCGACTCCTTGGAGGACACTGCCAGAAGTAGATAGAATATTCAAGGGTGAAACCCTAACTTGTAACCGACTCGACCTACCCCCGAGACCTGGCCTATCTATATAAAGGCCAGGAGGGCACAACGAGGAGGATCTCTTCCAACTCATACACACACCTCACGTCAGATGGTATCTGCACACCCATGTAACCTTCGGTTCCGCCATAATCAAGAATAGACAAGCAGGAGTAGGGTTTTCCCTCCGGGGGCCTGAACCTGGGTAAACCTCGTGTCCCCTTGCTGCGTGTCTGTTAACCGTCTCGCGATCTCCAGCATCCCCATCTTTTCCAAAACCCAAGTCCATAACAATGGGCATTGACGAGTCGAACCCTCGTCAATTGGCGCTGTATGTGGGAACTTGGGACGCTGATCGTGCGGTCGTGACGATTCTATCCGAGCGATCTACAATTCCCCGGCGACGGAGAATCACCTCCTCTTCGGCGCTTTCGACTTCACCTCCCACTCGCCGGCAACCCGGAAATATTTCGAGTCCGTAGGCCATGGATTCGAGATGCTGTTCAGAAGCTTCTGCTTCGAGTGGGAAAGACTGGCACCCTCCGCCTCCTAGAGCGGGTACCACTTCCATCAATCAGGCCCGCCTCGTGGGTACCACCTATCTACGCCCCGCGCACGTCATCGCTGACAGGTGATTCGGATGACAGCAGCAGCTGCAAATCCAACTCTGCGACCCTCCTATGGAGGAAGGAACCTACGGTTCTGGATCTGAGAGCTGTGAGAGCAATGATCTCTCCTCACACTACCCGTGCGCTGCCATCCATAACGGCGATGTCAACGATGGCACAGATCCGCCACTGGATCCCCCGCCCAACCCTTAGGCCGAAAATGGAGGAAACGGGGCACCCCCGCAAAATCCCAACGGGAATAGGGCTCCCCAAGGCAATGAGGGCATAAACCACGTCCGCAACGAAATCCACCTCAACGACGAAGGCTGGGAGATGGTGCTCAACACCATACGAGGTACTCACCCTCTACCTATCGATGCTCCCCGCGACATGTTGATGGGCTATCAGTGGCTCCTGATCGAGGAGCACAATCTGAAGGGAATATGCCCTGAGAGGCAATAATAAAGTGCTTATTATGTGTATTCCAAGTATATGATAGATGTTTATTTTGCATGCTATAATTGTATTAGTACGGAAACGTTAATACATGTGTGTTTAATAAACAAACAGAAAGTTCCTAGTTATGCCTCTCTCATAAACTAGTTCGTTGATTAACAAGATGATCACAGTTTCCTAATCATAGACATTGGATGTTGTTAATAATGAGATCATAACATTAGTGTGATGATGTGATGAACATTCATCCGAAGTATAGCATTACGATCAAAGTCATTGAGTTTATATTTCTATAAACAACTTACGAAGTGATCCTAATCCTTAGACCATGAGATCATGCCAATCACTAACACCGAAAGAGTTTCATGTTGACATCAAACGTCACACCGTAACTGGGTGATTATAAAGATGGCCTCAAAGCTACTAAAGTGTTATGTTGAGACTCATGGATCAAGAGTGGAATTTGTTAATCCCGATGACGGATAGATATACTCTGGGCCCTCTCAGTGATATCATATTGGTTAGCTTGCAAGCAAGTGATTTGATCACTAGAATTTTATATCACGGGAACGAGAAAAGAGTGCATGTCAATAACGAGATAAAACTAGGTATGGAGATACCGATGATCGAATATCGGACATGTAATATATCGTGAAACAAAGGGATTAAGATACGAGCGTAAAAGGTTCCGACGATCACAAGAAAGTCATCATTGAATGTGTGGGAGTCAGTATGGATCTCCAGGTCCCGCTACGGATTATTGATCGGAGAAGGGTCTCGATCATGTCCGTATTATTCGCGAACCGTAGGGTGACACACTTAAGGGACACTAACATCTAGTTGGAGAAAATGTTTCATGCCGGAAAGAATAACAAGCGCAGTAATTTATTTCACTAGATACCGAAACAGGTTTTCGGGTGAAATTGCAGAAAGTGTTTTTTGCATGTGAAATAGAATTCTAGCAAGGGGTTATATGTGAATGTTTGTCATTAAAGTAATTGAAAAAATTCTGAATAAATAAAAAGAGTTTTATTTAATGACAGTTTGCATTAAATTTGGTGGAAATTTAATAGCAAGTTTGAGTGGGATTTTGAGTGGAGGGATTTGAAGAGGATTTTGTGAGTGGAGTGTCCACCCACATGAATGAGGGGAGGGCAAGGGGGCAGCCCCATGCGCCGGCCACCCCCTTGGGGTCCCCCCTCTCCTATAAAAGGCACCCCTCTCCCTCTCTCTCACTCACACCTCCTCGTGAAGGATATCTCTCCCCCTATAGAATTTATCCCCCATGGTCTCGGACTAGCGAGATACATGTTCCCGGTGGCTATTCGGCAAGAAAGGGTTGTGCTTCCGCTGCATCGCTGGAGCGAGGAGGCGTAGGTTGCTTGGTGTCTTGTACGTGTGTGCGAGCACAGATGCGCTGCTGCTTTGCGGCGCTAGGACTTCCTCTCGATCTTGAGATCGACAAGAGATCGTCTACATCAACCACGAGTTCAAATCATTAAGCTTTGTCGGTCTTCAAGGGTATGTTCTCTACAGATATACATCCTCCCGTTGTTTATATCTAGTAGATAGATCTTGGTACATAGTTCCCATCGTAGGAATTTTTTTATTTTCTATGCTGCGAACCCTACAGTGGTATCAGAGCCGGATCTATGCGTAGATGCTTTACACGGGTTGTACACATATGAGTATATGGGCGATGATGATTATGTTGTTGCTCCTTAGTTGTAATTTTGGATATTGGTGGCATAGTGGGATGAAGCGGCCCGGACAAACTTTACATGTCCTCGCACATGAGACCTGTTCCATGCTTGACATGCAACTAGTTTGCATAAGTGGCTAGCGGGTGTCTGTCTCTCCTACTATAGTCAATATCTATTTTACAACGAGTTGTCAACAATTTGGTTATCCTCGTTGTGGTTCATGTTCGTAGGTAAGAACGGTTCTATCTTCGAAAGCCCTAAGCCACGTAAAACTTGCAATGGATAAATTAGAGGCGTCTAGTTTAGATTGTTGCTGGGCTAGTGTTATGATATGGTGATGTTGTAAGTAGAAGTATGAGATGATACTCTTACAACACACATAGCGTGTAAGTTCCGCAGACCTTGACCTTACACATAAAGGTATATAGTTATCATACCACGGTGAACATGATAGAGATCATATGCGGGAACCATATCATTTCACTAATAAACATGTGATGTTTGATAGCATCTTATATTGCTTGTTTAGCGCTTTATTAGCATAATAAGATGATCCCTCATTTAAATATCAAGATAAGAATGTGTTCTTCCTTTAGTATGCACCGATTATGTTTTCGTCGCTCCAAGACATCACGTGATGATCGGGTGTTCTTGGATCCACGACCATATATCGGGTGTAAGACAGTTAGACACATGAATACTAAGGTTCTAACTTGGCGAGCCTAGCATGTACAGACATGGCCTCGGAACATGGACCGAAAGGTTAAGCATGAGTCATATAGTAGATATGATGTCCATTTAATGCTCGCCTTTGAAGCTACACCGACTCACATGATGATCGGACTTGGTGTAGTGGATTTGGTTCATGTAATCACCAAAAAGGCACGAGGGATGTCGTTTTTGAATGGGAGTTCATTCGTAATGTGGATTAGTTGAACTCAATCTATCATAAACTTAGTCTAAACTTTACAAATTCTGTTGTAGATGGCACCACCTGCTTTTAATTTCAATGTGTTCATGGAGAAAGAGAAACTTGCAACGAACGGTAGCAACTTTATCGAATGGGTCATGAATTTGAGGATTCTCCTCCCTGCTGCACAAAAGCAATATGTGCTAGAAGTGCCGCTAGGCCCCCCACCCTTAGAGGATGCCCCTGACGAGGAGAAGAATGTCTATCAGACTCGTCAGGAGGACCACAACTTAGTTCATTGCGGCATATTGTATGGGCTAGAGCCGGAACTTCGAAAGCGTTTCGAAAACGGCAATGCATTTGATTCAATTGGTGAGTTGAAAATGATTTTCGACACACATGCTGCTGTAGAGAGGTACAATGCTTCAGAAAATTTCTTTAGCTGCATGATGTAAGAGCACAGCTCCGTTAGTGAGCATGTACTCAAGATGTCGGGTTATGCCGATAAGCTTGTGTCCTTGGGAATATCGATTCCCATTGACTTAGGCATCCATCGTGTTCTGCAGTCTCTGTCACCTAGCTATAAGAGTTTTGTGATGAACTATAATATGCAAGGCATGAAGAAGTCTCTCCCTGAGCTTCTGTCAATCCTTAAAACTGCAGAAGTGGAGATCAAAAAGGAACATCAAGTGTTGATGATCAATAAGAATACTGGTTTCAAGAAATACAAGAAGGGAAAACGGAAGGGAACTAAGGGCGGCAAGCCGGTTAGCGTGCCTGAAAAGAAACCCCGAGTTGGACCTAAGTCTGATACCGAGTACTACTATTGTAAGGGGACTGGCCACTGGAAGCGCAACTTCCCCAAGTATTTGTCATACAAGAAGGCCGGCAAGGCAAACAAAGGTATATATGATATACATGTTATTGATGTGTACTTGTCTAGTGCTCGCAGTAGCACCTGGGTATTTGATACCGGTTCAGTTGCTAATATTTGTAACTCGAATCAGGGGATGCGGAACAAGCGACCGCTAGCAAGGGGTAAGGTCAAGATGCGTGTCGACAATGGATCAAGCATTGATGTGATCGTCGTCGGAACACTGCCTCTCCATTTGTCGGGATTAGTAATAAATTTGAAGAATTGTTATCTGGTGCCAGCACTGAGCATGAACATTGTATCTGGATCGTGTTTGATGCGAAGTGGTTATTCATTTAAATCCGAGAACAATGGTTGTTATATTTATACGAATGAAATCTTTTATGTTCATGCACCGATGATGAATGGTTTATTTCTTTTGGATCTCGATAATAATGTTACACATATTCATAATGTTGATGCTAAAAGGATTAAACTAAATGATGATATATCCGCATATATGTGGGTATCGTCTAGGTCATATTGGCGTTAAACACATGAAGAAGCTCCATTCGGATGGACTTTTGGAATCACTTGATTTTGAATCATTTGATACATGTGAGCCATGCCTTATGGGCAAGATGACTAGAACGCCGTTTTCTGGTTCAATGGAACGGGCGACAGATTTATTAGAAATCATACATTCTGATGTATGTGGTCCAATGAGTGTGTCGGCGCGAGGTGGATATCGTTATTTTGTTACTTTCACGGATGATTTGAGTAGATACGGTTATATCTACTTGATGAAACACAAGTCTGAAACATTTGAAAAGTTCAATTTTAGAACGAAGTGGAAAATCATCGTAATAGAAAGATCAAATTTCTACGGTCCGGTCGTGGAGGTGAGTATCTAAGTTACCAGTTTAGCACTCACATGAAAGAGTGTGGAATTGTTTCACAACTCACACATGCCGGAACACCACAGCGAAATGGTGTGTCGGAACGTCGTAATCGTACTTTATTGGATATGGTTCGATCTATGATGTCGCTGACGGACTTGCCGTTGTCATTTTGGGGTTATGCACTAGAAATTGCTGCATTCACTTTAAATCGGTCACCATAATCCGTTGAAAAGACACCGTATGAATTATGGTTTGGAAACAAACCTAAGCTGTCATTTCTTAAAGTTTGGGGATGTAATGTTTATGTGAAGAAACTTCAACCGGATAAACTCGAACCCAAAGCAGAAAAATGCGTCTTCATAGGATACCCTAAGGAAACTATTGGGTATTCCTTCTATCACAGATCCGAGGGCAAGGTTTTTGTTGCCAAGAATGGATCCTTTCTAGAGAAAGAGTTTCTCGCGAAAGGTGTGAGTAGTCGGAAGGTAGAACTCGAAGAGGTTATTGAACCTTCTCTTCAAAGTATGGCGAGTAAGCGCAGCCGGAAGTTGTTAGGAGTTGACTCCACCGTTGAAGAGGGAACTAATGATAATGATCATGAAACTCGAAGAGAGTACTACCGAACCTCGCAGGTCAAGCACGCGTGCAGCCTCGAGCTGTACGGAAATCCTGTCATGAATTTCATGGTTGATGAAAATGATGACCCTGCGACGTATGAAGAAGCGATGATGAGCCCGGATTCCAACAAATGGTTAGAAGCCATGAAATCCGAGATGGAATCCATGTATGAAAATCAAGTTTGGAACTTGGTGGAATTACCTCACGATCGAAAGGCCGTGGAGAACAAATGGATTTTCAAAAGGAAAACTGATGTTGATGGTAATGTGACCGTCTATAAAGCTCGACTTGTCGCAAAGGGGTTTCGACAAATTCAAGGAGTTGACTACGATGAGACATTCTCTCCCGTAGCGATGCTAAAGTCAGTTAGGATTATGTTAGCAATTGCTGCATATTTCGATTATGAGATATGGCAGATGGATGTCAAAACCGCATTTCTCAATGGTAATATTGAAGAAGAGTTGTATATGATACAACCAAAGGGTTTTGTCGATCCGAAGGATGCTAACAAGGTGTGCAAGCTTCAGCGATCCATCTATGGATTGAAGCAAGCATCACGAAGTTGGAATCTCCGCTTTGATGAGGTGATCAAAGAGTTTGGATTTGTCCAAACTTATGGAGAAGCTTGTATTTATGATAAAGTGAGTGGGAGTAATGTGGCATTTCTGATATTATATGTGGATGACATATTATTGATCGGAAATGATATAGATCTTTTAAACAGTGTTAAAAGTTATCTAAACAGCAAATTTTCAATGAAGGACCTAGGTGAAGCGTCATACATATTAGGCATAAAGATCTATAGAGATAGATCTAGGCGCCTAATAGGGCTATCGCAAAGTACATACCTTGATAAGATTTTAAATAAGTTTAAAATGGAAAATAGTAAGAAGGGGTTCTGACCTATGACACAAGGCACGACATTGAGTAAGACTCAAAGTCCGGCTTCGGCGGAAGAAAGAGAGATAATGGACAAGGTCCCCTATGCTTCGGCCATAGGATCTATAATGTACGCCATGCTATGTAGAAGACCGGATGTGGCACATGCTATTAGTTTGACTAGTAGGTACCAATCGGATCCAGGTTCAGAACACTGGAAAGCGGTCAAGAATATCCTTAAGTACTTGCGAAGAACTAAGGATATGTTTCTTGTATACGGAGGTGAAGAAGAGCTCGTCGCTAAGTGTTATGTCGACGCTAGCTTTGACACCGATCCGGATGACTCTAAGTCTCAATCCGGATACGTATTTCTCATGAATGGCGGAGCGGTTAGTTGGAGGAGCTCCAAACAACCTGTGGTGGCGGGATCAACAACGGAGGCCGAATATGTTGCTGCTTGAGCGGCTCAGGAAGCAGTTTGGATGAAGGAGTTCATATCCGAAGTAGGTGTGGTTGCAAACGCGTTGGACCCAATGGTAATCTATTGTGACAACAATGGTGCCATTGCCAATGCCAAAGAGCCAAGGTCTCACAAGTATTCCAAGCATATTAAGCGCCGGTTTCACTCCATCCGCGAGCATGTCAAGGATGGAGATATAAAGATTTGTAAAGTACATACGGATCTCAATGTAGAATATTCGTTGACTAAAACTCTTCCTAGATCAAAACATGATCTACACCAGAACTCCATGGGTGTTAGATAGATCACTATGTAACTAGATTATTGTCTCTAGTGCAAGTGGGAGACTGAAGGGAATATGCCCTGAGAGGCAATAATAAAATGTTTATTATGTGTATTCCAAGTATATGATAGATGTTTATTTTGCATGCTATAATTGTATTAATACGGAAACGTTAATACATGTATGTTTAATAAACAAACAGAAAGTTCCTAGTTATGCCTCACTGATAAACTAGTTCGTTGATTAACAAGATGATCACAGTTTCCTAATCATAGACATTGGATGTTGTTAATAACGAGATCACAACATTAGTGTAATGATGTGATGAACATTCATCCGAAGTATAGCATTACGATCAAAGTCATTGAGTTTATATTGCTATAAACAACTTACGAAGTGATCCTAATCCTTAGACCATGAGATCATCCCAATCACTAACACCGGAAGAGTTTCTTGTTGACATCAAACGTCACACCGTAACTGGGTGATTATAAAGATGGCTTCAAAGCTACTAAAGTGTTATGTTGAGACTCATGGATCAAGAGTGGAATTTGTTCATCCCGATGACGGATAGATATACTCTGGGCCCTCTCGGTGATATCACATTGGTTAGCTTGCAAGCAAGTGATTTGATCACTAGAATGTTATATCACGGGAACGAGAAAAGAGTGCATGTCAGTAACGAGATCAAACTAGGTATGGAGATACTGATGATCGAATCTCGGACATGTAATATATTGTGAAACAAAGGGATTAAGATACGAGCGTAAAAGGTTCCGACGATCACAGGAAAGTCATCGTTGAATGTGTGGGAGTCAGTATGGATCTCCAGGTCCCGCTACTGATTATTGATCGGAGAAGGGTCTCGATCATGTCCGTATTATTCGCGAACCGTAGGGTGACACACTTAAGGGACACTAACATCTAGTTGGAGCAAATGTTTCATGCCGGAAAGAATAACAAGCGCAGGAATTTATTTCACTAGATACCGAAACAGGTTTTCGGGTGAAATTGCAAAAAGTGTTTTTTGCATGTGAAATAGAATTCTAGCAAGGGGTTATATGTGAATGTTTGTCATTAAAGTAATTGAAAAAATTCTGAATAAAGAAAAAGAGTTTTATTTAATGAGAGTTTGCATTAAATTTGGTGGAAATTTAATAGCAAGTTTGAGTGGGATTTTGAGTGGAGGGATTTGAAGAGGATTTTGTGAGTGGAGTGTCCACCCACATGAATGAGAGGAGGGCAAGGGGCAGCCCCCATGCGCCAGCAACCCCCTTGGGGTCCCCCTCTCCTATAAAAGGCACCCCTCTCCCTCTCTCACTCACACCTCCTCGTGAAGGATCTCTCTCTCCCCTCTAGAATTTATCCCCCATGGTCTCAGACTAGCGAGATACATGTTCCCGGTGGCTATTCGGAAAGAAAGGGTTGTGCTTCCGCTGCATCGCTGGAGCGAGGAGGCGGAGGTTGCTCAGTGTCTTGTACATGTGTGCGAGCATGGATGCGCTGCTGCTTTGCGGCGCTAGGACTTCCTCTCGATCTTGAGATCGGCAAGATATCGTCTACATCAACCACGAGTTCAACTCGTTAAGCTTTGTCGGTCTTCAAGGGTATGTTTTCTACGGATATACATCCGCCCGTTGTTTGTATCTAGTAGATAGATCTTGTTACATAGTTCCCATCTAGGAAATTTTTTGTTTTCTATGCTGGGAACCCTACACAACCGACAGGTCAAGCAGCAAGCCGAGATCGACAAGCATAAGCGAGCGGACGACAAATCGAGCATGCGACAAGCTGCGCTCTCCGCTGGCGGCTCTACCTTGAAGGGCTACGACGGTGGCAAATACCGTTCACGCTTGCAGTGCATGGACCCTGCCGCGCGACACGAGGCCACCAAGGCACTCGACATGTCCTTCATGACAATGGACTCATAGGGCAACGTCATGCCCAAGACGCCGCCCCACCTACCTTGCGTCCAACCCGCCACCGGAGGGAGATCCAAGGAATGCGAGTCACAAGTCTGCACTTGCAGGCCTCAGACTCGATGGAGCTGCGCTCCACGATGAAACACCCGTGGAGCCAAAGAAGAAGGTCATGGTAAAGTTCACTCGAAGCTACACGCCCTCATCCGAGGAGGAAGAGCATGACCTGCCTCGACGCTGTCATAGCCCATAGCGCAGGAGCAGCAACTATGACGCTCGTAGCCAGCTCACACAGCGCAAGATCGACAAATCACGCGCCAAGCGTGCGTGCTCAACTGAGTCCGAAGACAACGACGGGGAACTATGCGGCGCCAAGTGATTTAGCAGGGCCGTTAGGCAATCACGGATGCCAAAAAACTTCAAGATCCCTTCGGACAACCCGAAAGTTGACGGCTCACAGAAGCCAAAAACTTGGCTTGACAACCACTTATCATCGGTCAAGCTCCACGGCAGAACCAAAAGCACAGCCATGCAGTGCCTCCAGCTGCAGCTGACAGGGGCAGCCAGGGCCTGGCTCAGCAGCCACCCCTCCGGCTCCATCCGCAGCTGGGAAGAGCTGGCATATAGCTTCATCCCTAAGTTCAAGGGCACGAGCAAGAGGCCAGCCTCAATCGAAGAATTATGGGCCTACTGCCAGCGGTCCAACGAGTCCATCCGCTCGTACATAATACGCTGGTCTATCATCAAGAACTCCGTCGCAAACATCTCTAGGGAGAGGGCAATCGACGCCTTCAACGACGGCGTCAGGAGCCGTGAATTCAAGGAGGAGCTCGGGCGCGTCAAGCCCAAAACCATCGATCACCTGATGGACATCGCCAATCACTGGGCCGATGGCGAGGATGTTGTCAACCGAGCATGTTCGGATGATGAAGACGACTTTGGCCGTAGGCGCGATCGCCGCGGAAAGAGAAGATTGCGTGTCTACAACGATCGCGAAGAAGTCGATATGGTTGCGGCTGGCTACGCCGATCGCCGCGATCATGGCAACCGCAATAGCGGCTACCGCGGTGGCAACTACCACAACAGTGGAAGGACCACCCAAACATGGCAGCGCCGCAACCGTGATGATGAGTCATCTGCATTTGAAAAGTTGTC
The DNA here is from genome assembly GCA_023614405.1 of Avena insularis. Classification (NCBI taxonomy): domain Eukaryota; kingdom Viridiplantae; phylum Streptophyta; class Magnoliopsida; order Poales; family Poaceae; genus Avena; species Avena insularis. Next base: position 330,953,472 of record CM042693.1, read on the forward strand.
GGGTCCCTGCACCATCCACTTTTACATCGATAAGCAGGATGGAAAGAGGAAGGCCAGCCACATGCTCAGGGACTGCAGGGAGTTTCAAAAACTCCACGAGGGCTTCGCCCAGATGCGACGTCAAATGGTGAACCCAGGATTCACCCCTGCTCCAGGAGGAGTAGCCCACGGGGCTCGACCACCACCACGCGGAGGACCCTCGCAGCCTGCGACTGCGCCAGCGCAGAACAATGGGGCGGACGGATACCCGCCACTATTGGGGTCCATGATGATACAAAAGGGACGCCCAACCAACAGGGTGTAGAAGAAGATTACCCACCAAGTCAACTTGGTCGTGAACTCTCCACCAGCCATACCTGAGTACCTCAGCGGCTCGGAGTCGTGCATCACGTTCGACCGTTTGGATCACCCGCGCTAGATACCTCGCCCAGGTCACTCTACCCTTGTGCTCGAGGCTCAGATCATAGGGTTCGAGATGAGCCGCGTCTTCATCGATGGCGGCAGCAGCATCAACCTGATGTTCGCCAGCACACTAGCAGCTATGCGGATCCCACTATGCAGCCTAGAGGCGTCGGACACGACGTTCCACGGCATCGTCCTAGGGAAGGGCATATACCCCCTGGGCAAAATATGGCTCGACGTCATCTTCGGCAAGCCCGAAAACTTCAGGCGTGAGCGGATGGAGTTCGAAGTGGTGGACTGGCCCTCACAGTACCACGCTATCCTCGGGCGTGTCGCATTCGCAAGATTCCTGGCAGTACCGCACTACGCATACCTTCTACTGAATATGCTAGGACCTAGGGGCATCATCATCGTCCCAGGAAGCTTCACCAGGCCAGATAGCCGTGACAGGGACTTCAACAGAATCTCCCAGTCGTTCGGCATGCAGGAGGAGCTCACAAGGCTAAAAGAGGTCACAGACAATGGGGCGCCCCTAGTCACCAGGAAAAATGCACCTGATATGTTGTTCGACTCCACAGTCAACACTAAAAAGGTGCAGGTCCACCCGACGGATGCCTCCAAGACGACGCTGATCGCCAACGACCTGAGCCCCACATAGGAAGGCGCGCTCATCGAATTCCTCGTGAGCACGGGGAAATTTTCACCTGGTGTCCTACGGACATGCCAGGAGTTCCCAGGGAATTAGCCGAGCATGCACTCAATGTGTTTCGAGATACGAAGCCAGTTAAGTAGTCGATGCGTCGATTGTCTGAACCAAGAGTCAAAGCTGTTGGTATCGAAGTCAATAGACTTCTCGATGCCAACTTCATCAGGGAGATAAAGGAAAGTGAGTGGCTGGCCAACCTCGTGCTAGTCCCTAAGAAAGACACGGACATCCTGCGGATGTGTGTGGATTCACGTCGCTTAACAAGCACTATCCTAAGGACCACTTTCCTCTACCACGGATCGATCAAATCATCGACTCCACTGTAGGATGCGAGAGACTCTTGTTCCTCGATGCCTACTCAGCCTATAATCAAATTCAGCTGAAGGCTAAAGATCAGGAGAAAACAGCATTCATCACGCCATTCAGAGTGTTCTACTACAACACTATGCCCTTCGGGCTAAAGAACGCGAGCGCCACATATCAACGATGCTTGCAGGCCTGCTTGAAGAGATAGATCGGTCGCAATGTACAGGTCTATGTCGACGACATAGTCATCAGGACCAAGGAGGCTAGAATGCTCATCGACGATCTCCGCGAGACGTTCGATAACCTTGATCGCTACAAGATCAAGCTGAACCCAGACAAGTGCACCTTCGGAGTCTTGTCCGGCCAATTACTTGGGTATTTCATCTCCCGGCGTGGCATCAAGGTTAACCCAAAGAAAACTAGGGCTATACTAGCCATGGAGAAGCCCAAGAACCTCAAAGGAGTCCAACAACTAGCGGGGCGAATCTCGACGCTCAGCAGGTTCATCAGCCGCATGGGCGAGAAGGCCCTCCCTTTCTATCAGCTGCTACGCAAGGCCAACATATTCGAGTGGACGACCGAAGCAGACGAAGCATTAGAGGACCTCAAGCGCCTACTCTCCACATCTCCTGTGCTGGTCATGCCAAAGGAGAGGGAGCCACTGCTGCTATACATCGCAACCACGCATCAGGTGGTCAGCACAGCACTCGTGGTCGAACGACCCGAAGACGGCAAGACCAACGGGGTACAACACCCAGTCTACTACCTCAGCGAGGTACTGACCCTAACAAAGCAAAGGTACCCCCACTACCAGAAGCTCGCCTATAGCATATTCATGATGGTGCGCTGATTGAGCCATTACTTCCAGGAGCAATAGATCATGGTCGTCAACGACGCGCCTCTGTCGAACATCCTGAACAACCCCGAAGCCACGAGGCGAGTAGCCTTATGGGGTATTGAGTTGTCTCCTCGAGACATCATCTATGAGCGGCGTACCGCCATCAAGTCTCAGGTGCTTCCTAACTTCCTCGTCCACTGGATGGAGCTCCAGCTGCCGGACACTCCGGACATGTCCTAGTCCTGGACAATGCACTTTGATGGCTCTAAGCGTGAGGCTGGAGCAGGAACCGGCGTAATACTGACATCCCCTCAAGGGGACAATATGAAATACGTCCTTCGGATTAAGTTCTGCACATCCAACAACGAGGCCGAATACAAGGCACTCATACATGGAATGAGGATGGCCAAGGTGTGCAGCGCCATGCGCCTCGTCATCTACGGTGACTCCAACCTTGTCGTCCAACAGACGATGAACGAGTGCGACACCCATAGCGCCAACATGATCGCATACCATGCGCTCTACAACTCACTCAAAGGGTACTTCGACGGCTGTGAACTCCAACATGTTGGCAGGGAAAGCAATGAAGAGGCCGACAAGCTCGCCAACATTGGCTCCACCTGCGCCCTAGTGCCACCAGGCGTGTTCCTCGAGCAAATCTGTGTACCCTCCATCAAGCGGAGATTCCCGAAGGACACAACTAAAGCCGCGGGACACTCGAGGGTTGCGCCACCCGAGAAAGCTGAAGAGCCTGAAAAGCTCAACATGGAGGTCAAACTGGTGAGCCTCATGCAGGTCATGGTGGTCGATCAGACATGGACCCAACCATACCTTCGCTACCTGATAAGCAAGCAGCTGCATGAGGACCCGACAGACGCCTGGTGCATATCTCGCCGATCAAAGACCTTCACCATCATTAATGGTGAGTTATACAAGCGCAACATTTCAAGTGTACTCCAGCGATGCGTCACCAATAGAGACGAGAAAATCCTCCTCCTAGACATCCATGAGGGTATTTGCGGCCACCACGCAGGCATCCGCGCTCTGGTCGCCAAGGCTCTACGAGTTGGCTTCTACTGGCCAACCGCAATGAGCGACGCCAAAGAGATCGTCCAGAGGTGCGACGCCTGCCAGAGGTACGCAGACAAGCCACACACGCCCGGATCAGAGCTGCGGCCCATACCATTGGCTTGGCCTTTCGCCTAGTGGGGAATCGACATGATTGGCAAGCTGCCAAAGTCCTCACCGGGAGGGCACATCTTCCTCCTGGTAGCAGTCGGCAAATTCTCGAAGTGGATCGAGGCCATGCCTGTTACTAACCAAAGCGTCGCCACCGCCGTCAAGTTTTTCGAGTCCATTGTCTACAGGTTTGGAGTACCCCATAGCATCATAATGGACAACGACTCGAACTTCACCTCGAAGGAGTTTCAAGGCTTCTGCGAAAACCTCGAGATCAACCTCACATACGCCTCCATGGCACATCCGCGGACCAACGGGCAGGTCGAAAAGACCAACGGTCTCATCGGAGATGGCATCAAGAAGCGGCTGATGCGCCTACTCGAAAGGCTTGCGGGAGCCTGAGCAGACGAGCTACCCTTCTTCATGGTGCACGAAGCCGAAGCCATGTTGCCTGCTGAGGTACACTACAAGGCCCCACGGGTCATCGCCTACAGCAAGGACGAATCATCGGCCGCACTCGAAGATGTCGTCGACACACTGGATGAAGCTCGTGACATCGCCGCGGCTCGCTCAGCGGTGTACCAGCAGAGTCTCTGCAACTACCACAGCCGTCGGCTACGTCCAAGGTCCTTCGTCGAAGGAGACCTCGTTCTGCGACTCAAGCAGGAAGGGCACCTAAAGCTCGAGTCACCCTGGGAAGGACCCTGCATCGTCACTGAAGTAATCCCGGGTGGCGCCTACCGCCTAAAGGAAGTCGAATACTCCAACCCCTGGAACGTCGCAAAATTGCGACGCTTTTACCCTTAGTTGTCTTTTACTTTCAATAAGGCTATTCAGCCAGGCTATTCAACCGAACACTGTACCTCCTACATTACGATGAATAAAATCTAAGTTCCTTAGCCCAAAAATTTCTCCCTTACATTTTTATCGCTAAAATACACTCGGGGGTTGCGCCTCACTATACGACTTCGTCGATTGACAATAACGAATATAACCTGAGTAGCTAACCACGTCAGGCTAATGAAAAGGACATGCACAATCTATAATCAAACAATGCACTACAGCCAATACATACAATTTTACAAGGGCATTAAAAGCCCACTCGACAATATATAGACTTTACATTGTTTCGTTTTATAATCTAGAGGACTCAACCATGCTGGAGCAGAACATTCGTCCGCTCCTCAAACACATCCACAATCTCTTCAGAGTATTGCACCACCGCTGCGTAGTGTGGACGCATATCCCACGCCATACCACCCGGAGGAGGAGGTGGCCCAGCTGCTATCTCCGCAAGGTTGACATCACGATGATGCAGTCGAACAAGCGACATGGCTACCTTCACACCCGCCACTAGCTGATGGCTCACCAGCTCCTTCACGTGTCTTGTATCTCAAAATTTTCCAAGCAAGCCCAAGAAGCTGGAGGGTGCAGAGTCCAGAGGGAACATCGTGGCCCAGATCACCGCGAGTGACGACCTTGCTCGCTTTAGCACCCGAAGCACTTGATGGACGCGATCTTGCACCGTCGCAAGGATAATCGCTCGGTCGCGGTCCATCCAGAAGAAGCCGGCGGCCTCCAACTCTTGTTGCGTCAAGCAATTCATTCGAATTGCAACATGCTCTTTCTCTTCCTTCTGAAGAAGATTTACAACTGCATAACGCAGCAATAGAGGTGACATAAAAAGCCTGGCACAGTCGAAGGGGCAAAGGCTCAGGGTGACTTACACTGGAGTTGCTCGCCAACCTGGCGAAATTTTTCAAGAAGGAACTCCTCCCTCATAGCGGCTCGTTCGGCCTTGGATTTCCAAACATCCGCATGACCACAAATGCTGAGAACATCTTTCTCCAAGCTTCGAATGCGACCACGCAGAAATAGCAACTGCGACGCCTCACTCGGTGGTGGACGAGCGCCAAACACAGGAGAAGGTGTAACCACCGGATCCGCACTCGAAGGACCCTAAAGGTGCACAAGAAAATATCAAAATCACGACACTCGACAACAGTAAAAAGATGCATTCATATTTACACAAATAAAGCCACTGCGTGGTAGAGTAACACTTGTTCAGCTCAAAAGCATTACATGCGCAGAAGAGAAAAAAACTAAACTAGGCAAGCTACAAGGCAGAAAGACCTAGGCGATAGCATCTAGAGCAGCTTCGGATCTAGACTGTTTAGCCTTGGCCACTCGCTGCTGCTCTAGTGAGTAGGTGGCCAGGAGATCAATCATCTTAGGACCAAAATGGTTGCAGCGGGAGACGAAGGAAGCAAATGCTACCTTAGTGCCATCTGCCGCCGTCGGCATCCTGGATGTGACCTGTTGAAGATCCAACTGAGCGTCGGACGCCATCGCCGGTCCCATCGCAGCACCAACCCCTTTCTGTGCCCACTTATACTTTGCCGAAGCATCATCCATTAGAGCGTCTGCGAGGGAGTCGACATCTTCAAGGGCAACGCCCTTCGGGTTGATCTCCTTGTAGAAGTGGGCGAGGACCTTCTTGGCCTTGTCGAGTGATTCTATGGCAGAGGTGCAGCGATCTTTGATCGCCGCAACAGCGTTCGCCAGGGGATCCCCATGCCCCAGGGCGCTACGATCAAACGTAACACCAGAAGCACCTGCCAGAAAAGGCACAACCTTCGGATGAGACAAAAGGAATTACACCCGAAGAATATCCAACTCTAAAGAGGAACAAGGTGGCTTACTGGATATTGCTTTGGCAGCAGCCATAAGCTTTTCAGTCATGGCTTTCTCCCGCGACGTTGCAGCAGCCGCGAGCTGTTGCTCATGGTCTTCAGCCTCTTTCTGTTGGCGCTGGAGGGCCTCTACAGCATACTTTACTTTGGTCTTTGCTTGTTCGAGACTCTTCTGGAGCGCATTCAGCTTGCGGAGAGTTTCATTGTTTTCATCTAAAATATTTGTCAAAGAGAAGTCAAAACACATAGATGGAATCGAAATCAAGCAAAAGAAACTTACGAACCTTGGAGCTGCTTAAGGTCACCTTCCATAGCAAGATGTTGCTGGACCAGGCGATTGGTGTCACGAACATTGGGCTGCAAGAGAAGCAACACACCTGATGAATAAAAGGCTCGGGGGCTCGCCCATGCAAAAGAAAAAAGTACTTACGTTGTTAGCTGAGAACTCCAAAGGTTTTGCTTGTGTCTTCCAAGCAACGATCGCACGAGCCCCTTGCCCCAGGGAGCTCGAGTTATCATCGTCGAAGTTGGCCACCATCTTAGGAAACGACGAAGCAGGCTTCAACTCCCCGAACATCTCTTCGGGTTCCTCCTCGAGGGACTCTTCCAAAGGATTCCTGCTAACAGATACAAGGAACCAAATCAACAACAAGCTAATACTTAGAATATCAACAACACAACAAGATATGATCAGAATAACTTACGACAGAATGTCTGATAAGTTGAAGACAGGAGCCTCCTCCTTCTTCTTCTTATTGTCCGGCGGCTAAGGAGCCATTGCCCGAACAGGCACGGCCGCAATGGGGGAGGTCGCACCCTCATACCTGTCATGATGCTCGAGGAAGGAGGGACCCTTCGGTGTTGGTGGCGTCGCCACATCCGAACTCTGCTTGGGGGCTTCGGTGGTTGGCGATTGAGCAGGGGGGACCTTGGATTCAGACTCCGCCTCCCCACCATCTGGTGTAGCCTCGAACTTTTTAGGCAGAGGTGGCATCATTCCCGCTACCTTATAGCCCTGCAAGTTGAAGTCAAAAGATGAAACGAGTTAAGTAATAATAACAAACAACAAGCAGTCGACAAAGCATTACATGCAATTACAGTTTTCACCTGAGGAACTGCTTTCTTGGCATTAAAGGGGGGAGTCAGAGACTTCCCCGAAAGATCCTCTTCGACCTTGTGCTTCAGTAGAGGCCGAAGCACCCTGTCGAGGTCAGCGAAGACATCTCCTCCGACAAAACCCTTGTCGGGTCGCTGGCGCCAGCATACAAAAACATCAGATGCACCCTCACTTGGAGCGGCTGCACCCGACGCTTGAGGAAGGTGCGAATTATATCAACACCATTGACCTCTTTGCTTGGAGTCAACTGAAGGGCCTCCACCCGCTTATAGAGCTTCTCCACCTCATCGGATTCACCCTCCATGATGGTGTTTGACCATGAGCGCTTTCGAATGATCTTCTGAGTGGAGTTGAAAGGAGCAAGCCCGTAAAGCTGGTCGTCCAGCTTAACGTCGCGGATGTAGAACCACTTCTTCCGCCACTGCTGGACGGACTCGCAAAGATGGAAGGAGAAAAATTGGACAGCGGGGTGGATGGAAATCCCGCACCCACCCAGTGGATAGACACCACCGGTGCCAGATTGCCTCTTCACAGATTAATGTCTCCGGAAGAGTCGGAAGAGGCCAAAGTGAGGCTCGATAACGAGCCAGCACTCGCAAAGAGTGATAAAGCAGGCGATGTGGAGAATAGAATTGGGAGAAAGACAATGAAGCTGAAGCCCACGAAGAAATTCGTGGGCAGGCAACAAGAGACCACGAACAACGAAAGCAAAGAACATAACCCGAAACCCTTCGGGTGGGCGCGGAATTACCTCCTGATCAGGAAGGATGGCATCGCCCTTGTTCTTGGAGATCAGGCCGGACTCGTGAAGCTTGCGCAAATCCGCCTCCCTCATCTCGGTGTGCCTACATCCACCATCGGTGGTGCGGCTTGGAGCGGCGACCTTCTTGGTGGCGCCGGCGGCGCTCGATGAAGCGAGCTCTTCTTTGACTTGCCCATCATGAAGCGACGAGCGCGGCGATGTGAGTAGAGAAAGGATGAAGGGAACACATGGAGGATGTCCATTGTGCAGCGCAAACACGAGCTTTGGAAATGGAAGCAATGGTGAAAGGTGAACGCAAATAGCGAAGGGGTAAAACCGCTCTGCTTTTCCCACAGTATAAAAGGACGAGGACGACGAAGCGGAGTAGTTGATATAGAATCCCTAACGCGTTCCCTCGATCTCACCGTACACGTGTCAACACCCACCTAAATCGTTGCGAACACGCCGCCCACTATGCACGGAAATCGAGGAGACACCGTAATTTTTGCCACGATTACGCGTGACTAGTCAAATTCAAGTCAGGCGGTGGGACTCACGGTCGTCCCGTTGCATCGTATCTGCTGCCACAGACGATTGAGCTCACCAAGTGTCATCAATGACATCATCAAGCCAGCAACGATTCGAAATCTTCGACTGAACAAAAAGTACTTACTCGAGTCTGCGACTCAACCAATTACTCGGGGGCTACTCCTATCAGGAGCGCTGGTCGCTCACCTGAGAAACTACAATGGTAACAATGCCTCGAAGAAATCTTCGAGTCCTACGTCGAGTCTGCGACTCCACTACGGACTCGGGGGCTACTCCCATAGGAAGCTCCGGTCGCGCATTCGAACAAATACGTCCTACGGACAGGCAATCGAACGTCCATAAACGCATGAATTAAAGTCTCCACTCGAGTCTACGACTCGAACAGATACTCGGGGGCTACTCCCATAGGGAGCGTTGGTTGCGCACCCTATGAACTATTCGAATGAGATCCTTCGGATTAAATATGATAAAAAAAATTGACAACTTTGTCTGAATTACCGCTAAGTGAGAAGCCGTCTCCTTGGTCACCCGAAACACCTCTGTGGTGATAAATCTTCGGATGTTATGTCTACGACGCAAAGATAAGTCCTATAGATATCATATGATGGCCTGGTAACGCACCAGACTATGCTCTGCCAGTAACATACCGTGACAATAGGCACGATGAAAAATCCTGACGGACGCATTGGGTATCTAACTCAAAACACTGGAATTCGACTCTTGTAAGACCTCAACGGCCTAAGTCGAATTACACCAACATCGTTCCGGATTCGAGTCCGGGGACTCGAGTCTAAAGAAGATCATGTTGTTTTGTCCAATAACAGTTAACTGACCCTGATCCGTCGGATGAGTCAGTCACACGTATCAACAATTCCTATGAACTGATATGTTTATTTAAAAGACAGGTTTGAATGAGAAGCACCCGAAAGATTATAGAGTCTCCAGTCGAATCTACGATTCGACTGAACACTCGGGGGCTACTGACATGGATATACCCTACGGGTGCCTCATATTAGTATACCCGGTCTAGCCCAATGAAGGCCCACGTGAAGACTTGCTGCCCAAGGAGACTCCGGGTAGCCCAAGCCCAATAGAAGTTCGACTCCTTGGAGGACACGACCAGCAGTAGATAGAATATTCAAGGGTGAAACTCTAACTTGTAACCGACTCGACCTACCCCCGGGACCTGGCCTATCTATATAAAGGCCAGGAGGGCACGGCGAGGAGGATCTCTTCCAACTCATACACACACCTCACGCCAGATCGCATCTGCACATCCCTGTAACCTTGGGTTCCGCCATAATCAAGAACAGACAAGCAGGAGTAGGGTTTTCCCTTCGGGGGTCTGCACCTGGGTAAACCTCGTGTCCCCTTGCTATGTGTCTGTTAACCGTCTCGCGATCTCCAGCATCCCATATTCTCCAAAACCCAAGTCCATAACAATGGGCATTGACGAGTCGAACCCTCGTCACTATGCACTTGTCTGTTGATTGTGTATGAATCGTGCCCTAAAGGCTCCCATAGGTCTGGCTTATAAAGATGCCAGGTCCTAAGGTTACAGGAAAGAGTCCTAGCCGGATACGGTTATAGAGTCCTAGACTAACACTAACTAGTCTTCATGTCCTCCATGGCACCGGCTCCCATCTAAGGCGGTGGCACGTCGTCTTCCTGCATCCCTGCTAGACCTCCTTCTTGTCTATCAGTAACTGGGCCGTCTGGTTAGGCCTGCCTAACCACCATACATGGGTCACCCGGGCTTGCCGGTATGAGACTATGCCATAGGTATACCTATTGGTGCTTTGCAGGGGCAAAAGCACTTAGTAGTTTAATCTCTCGTGAGTAATTGTTTTGTTTTTGGTCTTGGCTTTTGCCAAGACGTGGTTTGTAAGCACTATCTAAAAATCCTCTCCTTAATCAATGAAAATGGCAAGTCTTTTGTCTTGTTTAAAAAAAATCGCAATCTAAGTACAAATGTTTTTATTTCCCATATGACAAATATCAGTCCAATATTTATTATTTAACACTAAGGACAGAATTTAGTAGAGTCGTCCAGCATCATACAGTCATTATAATCATAATGTATGAACATCAGATGAAACAGCTTCGAGATGAATCTCTTGCTAAACTGAAACGCAGGAATTTGGTTTATTCAGCTTCATTTAAAAAAGTCCGTATAAGAGCATCTATAACCCAGTGAATTTCTATTGTGATACCATTTTAGCCTCTCCTAATTATGATTTGAGGGGTTTGAACTCGGTGGCAGGAATAGACCTGGGGCAGCTAGGGCTTCTCCCCATGGCTCAGGATTAGAGCCATGGCTGGGCCAAGCTTGTGACTTGTTTTGGCCAAGCCAAGGCCCAGTGCAAACAGAGTATGATCAGGCTGGACTAGCCACGAGCTTGTTTGTACTGCCAGGCTACCAGATGATAGAACTTGTCTTTAGCGTATCATGGACCAGGTCAAAATCTAGAATTAGTATAGTGCCACTAGGGATTATGCAACCAACAATTTCCAAAGCAAAGAAAATTGATAAATCAAGTTGCGCTAGCAAATGTTCATGAATGACACCAACCTGGCTTGCTTTACGGCCTAAACCCATAAGGAAGTTATCTGGCTTTATATCACGATGAAGAAAGCCCCTCAAGTGCATGCAATCTACCCTTGCAATCTGTATAAAAATATTGGAACGCATTAATTTGGGAGTAAAAATGAACAAAAGAAATTACTCATAAGATTTGAATTTTGCAGATAAATACTTCTGTTGGTACTATGTCAAATAGGTGAGCCAACGGCCAAGATGCTATGATACAGTAAGAAAAAACTTACCATCTGATCAGCAAGCAAAAGTACTGTTTTAAGAGTGAATTTTCTGTTGCAATAGTTGAATAAATCCTCCAGACTTGGACCAAGAAGATCAATGTCCATGACATTGTACTCCCCGTCCAGTCCAAACCACTTCAGATGAGGAATCCCAGCTAGAGTTTGGAATCAAGCATTAAATCAAAAACAGAATAAAAAGCAAGTTCTTGTATCTAATTATCTATGCTTACTTCCCCCTTGCAGAAGCATGCATAGTTTTGACTCATAATGAAGCTGAGGATGGCTTGATTTAACAGATTCCAAACAAATTGTGAGATGACAGAAACATTCAGGAAGCCATGTCTAGATGCTAGCAGTTGCAGGGGCAGTTAACCTGCCCTAACACCCAGAGTTCATGTTGAATTTGTATGCTCAAGTTCTGAAAAGGTTGCTGGTAATTGCATTATTACCTGTACTTTCTATGAGCATAGGTCTTGCCTCATCTATGCCTACAATCCAACACATTTAGGAGGTAAAGATTATGAAATTAAGACACCAGAGTTTATCAGGTTATACAAACCAGAATTTAATTCTAACGGGCTTGCAGGGCAAAGTGCCGGGGGCAGTTCTCTCATTTGATAAGAAAATAACTACCAAGTTTTGTGAGGAATGTTACTTCCACGGAAGATTGTACCAAACAACTGCACATTGTACTGAAATAATGGAAACAAATAGAAAGTAAAGAATCTCATGAGTTTCATTGGATGGTTATTTGAAAGATTGGATTAGGCAGAGTTAGATGCATTTTAACTAGCAACGATAGCCGTAAACAGGGATGGGGTATTAATCAAAACTTTTACTTGAAAAGAAAATCATTCCTTTGTTAAGTATCATTCTATCATCATGTGTATAATATCAAGTTGAAGCACAGTTAAGAAATCATCTTTCTCCAGTCTTATAAGAGGGTGACAATCTCGGACTACAGAGTTGGATCTCTCACTGTTGCTTGCAACAGCAGGCAAGTATTGGGAGAAAAAATGACCCCTCAAAAATGAAAACTAGTAGTACATGGCCAGCCTATACAAAGCAACTACACACCTAAACTCTAACCCTGCAAGAATGACAGTACAAAAAGAAAGTTCCAGAACAGAAGGAAAAATAAGATCCTCCGTCATGGAGACCGATTAGTCGCTCCATCGGAGCAACATGACGACGCAGCGGCGGAAGATGTAGAACCTTGCTCTCTTCTCCCTGAAAGCTCTGTTCAGCCTCCCTTGGCCTCCAATCTTCATGGTCTGGTCAGAAAGCTTGGTGCAAGGGGAAGGAGAGAAAGAATTGCTGCCAGACTAGACAGCTTGTAGACTGATGGCTACCGTGGTACTGAGAGGGGTGTTAAGTGGGGGCCTTTATATAGAGGCACACAAGGGATGATATGCCCTATCAAAAGAACATCATACCCCCCACATGCAGGCAGTTTGTTTATGCACTGGGAGGCACACTTCTGACCCTAAACTTATCCTACTCATTATTCTATTTGCTTGGAACTTAGGAGCTAGCAAAAGACTTACACTATCCATGACCATGACTATCTCAGAGAATTACAGTGGTAAAACCAGACAAGATCCAGTGGCCATCCACCCATCCATGTAACAAAGGCAGATAAAGGTTGTTTAGTGACTCCAAGAAAGGGACTCCAAAAGATATCCTAGCACCGCTTACTAGGAAACTTCCAGGAAGGTCACCTTGATGCATAGGATATAACTGATTAAGCTTTACCGCTAACAGGTATTAAGACCTGGTAATTCTGCAATTATGAAATGATGTACACAGGCTTAACCTTGGGATAAAGCTTGGACTCCTAGTAGACTTGTCTAATTTCACCTTCCATGTAGTGGGAAGGAGTTATCTCCAATGTGAACCTTTCACTACAGCGATGTGGACTCCTAGTAGAACTCATTACAGTGATGTTTGACACTTACCTTGGTGACAGTGATTAAGTCTCAGCAGCTTACAACAGTAGCATACAGAAATCTCTCCAGGTACAGAAAGGAATACACCATAATCCTTGTATTCAGAAAAATGCTTGATTGGAGAGTCAGGCAAATGAGTTCTCCATGTACTTCAGGTCATTTTTACTCAAACGACAGGAGTTCTGTTGAGGCAACTTGAGGGCTGAATAAATTCGAATTAACATATTAGCATATTTCTTTTGTAGCATGGAAGCTAGAAACTATCTTTTGTTATCATTATTCAGTTTCCCATCAACACAATTCGCATAACGATTTGAACTAACCAAGTTCCTGTATTGCCTTCTACTCAGATGACAGAGGTCCCCTATGCAAGCAAGACCATTAATTGTCATTGTTTCTTGTTTTCCAGACAGAACCTAAGAGGAACTCCAGATTCTACTGCCTACAGTTTCAGTTCATAAAAAGAAATCCAAGCTACGAATTTATAGTGATGTTAAATTGAAAGTGGGTTACATAGACCAAGGTAACTCTCTTCTTAATCTATACCAGATATCATTTACATGTCCCCAATGTTTAAGAGAGAGAAACATGATAACGCTAGTGTGCATCTTATTCGTTTAGCAAGAAAATTATATATGCAAAGAGAGCTATAGGCTTCATGGACAAACCTAGACTACACACCTATCCCACATACATCTAGCATTAACACCCATAGCTAGGCAAGAATCATCAGTGAAATCACTACAAGACATCATTAAGTACAAAAATATTGCAAGAGGAAACAATAGTTATTAAGAACTGTACATTAATCATGTACGAGGGAATCAAATCAGAAGAAAATCTCCATATGCATTGAACCTGTTGTGTTACCGAGGCCGTGACATTATATCAAAACAGAGGATTGAAAATGAGGGTCCCACGAAGAAACTTCCTACCTGATAATCTCATTATTAACTCAGCCTCCCTTTTAATCGATGAAAAGGGGCACTTTTTGCTGTCTGCAATTTTCTCAATGTAAAAAATGATTTAAAGTCCTTAAGGAGAATTAACAGATTAGGTGCCTCCATTATTTGCTGCATATCTTTTATACAATCTGCAGAATAATATTAAATTGAGTGAACTGGAACTAGTGATTCTTTTAGGGAGAAGTGACCTACAAGTTGCCTTTATTTAATGCTTCAAACACTTCAAAAATCCCACAAAGAAATCCCAGCATAACATCAGCATTCATGGACTCAACAAAAACATAACAATGCTTATGTTTTGAACCATGAGTATATATCAGAACAAAACCTGCAAATACAAGTATACAACATGAACACAGGCCACCTTAGGCGACAATGACTTAGATAATGACAATATTAGCACTAATAAATAATGCATCAAGCTGGCACCTGAAGGAGTGACTATTTTATCAGTTTGTCACTAAGGATTAACTTACAGACTTACAGTCCTAAAAATCATATTGGAATTGTGGATAGCAAACAACATGAACATGAACATGTGAGCAACAAGAAACATTATTTAAAGATGTGAACCATGTTGAAGAAGAAAATAAACAGAGAATTCTGAGCAAAAATGTGGAGCAAACATTACTGTCTTGTTTGTAATAATGCTGCTCACCCTACTATCAGATGTCCTACTCTGAGATTGCCTAGACCTTCAGCTTTTGTGGTAATGGGACAGAGGATACTATTTTCATTCAGTTGCCGGACAGTGTTTTCAAGGGGCACCTAGCTCCTAAGTGTGATCCAATTGCTAAAGTTACTATTTCTGGAGCTGTTGTTCCTTCTACTGCGATTGAGGCAGAGATGGCAAGAATTTGCCCTCTTAATTCTCGGTGGAAGTGGGAGGCTATTTCTCACGATGCTAATTCATTCTTGGTTAATTTTCCTTCATTTCAAGACCTGGAGAGAGTGAATGGTATCCATATGGGTGTGCCAAACTTTGATGCCCAGTTCAAGCTTAGTAAGTGGGAGGTCAAAGATATTCAGCCCAAGTTTGATCTACCTCAGTTATGGGTGCATGTGGAGGGTGTGCCGTATACTCTTAGACATTTTCATGGTCTCTGGGCTATTGGTTCACTTATGGGTACTACCATTGATGCTGATCTACCCACTCTATACAGTCAGAACGTGGTTCGGATTTTAGTGGATATGATGAATCCGGATACACTGAATAAGCATCGAGATGACAAAGGTTATTATGTTGATGTCACTGCTACTATCAAGTTGAAGGGGTAGGATTTTAGGTTCCACAATCAGAAAAATGACTTCAAGCCGGATACCATGTATACTCCTTTTTTCTGGAAGTGTAAAGAGGACGACCTTGATGACCATGATATGACTAAATCTAAAGGAAAGGGTCCTCAAGGTATGCCGCAAGGTGCCTCTGGTTCTCAGGTTACTAGTATGGAGGTCGATGGCTCTATGTCTGTGCCGGCAAGTGGTGGTTCTGGCTCTGGCGTTCAGCAGCAGACGCTGCCTGTTGCGGCGGCACCGGTGCTCAGCAGGCCGGAAGCTGTCCCTGCAAGAGGACGGCCCAACATGATGGGGTGAACTCGCCCAGGCGCTGTCCTAGCGAGGCCAGGCAACGTCTCCGACCTGCGCCCAGGTGAGCCGCTTGCTGTGCCTCCGGTTGGGGACCGGCCGCGCATGGTGGCCAAGATGCAGCCAGGCAGGCTGGACATGGTCACCGGACCAGTTCTACTCGAGGCCGACCAGCCAGGCTCCCTGCAAGTGGCTGAGGTGCCTCTGTTAGCTGGGGTTGGCAGACTGGACAACCACCCTGCTACTGCTTTGCCGAAGACCGGGGACGAAGGGGTTTCTTCATCACCATCAACCCCTCTGTTTCCGGTGTCTACGGAGGCATCACCGCTGGTTTCTACACCGGACGCCCACGAGTCTACACCGCCATCTTCTCCGACTGCCTCCGTTTTGAAAGCGGACTTTGTCGCGCCAACTAGGCGAAGTGGGAGATATGGGGCTGACGTGGATGGTGCATCCGCGACCGATGAGGATTCCATGCAACGAGCCATGCGTAGGAAAGCGGAGCTCAACCTCGACTACTCAGGTCGTCCTCCAAATCTAAATCATTTCTATCTTTTTCAACACCAGTGATTTCCTCTAAGCTTGCTAGTGTTGGAGTCAATATTGGTAGTAATGATAGGAAAATTTCGTTTTCTTCAAATGCCTTGAGACGGATGGAAGTTGACCGTCTAACGGTTATTCCAAAAGAATCGGTAGTTTCTGGCACCACCTATGATGACAACGAGGAAGCGATTGCCACATCAGATGATCAGCTTCTCTCGCAGTTAATTGGGGAGGTGTCAGATGTGATCATGGATGAAGCTAAGCTAAGTTCATTATATGAACTAAAAGCTTCGGGCCATAAATCTAGATAATTTTATAGTAGAAAAGGTAAAAGGCCTAAGAAAACGGACAAAAGTTTCACCCGGTACCATAGTTTTCCAATGAATGACATGTTTTCAAATAGCAGAGGTCTTGGTGACTTGGCTAAACATCTGTTTTTTATTGACTGCACTTGGGATCATAATTTAGATTTTCTCGCCATTTCTGAAACGGGTAGACGAGATTTCACACAAAGTTTTCTTAACCGCCTTTCAGGTGGTGTTGACTTTGTGTGGCACTCTCGTCCACTTCTAGTGGCATCTTGATTGGCATCAAGACTTGTACTATGGATGCGTTGGCTTGCTCGGATGGAGATTTTCATGTGAAACTCCATATCCGTAACAATCTGACAATTTCATATGGAGTCTTGTGGATGTCTATGGTGCGGCACAGGATGAGTTTAAGGTTGATTTTCTTCACGAGATGGTTAACTTAGCAAAAGATAACCCTTATCCAATTATCATTGGTGGGGATTTCAATTTGCGTAGATTTCCTTTTGAGAAGAAGCCGGTTTGATGATCATTGGCCCTTCTTATTCAATGTTGTCATTGACAGTTTGGATTTAAGAGAGGTCTCAATGATTGGCAGACAATTCACCTGGGCAAATAATCTTTCAGAGCCTACATATAAAAAATTAGATCAAGTACTCATGGACTCAAATTGCAAAGATAAATACCCAATGGTCTCGGTACGAGATCTTGAACGTATTGAAGCTCTATCGGATCATGCTCCAATTCTTTTGACTACTGGGTCGTTGAGACCCCAATGTAATCGATGGTTCAAGTTTGAACTCGGATGGTTACATAGGGATGGTTTCCATGACATGGTTAAGTCGGTATAGGACCGTCCTGCCGTTGGTCGAACTCCAATCGAAAGGTGGAATAACAAAATATGATATATTCGTAAACACCTAGGCGGTTGGGCAAGGCACATAGCGGGGATTCTTAAAAAAGAAAAGTTAAGACTTTCAAGTATCATTGATAACCTCGAAGCACTAGCGGAAGTTCGTCCTCTATTACCACAGGAGATTGAGATGAAGAGCCAATCGAATGCACAAATAGATCGACTTTTGCCAGAGGAGGAAATCAAATGGTATCAAAGGTCTAAAAGTCAATTCATTCTGGAAGGTGACGCGAGTACAAGATACTTTCATAGTGTTGCCAATGGTAAACACTGGAAGAAACTAATTCACTCACTTGTCCAAGATGAAGGAACTATTGAAGGCCATGAGAATCTTAAATCTTACATTATGAATTATTATAAGGGTTTGTTCGGGTCTCTCGATGAAGAAAACTTCACTATGGATGAGACCCGCACAGACGATATTCCCTAGGTTCCCGTTGAGGAAAATGACTTACTGACTGCTCCTTATTCTGAGGATGAAGTTAAGAATGTTGTTTTTCAAATGGAACATAACAAGGCACCTGGTCCGGATGGCTTTCCTGCAGATTTTTATCAAAATTTCTGGGAAGTTATAAAAGTGGACCTTCTCAAATTGTTCAGTTCTCTGCACTCTAGACAACTTGAGTTGTTTCATATGAATTTTGGTGAGATTATTTTATTACCTAAGATTAGTGAAGCGGAGAGGATCCAGTAATACCGACCTATCTGTCTTCTTAATGTTAGTTTCAAAATATTCACTAAGGTAACCACAATCAGACTTAACATGGTGGCTGATCATGTAGTTCATCCATCTCAGACCGTTTTCATGCAAGGAAGGAATATCTCAGACGGAGTCTCCATTTTGCATGAAACAGTCCATGAGCTACACAGTAATTCTAAAAATTAATTTTGAAAATGCCATGATAAAGTTAAGTGGTCTTTCCTTCAACAAACACTCTGGATGAAAGGTTTTTCTCCTGAGTGGCGTACTCTCATCCATACTTTTGTGTCTGGAGGCAGTGTGGCAATTAAAGTCAACTAGATCATAAAAACGCGCGTTGCCGCGCCCGGCCATATTTAAAGAAATGCTAGATGTTGTAATTATTTCAGAACTTGTTGATAACCTCACACTATTGTCTAACAAGTTCAAGGATCAGGTTCAAAGGTACACTCTGGTACGTATTCATTTAAGGGCTCTCTCCGCCCCGTGATTGTTTCAGGAAAAAAAAAACATATGAACATTTTGACCTTTGTGGAAAAAAGAATTCAGACCTGTGAATGTTTTATCTACTCCATCATTTTTATTTACATTTCTTTTCCATCTCGTTAGCTAAGATATTAGCGTGTTATAATATTTGGTTACCACCGGTCCAAGATACCTAAGACTGAACTCTCTGGGATCTATATATGATGATAATTCCTATTATTTAATCTGTTTGGCTCTAGCAGTTAACTAAAATGGTAAAAACAACACTATATTCGATAATACACTGAAAATGTAGAAATAAAGATACACAATAACATCCGAGCAAGCTAGCTTGTCAAAATCAAACTATATTTCTGAAACATTGCTATCTACGGGCTTACATGGTGGTACTCTATGTGACACATGCAAAGGCTAAGTGGATATTTCTTGGGCTGACAATTTAGAGAAATTTTAGATATAATTACACCTCCAGCTCTGATTCTTTGGAGTAGGAATTACCATGATGGATGAGTACAAATCTTGGATGCACTGACCAATTCAAGAGAAAGGCATATGAATAAAACACCACGAGCAAGAACTTTCCTATAAAATGATAGATATACATAGGACTACAACAGTTGTACGTTTCTGAATTAAAGAGGACTTGATACATAGCACGTTAGTAAGAAAATTTGGAATAAGTTCACACGAAATAGGCAGTCGAGCATGAGAAACCGGCTATATCACATTCGTGGTGTGTAAAGCCTGCATTTGGTCTCAAATTGGGGAGACCTGACAACGGTTAACTACATAAGAATGATACTCCCATGTAATAAAAAATCTAACAAATCTCATAGAGACGTATGGCCACGACGCCAGAATGGAACGCACCTGCCATCCGCATGCAGAAGCCGACCCAATAGTTGCTTCCCGGGGCGCCCTGCCCCGCCGCTGTTGCTACACTGCGGCCTTCTTCTACGCCACCGTGAATGTGAACAGATCGCTGCAGTAACATGAAGAGGCATCCGAGCACAAGAAGTATAGGTACATAGGGGAGTGGATGCACATGCATTTTCACACTTCTTTTTCAGGGGTGTTGCTGGAGCATCATGGCGGCCAATGAAAAAGGCCGTATGGACTAACCGCTCGTCGTCACCATCTCAAGAAGCTGGAAGTTGGGCGTCGCCGCCGCCGGACGGGTCGGTAACTCGGTGTCGAGTGGAATTCGCCATATGTGTTTCCTAAAACAAACAACGGCAAGTCAGCTGGCTAGACAAAAGGGGCATCGACGATACTACACATGGAGGAAGAAGGGCAGCTGGACAATGGAGGTCGACTTCCCAGCTTATATTAGGAACCGAGAGAGGAGGTGGGCAGACATGAAACGATTGTAGGGTTTCGTAGCATGGAAAACAAAAAATTTCTATCGCATACAAACAAACAAACCAAGATCTATCTACTAGATTGTAGCAACGAGTCAATGGAATAACTCACCCTCGAAGATTCCAAAGTGTTTAACGAGAGCAGATTCTCGTGAGTGATGTAGTCGTACTCTTCCCGATCTCAAGATCGCGTAGACGATCCTTCCGGCGCTGCGTTCCGGCAGCGCTCCCGCAGTCGGTCACACGTTTGGTACTCGACGAAGACCTTCTTCTCCCTTGTTCCAGCAGGCAGTGGAGGTTGTAGCACTCTCCTCGCGATTCCAGCAGCACAACGGCGTGGTACCGGAAGTAGAGGGGAGATCTCGCAGGGCTTCGCCTTAAGCCGGAGCGAGTATGGTGGACTATGAGAGATCTCCTCGGCGATCTAGGGTTTAGACACACCAAGGAGGAGGTGCTAGGGCCGGCGGCTAGGGCTTGGGGCTTGCCCAAGTCGGCGGCTAGGGGAGCCCTAGGCGGCTGCGGCAACAGGAGGTGGCGGCGCCGGGCTAGGGTTTTGGGGTGGAGAACTTGTGTGCTAGGAGGGGCAGCCCTGCCCCTCCTTATATAGGTGGAGGGGCCGCGCCAGGGGAGGGGAGTCCCTCCCCAAATCGGTTTCCCAAGGGGCCGGCGGTGGAGGGGAGGAACTCCTCCCCAACTCGGTTTCCACCTTCCCCTCCACTTCCCAAAATAGCTGTTTGACTTTTCAAATTGGCGTTTGACTTTTCAAACTAGGATTTGATTAAACCCTTTATTTTGTTCAGCGATGACACCTAGTACATGATGCAATCATTCCAACTTGGTATGACACATTCTTGTACCCTTCCCCTTCGGAGTGCCGGACCTTCCGGAACCTTCTAGAACATTCCCGATGAAAACACCGGAACCATTCTCCAACTCCGAAACAGGACTTTCCTTATATGAATCTTATTCTCCGGACCATTCCGGATCTCCTCGTGATATCCCGGATCCCATCCGAGACTCCGAACAACATTCGGTCTCTTTCTCATCATTCCATAACTACTCAAACAACGTCGAATCCTTAAGTGTGTCTCCCTACGGTTCGTGAATTATGCGGACATGATCGAGACACTTCTTCGAACAATAACCAATAGAGGAATCTGGAAATTCATATGGCTCCCACATATTTATACGATTACTTTGCGATCGAATGAACCACTTACATACGATACCAATTTCCCTTTGTCTCACGATAGTTTACTTATCCGAGGTTATGATCGTCGGTATCTCTGCATACCTAGTTCAACCTCGTTACTGATATGTACTCTTTTATCGTTCCCGTGATATGTGATCCCTTGTGATCCAGTCACATGCTTGCAAGCTAATTGGATGACATTTCACCGAGAGGGCCCAGAGTATATCTATCCGTCATATGGATGGACAAATCCCACTCTTGATCCATGTGTCTCAACCAATACTTTCCGAACACTCAATGCCACCTTTATAGCCACCCGATTCACGGTGTGGTGTTTGATGTCATCAAAGCATCCTTCCGGTGAAGGTGATATGCATGATCTCATGGTCGAAGGAATTAGGTTACTATGTATCAGAAAGCATATAGCAATTGAACTATTAAAATGACTTGACTTTATGCTATGCTTATCTATAGGAGTATGTCCACCATATCATTCTCCTAATGATATGATCTTGTTGTTAATAACATCTCAATGTTCATGATAGGGAAACCACATTCATTTATTAACCAACAAGCTAGTATTATGAAGAGGCTTTACTAGGGACTTCAATTTAAGTTTACAAATCACACAAGTATTAATGTTTCCTTGTTAATACTATTATAGCATGAATGTAAACATTTATCATAAACACAAAGATATAATAATAACTACATTTATTATTGCCTCTAGGGCATGTCTCCAACAGTCTCCCACTTGCACTAGAGTCATCTAATCTAGATTATATGGTAATATACCGAACACCCATGGCAGTTTGGTGCTGGTCATGTTTTGCCCTCGGGAGAGGTTTAGTCAACGGATCCGCCTCATTCAGATCTGTGTGTACTTTGCAAATCTTTATGTCCCCATCTTGGACATGTTATCGAATAGCGTGAAAACGTAGCTTGATGTGCTTCAGCTTCTTGTGTGACCTTGGTTCTTGCGTATTGGCTATGGCGCCCATGTTATCACAGTAGATAGACATTGGGTCCAACGCACTAGGAACCACACCCAGCTCTGTAATGAACTCTTTCATCCATATCGCTTCTTGTGAAGCCTCCAAAGCAGCCATGTATTCCGATTCAGTTGAAGATCTCGCCACAACGATTTGCTTTGCACTCCTCCAGCTAACTGCTGCAACATTCAAAGTAAATACGTATCCAGATTGTGATTTAGAATCATCTGGATCGGTGTTCCATCTAGCATCAGTGTAACCATTAACAACGAGTTGTTCATCACCTCCATAAGAAAGAACCATATCCTTAGTTCTTCTCAAGTACTTAAGGATGTTTTTGATCATTGTCAATGATCCACTCTCGATCACTTTGATATCTGCTAGTTAAACTAACAGCATATGCAATGTCGGGTCTAGTACATCGCATGGCATACATTAGAGATCCTATGGCTGAGGCATAGGGAGTCTTACTCATCCTTTCTCTATCTTCTGCCGTTGTCGGACTTTGAGTTTTACTCAACGTTGTATTGGGCAACATGGGCAAGAACCCTTTCTTGCTATCTTCCATTCCAAACCTCTTTAGAACTTTGTACAAATATGTACTTTGTGACAATGATATTAGGCATCTCGATCTATCTCTATAAATCTTTATGCCTAATATGTAAGCTGCTTCGCAGAGATCCTTCATTGAAAAACTATTATTCAAATATTCCTTGACACTATTAAGAAGGTCTACATCATTCCCAATCAACAATATGTCATCTACATATAGTATTAAGAATGCTACAGAGCTCCCACTCACTTTCTTGTAAATACAAGCTTCTCCATAAGTTTGTATAAAACCAAAACTTTTGATCACCTTATCAAAACGTTGATTCCAACTTCGGGATGCTTGCTTCAATCCATAGATGGACCGTTGAAGTTTGCATACCTTGTTAGCATCTTTAGGATCGACAAAACCTTTGGGTTGCATCATATACAACTCTTCATCAATGTCTCCATTGAGGAATGCTGTTTTGACATCCATCTGCCATATCTCATAATCATAATATGCAGCGATTGCTAACATAATCCTCACAGACTTTAGCTTCACTACAGGTGAGAAAGTCTCATCGTAGTCAACTCCTTGAATTTGTCGAAACCCTTTTGCGACAAGTCGAGCTTTATAGACAGTAACATTACCATCAGCATCTGTTTTCTTCTTGAAAATCCATTTGTTCTCGACAGCCTTCCGGCCATCCGGTAAGTCCACCAAAGTCCATACTTGGTTTTCGTACATGGATACAATCTCGGATTTCATGGCTTCTTGCCATTTGTTGGAATCTGGGCTCATCATCGCTTCGTCATATGTCGTAGGGTCATCGGTATTGTCCACCAACATGACACTCATAACGGGATCATACCAATCTGGAGCGGTACGAGTTCTCGTTGACGTGCGAGGCTCTGTAGCAACTACAACCGAAGTTTTATGATCATCATCATTAGCTTCCTCTCTTATTGGTGCAGGCACCACAGGAACTTCTTCCGGTGTTACGCTACTCGCAATTTTGAGAGAAGGTTCGACAACCTCGTCGAGTTCTACTTTCCTTCCAGTCACTTCTTTCGAGAGAAATTCTTTCTCTAGAAAGGATCCATTCTTGGCAACGAAGATTTTGCCTTCGGATATATGATAGAAGGTATACCCAATAGTTTCCTTCGGGTATCCTATGAAGACACATTTTTCTGCTTTGGGTTCAAGCTTGTCCGGTTGTAACTTCTTTACATAGGCTTCGCAACCCCAAACTTTAAGGAACGACAATTTAGGTTTCTTCCCAAACCATAATTCATACGGTGTCGTTTCAACGAATTTAGATGGTGCCCTATTTAAAGTGAATGCGGTTGTTTCTAATGCATAACCCCAAAATGATAGCGGTAAATCTGTAAGTGACATCATAGAACGAACCATATCTAAGAGAGTTCGATTACGACGTTCGGACACACCATTACGCTGTGGTGTTCCTGGCGGTGTCAATTGTGAAAGTATTCCGCATTTCTTCAAATGCTCGCCAAACTCGTAACTTAGATATTCACCTCCACGATCAGAACGTAGAAATTTAATCTTCTTATGTTGATTCTCTACCTCACTTTGAAATTCCTTAAACTTCTCGAAAGTTTCGGACTTATGTTTCATGAAATAGATATACCCATATCTACTCAAGTCATCCGTGAAGGTAAGAACATAACGATAACCACCGCGCGATGCTACACTCATTGGACCACACACATCGGTATGTATGATTTCTAATAAGTCCGTAGCTCGCTCCATCATACCAGAAAATGGAGTCTTAGTCATTTTACCCATCAGACATGCTTCGCATCTTTCAAGTGATTCGAAATCAAGTGATTCAAGAAGTCCATCGGAATGGAGTTTCTTCATACGCTTCATTCCAATGTGACCAAGACGACAGTGCCACATATAGGTCGAGTTATCGCTCGATTTCAAACGTTTAGCCTCAATGTTATTAATATGTGTATTTCCACTATCGAGATTCAATAAGAATAGACCATCTATAAAAGGTGCATGTGCATAAAACATATTACTCGTATAAATCGAACAACCATTATTCTCGGACTTAAACAAGTAACCGTCTCGCAATAAACAAGATCCCGATATAATGTTTATGCTTAACGCAGGCACCAAATAACAATTATTTAAGTATAAAACTAATCCCGATGGTAGATGAAGGGGTAGCGTTCCGACCGCGATCACATCAACATTTGATCCGTTTACCACGCGCATCGTCACCTTGTTCTTCGCTAGCTTCCGTTTATTCTGCAGCACCTGTTTCGAGTTACAAATATGAGCAACCGAACCAGTATCAAATACCCATGCACTACTACGAGTACTAGTGAGATACACATCAATAACATGTATATCGGATATACCTTTCTTCTTGATGTTGCCGTTATTCAAATCCGCCAAGTACTTTGGGCAATTCCGCTTCCAGTGACCTTCTCCCTTGCAGTAAAAGCACTCAGTATCAGGCTTAGGTCCAGCCTTGGTCTTCTTCGTCGGCGCGGTAACTTTCTTACCACCCTTCTTGAAGTGTCCCTTTTGCTTAGACTTGCCTTTCTTGAATTTGGTGGTCTTATTGACCATCAACACTTGGTGCTCTTTCTTGATCTCCACTTCTGCAGATTTCAACATGGCAAAGAGTTCTGGCAACTGCTTGTTCATGTTTTGCATATTGTAGTTCATCACAAAGTTCTTGTAACTTGGTGGTAGTGATTGGAGGACACGGTAAATCCCCAAAGAATTAGGAATCACTATACCCAGGCTTTGAAGTTTGTTTGCGTGCCCAGACATCTTAAGCACATGCTCACTGACGGAGCTGCCCTCTTCCATCTTGCAGTTAAAGAACTTTTCAGAAGCCTCATAGCTCTCAATTGCCGCGTGAGTCTCAAAGATCAATTTGAGATCACGGACAATATCATGTGGGTCTGAATTCTCAAACCTTTTCTGAAGCTCCGATTCTAAACCATACAAGATAGCACACTGAACTATGGAGTACTGAGTCTTCCGAGCGAGGTAAACATTATTTACTTCATCGGTAGCAGTAGCTGCAGGTGGGTCACCCAGCGGTGCATCCAGCACATAGGTCAAATTACCAACTGTGAGGACAATCCTCAAATTGCGGAACCAATCCGCGAAGTTGCTTCCATTGTTTTTCAACTTTTCTTTCTCTAGGAACGCATTAAAATTGATGGTAGGGGCCGCCATTGATCTACAACATATTTGCAATAGTTTAGACTAAGTTTATGACAAATTGAGTTCTAATTAATAGTTAAATTAATCTAGGTGAACTCCCACTCAAAACAATATCCCTCACATTGTTTTAATGATCACACGAACCAAATCCACCACATCAACACCGATCATCACGAGAGTTGATATAGTTTCAATGGCGAACAATCGACATGTTCATCGTATCTACTATATGATTCATGCTTTACCTTTCGGTGATCCGTGTTCCGAGACCATGTCTGTACATGCTAGGCTCGTCAAGATCAAACCTTAGCTTCCGCATGAGCAAATCTGGCTTGCTCACGTTGTATACACTTGCAGAATCTAACACACCCGATCATCACGTGGTGCTTCGAAACAACAAGCTTTAGCAACGGTGCTAACTAAGTGTGAACACTTTATGACTTGAAATTCATGTGCATGAGGGATCATCTTATAATGCTACCGTTGTTAACTAAGCAATACAAGATGCATAAAGGATTAACATCATATGCAATTCATAATATGTGATATGATATGGCCTTTCTTCTTTGTGCTTCCGATCTCCATCTTCAAGCACGAACATGATCTCCATCATCACCGGCATTGCATCAAGGTCAATGACGCTTCTCCATGGTTGTCGTCCACCGGCTTCAACTATTACAACTACTTTGAATAGACACGCGGGTCTTAACATAAATTAAAGACAACCATATGGCTCACGTTGCCAACTTACAATAAGGAACATTGCATACATCAAATATAATCACAATCATGGCCATATCACATCACTGCACACCCCTGCAAAACAAAGTTAGACGCCTCTACTTTTTTTGCATGTTTTACGTGGTTTGGGGCTTTCAATAAGTGTCGTTCTAACTTATGAACATGAACCACAACATTGATACTAGTATTGACAATCACCCGTTGTAAATTGAATCTTAACTATGCTGGGAGAAACAGGCACCCACAAAGCCACTTATGCAATACAAGTTGCATGTCAAGCGTGGAGCAAGTCTCATGAACGATGTCATGTAAGGTTAGCCCGGGCCGCTTCATCCCAACATCCCGCAAGATGCAAAGTACACAAGAAGCAATCAACAATAAAAGCATCAACGCCCACAATGACCATTGTGTTCTACTCGTGCAACAGATCTACATATAGACACGGCTCTGATACCACTGTAGGATTTCGTAGCATGGAAAACAAAAAAATTCTATCGCATACAAACAAACAAGCCAAGATCTATCTACTAGATTGTAGCAACGAGTCGATGGAATAACTCACCCTCGAAGATTCCAAAGTGTTTAACGAGAGCGGATTCTCGTGGGTGATGTAGTCGTACTCTTCCCGATCTCAAGATCGCGTAGACGATACTTCCCATGCGTTCCGGGCGCTCCAGCGCTCATGATTCACACGCTCGATTGACTGAAGACCTTCCTCTCCTTGTTCCAGCAGGCAGCGGAGGTTGTAGCACTCTCCTCGCGATTCCGGCAAGACAACGGCAGTACGGAAGTAGAGGGGAGATCTCGCAGGGCTTCGCCTTAAGCCGGAGCGAGTATGGTGGACTATGAGAGAGCTCCTCGGTGATCTAGGGTTTAGACACACCAAGGAGGAGGTGCTAGGGCCGGAGGCTAGGGCTTGGGGCTTGCCCAAGTCGGTGGCTAGGGGAGCCCTAGGCGGCGGCAACAAGAGGTGGCGGCGCCAGGCTAGGGTTTTGGGGTGGAGAACTTGTGTGCAAGGAGGGGCAGCCTGCCCCTCCTTATATTGGTGGAGGGGCAGCGCCAGGGGAGGGGAGTCCCTCCCTAACTCGGTTTCCCAAGGGACCGGCGGTGGAGGGGAGGAACTCCTCCCCAACTCGGTTTCCACCTTCCCCTCCACTTCCCAAAATAGCCATTTGACTTTTCAAATTGGCGTTTGACTTTTCAAACTAGGATTTGATTAAACCCTTTATTTTGTTCAGCGATGACACCTAGTACATGATGCAATCATTCCAACTTGGTATGACACATTCATGTACCCTTCCCTTCGAGTCTTGGACCTTCCGGAACCTTCTAGAACATTCCCGATGAAAACACCGGAACCATTCTCCAACTCCGAAACAGGACTTTCCTTATATGAATCTTATTCTCCGGACCATTCCGGATCTCCTCATGATATACCGGATCCCATCCGAGACTCCGAACAACATTCGGTCTCTTTCTCATCATTCCATAACTACTCAAACAATGTCGAATCCTTAAGTGTGTCTCCCTACGGTTCGTGAATTATGCGGACATGATCGATACACTTCTCCGAACAATAACCAATAGAGGAATCTGGAAATTCATATGGCTCCCACATATTTCTATGATTACTTTGCGATCGAATGAACCACTTACATACGATACCAATTTCCCTTTGTCTCACGATAGTTTACTTATCCGAGGTTATGATCGTCGATATCTCTGCATACCTAGTTCAACCTCGTTACTGATAAGTACTCTTTTCTCGTTCCCGTGATATGTGATCCCTTGTGAGCCAGTCACATGCTTGCAAGCTAATTGGATGACATTTCACCGAGAGGGCCCAGAGTATATCTATCCGTCATATGGATGGACAAATCCCACTATTGATCCATGTGTCTCAACCAATACTTTCCGAACACTCAATGCCACCTTTATAGCCACCCAGTTACGGTGTGGTGTTTGATGTCATCAAAGCATCCTTCCGGTGAAGGTGATATGCATGATCTCATGGTCGAAGGAATTAGGTTACTATGTATCAGAAAGCATATAGCAATTGAACTATTAAAATGACTTGACTTTATGCTACGCTTATCTATAGGAGTATGTCCATCATATCATTCTCCTAATGATATGATCTTGTTGTTAATAACATCTCAATGTTCATGATAGGGAAACCACAATCATTTATTAACCAATAAGCTAGTATTATGAAGAGGCTTTACTAGGGACTTCAATTTAAGTTTACAAATCACACATGTATTAATGTTCCCTTGTTAATACTATTATAGCATGGATGTAAACATTTATCATAAACACAAAGATATAATAATAACTACATTTATTATTGCCTCTAGGGCATATCTCCAACAACGATCATCCGCCAA
This sequence comes from Avena insularis, assembly GCA_023614405.1. Taxonomy (NCBI): domain Eukaryota; kingdom Viridiplantae; phylum Streptophyta; class Magnoliopsida; order Poales; family Poaceae; genus Avena; species Avena insularis. The sequence continues at coordinate 330,982,693 of CM042693.1, forward strand.
AACCATCGGAGAGAAACGGAACGGAAGGCCACGTTTCTTAATGGCATTAATCGTGCGATAATGGCGGCGGTGCCAACATGGCCTTCCCCGCGACCGTTGTGCCTTCCCGATTGGATGAGCTTGGAAAGAAATTTTAATTGGGCTGACCTGACCGCACAGCCCATCCAAAGTTTGTCGGCCGGGTTAACAACAATGCAGCCAGATCGGTTTCCAGAGTAGCGGCCAAGCTACGTTGGCAGACCGTGACTCGAGGTGGATATGCTAAAAGCAAATCAGTGTACAAGGAGCGCATGATCCATCTAGAGCATTCATTGATGATCGGATGGTTTAAAACGTGAAATATCTATGGTAAGCCATAGATGGTTCAGTTTTACTGTTTTTTAATGATGATATAGGCCACTACAAGAAAGGCATGTGGCAAGGCGACCCATTATCACCTGTTCTATTTAATATAGTGGTTGATATGATAGCTATTATGATTGAGCGTGCAAAAACTGATGACCTGTTTGAGGGAGTGATTCCGCACTTAGTTGATGGTGGGTTGTCTATTCTTCAATATGCCGACTATACAATCTTTTTTATGGAACATGACTTGGAGAGCGCAAAAAATCTAAAACTAATACTTTCAGCTTTTGAGCACCTTTCGGGTATAAAAATTAATTTCCATAAAAGTGAATTGTTCTATTTTGGTGAGGCTCAAGTGTTGGAGATATGCCCTAGAGGCAATAATAAAAGTGGTTATTATTATATCTTTGTGTTTATGATAAATGTTTACATTCATGCTATAACAATATTAAAAAGGAAATATTAATACTTGTGTGATTTGTAAACTAAATTAGAGTCCCTAGTAAAGCCTCTTTGAAATACTAGCTTGTTGTTTAATAGATGATCGTGGTTTCCCGACCATGAGCATTGAGATGTTGTTGACAACAAGATCATATCATTAGGAGAATGGTATGATGGACATACTCCTATAGATAAGCGCAACATTAAGATCAAGTCATTTCAATAGTTCGTTTGCTATAAGCTTTCTGATACATAGTAACCTAATTCCTTCGACCACAAGATCATGCTAATCACCATCATCAGAAGAATGCTTTGATGACATCAAACACCACACCATAACTGGGTGGCTATAAAGGTGGCATTGAGTGTTTGGAAAATATGGGTTGAGGCACATGGATCAAGAGTGGGATTTGTCCATCCATATGACGGATAGATATACTTTGGGCCCTCTCGGTGGAATGTCATCCAATTAGCTTGCAAGCATGTGACTGGCTCACAAGGGATCACATATCACGGGAACGAGAAAAGAGTACTTATCGGTAACGAGGTTGAACTAGGTATGCAGAGATACCGACGATCAAAACCTCGGATAAGTAAACTATCGCGAGACAAAGGGAAATTGGTATCGTATGTAAGTGGTTCATTCGATCGCAAAGTAATCGTAGAAATATGTGGGAGCCATATGAATTTCCATATTCCTCTATTGGTTATTGATCGGAGAAGTGTCTCGGTCATGTCCGCATAATTCACGAACCATAGGGAGACACACTTAAGGATTCGATGTTGTTTAGTAGATATGGAATGTTAGTAGGGATACCGAATGTTGTTCGGAGTCTCGGATGGGATCCGGTATATCACGAGGAGATCCGGAATGGTCCGGAGAATAATATTCATATAAGGAAAGTCCAATTCCGGAGTTCGGGAAAGATTCCGATGTTTTCATCGGAGAGGTTCTAGAAGGTTCTAGAAGGTTCACCGATCCGGAAGGAGAATGGTCCATGAATGTGTCATGGGTAAGTGGAATGATTGGACCATATCCTAGGTCACTTGGTGTGGGCATTTGCAAGAGAGAATTAAAGCTCTAAATTGAAAGTCAAACGGGAAGTTTGAAAAGTAAAACTGGAACAATGGTTTCCTAGTGGGACAAGAAACAAGTCCTTCTCTCAATCCAACTTGGGTTTGGGTTTGGATTCAAACCCACCCCTCCCAAGGTTGCCCCCCTCTCATAAATAGAGGGGAAGGGCTGCCCCAACACCACAAGCCCTAGCCCATCTCCACCTGAGCCGCCGCCGCCGACACCTTCTGCTCCTCCCGGTTTTTTAAACCCTAGATTTCCGAGAAACCCTAATCCACCATAACTCCCATTGTTGGAATTATGCCCTAGAGGCAATAATAAAGATGTTATTATTATAATTCTTGTTCATGATAAAGTTTATATTCCATGCTAGAATTGTATTAAGTGGAGACTTTGATACTGGTGTGGTTTATGAACAACACCGTGTCCCTAGTACGCCTCTATGGACTAGCTCATTGATTAATGATGGTTAAGGTTTCCTAACCATAGACATGAGTTGTCGATTAATAATGAGATCATATCATTGGGAGAATGATATGATGGACAGACCCAAATCAAGCAGAGCAATTAGATCGTGTCATCGTGTTCATCTTTGCGAAGCTTTTTCTTATGTCAAATATTGTATTCCTTAGACCATGACATAATGCAAATCCCTGGTATCGGAAGAAAGCTTTGAGGTCATCAAACGTCATCCTATGAGAGGGTGATCATAAAGGTGTCTCTCAGGTGATCGGAAAGTACTTGTTGGGTTGTATGTATCGAGATGGGATTTGTCCCTCCCAAGTCGAAGAGATATACTTCAGGCCCACTCGGTAATCGATATCAACACCGCTTGCAAGCACGTGGTTAAGGAGTTAATCACAAAGTGATATCAGATTACGGAACGAATAAAGTACTTGCTGTGAACGAGATTGAACTAGGTATGCCGATACCAACGATCGAATCTCGGGCAAGTAAAATATCGCGTGATGAAGGAAATATATATATGGGATTAATTGAATCCTGGCATCCTGGTTCATCTGATATGATCATTGATGAATGTGTGGGAGTCAATATGGGTTTCCAGATCCCGTTGTTGATTATTGATAGAAGATCATGTCTGCATATTCTCGAACCCGTAGGGTCACACACTTAATGTGCCTCGACGCTAGGATAGCATGGATAATTGGTTTGTGAGTTTTTGTTCGGAGTCTCGGATGAGATCTAGGACATCACGAGAGGTTCCGGAATGGTCCGGAGAATAAGATTCATATAAAGGAAAGCAGTTTTTGGATTTCGGAATTCTTTCGGAATGTTCCGTATTGTACCGAAAGGTTATAGAAGCTTCCGGAGTGGGACCAACGTGGCCCCACTTTTCGGAGGGGGCATGGGCCTATGAGGGAGTTCCCTGGCCGTATTGGGCCAGGGTAACAAGGCCCCATAGGCCCAGCCAGCCAAAACCCTAGGGGAAACCCTAGGGGATCTTCTAGAAGGGGGAGACTTGCCTCCCACTCCACCCTTGTGGCCGCCGGACCTAGGGCTTGGAGGAGGGGAAAGGGGCCCGGCCAGCCCCCTATATAAGGTGGGCAGGGGGCTCACCCTCCCCCACCCCAAACCCTAGCCGCCATACTGCTGCCCTCCTCTCTCTCTCTCTCCCGACTGCGTGTAGGCGAAGCCCTGCCGCAAAAACTCTTCACCTTTGCACCACGCCGTCGTGCTGTAGATCCAATCTATCTCTCCACCCCACTTGCTGGACCGAGGAAGGAGGAGATGTCGCGGTGCCGTACGTGAGCATCTCTCGGAGGCGTCGCCACTTGCGGCGTTGGATCGGATCGGATCGCGAGGAGGAGAAGGCTAGTACGACTACATCAACCACGTTCTGTTGAACGTTCTGTTGTGCGATTTCTTCAAGGGTATGAACATCTCATCTATCCCTCTCTTTGATTGCATCTCCTAGATTAGATCTTGGCTTTCCCGTTCGCATTCGTAGAATTTTTTTGATTTACTATGCTGCAAAACCCTTCAGTGGTATCATAGCTAGATCTATGCGTAGATGTGTTTCACGAGTAGAACGCAACATGCTTGTTGCGGGCATTGATGTTTTCTATTGCAAGCCTATTGTTGTGTACTTCTTATGACGCGGGATAGTGAGATTGAAGCGGTCCAGGCCAACTTTACGCGACCTCGTTCGCGAGACCGGCTCCGCACTTGACGTGTGGCTTGTTCCACACATGCGGCTGGTGGATGCCAGTTTATCTCACTATAGTTGTCATGGGATTTACACCGGATGTTGGCAACCATAATATCACCGTTGTGTCTTTCCGTAGGTAAGAATCGTTTTTAGCTTGTTACTCCCATAAGCCACGTAAAACATGCAACAACAAAGTAGAGGCGTCTAACTTGTTTTTGCAGGGAGTGTTTCTGTGATATGGTATGGCCCAAGATATGATGTGTATGTTGTATGCAATGATCATGTTTTGTAATATTTCACGACTTGTATGTCGATGAGTACGCAACCGGCAGGAGCCATATGGTTGTCTTTATAATTGTGTATGACCTGTGTGTCAACTTATTATACGCCATGTAATAGCTTTACTTTATCGATAAGTAGTTAGCAATAGTTGTAGTTTCTATTCGTGGTGGAGGCAATCATGGTGGAGTGATGGAGATCATGCTAGCACACACAAGATGGAGATCATTGCGCGGAGATTGGCTATACCATGTCACATAAAATTATATGCATGTGATGTTTATCCTTTTATGTATCTTATTATGCTTAGATCGCGACGGTAGCATTATAAGATGATTCCTCACTTAAAGATCAAGATAAAATTGTGTTCTCCCCATGTATGCACCGTTGTGATAGTTCGTCGTGTTCAAGCATCTCGTGATGATCGGGTGCTATAAACTCTACGTTCACATACAACGGGTGCAAGCCAGTTTTGCACACGCGTAAATACTTGGGTTTGACTTGACGAGCCTAGCATGTACAGACATGGCCTCGGAACACACGAACCGAAAGGTTAAGCATGAGACATATGAATGATATGATCGACACTTTGTTGTCCACCATTGAAACCACATCTCTTCTCGTGAAGATCGGATTAGGTGTGGTGAATTTGGATCATGTTCACTAAACAACTTGAGGGATGTTGAATTTAGTGGGAGTTCATCTAGTAATTTGATTAAGTTGAACTAGTTATTATGAACATAGTCTAAATTGTACTTGCAAATTTTGTAGATCAAATGGCTAAGTCCAATTTCAACTTCAACGTTTTTGCTGAGAAAGAAAAGCTTAAGAACAATGGTTCTAACTTCACCAACTGGTTCCGCAATCTGAGAATCATTCTCGCTGGCAGACAAAAGGACTATGTCCTTGAGAAAGCGCTAGGTGACCCCCTGCTGTAGATGCGCCGGCTGAAGAAAAAGTTGTTTATCAGTCGCGCAAAGATGATTATGGTGTGATTAAGAGCACCATGTTGTTTGCTATGGAATCGGACCTTCAAAATCGTTTTGAGGAGTTCGCCGGGCCCTTTGAGATTCTGGAGGAACTGAAAACCATGTTTCAGACTCAGGCCCGTTCTGAGAGATATGAGATCTCTGAGAAATTCTTTAACTGCAAGATGGAGGAAGGGAGTTCCGTTAGTGAGCACGCCATTAAGATGTCGGGCTACACTCAACGTCTTGAGCAATCGGATCGCAAGATTCCAGAAGAGCTCAAGATTGACAGAGTTCTGCAATCACTCCCTCCTAGCTACAAAGGTTTTGTAGTTACTCATAATCAGATTGGTTCCACTGATACGATCACTGAGCTCTTCGCTAAGCTGAAAGCTGCGGAGGTGGACATCAAGAAAGATAATCATGTATTGATGGTCAACAAGCCCCCCAGCTTTAAGAAAGGTAAGGGTGCAAAGAAGTCCTTCAAGAAAGGCAGCGGCAAGCGCGTTTCCCCTGCTGAGAAGAAGCTCAAGTCTGGACCTAAGCCGGACACTAAGTGCTTCTATTGCAAGGACAAGGGTCACTGGAAGCGCAACTGTCCGAAGTACTTAGCGGACAAGAAGGCTGGCACCATCAAAGGTATATTTGATATACATGTTATTGATGTTTACCTTACTAGCGCTCGTTGTAGTTCCTGGGTATTTGATACTGGTTCAGTTGCTAATATTTGTAACTCGAAACAGGAGCTACGGAATAGACGACGGCTAGCGAGGGATGAGGTGACGATGCGCATTGGCAACGGATCAAGAGTTGATGTGATGGTCGTCGGCACGCTCTCCTTAGTTTTACCTTCGGGATTAGTTTTAAACCTTAATAAATGTTATTATGTGCCTGCGTTGAGCATGAACATCATATCTAGATCGTGTTTATTGCAAGACGGTTATTCATTTAAATCGGAGAATAATGGTTGTTCTATTTATATGAGTAACATCTTTTATGGTCATGCACTTGCTATGAATGGTTTATTTCTTCTGAATCTCGAAAGCAATGAAACACACATCCATAACATTGAGGCTAAGAGATGCAAAGTAGATAGTGATAATTCAACTTATTTGTGGCACTGCCGTCTAGGTCATATTGGTGTAAAACGCATGAAGAAACTCCATTCTGATGGACTTTTGGAGTCTCTTGATTTTGAATCATTTGACACGTGTGAGCCGTGCCTCATGGGCAAGATGATCAAAACCCCGTTCTCCAGTATAATGGAGAGAGCAACGGACTTGTTGGAAATCATACATACCGATGTATGCGGACCAATGAGTGTTTCGACGCGTGGTGGATATCGCTACTTTCTCACTTTTACTGATGACTTAAGTAGATATGGGTATATCTATTTAATGAAACATAAATCTGAAACGTTTGAAAAGTTCAAAGAATTTCAGAACGAAGTGGAAAACCATCGTAACAGGAAAAATAAATTTCTACGATCCAATCGTGGAGGTGAATATTTGAGTTATGATTTTCTCACGCATCTTAAAGCAAGCGGAATCGTTTCGCAACTCACGCCACCCGGAACACCACAACGCAATGGTGTGTCTGAACGCCGAAATCGAACTCTATTAGATATGGTGCGATCGATGATGTCTCTTACAGATTTGCTGTTATCATTTTGGGGTTATGCATTAGAAACCGCTGCATTCACTTTGAATAGGGCACCATCTAAATCCGTTGAGACGACACCGTATGAATTGTGGTTTGGTGCTAAATCTAAGTTGTCGTTTCTTAAAGTTTGGGGATGCGAAGCTTACGTCAAGAAGTTGATGCCGGACAAGCTCGAACCCAAAGCGGAGAAATGCGTCTTCATAGGATACCCTAAGGAAACGATTGGGTATACCTTCTACCACAGATCCGAAGGCAAAGTGTTTGTCGCAAAGAACGGATCCTTTCTTGAGAAGGAGTTTCTCTCGAAAGAAGTGAGTGGGAGGAAAGTAGAGCTAGACGAGGTTATTGAACTTTCTCTTGAGTTGGAGAGTAGCGCAACACCTGAAATTGTTCCAGTGCCGTCTGCACCAACAATAGAGGAAGCTAATGACGAGGATCATGAAGCTTCGGACGATGCTACTACTGAACGTCGCAGGTCGACAAGGTCACGTGCCCCTCCTGAGTGGTACAGTAACCCTGTCTTAACTGTCTTGTTGGTAGACAACAGTGAACCTGCGAACTATGAGGAAGCAATGATGAGCCCAGACTCTGAGAAATGGATAGAGGACATGAAATCTGAATTGGGATCCATGAGAGAAAACCAAGTATGGACTTTGGTGGACCCTCCTAGCGACCGAAAGGCCATTGAGTGCAAATGGATTTTCAAAAGGAAAACGGACGGAGATGGTAATGTTACTGTCTATAAAGCACGGCTTGTCGCGAAAGGTTTTCGACAAGTTCAAGGTGTTGACTATGATGAGACTTTCTCTCCCGTAGCGATGTTTAAGTCCATTCGGATTTTATTAGCAATTGTTGCGTTTCATGATTATGAAATATGGCAGATGGATGTCAAGACTGCGTTCCTCAATGGCAACATTGATGAAGAGTTGTATATGATGCAACCCGAAGGTTTTGTCGATCCTAAGGATGCTGATAAGGTGTGCAAACTTTAGCGTTCCATTTATGGACTGAAGCAAGCATCTCGGAGTTGGAACCTTTGTTTTGATCAAGTGATCAAGATCTTTGGATTTGTTCCAAATTTCTACGAAGCTTGTATCTACAAGAAAGTGAGTGGGAGCTCAGTGACATTTCTAGTACTATATGTGGATGACATATTGATTATTGGAAATGACATTGGTATGCTTAACGATGTGAAGAGTTATTTGAATAAATGTTTTTCAATGAAAGACCTAGGAGAAGCTGCTTATATATTAGGCATCAAAATCTATAGAGATAGACAAAGACGCCTAATAGCTTTAAGCCAAAGTACATATCTTGACAAAGTTCTAAAAAGGTTCAGAATGGATAAGGCAAAGAAAGGTTCAGTGCCCATGTTGTCAAGTAAGATATTGAGCAAGGCTCAGTGTCCAGCTACGGTAAACGATAGAGAAACCATGAGCAAAGTGCCTTATGCCTCGGCCATAGGTTCTATCATGTATGACATGATGTGTACTAGACCGGATGTGTCCAATGCTCTTAGTTTGACGAGCAGATACCAAAGTGATCCAGGAGTGGAACACTGGACATCCGTAAAGAACATCCTAAAGTATTTAAATAGGACTAAAGAAATGTTCTTGGTCTATGGAGGTGATGAGCAGCTCGTCGTAAAAGTTTACGTCGATGCTAGTTTTGACACCGACCCGGATGATTCTAAATCTTAGACAGGATACGTTTATATTTTGAATGGAGGAGCTGTGAGCTGGAGAAGCTGCAAGCAAAGCGTGATCGCGGGATCTACAGCAGAATCGGAATACATGGCTATTGTAGAAGCGTCAAGTGAAGGAGTTTGGATCAGGAACTTCATCACTGAGCTTGGTGTGGTTCCAAGTGCCTTGGACCCACTGGGGATATTGTGTGACAACACTGGCGCCATAGCATTGGCTAAGGAACCAAGATATCATCCAAAGACCAAGCACATCAACCACCGATTTCATATAATTCAAGATTATATAACAGATGGAGATCTGAAGATTAGCAAAGTACATACGGATCTGAATGTCGCAGATCCGTTGACTAAACCTCTTCCACGAGCAAAACATGATCAACACCTTAATGCCATGGGTGTTAGATTGTTACCTGATGTAAACTAGATTATTGACTCTAGTGCAAGTGGGAGACTGTTGGAATTATGCCCTAGAGGCAATAATAAAGATGTTATTAATATAATTCTTGTTCATGATAAAGTTTATATTCCATGCTAGAATTGTATTAAGCGGAAACTTTGATACTTGTGTGGTATATGAACAACACCGTGTCCCTAGTACGCCTCTATGGACTAGCTCATTGATTAATGATGGTTAAGGTTTCCTAACCATAGACATGAGTTGTCGATTAATAATGAGATCATATCATTGGGAGAATGATATGATGGACAGACCCAAATCAAGCAGAGCAATTAGATCGTGTCATCGTGTTCATCTTTGCGAAGCTTTTTCTTATGTCAAATATTGTATTCCTTAGACCATGAGATAATGCAACTCCCTGGTATCGGAAGAAAGCTTTGAGGTCATCAAACATCATCCTATGAGAGGGTGATCATAAAGGTGTCTCTCAGGTGATCGGAAAGTACTTGTTGGGTTGTATGTATCGAGATGGGATTTGTACCTCCCAAGTCGGAGAGATATACTTCGGGCCCACTCGGTAATCGATATCAACACCTCTTGCAAGCACGTGCTTAAGGAGTTAATCACAAAGTGATATCGGATTACGGAACGAGTAAAGTACTTGCTGTGAACGAGATTGAACTAGGTATGCCGATACCAACGATCGAATCTTGGGCAAGTAAAATATCGCGTGACGAAGGGAATATATATATGGGATTAATTGAATCCTGGCATCGTGGTTCATCCGATATGATCATCGATGAATATGTGGGAGTCAATATGGGTTTCCAGATCCCGCTGTTGATTATAGATAGAAGATCATGTCTGCATATTCTCGAACCCGTAGGGTCACACACTTAACGTGCCTCGACGCTAGGATAGAATGGATAATTGGTTTTTGAGTTTTTGTTCGGAGTCTCGGATGAGATCCAGGACATCACGAGAGGTTCCAGAATGGTCCGGAGAATAAGATTCATATAAAGGAAAGCAGTTTTTGGATTTCAGAATTGTTTCGAAATGTTCGGTATTGTACCGGAAGGTTCTAGAAGCTTCCGGAGTGGGACAAACGTGGCCCCACTTGTCGGAGGGGGGAGTGGGCCTACGAGGGAGTGCCCTGGCCGCATTGGGCCAGGGGCACAAGGCCCCATAGGCCCAGCCAGCCAAAACCCTAGGGGAAACCCTAGGGGATCTTCTAGATGGGGGGAAGACTTGGCCCCCACTCCACCCTTGTGGCCGCCGGCCCTAGGGCTTGGAGGAGGGGCAAGGGGGCCGGCCATCCCCCTATATAAGGTGGGCAGGGGGCGCACCCTCCCCCAACCCCAAACCCTAGCCGCCATACTGCTACCCTCCTCTCTCTCTCTCTCCCGACTACGCGTAGGCGAAGCCCTGCCGCAGAAACTCTCCACCTTTGCACCACGCCGTCGTGTTGTAGATCCAATCTATCTCTCCACCCCACTTGCTGGACCGAGGAAGGAGGAGACGTCGCGGTGCCGTACGTGTGCATCTCTCGGAGGCGTCGCCACTTGCGGCGTTGGATCGGTTCGGATCGCGAGGAGGAGAAGGCTAGTACGACTACATCAACCACATTCTGTTGAACATTCCATTGTGCGATTTCTTCAAGGGTATGAAGATCTCATCTATCCCTCTCGTTGATTGCATCTCCTAGATTAGATCTTGGCTTTCCCGTTCGCATCCGTAGAATTTTTTTGATTTACTATGATGTGAAACCCTTCATGCACCGGCTTATGCGAAGCCCTGCGGGATCTTCCCTCTACTTCCGATACCACGCCGTCGTGCTGCCAGAATCACAAGGGGAGAACTACAACCTCCGCTACCTGCTGGAACAAGGGAGAGGAAGGTCTTCATCGAGTACCGAACGTGTGACCGACTGCAAAAGCGTTGCCGGAACGCAGCGCCGGAAGGATCGTCTACACGATCTTGAGATCTGCAAGTGTACGACTACATCACCCACGAGAATCTGCTCTCGTTAACCGCTTTGGAATCTTCGAGGGTGAGTGCTTCTATCGACTCATTGCTACAATCTAGTAGATAGATCTTGGCTTGTTTGTGTGCATGCGGTAGAATTTTTTTGTTTTCCATGCTACGAACCCCTAAAGTGGTATCAGAGCCGTGTCTATATGTAGATCTGTTGCATGAGTAGAACACAATGGTCATTGTGGGCGGTGGTGCTTTTATTATCAATTGCTTTTTGTGTACTTTGCATCTTGCGGTATGATGGGATGAAGCGGCCCGGGCTAACCTTACATCGCATCGTTCATGAGACTTGCTCCACGCTTAACATGCAACTTGTATTGCATAAGTGGCTTTGCGGGTGTCTGTCTCTCCCATCATAGTATAGATTCAATTTACAACGGGCACTTGATAGTTCAAGCATCAATGTTGTGGTTCTTGTTCATAAGTTAGGACGACACTTATTGAAAGCCCCAAACCACGTAAAATATGCAAAGAAAATTAGAGGCGTCTAACTTTGTTTTGAAGGGGTGTGCTGCGATGTGATATGGCCATGATTGTGATTATATATGATGTATGCAATGTTCCTTATTGTAAGTTGGCAACCGGCAGGAGCCATATGGTTGTCTTTTAAATTCCGTTAAGACCTGCATGTCTATTCAAAGTAGTTGTAATAGTTGATGCTGGTGGAGGACAACCATGAAGCGGCGCCATTGACCTTTACGCCATACCGGTGATGATGGAGATCATGTTCGTGCTTGAAGATGGAGATCGGAAGCACAAGAAGAAAGGCCATATCATATCACATATTATGAATTGCATGTGATGTTAATACTTTTATGCATCTTGTATTGCTTAGTTCACGACGGTAGCATTATAAGATGATCCCTCAAGCACAAAAATTTCAAGTTTTAAAGTGTTCATCCTTAGTAAGCACCATTGCTAAAGCTCGTTGTTTCGAAGCACCACGTGATGATCGGGTGTGTTAGATTCTGCGAGTGTATACAACATGAGCAAGCCAGATTTTCTCATGCGGAAGCTAAGGTTTGATCTTGAAGAGCCTAGCATGTACAGACATGGTCTCGAAACACGGATCACCGAAAGGTAAAGCATGAGTCATATAGTAGATATGATGAACATGTTGATTGTTCGCCATTGAAGCTACATCAACTCTCGTGATGATCGGTTTTGATGTGGTGGATTTGGTTCGTGTGATCACTAAAACAATTTGAGGGATATTGTTTTGAGTGGGAGTTCACCTAGATTAATTTAATTATTAATTAGAACTCAATTTGTCATAAACTTAGTCTAAACTATTGCAAATATGTTGTAGATCAATGGCGACCCCTACCATCCATTTTAATGCGTTCCTAGAGAAAGAAAAGTTAAAAAACTATGGGAGCAACTTCGCGGATTGGTTCCGCAATTTGAGGATTGTCCTCAATGCTGGTAATTTGACCTATGTGCTGGATGCACCGCTGGGTGACCCGCCTGCAGTTAATGCTACCGATGAGGTAAAGAATGTTTTCCTCACTCGGAAGAATCAGTACTCCATAGTTCAGTGTGCTATCTTGTATTGTTTGGAATCAGAGCTTCAGAAAAAGTTTGAGAACCATGACCCACATGATATTGTCCGTGAACTCAAAATGATATTTGAGGCTCACGCGGCAGTTGAGAGTTATGAGGCTTCTGAAAAGTTCTTTAACTGCAAGATGGAAGAGGGCAGATCCGTCAGTGAGCATGTGCTTAAGATGTCTGGACACGCAAGCAAGCTTCAAAGCTTGGGTATAGTGATTCCTAATTCTTTGGGGATTCACTGTGTCCTCCAATCACTACCACCAAGTTACAAGAACTTTGTGATGAACTACAAGATGCAAAACATGGACAAGTCGTTACCCGAACTCTTCTACATGTTAAAGTCTGCAGAAGTGGAGATCAAGAAAAGCACCAAGTGTTGTTGGTCAATAAGACCACCAAATTCAAGAAGCAAGGCAAGTCTAAGAAAAAGGGAAACTTCAAGAAGGGCGGTAAGAAAGTTACGCTACCGCGAAGACCAAGGCTGGGCCTAAGCCTGATACTGAGTGCTTTTACTGCAAGGGAGAAGGTCACTGGAAGCGGAATTGCCCAAAGTACTTGGCAGATTTGAAGAACGGCAACATCAAGAAGAAAGGTATATCCGATATACATGTTATTGATGTGTATCACACTAGTACTCGTAGTAGTGCCTGGGTATTTGATACTGGTTCGGTTGCTCATATTTGTAACCCGAAACGGGTACTGCAGAATAAACGGAAGCTAGCGAAGGACAAGGTGACGATGCGCGTTGGAAATGGATCAAAGGTTGATGTGATCGCGGTCGGCACACTACCTCTTCATCTACCATCGGGATTAGTTTTATACTTAAATAATTGTTATTTGGTGCCTGCGTTGATCATGAACATTATATCCGGATCATGTTTATTGCGAGACGGTTACTTGTTTAAGTCCGAGAATAATGGTTGTTCGATGTATATGAGTAATATGTTTTATGCACATGCACCTTTGATAGATGGTCTATTCTTATTGAATCTCGATTGTGGTAATACACACATTAATAACGTTGAAGCTAAACGTTTGAAATTGAGCGATAACTCAACCTATATGTGGCATTGTCGTCTTGGTCACATTGGAGTGAAGCGTATGAAGAAACTCCATTCCGATGGACTTCTTGAATCATTTGTTTTCAAATCACTTAAAAGATGTGAAGCATGTCTGATGGGTAAAATGACTAAGACTCCATTTTCTGGTATGATGGAGCGAGCTACGGACTTATTGGAAATCATACATACCGATGTGTGTGGCCCAATGAGTGTAGCATCGCGCGGTGGTTATCGTTATGTTCTTACCTTCACAGATGACTTGAGTAGATATGGGTATATCTATTTCATGAAACATAAGTCCGAAACTTTCGAGAAGTTTAAGGAATTTCAAAGTGAGGTAGAAAATCAACGTAACAAGAAAATTAAATTTCTACGATCTGATCGTGGAGGTGAATATCTAAGTTACGAGTTTGGCGAGCATTTGAAGAAATACGGAATACTTTCAAAATTGACACCGTCGGGAACACCACATCGTAATGGTGTGTCCGAACATCGTAATCTAACTCTCTTAGATATGGTTCATTCTATGATGTCACTTACAGATTTACCACTATCGTTTTGGGTTTATGCATTAGAAACAGCCGCATTCACTTTAAATAGGGCACCATCTTAATCCGTTGAAACGACACCGTATGAATTATGGTTTGGGAAGAAACCCAAATTGTCGTTCCTTAAAGTTTGGGGTTGCGAAGCTTATGTAAAGAAGTTACAGCCCGACAAGCTTGAACCCAAAGCGGAAAAATGCGTCTTCATAGGATACCCGAAGGAAACTATTGGGTATACCTTCTATCATAGATCCCAGGGAAAAATCTTCGTTGCCAAGAATGGATCCTTTCTAGAGAAGGAGTTTCTCTCGAAAGAAGTGATTGGAAGGAAAGTAGAACTCGACGAGGTTGTTGAACCTTCTCTCGAACTTGCGAGTAGCGCAGCACTAGAAGTGGTTCCTGTGGCGCCGACATCAATAAGAGAGGAAGCTAATGATGTTGATCATGAAACTTTGGTTGAAGTTACTAAGGAACCTAGCAGGTCAACAAGAACTCGTACCACTCCTGATTGGTATGATCCCGTTATGAGTGTCATGTTGGTGGACAACACCGATGACCCTGCGACATATGAGGAAGCGATGATGAGCCCAGATTCCGGAGTAGATCATTGGACAGCGGTCAAAAATATCCTTAAGTAATTGAGAAGAACTAAGGATATGGTTCTTTCTTATGGAGGTGATGAACAACCCGTTGTTAATGGTTACACCGATGCTAGTTGGAACACTGAACCGGATGATTCTAAATCTCAATCTGGATACATATTTACTTTGAATGGTGCAGCAGTTAGCTGGAGGAGTGCAAAGCAAAGCGTTGTGGCGAGATCTTTAACTAAATCATAATACATAGCTGCTTCGAAGGCTTCACAAGAGGCGATATGGATGAAGGAGTTCATTACAGAGCTCGGTGTCGAGTCCAAGTGTGCTGGACCCAATGTCTATCTACTGTGATAACATGTGTGCCATAGCCAATGCGCAAGAACCAAGGTCACACAAGAAGCTGAAGCACATCAAGCTACGTTTCCATGCTATTCGAGAGCACGTCCAAGATGGTGACATAAAGATTTGCAAAGTACACACAGATCAGAATATGGTGGATCCATTGACTAAACCTCTCCCGAGGGCAAAACATGACCAGCACCAAACCGTCATGGGTGTTCGGTATATTACCATGTAATCTAGATTAGTTGAATCTAGTGCAAGTGGGAGACTGTTGGAGATATTCCCTAGAGGCAATAATAAAAGTGGTTATTATTATATCTTTGTTTTTATGATAAATGTTTACATTCATGCTATAACAATATTAAAAAGGAAACATTAATACTTGTGTGATTTGTAAACTAAATTAGAGTCCCTAGTAAATCCTCTTTGAAATACTAGCTTGTTGTTTAATAGATGATCGTGGTTTCCCGACCATGAGCATTGAGATGTTGTTGACAACAAGATCATATCATTAGGAGAATGGTATGATGGACATACTCCTATAGATAAGCGCAACATTAAGATCAAGTCATTTCAATAGTTTGTTTGCTATAAGCTTTCTGATACATAGTAACCTAATTCCTTCGACCATGAGATCATGCTAATCACCATCATCGGAAGAATGCTTTGATGACATCAAACACCACACCGTAACTGGGTGGCTATAAAGGTGGCATTGAGTGTTCGGAAAATATGGGTTGAGTCACATGGATCAAGAGTGGGATTTGTCCATCCATATGACGGATAGATATACTCTGGGCCCTCTCGGTGGAATGTCATCCAATTAGCTTGCAAGCATGTGACTGGCTCACAAGGGATCACATATCACGGGAACGAGAAAAGAGTACTTATCGGTAACGAGGTTGAACTAGGTATGCAGAGATACCGACGATCAAAACCTCGGATAAGTAAACTTTCACGAGACAAAGGGAAATTGGTATCGTATGTAAGTGGTTCATTCCATCGCAAAGTAATCGTAAAATATGTGGGAGCCATATGAATTTCCAGATTCCTCTATTGGTTATTGATTGGAGAAGTGTCTCGGTCATGTCCGCATAATTCACGAACCGTAGGGAGACACACTTAAGGATTCGATGTTGTTTAGTAGATATGGAATGTTAGTAGGGATACCGAATGTTGTTCGGAGTCTCGGATGGGATCCGGGATATCACGAGGAGATCCAGAATGGTCTGGAGAATAAGATTCATATAAGGAAAGTCCGATTCCAGAGTTCGGGAAAGATTCCGATGTTTTCATCGGAGAGGTTCTAGAAGGTTCTAGAAGGTTCACCAATCCGGAAGGAGAATGGTCCATGAATGTGTCATGGGTAAGTGGAATGATTGGACCATATCCTAGGTCACTTGGTGTGGGCATTTGCAAGAGAGAATTAAAGCTCTAAATTAAAAGTCAAACGAGAAGTTTGAAAAGTCAAACTGGAACAATGGTTTCCTAGTGGGAGAAGAAACAAGTCCTTCTCTCAATCCAACTTGGGTTTGGGTTTGGTTTCAAAGCCACCCCTCCCAAGGTTTCCCCCCTCTCATAAATAGAGGGGGAGGGATGCCCCAACACCACAAGCCCTAGCCCATCTCCACCCGAGCCGCCACCGCCGCCGACCCGCCGCCGCTGGTCCGTCGCCGCCTCTCTAGCCGCCGCCGACACCTTCTCCTCCTCCCGGTTTTCTAAACCCTAGATTTCTGGGAAACCCTAATCCACCATAACTCGCACCGGCTTAGGCGAAGCCCTGTGGGATCTTCCCTCTACTTCCGACACCACGCCGTCGTGCTGCCAGAATCACAAGGGGAGAACTAAAACCTCCGCTGCCTGCTGGAACAAGGGAGAGGAAGGTCTTCATTGAGTACTGAACGTGTGACCGACTGCGGAAGCGCTGCCGGAACGCAGCTCCGGAAGGATCATCTACACGATCTTGAGATCGGCAAGTGTACGACTACATCACCCACGAGAATCTGCTCTCGTTAACCGCTTTGGAATCTTCGAGGGTGAGTGCTTCTATCGACTTGTTGCTACAATCTAGTAGATAGATCTTGGCTTGTTTGTGTGCATGCGGTAGAAAATTTTTGTTTTCCATGCTACGAACCCCTACATCAAGAACATGCCCATTTGTATGCCGAGCTTTTTGGATGCAATCAAGGTCAATTTCCAATTAGGTATTTGGGTATACCAATTTATTTTCGGAGACTTACAAATGCTGAATGGAAAATTATAGAGGAAAGACTACAGTTACGCTCAAGTAGTTGGAACGGCAAACTGTTGTCTATTGGAGAAAGGTTGGTTCTTATAAATTCAGTACTATCTAACATGGTGCTATATATGTTATCCTTCTTCCTCTTGTCAAAAGGAGTCTTGAATAGATTGGATTTCTTTCGATCAAGATTCTTTTGGCAGAGCGATAGTGAAAAGAAAAAGTATAGATTGGCTAAGTGGAGTGTTGTTTGTAGTCCGAAAGACCAAGGAGGGCTAGGTATTCAAGACCTTGAGGTCAAAAAAACAACCCTACTTGGTAAATGGATCTTCAGATTGCTTATTGAGGACGGGATTTGGCAAACAATACTTAGACGAAAATATGTTGGCTCTAAAACGTTATCACATGTTCTTCGAAAACCTGGTGATTCTCACTTCTGGGCTGGATTGATGGCTACGAAGAATTTTTTCTTTGGCCATGAATCATTTTCGATTAGGGATGGATCAGAGATTCGGTTTTGGGAGGATAAGTGGCTAGGTAATACTTGCCTCTGAGAACAGTATCCAGCTTTGTATGCTATTGCGCGTCATAAAGGTGATACACTCACCCATGTGTTGGGGTCTAATCCCCCAAATATGACGTTCATGAGGACTTTATTTGTCCCTAGACTTATTAATTGGGAAGCCTTGCTACAATGGTTGGCTAATATCTATTTAACTTCTGGAAAAGATATATTCCGATGAAATCTACATGAGAATGGTACATTCTCGGTGGCTTCCATGTACAAAGCGTTGATTCTACCGAACATGTCAGTCTATGACAATAAGAAAATCTGGAAGATGAAAATACCACTTAAAAACAAAATCTTTGATTGGTATCTGCGTTGAGGGGTTATTCTTACTAAAGACAATCTTATTAAGCGCAATTGGCATGGTAGTAAAACATATGTTTTTTGTTCACAAGATGAGACAATTAAACATCTGTTCTATATAGCCAGTCATCCAGGTAGCTTCTGGCTTGTATATCCCTACTAGTATTACCAATATCTTTGGAAATTGGTTACACGGTATAGAGTACAAGTACTTGATTCTTCTCAGAGTGGGAGCAATGGCCTTGATATGGTCGCTCTGGCTATGCAGAAATGATAAAGTTTTTAATAACAAAAATTGCTCTCTCTTGCAGGTGATCTATCATTGTACTGGAACACTCCGAGTTTGGTCGTAGCTTCATCGCCTGGAGGATCACGACCTCTTTACGGAGGTGTGCACGGGGCTAGAGGACACTGCGAGACATCTATTCTCTCAGCATGGTTGGCAGCATAATGTACGGATCGGCCAACCTCCTTCATAGGCGTCTTACACTTTCTCATTCTGATATGTAATTCGCCTTTTTTTGTTTTGTTGCTTTTGTTTCGGACTTTGTTGTGGAGCGACTGCTTAAAACTCTTTAAGTAATAAAAAGCCCATTATCGAAAAGGATACATTTTCTAATTACCATATTCATTTTAAATTAGCAAATAAAGGAAAATAAATCCCCTCGGATGAAGTTTTCAAATTTCTATTGTTTTATTTTTATTTAGTGAAAGAGAGGAAGGTTGAAGATGATGATCTCTTGAAGAAATAGTTGACCATTTGCATATTGGGAAAATACTAGTTATTGCAGTACAAAATAGTGCAAGGAGGAGAAGTTCCAGTACTACAACCTCAAGAAGTTCACTTGAGTTCATCAAACCTTGTGCATATAGTTACTGACAACCACTATTATCTCGGTAGACCAACTTGTAAATCTGTTAAAAGCTACAAAAATAAATAGTTGCATGGATTGCATGCATGAGTAAGAAAAGAATGAAAACTAACAAGACAACCAATAGTCCGCTATCGAAAATCTGCAGTGTCAAAGCTCAGCATCCAAAGTTATGGCTACAAGGATTAGTGGGAACATCACTATAAAACTAACTAATCAAGGTGGAACAAGACCAATGCAC
Organism: Avena insularis; assembly: GCA_023614405.1. Classification (NCBI taxonomy): domain Eukaryota; kingdom Viridiplantae; phylum Streptophyta; class Magnoliopsida; order Poales; family Poaceae; genus Avena; species Avena insularis. The sequence continues at coordinate 331,002,090 of CM042693.1, forward strand.
ACATAAATGATGAAAACACGTCGCGGATAAAATTCTGGATAAATGGGTACATTCTAATGTGCATATACTTAACTAAATATCCTAGAGGATAAATAAGTCAGGAACAATATTTTCAAAGTTCTAAGGAAAGAAGATCAGATCCTTACATTTTCAAAGAGTAGACGAAACATGACAAATATCTGGATACCAGAAGATGAAACAATTGAGTAAAACACTGAAATCATCTTCCTACTCTTCTTGAAAATAACCAACAAAAGTAACCAAATCATTAAAGCTCTTCAAAACTAACCAAAGATGCATAAGATCCTACCAACCCATCTCCCTAAAGAGATCTCAAAAGTCCTCAGCATACACACACTTACATTTAGCAATCCAAGAACATCCTTGTCTAGTATAAACGAACTCTTATCAAAATAATTCTGTACACTGCAACTTGCATGTTATTATAAGTTTTTTACAAAAAGCAAGAGCTTAACCAAGTCTACCTCTAGTGCAATCCAAATTGCCTGCAGAAAAGTCGGTCTTTTTTAGATCGTGAATGCTCACATGGTCTAGTGCACAACTTACAGCTGCTTCAGTCATGTTGTAAGTTCAAGAATCCATTGCAAAATTACATCACACAAAATGAGCACACTCCAGTAGAGAGAAGATATATAAATAATACAAGCTTGTCTCCTAAATTGCACTATCTTATTCAACTTGCTTGCATGTGAGGAGTGAACTCATCATTGTCTCCATAAAAGTCCCCAATATCTTCACATGCTAACCAAATCCACGGAGACTCGATCAGCAAACCTTTATGGCATGCTCTGCTTTATACCATACCAACCAAAATTATAGTTAGCCTCCAAACATGGGAGCAGAGAGAAGCAAGAAGATAAGAAACGGAAGGTTCATTAGAGCACTGAAGGAGTATCATGCTCTGCTGCAGATCATCCGCTAGTGTTTTGTCAGGTTCATCTGTTGGCATGACTGACTCTAAGTGCTCAGCGATCAGCACATTTGTCTCGCATCATTTGAGCCAAAATTTAATGCCTTTGGGGCTAATACAAAACCTGCAGGTGTTAAGGTAAACAACTAACTAGGACATCTACCTGCAGTTGGGCACTTGCAAATTATGAAATCAACCTCTTCTCCCTCTTGCCTCTGAGGAAACATTGTTGATTTTACCTTCCTTCTGCCTATTTACCTTAATACTTTCTATTGGATTGTTTCTGTTGTAACTTGTACATACCTTCAACGACAGGAGAGGTCCAGTTTTTCCTTCTTCTTCATGTAATGAAAAGATAATCCTGAAGGTGGTTAAATTCTAGTAGACCATGATGTATTTCTGCAGTGTCCTCATGGTGTTGGTGTATCATTTATTGAAGTACATGAAAGAATAATCTCTATCTTCATAAATGAACAGCATGTCCAGAACAGCAGCATGGAAGAGTAAACAGAAAAAAAGCTTAAGCAATATCTAGCCTTATTCAATTTTGAACATAGTTCATGGAAGTAGGTTCCAAGACTATCAGAAATATAATGGCAGGAGTGGCTGCCTAACCATCAAGAGCTATGTGAACAACAATGCTAATAGTACGATTTGTTCATCAATGCCCTCTGGTTCACCCATCTATCCTAATAGATCTCCATGAGCACGAGATGTATCAATAACAGAATCTAGTTCACCTCGGCCAGGAATAGAACACTGTTCTTCGGGATATCGATTGAGTTGATTTTCCTGTTGAACAAGAACAGACAGTATGACTTCAATGCTGCAGTTCAGAGACCAAGAGATACAACAACATTCCAAGTGTTATGGTTTTGCCTAGTGGTGAGGTAGCAATCTATTAGAGCTTCACTGAAGCCGAAAGTTCATTTACAAATGTGTCATATGGATAATAGGAAAATACAGTCGACAATTACCTATTTGCCATTACTCAACGCTAAGGTGCTTGTATTATGTAGAAATAATTACAGTGGAATTGGAAAGCCTAACTTGAGAGTTACTTCAGGAAATAAGTATTCACTACTTCCACTGAGTAAACTAAGCATCTAATATATCCTGTATCAACATGAACACTAAACTCAGTTGCTTATGTATTAAAATTAGTCCATGTTGACTGTTGTGAGTTCTTATCCCATGGACCAATTCATATTGTAGGGTGAACCCCGAAAGTTCATCCTGAACTGTAACAGCTATAAGATTTATATCCAATGGACCAATTAATATTGTAGGGTGAATCCAAAAAAGTTCATCCTGAACTGTAACAGCTATTAGATTCACGGAAATGATTCCAGAAGTAGTCAATCAACTTTGTATGATGTTCAAAAAATCTGGAATATGTACAGATTGTGTCAATAAAATGTAGAATGTCTACACATCTTTCAACCAAATAGGGCAAGTGCAGAGATCCCATTTGTGCCTTATGTACCTAGTACTTCCTAGTTCTAGTACATAGGATGTAACATAGACAAACTTAGCCAGTTATCCTTCTCATCTCATAAACAATACCCATAATAAAAATCAGTTTTACTTATTTCTACTGAAGGAATAAAATATGTATCCACATGTTACTCCAAGTTTAATAGGGCAAAGAAGAGAAGCAATTATACAACTTATGCATATCTTACAAAAGAAGTAACTTCAATAGTGTGGATCATATCTAAGACTGTATTTTTCAAGTATCCACACCTCATATAGCTAGGAGAGTAAAGTTAATAAACAATCTAACACTTTACATTAGGAGATTATCCATATCCAGACCAGGAATATCAAACGGTAACTTTATAACTCCAAGGGCAGTAAGCATGAGGAAGAGCCACAGAGGAAAGATCTTCATGCAAAGCACCAAGACAGACTTCTGCCCTGAGGAGAAGAGCAGTACAAAGTAGAGAACAATTTCAGCCCGAACTTCATAGCCCATACAATAAAATTCAGAACGATGCAAAAGGTAAGATTGCTTATGAGGCATAGCCCAAATCTTATTCAAAATGATTGCACAATGTATTCTTCAGTAAATAACTAGTAAGGCATTCTTCCTAGTAATGCAGATATCTCAGACAGTTGATCATTCAGAATGAGAAAGTAAACTTCGTTTTTTTACAAACTTTTTTCTAAATCGCAGTTGCAATTGACAGCGCAGCACAATAGAAATTTTAATACTGGTATTGTTTATGATGACGAGGGGGGGGAGCTTTGGGAGACCCATCACCTTGCTGTGCACGCGCCTCCGTGTTGTCGACGACCCACTCGGCGGCCTCGCGGATTCGGCGCTCAGAGTCGCTCTCCGGCTGCCCGATCGGCGTGGAGGCGAGGATCTCCATGAAACCGGACTGCTTATCCCTTCCGGAGGCGGATGGATCGTTGTCGGCGCCGATGGCGCGCCGCACCTCCGCAACCGACGGCTGGGTTGGAGCCGCCGTGGGAGTCTTCCGGGAAGGTGACCCCGGAGCGCGGCGCCGTATACGGCGTACGGGCTCCCCGGAGGCGGAGGAGGCCACAATGGCGAGGCGCGGCGCGGCGCAGGCGGCGGCGAGGTGCAACGCCATTGCCATGGAGCGTGTGACTGTCGAGCGTGTGGGGACTCGTGTGGAGAGCAAAGTTCGCAGGCGGATAAAGCTACGAGCTCTGTGCAAATGACACAGGGCCCACAGCAGAATTAACCACGATTGCATGGCTCAAACACTTTCAGAATTGTTCCAAAAAAAAACACTTCTAGAAGTGTGAACAAAGGGCAAACGGCTACCATATCATAACCGTTGCTCCCTTCGATATATAATAAGTGTTTCTCATTTCTCCAATTTCCATTGATCTTTCCACTATCCGTGCCTAGGGCTAGAATTCGACCCGAGCCGAGCCAACTCGACTCGACTCGCTAAAGCTCGTTCAACTAACGAGTTAGCTCGACTCGGCTCGTTTATAGAACGAGCTCATATTTGAAACTCGGCTCGACTCGATAAACTCACGAGTAGCTCGCGAGTAGCTCGTTTAGCTTGTTATAAGTTACGAATAGGAGAACATATAAGAAAAATAGTAATCATCATACTAATTTGGAATTAAAACACCGATAGTACTTCCATAATAACACAAAAGAAGATCAATAAAAAATATAGTATCTCTGCACCATTATAGTTTCAAGAAACATTCATAGTATGGCACTCATCTATGAAAATTTTCAAACTTTGTATTTGAACTAGTTTAACGAGCTAAATGGGTAGCTCGCGAGTAGCTCATTTAGCTTGGGGTGAACAAACGAGCTCAAATCGAATACTTGGCTCGACTCGTTAGACACCGAGTTCGAGCCGAGTCGAGCCGATTCACGAGTTACTCATTTAGCTCGCGAGTTTCGAGTTATAATTCTAGCCCTACCCGTGTCGGGTTTGCAACATCTCCACGACGTGGTCGAGCTACTCCCTCCTAGCCGACTCCTCGCCCTTCTCCCGGCCACTAGCTGGCCACCAGACTCTTCCTTCTTTCAGCCTGTCGATGACGTGCAGCGACTGTAGGTCACCAGTGTTCTTGAAGTCGAAGTCGTCCAACCCCTCCTCGATCCGGTCCACCTCCTCTGCCACCTCGAGGTTGTCATCGTCTGACGACGTGATGGGTGGGTAGGCGACACACACGACCTCACTCAGCTGGGTCCAAGTTGTGGGGAGATGACGAGGCATGGTTGGTGTTGTGGTGTGTTGTGTGCTGCGCCTGAACCAAGGCGTCGAGGTATTATAGGCTAAGGCCTGGCCGGCAAAAGGCATAGTGTCGTGGTATTGCCGACGAGTACATCATGAAGGGGTCCTCACAGTGCGTGTTTAGAGACGTGGGGTAAGGCGGACGGTTGACGGGTACGAGGTAACACAGCTTACCCAGGTTCAGATCCCACGACGGTGGCGAAATCCTACTCCTGCTATAAATTACTATAATGGCAATACGCCGAGTTACAGGGATCGGTTCGCTGTGCGTGATATGAGTTAATTGGTGCCCTAAAGGCTCCCATAGGTCCGGCTTATATAGTCGACAGAGCCTAGGGTTACAGGGAAAGTCTTAGCCGGATAGGTTACAGAGTCCTACACTGCATACAACTAGTCTAGCGTGTCTTGCACTCCAAGGCTCCGGGTACGTCGGTGACTCCTTCGTAGCCTTCCTTTATCCGGCATGGGTCTCCCTTCTGGATCCATCTAACTGGGCCGCCCAGCAGGCCATGGGTCATGCTACCAACTATGGGTCACCCGGGTTATCCGGATTAGAGACATGCTATGAGGATACCCATATAGCATATCCCCAACAGTAGCCCCCGGAGAACTCCGAGATCTTGCGCCGTCTTGCCTCTTCAGGTTGAATGCTCCGTCTATGCGAATGTCGGCAAATCGTCAAGCAATATCTTCTAGTCCTACCAAGAACCCTGCAATGCTCTCCGTCTTCAACTTGTAAGTCTGAGAAATGTTGAATCTTCCATCGTACTCTTCTCGTAGCCGGACTGGGTCCGTCCATGCCGGAATCTTCCGATGGGATGGCTCACCTGCCCGTGTCAGCTAGAGCAACATAGACCATAGGTCAGCGACACCTCGTAACTCACACATGCAGAGAACACAATGATGTCCGTTTTCCCGTGCAAAGGATATGAACCGTTGGCGGCGGCGGTTGGGAACGTGGCGAAATTTCCGTGCACGTGCACACATGCGTTGTCCACACAGCAACCATTCGGTCACTCTGCATGAATCTTGACGCTGGGGGTTATAAATTTCAACCACGGCAGATTTTATCTTTTCACCTCATTCTTCCCCTGCGTCATCGTCTTCCTCCTGTGAGCACCTCCTCGAGCTCTCCGCGCGCATGCGAAAAACCCTAACTTCTTCCCAATCTCCCAGTCACTTCTCCCTCCACTCCAATGGCTACCAGTAGCTCCACCCCTTCTATGGTGGCGGTGAACGATGCTGCGGCCAAGCCGGCGAGCTCCGTCCACGTGCCCCCAGAAGGTGTGGTGGTGCCACGGTCCGCGGTGGTGGAAACAACCGGTGACGACCATATTCCAACGGGGCTGGAGCCGTTAGAGGAGGAGGGTGACTCCCAAAAGGGAGATTGGCGCGGCTCTGATATCACTGATGGTGGTATCAAAGAGCTCCTCGCTGAAGGTTACCTCCCCGCGATGGAGGGGCTTATCTGGCGGGCGATGCCAGCCGGCGAGGTCACTCCTTCTCCTCAAGCCGGAGAGAAGGTGTACCTAAAAGCGCAACTGGTACGCGGCGTTTCCCTTCCGATTTCTGACTTCTTCCTTGCTGTCCTCAACCATTACCGGGTTCAACCTCAGAACCTCTCCCCCAATAGCATCCTAGCGCTTAGCAACTATGTAGCGTTTTGCGAGGGCTACCTAGGGATTAGGCCTAGGTTAGATCTGTTTATCTATTTCTTCACCGTCAAGAGGGAAGCTGGGGCTAGCAAGGATGAGCTCAGGAATTGCGGAACAATTAACTTCAAGATCCGGCCTAGCCGGCGGTTCCCCGACATCGCCGGCCATGAGTCCTGCAAGAACTGGCAGCGGACGTACTTCTACGGCCCAGATATCCCTCTGGCTGGCCGAGAAGGAACGTACCTGAACTTTGTCGATGGAGCCGCCGTTAAAGCCCCGACATGGAGATCCCAGGCCACCCTTCCCTCCGATAACAATGATTCCCGCACCATAAGGCGGATAGAGTGGTTCATAGAGATAGGTCTGACCGGGTTGGACCTAGCCATGTGCTGGTTCGTCAGGCGGATCTAGCCTCTGCAGCACCGCGCAAAGCTGATGCACCAGTATACCAAGGAGAGGAAGGATAGCCTCCGCATCTCCGAGGACAACTTCTCGAGTGATTCCATCAAGCTCCGACTTAAGGACATCGTCAAGGTGAAGGACAGGAAGCGTGGATTCGCCATCACCTATGACATGTTCATAGAGGGCAAGTGCCCAGAGGTACCTGTTTATTTTCCGTGTATGACATTTACTCCAGATTTTTCCGTCTAGCCATTACCATCTCATATGACACCTTTGGATTTCACTTAATATCTTAAAAGTCTAGAGGAGGACGACATGGCTGTCCAAATCTATGACCCCAAGATGAAGTAAGTCACCATCGTGTTCGACGACGATGTCCCATTGGTGCGTAAGCGGAAGAGCTCCACCTCTAACGCTGCCGACGGAGGCAAGAAGAAGAAGACGAAGAGTGGAGTCTCCAAGAAGTCTACTGCCGCCCTAGAGGTGGAGAAAAGAAAGATTACCGGCATCCCTTTTACCAAGGCACCCACTGTTGTGTAAGCTTCTTTCCTTCCGACATTGTCCATTGTTCGTCTTATTCCTGTACTTATAATTTTGCATGTTTCAGGAAGAAGGCCAGTTTAAGTTTGAAGAAGTCCTCCAAAACATTGGGGGCTTCTAAAAATTTCAAGGATATGTTACACCAAGCGTCTCCCGCCATCGCCCCTACCACTCCCAGCGTCCAGCCTACTGTCGCACCGACAAGATCTCCAGCTAAGGTGGCATCTGGCCCTTCCGCCATGGAAGTGGATCCAGGTGTCTCCGCGGATCTTGTCCTTGTCGACGAGCAAGCGACATAAGAAAGCACCGCGACCAAAATGGCTGAAGCTCCGGCTAAGGATGCCATCGGTAGTAGTAAGGCGATATGAAGGGAATATGCCCAAGAGGCAATAATAAAGTGGTTATTATCGTATTCCTTATTTATGATAAATGTTTATTTTACATGCTATAATTGTATTAATACGAAAATATTAATACATGTGTGTTTAATAAACAAAAGGAAGTTCCTAGTTATGCCTCTCTTATAAACTAGCTCGTTGATTAATAAGATGATCAAAGGTTTCCTGATCATGGACATTGGATGTTGTTAATAACGAGGTCACAACATTAGTGTAATGGTGTGATGAATATTCATCCGAAGTATAGCATTATGATCAAGGTCATTGTGTTTATATTGCTATAACATCATACGAAGTAATCTTAGTCCTTAGACCATGAGATCATATCAATCACTAACACCGGAAGAGTATCTTGATAACATCAAACGTCACACTGTAACAGGGTGACTATAAAGATGGGTTCAGTGCTATGAAGGTGTTATGTTGAGGCTCATGGATCAAGAGTGGAATTTGTCCATCCTGATGACGGATAGATATACTCTGGGCCCTCTTGGTGATATCACATTAGTTAGCTTGCAAGCAAGTGATTTGATCACTAGAATGATATATCACGGGAACGAGAAAAGAGTACATATCGGTAACGAGATCAAACTAGGTATGGAGATACCGATGATTGAATCTCGGACATGTAATATATCACGAGACAAAGGGATTGAGTTACATGCGTATAAGGTTCACACGATCACAGAAGTCATCGTTGAATATGTGGGAGTCGATGCATCTCCGTGTCCAGCTGATTATTGATCGGAGAGGGGTCTCGATCATGTCTACATTATTCGTGAACCGTAGGATTACACACCTAAGGGATACTAACACCATTTGGAGCAAATAATATGCCAGAGAAAGAAAAAGGAAAGCGCAGGAATTTATTTCACTAGACACCGAAACTGTTTCGGTTGAAATTGCTGAAACTGGTTCTGCATGTGAAATTGAATACTAGCAAGGGGTTTTATGTGAATGTTTGTTAATTAAAGTAATTAACAAAATTCTGAATAAATAAATAAAAGAGTTTTATTTAAATGAGAGCTTGCATTAAATTTGGTGGAAATTTAATGCATGTGAGTGGATTTTTGAGTGGAGGCTCTTTTATGGGAGTGGAGGCTTTTCATTTTGAGTGGGAGCTCCACCCACATGAATGTGGAAGAGGTGGGCGCAGCCACCATGGCTGGCGCCATGCCCCTTGGGGTGCCCCCCTCTCCTCCTCTCAAAACACACCTCCTCGCGAAGGATCTCTCTCCCCACTTTAGAATTTCCCCATTGTCTCGGATCAGCGAGATACATGTTTCCGGTGGCTTTTTCTGGAAGGATTTGTTGCTTCCGCTGCTTCGCTGGAGCGAGGGCGCGGAGGTTGTCATGGTACCCGGACGTGTGTGCGATCACGGATGCACCACTGCTTTCCGATGCTGGACGTGATGGTGCTGGACCGGCTGGACCAGATGGACTTCATCACGATCTTGAGATCGGCAAGCATTCGACTACATCATCCACGAGTACAACCTTGTTAACACTATACGGTCTTTGAGGATATGTATTCTATGGATGTATATCCACCCGTTGCTTGTATCTAGTAGATAGATCTTGGTACATAGTTGTTCCCATCATAGGAAATTTTTTGTTTTCTATGCTGCGAACCCTACAGTGGTATCAGAGCCGGATCTATGCGTAGATGCTTTGCACGGGTAGTACACATATGAGTATGTGGGCGATGATGATCATTTTATTGCTTCTTAGTTGTACTTTGGATATTGGTGGCATAGTGGGATTAAGCGGCCTGGACAAACTTTACATGTCCTCGCACATGAGACCTGTTCCACGCTTGACATGCAAGTAGTTTTGCATAAGTGGCTAGCGGGTGTCTGTCTCTCCTACTATAGTCAATATCTAATTTGCAACGAGTTGTCAACAATTTGGTTATCCTCGTTGTGGTTCATGTTTGTAGGTAAGAACGGTTCTATCTTCGAAATCCCTAAGCCACATAAAACTTGCAATGGATAAATTAGAGGCGTCTAGTTTAGATTGTTGCTGGGTTAGTGTTATGATATGGTGATGTCGTAAGTAGAAGTATGAGATGATACTCTTACAGCACACATAACGTGTAGGTTCCATAGACCTTGGACTTACACATAGAGGTATGATAGTGATCATACCAAGGAGCACATGATGGAGATCATATGCGGGAACCATATCATTTCACTTATAAACATGAGATGTTTGTTGCATCTTATATTGCTTGTTTGGCGTTTTATTAGCATAATAAGATGATCCCTCATTTAGATATCAAGATAAAAATGTGTTGTTCCTTAAGTATATACTGACAATGTTTCGTCGCTTCAAGACATCACGTGATGATCGGGTGTACTTGAATCCACGAGCATATCTCGGGTGTAAGACAATTACACACGTGAATACTAAGGTTCTTACTTGGCGAGCCTAGCATGTATAGACATGGCCTCGGAACATGAACCGAAAGGTTAAGCATGAGTCATATGTTTTGATATGATGACCATTTGATGCTCGCCTTTGAAGCTACACCGACTCACGTGATGATCGTACTTGGTGTAGTGGATTTGGTTCATGTAATCACCAAAAAGACACGAGGGATGTCGTTTTTGAGTGGGAGTTCATTTCTAATTTGGATTAGTAGAACTTGATTTATCATAAATTAAATCAAAGTGAATTTGCATAATTTGTTGTAGTCATTGGCATTCGTTCACCACCTTATGCTTAGTTGTAATTGAGATAATAGAACTATAGAATTCTAGATATTTACTTTACGAACCGGTATCGTATTGTGTTGAGTGTCAATCTAAAGTTTAAAGTCCTATTACAAACTTTCAGCAAACTCTGTTTACTCCGTGAAGTTTAATAATTAGTATTAAATCGAGAATAACAATTCCAGTGTTAGTATCTTAAGTATCATGTTTGCCTCCATGATTCTTGATTTAAATATCAAGATTATCTAGGAGATGGAAGAATTGTTTCAAAAACCATTATGTGTGGCAGATATAACGATATCTAAAATAATGTTTTGGTTGCAATATGATAGAGTATAATATATGTTCTCATATTGGATGAGAATTTGCAAAGGTTGGAGATGCTAGACATCCTAATCATCCAAAAGGGTTTTGGAAAGTAATGTTATACTCACAATTCGCCTTTATAAGCTACAGTAGCTTGATCATGAAATTCGTCATGATAAGGATGAATATAAGACGTATGTAAAGTGTTTACTACACTAAAAGATTACTAAAGAATGGATTTTGAAAGAACAACGATCATTTGATGATGGTGATCTACTTCAAAGTGCAAGTCCAAAGGTATTAGTATTTGAATATACACGCTTTGGACTATGTGTCATGTAGATAGCGCCACTGTTGATTTTCATAGATTCTTTTAAAAAGGAAAAGGAAATGCTGAAAGAGAATCTATAAAATATATTTGGCAGAAAAGACTGGAAATATCCAGTTTAGGTATATAGATGATATACATGTTATGGTTGTATTCTTTGCTTGTTAAACAATGTGGCTCTTGGGTATTGGATACCGAATTGGTTGGTATGAAATTTCATACAGAACGACGCAATTCATGAACCACAATGGCCTAAGTAACTAGCAAGAGAATATGTGATGATGTTCATCAAAAACAAACAAACCGTTGTTTGTATTTCTCATTGACATCAAAGCTTGCCTTCAAGATTTGTTTTAATAGTAGTTATTTAAATCAGGTATTATGAGAACAAATATTGTTCAAATAATTACCGTATTCCATATAAGATGGATGATTTACAAATCTAGTTGGAGAAATCACATCCATAAAGATAATGCTAAAATGTCGCAAGACAAATGATTGGAAGATCACTTACAAAGTGACATCGCCGTTTAAATTATATTGGAAAGAAAACATGAAGAAACTCCATTTTCATGGATTTTTGGAGTCTTTGGTTTGATCAAGTGACACTTGTGAGACTTTTCTCGGGATAATTAAAACTTTGTTCAAAGGCCAAAGAAGAACGAATGACTAAAATATTGGAATTTATACATATCGATGTATGTAGTCCATTATGTATAGTCGTAAGCGATGGATTTCAACTTCATATGCTTTCTTCGGAAATTTGAGTGAATATTCACTTAATGAGAAAGAAGTGTGAAATATTTGAAAACGTTCAAAGACTTTCAAGATGAAGTAGAAAATCATTGAAACAAGAAAATAAATGGTTTATGATTTTATCATAAGGGATTTATTTGAGTTACAAGTGTAACAAGAAAATAAATGAATTATGATTTTATCATAAAGGGATTTATTTGAGTTGCAAGTTTAGCAAAACACCTAGATTTACATCTCCCGAAACACCATAGGAGTATGGAGTGTTTGAGATTTGTAATGAAACCTTGTTTGACATCGTTGGATCAAAGGTGTTATTTATAAAACTGCCATTATGGTTTAAAAGATTAAAGCTTTAGATATTACCGCTTTTACACTGAAAAGAGCTCCATCTTGATCCGTTGAAATGACACCTGGTTTGGGGTAAAACCCAAGTTGTCCTTTCTTAAAATTTTGGTATGCTAAGCATAAGTAAGATGTTTACAACCAAAGTCGGATGAGCATGTCTTTTAGGTTATTTTGAATAACTATTGGGTATTTCTCCATAACACCGAGGACAAAAGGGTTTGTCGCTTGAAATGTGAAGTTTCTTGAAAAAGGAATTTTTCGCAAAAGTTAAGTGGGAGGACAATAGAACTTTGATAAGGTTAGTGAACCTTAGCTATATGTGCTGAGTTGCGCAGCTCTAGAAAACGTTCCAGAGGAGCCACAGTGCTCATGGCTTATGTGCTTCAAAGGTTGTGGTCACGGAGATCTAAGTTCCTATTGAACCAAGTAGGTCGGATAAACAATCAAATGCTAAGATTTGAGAGTAAATCATTATTGTTTGACAATGATGAACTGACTATATGCAAAGAAGCGATGATGGGCCCTGACTCCGTCAAATGGCTTGAAGCCATAAAATCCGTGATAGTTCCATACACGAGAAATCAAGTTTTGAACTTGGAAGACCCTCCGGAAAGGTGTATAAACCTATCGATCGTATTTGGTATAAAGAAACAGACATGGATGTTTCACATCTATGAAATAGTCGCCATGTCGTAAAGTTTTTTATGACAATGTTCAAGGAGTTGACTATGACAAGATTTGATCTTTCATAGCGATATTTAGTCTGGACGGATTAAAGTAGCAACCACTACATATAATTTGGTATACGGTAGATGAATAAACAAAACAAAATTCTTCTAAAAGAATGGTTACCTAGGACGTGTGCATGACATGATCCAAAGGGTTTTTTTAATTCAAAGGATGCTAAAAGGGCATGCAAACTTCAATGGTTGAAGTAAGCATTGCGGAGTTGGAATATTCACCGTGATGAAAAGGAGTTTTCATCAGGAGACGATGAAGATGCTTGCATTTGCAAGAAATTAAGTGGGAGCGCTAAGACATATTTCTAATACATTATGTGGATGACATCTTATTTATTAGAAATGATGTATCTTTTATAACAAAGGTAAAGAATTTCATTTCGATGAAAGACTTCGGCAAAACCCGAATATTTAGCATGAATGTCTATAGTGGATAGACTATGACGCTAATATGGTTGTGCCAAATGTACATATATGATATATTGAAGGAGTTCAATATAGAAACGACAAGAAACGGTTCTTGTCGCATGGAAAGGAATTGAATCGAGATTCAAGTGTATCGACATTAGATAAGTGAAACAAGATTCAAGTGCTTTGACCCTTGATGAGTAAAATCACAAGAATGTTTTGATCAATCATACCATGATATGTACACATTCAGATATGTCCTATGCTCTAAGTGTTATGATCATATACCAGAATAAATCATAAAATGATCATTGGACGATAGTGAGGATATTCTTATGGTCTTTTGGAAGAACTAAGAATATATTTGTGTAGAGGTGACAAACAATTACAAATAGTTCATTGTAAAGCGTTACATTGATACTAGTTTTGTCACAAGATACAAATTAAGTTTATCTCAATTAAAACTATGGGTGGCACAATGTAATGGAAAGAAAGTTTCCATGATGGATTTGGATCAATTCCAAAGTTAAGACATTGTGACGGATACTACAACAAAAAGGCTAAGTATATGATTGCTATAGTAGCAGCAAAGGAGGGCATTTGTGTCAAGTAGTTTGTTATCAAACTAAGGTGTGGTTCGCAACGGGCTAACACTAAAGATATATTGTACGACAATAGTATCGACATGATTTAACCCCAAGGAACTAAAGGTATTACCAAAAGACCAAATTTATACAATTCCATCTCATTGGAAAATGAGTGATGCGTGAAGACGCAAAGACATGCAAATACACACGGACCTGAATGATTTAGATCCGTAGAATATGTTAACCACTTGCAGTTGCGTATATGGAACACCAGAAAGCCATAGGTGTTCAATACGCAAAGTTTTCAAACTAGATTATTTTCTCTAGTGCAAGTGGGAGACTGAAGGGAATATGCCCGAGAGGCAATAATAAAGTGGTTATTATCGTATTCCTTGTTTATGATAAATGTTTATTTTACATGATATAATTTTATTAATATGGAAACGTTAATACATGTGTGTTTAATAAACAAAAGGAAGTTCGTAGTTATGCCTCTCTTATAAACTAGCTCGTTGATTAACAAGATGATCAAAGGTTTCCTGATCATGGACATTGGATGTTGTTAATAACGAGGTCACAACATTAGTGTAATGGTGTGATGAACATTCATCCGAAGTATAGCATTATGATCAAGGTCATTGTGTTTATATTGCTATAACATCATACGAAGTAATCTTAGTCCTTAGACCATGAGATCATGTCAATCACTAACACCGGAAGAGTATCTTAACAACATCAAACGTCACACCGTAACATGGTGACTATAAAGATGGGTTCAGTGCTACGAAGGTGTTATGTTGAGGATCATGGATCAAGAGTGGAATTTGTCCATCCTGATGACAGATAGATATACTCTGGGCCCTCTCGGTGATATCACATTAGTTAGCTTGCAAGCAAGTGATTTGATCACTAGAATGATATATCACATGAACAAGAAAAGAGTACATGTCGGTAACGAGATCAAACTAGGTATGGAGATACCGATGAACGAATCTCGGACATGTAATATATTGCGAGACAAAGGGATTGAGTTACATGCGTATAAGTTTCACACGATCACAGAAGTCATCTTTGAATATGTGGGAGTCAGTACGGATCTCCAGGTACCGCTACTGATTATTGATCGGAGAGGGGTCTCGATCATGTCTACATTATTCGCGAACTGTAGGGTGACACACTTAAGGGATACCGACACCATTTGGAGAAAATAATATGCCAGAGAAAGAAAATGGAAAGCGCATGAATTTATTTCACTAGACACCGAAACTGTTTTAGTTGAAATTGCTGAAACTGGTTCTGCATGTGAAATTGAATACTAGTAAGGGGTTTTATGTGAATGTTTGTTAATTAAAGTAATTAACAAAATTCTGAATAAATAAATAAATAAAAGATTTTTATTTAAATGAGAGCTGGCATTAAATTTGGTGGAAATTTAATGCATGTGAGTGGATTTTTGAGTGGAGGCTCTTTTATGGGAGTGGAGGCTTTCCATTTTGAGTGGGAGCTCCACCCACATGAATGTGGAAGAGGTGGGGGAAGCCACCATGGCTGGCGCCGTGCCCCTTGGGGTGCCCCCTCTCCCTATAAAAGTCCCCCCTCTCCTCCTCCTCTCAAAACACACCTCCTCGCGAAGGATCTCTCTCCCCCTTTAGAATTTCCCCATGGTCTCGGATCAGCGAGATACATGTTCCCGGTGGATTTTTCTAGAAGGATTTGTTGCTTCCGCTGCTTCGCTGGAGCGAGGGCGCGGAGGTTGTCGGGGTACCCAGATGTGTGTGCGATCATGGATGCACCACTGCTTTGCGGTGCTGGACGTGATGGTGTTGGACCGGCTGGACCAGATGGACTTCATCATGATCTTGAGATCGGCAAGCGTTCGACTACATCATCCACGAGTACAACCTCGTTAACGCTATGCAGTCTTCGAGGGTATGTATTCTATGGATGTATATCCACCCGTTGCTTGTATCTAGTAGATAGATCTTGGTACATAGTTGTTCCCATCGTAGGAAATTTTTTGTTTTCTATGCTGCAAACCCTACACGATGGTGGTTGGCAGAACGTCTGCCAAAGGCGGCGCTTCTGCACCCAGGATGTCAACAGAGCTTCCAAAGATTGTCTACCCGGCGCTTACGTCGAGTAGCTCAACTCTGGCTCCTGGTGTAGTGCCAACTTCTCTGACTTGCGGCCTTAAGGAGCTTCTCAGGCAAGCGGATATCTTGCGAGGAAATAGCCTTTCCTTCAGCAAGTTATTTGCCGAGAGCTCCACCAATCTCAAGATCATCGCACTTGTGAGTTTTATTTGCCTTTTGCATTTCATATGAGTATCCCACTGTAGCCCCCGAGGATTTAGATGGAAAACTATAGGTCTTTGCATCTGAATGCTCTAAGAATGACTAAGCTAGAAAACTTCTCACTATAGCTCCCAAGTATGTAGTTTTAATGAATTATTTCGACTAGATACTTTATATAGTAGCATACGTGGTGTTTGTAAATTTCAATACTATAGCCTCCAAGCCTCTAATTGAAACAGAATTAGTTCCGACTAGATGCTTAAAGAAAGACTAAGCATATTTGCCGAGTTAAAACCTCTCATTGTAGTTTTCATAGACATTTCTTCAAAGGTTAATTCTTGGAAACTGCATGTCGCATCCCAAAATTTTCCAAATTTTGTAATGTGAAAAATAAATAATTGTTGAAATTTAGGGTGAAAAGAAACTTTTTGTTTCTAATTGGAAACTTAAAATCCCATCTTGAACAAACTTTGAATATTGTTTGAATCCAACTAAATTCAAATCAAGTGGAATGCATTCATCATAAATGCATCTTGAAATTTAAACATTTGGAAAATAAACCAAAACCCTAAAACCCTAATGGAATAAAATCATTTCCAAGATATCTCTAAGACCATGGTTTTGATCCATATAAAAATTTGTCAACAAGCATTTACAAATGATCAAGAATGGCAAATAGAAATATTATAAAACCATATGAATTCGTTTCACTTAATTTGGAGCCATAGATAAAATCTTATGAATTTAATAAGATAAGGAAATTGAATTTTCAAAGCTAATAAAGCACCTATCTATAAATCCATACCAAATGGTGAGCAAATAATCCTAAAGATATTTAAAAGGATAAACAAATATTAAATAATATTTTACCAATTTGAATCACCAAGTTTGGATCTATAAATAAAAAGATATGGATTTTACAAATAAAGAAAGAAATAATTAATAGGGAGTATTTTAAAAACCAAATTAAAACTTGGGCAAGACCATAAACAAATGGAATAATCATAATCCAAGTTCAAATGAAATAAATGGATAAATAATATTGAAATAAAATAATATGGCCTTAACCAAATTCTATTTATTGGATTAAGACAAATTTCCCTAATAAGAATAATTAATTAAATCATGGGTAAATAGTATTTGGAATTTACCCAAGTGGAATAAAAGTTATTTAATTAACTTAAATGGAATCAAGGGAATCACCTAAATAAAATTTATGGAATTAAAACTATAATTGATTTCATTGGAACAAAGACAAATACCCAATTTAAATGATTAATAAATCATATTAAAAAAATATTCCAAATAATTCAAGGTGAATTATTTGACACCCTAATAAATAAATAAAACCTACTGAATAGGTTTGGTAAAAATATGGATTTCAAATAAAATTTTTAAACACATTAAAACCATTTGAAATAAAGACAAATGTCTATTTATAAAATAAATAAAAGACCCTAAAAAGAATAAAAGAATTATTCTAAATTTGACTTTAGAATATGTTAATAAACAGTATTTGAATATACTCAAAGTTTGGTGGAAGTTTGAATTCAAATTGTGCTGGATTTGTTTGAATAGAAATCAAAACAGATAAATAGAAAAAGAAAAAGGAAAAACAATCTATACAAAAAAATGAAACAAAGCCAACCCAACTAACCTAGCCCATCTAAGCCCAGCGAGCCCAGTCTCCCTCTCCTCGAAATGTTTTTTTCACCGTAGAACAGACCCACCCCCTCGCTGACTGCTGGCCCCACCTTTCCTCCCTCCCCCTCACTGACTAACCAGGCCCACACGTTAGTCGTCGTTTCCACCCCAGCGACCAGTTCCTCCCCCTCATTCCTCCGGCCGTTTCCTGTGTAATTTCGCAGCTTCAATTCCCGTTGAATGCACGAGTAAATCCCGCCCACGTCCACACGTACTTAATCGCCATGCTCCGCTCTCCCTTTTCCCCCAATCGTCACCCCACCGGAGTCACCAGGCCACTCCGATTTTGCTCGGAACCACGACTGCCCCGACGACCTCTTCTAGCCGATTCCGGTGAAGCTAGACCACCCTCCACTCCTTGGCATCCACCAGCTTGCTCCCCACCATCAGTAGAACCTGCCCATAGCCCCAGCTTGGCCGCTCATGCACCAGGGGCTCGGCAACTTTGAAGTCCGAGCACCACCGTGAACCTTCCCAACTCCGGCGATCTCCCTCGGTATGTACTGACCGCCCCTCCCTTCTAGTTGACATGCGAATGATCCCTAGCACCGTGCGCATCTAACTGCACCCCGGTTTTGTCTTAGAGCACACCGTGGCATCGTCTCCGACAACGACTAACCGCACCCGACGCCAGACACATCTCCGGCGAGGAAATACCGGTGATTCAGTGCGCCCCTCGACAAGCTACTGCCACGTTGAGCATCACAACGATCCCCTGAACCTGGTGAGCCACTCCTTTTACTCTCTCGCTTCCTGCATCGCCGGCGATGCCACTGCTAGGACGCCGCCTCGCACCAAACACCAGCGCCGCCAGTTCTAGGTCAATGCACTGAGGACCGTTGGATCTTGATCCTATGGCGTAGATAGAGTCATTTAAACGAAGGGATACGAGCTAATCTGCACCGTTCAGTCTCACTTAGATCCAACGCACCTCGTAGCACAATCCAACCAAAACGGTACAGACCAATAGCAACACGACGTGTGGCATGTGTGTTGTTTTAAAAACAGAATAGACTCTATTAGATATGTGAATTTGTAAATTGCATAACTTTAAATCTACACGTCCAAATTTTTCAAATTTTATATCAATGGAATCAGCAGAACAAACCCTAACCAACCATGCACTTTGTTTAATAAATTGCTTCTGGTAAAATGGTTATTTTTTCAGAAACTTGTGTAGGCATAATTTGAATAGTTTTAATATTAAACACTTGACCATAAAACACCAACATTTGTGTTTAAAAATGTATTTATCAAACACTAGAAATAATACTTTGATTGAATCATATCTAGCAAAAAAATGATTTAAAGTGGCCATTTTACACTAACTTAATATCAAATGGTTTTACCACTTTTGTAAATGACCAATGGGTGTTTTCAAATGTTTATAACCTAGTAGAAACTACTTTTCCAAATAAAACAATATTTGGCATGTTTTCCTGCATTGCCTTGTTTATATTATTTTATGTGATGATTGCTTGATTGGTAGATTGAAATTGTGTCTTGCTTGATTGAATTGTAGTGGAATTTGAAGAATGTGAATATTTCAAGATCAAGGAGAGAACTTATAATTCTCTACCAAAAAGGCAAGTGGTGCTTCATACTTTTGTCCCATTATTTTCACTATGCATTAGTGTTATTTCTAAATAGGACTTGCATGGAATTTTTGCTAAGTATAAACTATGCCATGGGAAATCCTAGTAGATGAAACCTTAGTAGAATTTTCCTAAGTTAAGATTCCTACTACTATCTGATGGGTTTCGCAGCATAGTAAATCAAAGAAATTCTACAGTTGCGAATGGGAAAGCCAAGATCTAATCTAGGAGATGCAAACAACAAGGGGGGATAGATGAGATCTTCATACCCTTGAAGATTCGCACAGCGGAACGTTCGACGGAACGTGGGTGATGTAGTCATACTCGCTTCTCCTCCTCGCTATCCGATCCAATCTAACACCGCAAGTGGCGATGCCTCCGAGAGATGCACACGTGCGGCACCTCGACGTCTCCTCCTTCCTCGGTCCAGCAAGTAGGATGGAGAGATGGATTGGATCTACAACGCGACGGCGCGGTGCAAGCGGTGGAGAGTTTCTGCGGTAGGGCTTCGCCTACGCGCAGTCGGGAGGGAGAGAGAGAGGAGGGGCAGCAGGGTGGCTAGGTTTGTAGAGGAGGTGTGGGAAGGGTGCGCCCCCAGCCCTCTTTATATAGAGGGGTGGGTGGCTGGCCCTTGCCCCTCCCCCAATCCCTTGGCCGGCGGCCAAAGGAGGGAGGAGTGGAGGGCAAGTTCCCCCCCTTCTAGAAGCTCCCCTAGGGTTTCCCTAGGGTTTGGCCGGCTGGGCCCTATGGGGCCTTGTGCCCCTAGCCCAATGTGGCCAGGGCACTCCCTCATAGTCCCACGCCCCCTCCCGACAAGTGGAGCCACGTTGGTCCCACTCCGGAAGGTTATAGAAGCTTCCGATACAATAGCGAATAACCCGAAACAATTCCGAACTCCAAAAACTGCATTGCCTTATATGAATCTTATTCCCTGGACCATTCCGGAACCTCTCATGATGTCCCGGATCCCATCCGAGACTCCGAACAAAAACTCATAAACCAATTATCCAATCTATCCTAGCGTCGAGACACGTTAAGTGTGTGACCCTTCGGGTTCGAGAATATGCAGACATGATCTTCTATCAATAATCAATGGGTCCAGAAACCCATATTGACTCACACATTCATCGATGATCATATCGGATGAACCACGATGCCAGGATTCAATCAATCCCATATATATATTCCCTTCGTCTCGCGATATTTTACTTGCCCGAGATTTGATCGTCGATGCATCATACCTAGTTCGGTCTAGTTCACAAAGAAGTACTTTACTGCTTTCAGAATCCGATATCACTTTGTGATTAACTCCTTAACCACATGCTTGCAAGCGGTGTTGATATCGACACGAGTGGGCCCAAGTATATCTCTCCGGCTTGGAGGACAAATCCCATCTCGATACATACAACCCAACAGTACTTTCGATCACCGAGAGACACCTTTATGATCACCCTCTCATAGGATGACGTTTGATGACCTCAAAGCTTTCTTCCGATACCAGGGAGTTGTATTATCTCATGGTCTAAGGAATACAATATTTGACATAAGAAAAGCTTCGCAAAGATGAACACGATGACACGATCTAATTGCTCCGCTTAGTTTGGGTCTGTCCATCATATCATTCTCCCAATGATATGATCTCATTATTAATCAACAACTCATGTCTATGGTTAGGAAACCTTAACCATCATTAATCAATGAGCTAGTCCATAGAGGCATACTAGGGACACAGTGTTTGTTCACAAACCACACAAGTATTAAAGTTTCCGCTTAATACAATTCTAGCATGGAATATAAACTTTATCATGAACAAGAATTATAATAATAACATCTTTATTATTGCCTCTAGGGCATAATTCCAACAGTAGGAAACAAGGGTGGATTATATTCATGCTATGGAATATTTATAAGTCAAGGACTTGTGTTTTGTTTAATAAAACAACTAAGTGAATGAAACACCTGGGTGGAATGGAAGGAATGGTTTGTTTTGAGTGGTTATACAAGGCCCATTTCTACGGTTCACCTTGTGTATCTCACTTGTGGATGGCCACCCAGGAACAAAGAGATTTGAGATGTCAAATGTTGAGAAGCTTCAAGTGCAGCCACTTGGCATTATGGGATCTGCCTGGATCATATAGGTTGTAATAACTTAGCCAAATGGATAGTTGGTGGTAGGGGATGATATGTTGGAACGTGTCCATTCTGGTCTAAGGGAAGGCTTCTGAAAGATCTTGTCTTGGTGAAACCAAGTCTTGTGGGGAAAGTGCAACCACCTCTACAGAGTGTAAAATCTAAGTACTTAGCCATGTCCCTGGTAAAGGACAATTTGAGCATCAAGACATGGAAGCTATCAAGAATCTCCTCATCCCAATTTCTAAGTTAAAATTTTGTGGTTGAACAAGGGTTTAAGGATCACCAATTTCTATTGGGAGATGCCTTGGGTGATTTTGACAAGCAAAAGCTTAGTGTTTTCAAATGATAAGGAAAAATCTATTTTGAGCAATGCAAGCCTAAGCTCCACTTAGCCAAATGCATATAGATGATAGACTCCACTATATTACCATAGTATCACTTGCCAATACAATTCAAATGTATTGACCCTTGTGGCTGTAACTTATTATGTTGCAGGTTTGTTTGATGTTAGTGAAGTGTGTTGATTAGGATTACAAGTCTACAACCAACATGTTTGCCTGTGGCACTTTGAAGATGAAGGACTCCATGCTATAGTTATTTCTGCTGCATTGTAATGAGATAGCCAAATGAGCTATGTAAGATGTAATGAATTATTTTATTCCTGGTTATAAAGTTGTATTATGACCTTTGTTTCTGGATATTACATATTAACTGTGGATGCTAGCTATTGATCCAGGGACTAGCATTGTAAACACAGGGATCTCTACCTTATTAAAGGTTGGGACCTCTACAGATGGTATCAGAGCACTATGTTGCCTATAGGATTGTAACCCTAGGATTGGACAAAAACCCCTTATAAAAATAGGAGTTAAATTTGTTCCAAAACTTATTTACAAAAATCTTATATACTCTTTCCTCAACCTTTTGGTTTCGATTCTACATCTCTTCCTTTTCAAACTTGATGGACAAGACCTCACCATGAGCAAAGGACTTCGCCAACTCCAATGAATTCAACTTTATTTTCACCAAGGACTTCAACTTGGATATCACTAAGGACTACATGTGAGACAAGAAATGTTACTCAAGACTTGAAGACTAAGGAAACACAACTTAGAAGGAACCATTATCACCTTTGAAGTTTTGTGACCGAGATGCAAGAATTTCTCCAAGGATACAAAGATATTGATCAAGAAGAACCAACCAAGAATAATGGAATGAATCCCAAGTGAACCATATAGTTGGACCACCATATTTAGTTTAAATCAAACACACCAACTTATGTGGTGTAGCAAAAATATTTTGTTGCTTAAAAATGTGCTTGGAACTTTGTTGTTTGATTGGAATGTTTGTTTGTGAATGTTTGCACATTGCTTGTGTAAATTGTGATGTGTGAGATTAGAATTATTTCCTTAGAAACCTTTTGCCTATTCTAATCCCAATCCAATCCAAACAGATGACTACTCCAAGAAACTCCAACATCAAGGATGGTGACAACAATAACCAAGAGATACACATGAGAGAACTCATAGTAACCCAAACCCAGTTGAACCAAGTGACAACTCAATTTTGGGCCAATAAAAATGATTTAGACCCAACCATGCAAAAGTTTTTGGAAACCCAAACCCAATTGTTGCAAAGGATGACAAATCAAATGATCAACATGGGAGACAACTCTTTTCAAGGAGTTTGTGACAACAATGATGACAAGGATGATATTATAGAAGGAACCCAAGCTTGCAATGTTTGTGGAGACAAGGATCACACTTCCAAAGAGCATGAAGATCAATGCCCCAATTGTGAAGAGAAACATCCAACTAATAAATGCTCCACATCTGAAGCTACTTGTTTCCTATGTGAAGGAAATAATCATGTCCCTATCCAATGCCCCATCTATTCCATAGTTCAACAAAGGAAACAAGGTGGAGTGCATCAACAGTTTGTAAACCCTCAGGAGGGAACAAATTCTACCAAGAAGGATGAAGGCAAAGTCAGAACCATGCCTCATAAGGCCAAATCCAAAGTGACCACAAAGTGTTGCTACTCTTGTGGAGAAGAAGGTCATATCTCTAGTAACTGCCCCAAGAAGAGAGAAAGATTTCCCACCTTTGTGGTGAAATATGAAGAGCATGAAATGGAAGAACTCCTAGCTTTGGAGAGACCCAAGAAGAAGAAGAAATGCCCCAACCCTAGCAAGAAGGATATTACCCAAGAGCAATGTTACACTTGCAAAGAGATGGGACACTATGCCAATGAATGCCCAGAAAAGAAGAAGAACCAAGGAAACAAACAAGAGGCAATGATACCAAAGGAAAAGAAAGATATCAGCCAAGTGATGTGTTTCAAATGCAAATAACTAGGCCATTATGTAAACAAGTGCCCAGAGAAGATACATCAAGATCCCAAGCAAGCCAAGATGTAATCTAGTTGGAAATTTTTAAGGGTGGTAGTACCCTAGTTGCCTTGAAGCCAACTTGTAACCCTATCTTTCCCAAATCTTGGGACGAGATTTCTTTTAAGGGTGGTAGCCTGTCGCATCCCAAAATTTTCCAAATTTTGTAATGCGAAAAATAAATAAACAAAATAAATAATTGTTGAAATTTAGGGTGAAAAGAAACTTTTTGTTTCTAAATGGAAACTTAAAATCCCATCTTGAACAAACTTTGAATAATGTTTGAATCCAACTAAATTCAAATAAAGTGGAATGCATTCTTCATAAATGCATCTTGAAATTTAAACATTTGGAAAATAAACCAAAACCCTAAAACCCTAATGGAATAAAATCATTTCCAAGATATCTCTAAGACCATGGTTTTGATCCATATAAAAATTTGTCAACAAACATTTAAAAATTATCAAGAATGACAAATAGAAATATTATAAAACCATATGAATTGGTTTCACTTAATTTGGAGCCATAGATAAAATCTTATGAATTTAATAAGATAAGGAAATTGAATTTTCAAAGCTAATAAAGCACCTATCTAGAAATCCATACCAAATGGTGAGCAAATAATCCTAAAGATATTTAAAAGGATAAACAAATATTAAATAAGATTTTACCAATTTGAATCACCAAGTTTGGATCTATAATTAAAATATATGGATTTTACAAATAAAGAAAGAAATAATTAATAGGGAGTATTTTAAAAACCAAATTAAAACTTGGACAAGACCATAAACAAATGGAATAATCATAATCCAAGTTCAAATGAAATAAATGGATAAATAATATTGAAATAAAATAATATGGCCTTAACCAAATTCTATTCTATTGGATTAAGACAAATTTCCCTAATAAGAATAATTAATTAAATCATGGGTAAATAGTATTTGGAATTTACCCAAGTGGAATAAAAGTTATTTAATTAACTTAAATGGAATCAAGGGAATCACCTAAATAAAATTTATGGAATTAAAACTATAATTGATTTCATTGGAATAAAGACAATACCCAATTTAAATGATTAATAAATAATATTAAAAAAAATATTCCAAATAATTCAAGGTGAATTATTTGACACCCTAATAAATAAATATAACCTACTGAATAGGTTTGGTAAAAATATGGATTCCAAATAAAATTTTAAAACACATTAAAACCATTTGAAATAAAGACAAATGTCTATTTATAAAATAAATAAAAGACCCTAAAAAGAATAAAAGAATTATTCTAAATTTGACTTTAGAATATGTTAATAAACAGTATTTGAATATACTCAAAGTTTGGTGGAAGTTTGAATTCAAATTGTGCTGGATTTGTTTGAATAGAAATCACAACAGATAAATAGAAAAAGAAAAAGGAAAAACAATCTGTACAAAAAAAATCAAACAAAGCCAGCCCAACTAACCCAGCCCATCTAAGCCCAGCGAGCCCAGTCTCCCCTCTCCCCGAAATGTTTTTCTCATCGCAGAACAGACCCACCCCCTCGCTGACTGCTGGCCCCACCTTTCCTCCCTCCCCCTCACTGACTAACCAGGCCCACACGTCAGTCGTCGTTTCCACCCCAGCGACCAGTTCCTCCCCCTCATTCCTCCGGCCGTTTCCTGAGTAATTTCGCAGCTTCAATTACCGTTGAATTCATGAGTAAATCCCGCCCACGTCCACGCGTACTTAATCGCCATGCTCCCCTCTCCCTTTTCCCCCAATCATCACCCCACCGGAGCCACCAGGCCGCTCCGATTTTACTCGAAACCACCACTGCCCCGACGACCTATTCCGGCCGATTCCGGCAAAGCTAGACCACCCTCCACTCCCTGGCATCCACCAGCTTGCTCGCCACCATCAGTAGAACCTGCCCATAGCCCCAGCTTGGCCGCGCATGCACCAGGGGCTTGGCAACTTCGAAGTTCGAGCGCCACCATGAACCTTCCCAACTCCGGCGATCTCCCTCGGTATGTACTGATCGCCCCCTCCCCTCTAGTTGACACGTGAATGATCCCCAACACCGTGCACATCTAACTGCACCCCGGTTTTGTTTTAGAGTGCACCGTGGCGTCGTCTCCGACAACGACTGACTGCACCCGATGCCAGACACATCTCCGGCGAGGAATTACCGGTGATTCAGTGCGCCCCTCGATGAGCTACTACCACGTTGAGCATCACAACGATCCCCTGAACCTGGTGAGCCACTCCTTTTACTCTCTCGCTTCCTGCATCGCTGGCTACGCTACTGCCAGGCTGCCGCCGCTGCGCGCCAGACACCAACGCCGCCAGTTCTAGGTCAATGCACTGAGGACCATTGGATCTTGATCGTGTGGCGTAGATAGAGTCATTTAAACGAAGGGGTACGAGCTAATCTGCACCATTCAGTCTCACTTAGATCCAACACACCTCGTAGCGCAATCCAACCGAAACGGTACAGACCAATAGCAACACGACGCGTGGCCTGTGTGTTGTTTTAAAAACAGAATAGATCTATTAGATATGTGAATTTGTAAATTGCATAACTTTAAATCTGCACGTCCAAATTTTTCAAATTTTATATCAATGGAATCAGCAGAACAAACCCTAACAAACCATGCACTTTGTTTAATAAATTTCTTCTAGTAAAATGGTTGTTTTTGCAGAAACTTGTGTAGGCATAATTTGAATATAAAATCCATTCTAAAATTATTTTTGTGATAAAATCTTTGGCAAATGGATTGTTTTGAACCTAATGACCATATAAACCAACTTGTGGATTCAAAAACATATTTTGTGAAGCAAAAGAATAAATCTTTAATTTAGAACATTTCTAGTCAAATAAAAATGTGGTTTATATGTTAAAAATGCTTTTGGAGGAAACCCTTTGGGAAATGTTTTGATTTAAACTCTCTGACCCTAAACATCAAGTTTTAGAATTTAAAAATGTATTTTGATGAACCCTATAAATTATTACTTTGCTAAAGGCATTTTCAACAACATAAAATATTGATTTAGTGTAAAAAATGGTTTATAGGTGAAACCTTTTGCAAATAGTTTTAATATTAAACACTTGACCATAAAACACCAACATTTGTGTTTAAAAATGTATTTATCAAACACTAGAAATAATACTTTGATTGAATCATATCTAGCAAAAAAATGATTTAAAGTGGCCATTTTACACTAACTTAATATCAAATGGTTTTACCACTTTTGTAAATGACCAATGGGTGTTTTCAAATGTTTATAACCTAGTAGAAACTACTTTTCCAAATAAAACAATATTTGGCATGTTTTCCTGCATTGCCTTGTTTATATTATTTTATGTGATGATTGCTTGATTGGTAGATTGAAATTGTGTCTTGCTTGATTGAATTGTAGTGGAATTTGAAGAATGTGAATATTTCAAGATCAAGGAGAGAACTTATAATTCTCTACCAAAAAGGCAAGTGGTGCTTCATACTTTTGTCCCATTATTTTCACTATGCATTAGTGTTATTTCTAAATAGGACTTGCATGGAATTTTTGCTAAGTATAAACTATGCCATGGGAAATCCTAGTAGATGAAACCTTAGTAGAATTTTCCTAAGTTAAGATTCCTACTACTATCATGCTTAGCTTAGCTAGTAGAAAACAAGGGTGGATTATATTCATGCTATGGAATATTTCTAAGTCAAGGACTTGTGTTTTGTTTAATAAAACAACTAAGTGAATGAAACACCTGGGTGGAATGGAAGGAATGGTTTGTGTTGAGTGGTTATACAAGGCCCATTTCTATGGTTCACCTTGTGTATATCACTTGTGGATGGCCACCCAGGAACAAAGATATTTGAGATGTCAAATGTTGAGAAGCTTCAAGTGCAGCCACTTGGCATTATGGGCTCTGCCTGGATCATATAGGTTGCAATAACTTAGCCAAATGGACAGTTGGTGGTAGGGGATGATAGGTTGGAACGCGTCCATTCTGGTCTAAGGGAAGGCTTCTGAAAGATCTTGTCTTGGTGAAACCAAGTCTTGTGGGGAAAGTGCACCAACTCTGCAGAGTGTAAAATCTAAGTACTTAGCCATGTCCCTGGTAAAGGACAATTTGAGCATCAAGACATGGAAGCTATCAAGAATCTCCTCATCCCAATTTCTAAGTTAAAATTTTGTGGTTGAACAAGGGTTGAAGGATCACCAATTTCTATTGGGAGATGCCTTGGGTGATTTTGACAAGCAAAAGCTTAGTGTTTTCAAATGATAAGGAAACATCTATTTTGAGCAAAGCAAGCCTAAGCTCCACTTAGCCAAATGCATATAGATGATAGACTCCACTATATTACCATAGTATCACTTGCCAATACAATTCAAATGTATTGACCCTTGTGGCTGTAACTTATTATGTTGCAGGTTTGTTTGATGTTAGTGAAGTGTGTTGATTAGGATTACAAGTCTACAACCAACATGTTTTCCTATGGCACTTTGAAGATGAAGGACTCCATGCTATAGTTATTTCTGCTGCATTGTAATGAGATAACCAAATGAGCTATGTAAGATGTAATGAATTATTTTATTCCTGGTTATAAAGTTGTATTATGACCTTTGTTTCTGGATATTACATCTTAATTATGGATGCTAGCTATTGATCCAGGGACTAGCATTGTAAACACAGGGATCTCTACCTTATTAAAGGTTGGGACCTCTACACTGCACAACACAAATAAATGTGAGCCACGATTTCCGAGGCATGAGGCTCCTCTGAGGTGACCGTTGGTCGGCCTCCGACCGTCGCTGGCTCTCCGGCGTGCGCTCATGATGGATACCTCTGGTGGTTGCTGGAAGATGACCTACTATGGTGTAACCACAAGTGGTAAGTTTCTCAAAGGATCTCTTGTTTGTTCGGCGGATTCTTGGCTGGTTCTTCTCAATGCCAAAGGCTCTCCTCTTGGGGGCAGAAGTTTGGAAAATGGGGAAATGATTTCTATTGGATCTGTTTTGAGGTTCCCCTCTCACCTCTCTCGTGTCAATGATCTTTTATTTCCCTTATCTGGATTTCTTGGTAGATCTCCTACCATTTCTGGGTCAGATGAAGACACTGGTTTTAAATGGCATCCTCTTTGCTCCTCCTTGCCGGTTCATGATCTGGGGCAGACTAAAGGATTCTTGATGCTTTTTCCTAGTGCCAAAAGATTGGTTCTTCTTAATCACAATGTGGTGGTTATTGATGCTCGATATTTGGTCTAAGATGAATTGGTGGCGTCTTGTGTAACTATTGATCTTCACGTCAAAAGGGTTATTATAGGTGCTCAGATTTTGCCTAGCTCTTCTGTCGTGGATAATGCGTCCAAATCTAAGGTGATCATGCCAAAGACCCTGGATTTCTCCAATGATCATTCTAAGGATGTAGCTCATGATGACCAATTTGTGAAGCGCCCTGCCCTGGATTTCTCCTTAGGGCAGGAATTTGAGAAAAATCTTTTTAAGAAATTCAAGCATCAAGTTAACTTTATTGGTGGCCTCAGAAGGAAACCTTTCTTTTTGGTCTGTTCTTTTGGAAGGGCAAATTTGAAACTTGACATTCATACTGTTGGTATTGCGCTCCAAGCTTGTTTAGGAGGTTTGGCTTCAAAATTCCAAGTGAGATTCCTTCAAGACAGAACTTTCGTTTCTCGATTGCTTCGAGGGTTGTGGGTTTTGAAATTTATAATATTTCAAAATTTTCTTGTGATTATTTTGTGGTTCATATTAACCTATGGGGTAACGGTGGCCCAAATTGGATTTTTGAAGAAAAAGAATTTTATAAGGAATCTGATGGAGATTGGAAGGTTGTCACGTACAAAAAGAAAAGCCCCAAAAAATCTCCTTTGACCAAATATGTCAAAAAAGTGCAGTTGGTCTTCCAAAGACTTGAATTCCCAGTTGTGGTTGCGGATTCTTCGCCTGGCACTATTGGGCAAAATAAGTGTGACATTTACTTGCGAAATCATGATCGGTCTTATGCTCAGGCTCTCGCTGATGGTGGATCTAATTCTGTGGTAACGCATGTCAGGCCCAGAGGTGGCGAAGATCGCGTGACAATTAAACTGCCTGGTCTTATTCCTTTTCTGAAATTCCCGACCTTCCCAAAACGTTCGTGGCCCGACAACTCTTTCCTGGGATTATTCAAGGCCCATTCAGTTTTACCTCTTCCTCGGCCCACTGTGTACAACGGTTTTAAGGACTTCTCCATTTCCTTGCATAAAACAACTACTAGAAATTCTATCCCCTCAACTCCCTCGACTGCAGAAACCCCAACTCCCCTGCCTTGCTCGTCGCCGGTGAAGTCTACAGCAATGGCGAATATTCCGATTAACCCCGCGTCGTTTCTGCCGGAGGGCTTTCAAGTTATGCAGGTTGCTAGAAGAACTAGGGTCAAGAGGGTGGTGGTTCCGAGTCGACCTAAGGCGCATGAACAGTATGCTATCGCCACCATTAATCCCCTTCCTCCTGGTCAAGCCCCTTTCACAAATATTCGAGATGTTTTGCTTGACTTCCTCAACAATGAGGTCCGGTGGCTTTTCGAGACATCTAGGCTTGTCCCTTTGGGCCGCCTATGTCCAGTTCCACCATGTCAGTGATAGGGACAGACTCATTGCTGCCAGCCCCACTCCATTCCAAGATGTGCATGTCTCTTTTGTAAAGCATAATGAGGGAGATAACTGGAGAAGGACCCAATTCAATAATGAGTGTTGGGTCATGTTGGTCAGTCCGCCCATAGACCACTGGCACACTAAAGACCTGAATGATGTCTTTGCTGTATTGGAAAGGTTCTCCTTTGGGAGAGGGGTCCTGATCATAAAGGAAGAATTCTGGCAAAAGTAAGAGTAACTGATTTGGTGGAAATCCCCAAAAGTGTGAGGTTTACCATTGGAGACTTGGTTGAGACTGAATCATGGACATTTTTAGTAGAGGTTCTACAAAGTGACTTGCTCGGTGGGGGCCCACCTGATGAGGACCCACTGCCTGCTAACAATGAGGACCCACACCCACTTCCTGATTTTGGACCCCGGATCCCCCTCCCCCTGCTCCTGCTGGTGAGGCTGGTGGATGGGGACAGTGGTTGGCTCCACCACCACCTCCTCCTGGTGGAAAACAATGTGGGGTGGGACCCATGGGAAGCTTCTGCTGCCCCTGTGCAGGGCCCTGTGGTTGCCCCTGGTGAAGACATGCCTGTGGACAATCTCAACCTTCCCCCTCAGGATGCTAACAATGTTGTAATTGATGCTGTGATTGTTCAAGACTAGGACTCTGATGATGATGTTTCTGTTAATGTTGAACCTGTACCTGTTGGGGAGCAGGCAGTTAATGATGATCTTCAGGGAGTTGGCATTGGTGAAGGGCTGCAAAACATATTTCAGAATTACTTGTATGAGGATGAGGATAATTCTGCTGAGGAAGGAGGTGTAGAGAGTCCAATGGATACTGGTGCTGATGCTAGAGAGAATACTGACTGGATGTTAGAAGACCAGCACCTTCTATCCCCCAATGAAGCTCATCTCCAGGTTGGCATGGCCAGAACTTTCATTACCATCCTGAATGTTCATCCTGCAAGGCAGGGTTTATCTCAGCAAGGATTAGACTTATGGGAAAGCTATTTTTCTCCTCACTTTAAAAAGACTTCACCATCAAAGGGATCTCTCATGTGTGACATTCATGTAAGTTGGTTTAATTTCATTACTCTCATGCTTGCTACTCCTGAAAAGTTCAATTGGGCCAGAAGCTTCCTTACTTCCCCTCTCTGGGAAATTATTAAGGAGCATATTGCTGAGGAGAATACCATCTCTTTCATCATCCCTAATGAAAGCTTTTCTTATATGGCTCCTGTAGGGGTTCGTAGCATGGAAAACAAAAACTTTCTACCGCATGCACACAAACAAGCCAAGATCTATCTACTAGATTGTAGCAACGAGTCGATAGAAGAACTCACCCTCGAAGATTCCAAAGCGGTTAACGAGAGCAGATTCTCGTGGGTGATGTAGTCGTACACTTGCCGATCTCAAGATCGTGTAGACGATCCTTCCATGATCGGTCACACATTCGATACTCGATGAAGACCTTCCTCTCCCTTGTTCCAGCAGGCAGCGGAGGTTGTACACTCTCCTCGTGATTCCGGCAACACGACGGCGTGGTGTCGGAAGTAGAGGGGAGATCTCGCAGGGCTTCGCCTTAAGCCAGAGAGACTATGGTGGAGTAAGAGAGGGCCTTGGGGATCTACGAATTAGAGGCACCAAGGGGGGTGGCTTGGCCGGCGGCTAGGGTTTGGGGAAACCCTAACTCGGCGAGTTTGAGGAGGCCCTAGGCGGCGGCAGCACTTGGAGGTGGTGGCGCTTGGGGCTAGGGTTTAGGTGTGAGGGGTAGGGGTGCACCCTACCCCTCCTTATATAGGTGGGGAGAGGCGGTTTGGGGAGGAGGGAGTCCTCCCCCAAGCCCTCTTCATGGCCGGCGGGTGGAGGGAGTGGGATTCCTACCCTAGGTAGGTTTCCTACTCTCCGTCCACCAAGCAAACTTCGGATTTGACTTTCAAACTTGGATTTGATTTCTCTCTCCATATTGCCCAGCCAAGTGACCTAGTACATGATGCAACCATTCCACATTGTCATGACACATTCATGTACCCTTCCCCTCCGGAGTGCCGGACCTTCCAGACCCTTCTAGAACATTCCTGGTGAAAACACCGGAATCATTTCCGAACTCCAAAACAGGACTTTCCTTATATGAATCTTATTCTCCGGACCATTCTGGATCTCCTCGTGATATCCCGGATCCCATCCGAGACTCTGAACAACATTCGGTCTCTTACTCATCATTCCATAACTACACAACAACATCGAATCTTTAAGTGTGTCTCCCTACGGTTCGTGAATTATGCGGGCATGACCGAGACACTTCTCCGATCAATAACCAATAGTGGAATCTGGAAATTCCTATGGCTCCCACATATTTCTACAATTACTTTGCAATCGAATGAACCACTTACATATGATACCAATTTCCCTTTGTCTCACGATAGTTTACTTATCTGAGGTTTTGATCGTCGGTATCTCTGCATACCTAGTTCAACCTCATTACTGATAAGTACTCTTTTCTCGTTCCCGTGATATGTGATCCCTTGTGAGCCAGTCACATGCTTGCAAGCCAATTGGATGACATTCCACCGAGAGGGCCCAGAGTATATCTATCCGTCATATGGATGGACAAATCCCACTCTTGATCCATGTGCCTCAACCCGTATTTTCCGAACACTCAATGCCACCTTTATAGCCACCCAGTTATGGTGTGGTGTTTGATGTCATCAAAGCATTATTCCAGTGATGGTGATTAGCATGATCTCATGGTTGAAGGAATTAGGTTACTATGTATCAGAAAGCTTATAGCAAACGAACTATTGAAATGACTTGATCTTAATGCTGCACTTATCTATAGGAGTATGTCCATCATACCATTCTCCTAATGATATGATCTTGTTGTCAACAACATCTCAATGCTCATGGTCGGGAAACCACGATCATCTATTAAACAACAAGCTAGTATTACAAAGAGGCTTTACTAGGGACTCTAATTTAGTTTACAAATCACACAAGTATTAATGTTTCCGGTTAATATTATTATAGCATGAATGTAAAAATTTATCATAAACACAAAGATATAATAATAACCACTTTTATTATTGCCTCTAGGGCATATCTCCAACACTCTGCCACTTGCACTAGAGTCAACAAACTAGATTACATGGTAATATACCGAACACCCATGACGGTTTGGTGCTGGTCATGTTTTGCCCTCGGGAGAGGTTTAGTCAACAGATCTACCACATTCTGATCTGTGTGTACTTTGCAAATCTTTATGTCACCATCTTGGACGTGCTCTCAAATAGCATGGAAACATAGCTTGATGTGCTTCAGCTTCTTGTGTGACCTTGGTTCTTGCGCATTGTCTATAGCGCCCATGTTATCACAGTAGATAGACATTGGGTCCAGCGCACTTGGACTCGACACCGAGCTCTGTAATGAACTCCTTCATCCATATCGCCTCTTGTGAAGCCTCCGAAGCAGCTATGTATTCCGATTCAGTTAAAGATCTCGCCACAATGCTTTGCTTTGCACTCCTCCAGCTAACTGCTGCACCATTCAAAGTAAATACGTATCCAGATTGAGATTTAGAATCATCCGGTTCGGTGTTCCAACTAGCATTGGTGTAACCATTAACAACGGGCTGTTCATCACCTCCATAAGAAAGAACCATATCCTTAGTTCTTCTCAAGTACTTAAGGATGTTTTTGACCGCTGTCCAATGATCTACTCCGGGATCACTTTGATATCTACTAGTCAAACTAACAGCATATGCAATGTCAGGTCTAGTACATGGCATGGCATACATAAGAGATCCTATGGCTGAGGCATTGGGAGTCTTACTCATCCTTTCTCTATCTTCTGTCATTGCAGGACTTTGAGTTTTACTCAAGGTCGTATTGTGCAACATGGGAAAGAACCCTTTCTTGCTATCTTCCATTCCAAACCTCTTTAGAACTTTGTCCAAATATGTACTCTGTGACAATGATATTAGGCGCCTCGATCTATCTCTATAAATCTTTATGCCTAATATATAAGCTCCTTCGCCAAGATCTTTAATTGAAAAACTATTATTCAAATAATATTTGACACTATTAAGAAGGTCTACATCATTCCCAATCAACAATATGTCATCTACATATAGTATTAAGAATGCTACAGAGCTCCCACTCACTTTCTTGTAAATACAAGCTTCTCCATAAGTTTGTATAAAACCAAAGCTTTTGATTACCTTATCAAAACGTTGATTCCAACTTCAGGATGCTTGCTTCAATCCATATATGGACCGTTGAAGTTTGCATACCTTGTTAGCATCTTTAGGATCGACAAAACCTTTGGGTTGCATCATATACAACTCTTCATCAATGTCTCCATTGAGGAACGTTGTTTTGACATCCATCTGCCATATCTCATAATCATAATATGCAGCGATTGCTAACATAATCCTCACAGACTTTAGCTTAAGCTTCGTGAGAAAGTCTCATCGTAGTCAACTCCTTGAATTTGTCGAAACCCTTTTGCGATAATTCGAGCTTTATAGACAGTAACATTACCATCAGCATTTGTTTTCTTCTTGAAAATCCATTTGTTCTCGACAGCCTTCCGGCCATCCGGTAAGTCCACCAAAGTCCATACTTGGTTTTCGTACATGGATCCAATCTCGGATTTCATGGCTTCTTGCCATTTATTGGAATCTGGGCTCATCATCGCTTCCTCATATGTCGCAGGGTCATCGGTGTTGTCCACCAACATGACACTCATAACGGGATCATACCAATCAGGAGTGGTACGAGTTCTCGTTGACCTGCGAGGTTCCGTAGCAACTTCAATCGAAGTTTCATGATCAACATCATTAGCTTCCTTTCTTATTGGTGTAGGCTCCACAGGAACTACTTCCGGTGCTGTGCTACTTGCAAGTTCAAGAGAAGGTTCAACAACCTCATCGAGTTCTACTTTCCTTCCAGTCACTTCTTTCGAGAGAAACTCCTTCTCTAGAAAGGATCCATTCTTGGCAACGAAGATTTTGCCCTCGGATCTATGATAGAAGGTATACCCAATAGTTTCCTTCGAGTATCCTATGAAGACGCATTTTTCCGCTTTGGGTTCAAGCTTGTCCGGCTGTAACTTCTTTACATAGGCTTCGCAACCCCAAACTTTAAGGAACGACAATTTAGGTTTATTCCCGAACCATAATTCATACGGTGTCGTTTCAACGTATTTAGATGGTGCCCTGTTTAAAGTGAATGCGGATGTTTCTAATGCATAACCCCAAAACGATAGCGGTAAATCTATAAGTGACATCATAGAACGAACCATATATAAGAGAGTTCGATTACGACGTTCAGACACACCATTACGCTGTGGTGTTCCCGGCGGTGTCAATTGTGAAAGTATTCCGCATTTCTTCAAATGCTCGCCAAACTTGTAACTTAGATATTCACCTCCACGATCAGAACGTAGAAATTTAATCTTCTTGTTACATTGATTCTCTATCTCGCTTTGAAATTCCTTAAACTTCTCGAAAGTTTCGGACTTATGTTTCATGAAATAGATATACCCATATCTACTCAAGTCATCCGTGAAGGTAAGAACATAATGATAACCACCACGCGATGTTACACTCATTGGACCACACACATCGGTATGTATGATTTCTAATAAGTCCGTAGCTTGCTCCATCATACCAGAAAATGGAGTCTTAGTCATTTTACCCATTAGACATGCTTCGCATCTTTCAAGTGATTCGAAATGAAGTGATTCAATAAGTCCATCGGAATGGAGTTTCTTCATACGCTTCACTCCAATGTGACCAAGACGACAGTGCCACATATAGGTCGAGTTATCACTCAATTTCAAACATTTAGCTTCAATATTATTAATGTGTGTATTGCCACAATCGAGATTCAATAAGAATAGACCATCTATCAAAGGTGCATGTGCATAAAACATATTACTCATATAAATCGAACAAACAATATTCTCGGATTTAAACAAGTAACCGTCTGCAATAAACATGATCCAGATATAATGTTCATGCTCAACGCAGGCACCAAATAACAATTATTTAAGTATAAAACTAATCCCGATGGTAGATGAAGAGGTAGTGTGCCGACCGCGATCACATCAACCTTTGATCCATTTCCAACGCGCATCGTCACCTCGTTCTTCGCTAGCTTCCGTTTATTCTGAAGTACCTGTTTCGAGTTACAAATATGAGCAACCGAGCCAGTATCAAATATCCAGGCACTACTACGAGTACTAGTGAGATACACATCAATAACATGTATATCGGATATACCTTTCTTCTTGATGTTGCCGTTCTTCAAATCCGCCAAGTACTTTGGGCAATTCCGCTTCAGACCTTCTCCTTGCGGTAAAGCACTCAAGATCGTGCTTAGGCCCAGCCTTGGTCTTCTTCGCCGGCGCGGCAACTTTCTTACCGCCCTTCTTGAAGTTTCCCTTTTTCTTAGACTTGCCTTGCTTCTTGAATTTGGTGGTCTTATTGACCAACAACACTTGGTGCTCTTTCTTGATCTCCACTTCTACAGATTTCAACATGGAGAAGAGTTCTGGCAACATCTTGTCCATGTTTTGCATATTATAGTTCATCACAAAGTTCTTGTAACTTGGTGGTAGTGATTGTAAGACACGGTGAATCCCCAAAGAATTAGGAATCACTATTGAAAGAACGTGTTGGGCCCCATGTGTGGTTTTGGTAATTAATGGC
Source organism: Avena insularis (assembly GCA_023614405.1). Taxonomy (NCBI): domain Eukaryota; kingdom Viridiplantae; phylum Streptophyta; class Magnoliopsida; order Poales; family Poaceae; genus Avena; species Avena insularis. The sequence goes on from CM042693.1 coordinate 331,039,384, forward strand.
AATCTTTATAGACTAATGTGTGTATCAAGTTGCACTTGTAGGATTTGTCCATTGGCATCGCTTGGAGCTTGTGTCGGCTTCAAGGTCGATGAAATGAGAAGAAGATATGTTGTGCAAGCTCAAAATGCACCATCTATAGAAGATCTCATGTTTGATGCTTGCCATCCTCGGTGATCATGGATCGATGATGAGGAATCAAGAAAGGCGTTCCATCTTGAGAAGGACAAGATCGTCTACATCGAGCTCAAGTGGAATGCTCATGGCAAAGGTATAATCTTCATAGGTTTTCCCTTTTGCCGGTCTCATGATGTGTGTGTGAGACCGGGTTTAGGATAGATAACCGTACTATCAAGAGGGGCTCTCGTATGAGTAATTCGGTCACATCGTTCGAAGAGAGCTCAAACCTTTGCATACTTGCATCATCGTATTTGGTTGTTATTTGGTCTTACCCATGTGAGGATATAGAGCTTGTGTTAATCTCCATAACAAGTTCTTGTTCATCAAAATCGGATCTTCCGTTTGTATCTTGTTGTGATTTTGATTTATGCGGCTTTTCGGTTTCTCACCAAGTGAGGCATCTCACATTAGTATACTTGATATTTTCTCACTTGGTGATAACCAATGTTTCCACTTTTTATTGGAAAGACCTTGTCGTCCTCTATCCAACGCAATTGGAATCGGGTCAATCGGAGTCACCAATCAAAAGTTATGACCGTTTGAATCTGCCTCATATTTGATTTATAAAAGAAAAAAGAAAATCTGCTCTTTGGGCCGAACGGTAGTACCGCCCAGGCGGGTTGGTACTACCGCCCGCCCCTGTGCGCGGTCCATTTTCTTTCTGCCTCGCTAGGTACCTAAATCCGGTAATCTGCTTGGTAGGCCAGTAAGTACCGGCCGCCCGAAATATCTGCCCGAAAATCCCAGCCCACTTCTCACTTTGCGCCGCTCGCTTCGCCAGATCCGCTCTTCGTGCCTCGCCTCATTGCGCTTGACGTGACAGATCCCGCACGCCTGCCTCGTTTTCGCTTCGCTCGCCACATCGCTTTCGCTTCTCTTGCTTGATCTGTTAGCTGCGTGGGCCTACGCATGCGGCCTTCTTTGCTGGCTTGGTCATGAGTTCGTTGGCTTTCTTTTTTGCCTGCCGCTGGCTTGCTTCTCCCTGCCAGCTGGTCCCACATGCGTACGCTCCCTTTTCCTTGCAGCTGTTTTGGCAGTGGCTGGTACTATAGGGTTAAAACCGGTACTACCGGTCCAGACAGAAAAATGCCCCAAACGGCTAGATTTTTGGGGCCCTTATTTAAGGCTTTGCCCGTTTTCAGTTTAGGTTGCTTCTTCCTCTTCTATTAGGCTAAGATTTGTCCACACTTGCTTTAGATCTTGAATCTTGCCTAATCTTTTCCCTCCGATGATTCTTGCCCATATTTGAGTGGAAGAGAGAGGAGATCTAGATCCATATTTTGACCTAACCGATTCATCTCTTTGTGAGTGCATCTTTGGGAATCTAGATTTTGGGGGATTTTGTGTCTCTCTTTGATTCCTCCTCTCTTGTTCCCCCAATAGCTTTAGTAGCTTTGTTGGAACTGAGAGTGAGGGATTTGAGCACCTTTGTGGTGTTCTTGCCATTTGCATTCGGTGCATCGGTTTGAGTTCTCCTCGGAGGATTTGGTTTGAGTTTCTCTTTGGAGCTTGTCCCTCTTGGGTTCTTGGAACCCTAGACGGTTTTGTGGCCTTGGTGGCATTGTGGCCTTGGTGGCATTTGTTGAGGCCTTTTGTGGCATTTGTTGGGAGCCTCCAATTAAGTTGTGGAGAAGTTCCCCAACCTTGTGAGAGGTTCAGGTTGCCACCGACAAGTGCACCGATAGTGGAAGCGTGGATCGATCCCGTTGGGGTGAGATTCACCAGAGAATAAGGGAGGCCTTTTGTGGCGTTGGTGGTTTGATACCACCCCGTCTCCAAATGAGACGTACTCCATGTTGGGAGGAACTCGGTAAAATATCGGTGTCCTCGCGTGCCTCGGTTATCTCTATACCCGAGCTCTTTACTTATGCACTTTACATTGTGATAGCCTTCGTGCTTGAAGTAATATATATCTTGCTATCACTTTGTTGCTTATATTGCTTAGCATAAGTTTTTGGTGCACATAGGTGAACCTTAGTTGTTCTAGGTTGTGCTTAACAAAGTAAACACTAGTTTTATTCTGCCTTTGTTGACCCACTCTAGGAAAAGTTTTAATCGCCTATTCACCCCCCCTCTAGGCGACATCCGTATCCTTTCAACTATACCCAAGCTTTGGAGTTTGTTTGCGTGCCCAGACATCTTAAGCACATGCTCACTGACGGAGCTGCCCTCTTCCATCTTGTAGTTAAAGCACTTTTCAGAAGCCTCGTAACTCAAATATCATTTTGAGTTCACGGACAATATCATGTGGGTCATGGTTCTCAAACCTTTTCTGAAGCTCCGATTCCAAACCATACAAGATAGCACACTGAAGTGTGGAGTACTGATTATTCCGAGTGAGGTAAACATTCTTTACTTCATCGGTAGCAGTAGTTGCAAAGCGGTCACCAATGTGCATCCAGCACATAGGTCAAATTACCATTGAGGACAATCCTCAAATTGCGGAACCAATCCGTGAAGTTGCTTCCATTGTTTTCAACTTTTCTTTCTCTAGAGCATTAAAATTGATGGTAGGGGCTGCCATTGATCTACAACATATTTGCAATAGTTTAGACTAAGTTTATGACAAATTGAGTTCTAATTAATAGTTAAATTAATCTAGGTGAACTCCCACTCAAAACAATATCCCTCACATTGTTTTAGTGATCACACGAACCAAATCCACCACATCAAGACCGAACATCACGAGAGTTGATGTAGCTTCAATGGCGAACACTCAACATGTTCATCATATCTACTATATGACTCATGCTTTACCTTTCGGTGATCCGTGTTCCGAGACCATGTCTGTACATGCCAGGCTCATCAAGATCAAACCTTAGCTTCCTCATGAGAAAATCTGGCTTGCTCACGTTGTATACACTCGCAAAATATAACACACCCGATCATCACGTGGTGCTTCGAAACAACGAGCTTTAGCAACGGTGCTTACTAAGGATGAACACTTTAAAAACTTGAAATTGTGTGCTTGAGGGATCATCTTATAATGCTACCGTAGCAAACTAAGCAATACAAGATGCATAAAGGATTAACATCACATGCAATTCATAATATGTGATATGATATGGCCTTTCTTGTTGTGCTTCTGATCTCCATCTTCAAGCACGAACATGATCTCCATCATCACCGGTATGGCATCAAGGTCAATGGCGCTGTTTCATGGTTGTCGTCCACCAGCTTCAACTATTACAACTACTTTTAATAGACACGCAGGCCTTAACGGAATTAAAAGACAACCATATGGCTCCTGCCGGTTGCCAACTTATAATAAGGAACATTGCATACATCATATATAATCACAATCATGGCCATATCACATCACAGCACACCCCTTCAAAACAAAGTTAGACGCCTCTAATTTTCTTTGCATATTTTACGTGGTTTTGGGCTTTCAATAAGTGTCGTTCTAACTTACGAACAAGAACCACAACATTGATGCTTGAACTATCAAGTGCCCGTTGTAAATTGAATATATACTATGATGGGAGAGACAGACACCCGCAAAGCCACTTATGCAATACAAGTTGCATGTTGAGCGTGGAGCAAGTCTCATGAATGATGTCATGTAAGGTTAGCCCGGGCCGCTTCATCCCATCATACCGCAAGATGCAAAGTACACAAAAAGCAATTGATAATAAAAGCACCACCGCTCACAATGACCATCGTGTTCTACTCCTGCAACAGATCTACATATAGACACGGCTCTAATACAACTATAGGGGTTCGTAGCATCAAAAACAAAAAAATTCTACCGCATGCACACAAACAAGCCAAGATCTATCTACTATATTGTAGCAACGAGTCGATAGAAGAACTCACCCTCGAAGATTCCAAAGCGGTTAACGAGAGCAGATTCTCGTGGGTGATGTAGTCGTACACTTGCCGATCTCAAGATCGTGTAGACGATCCTTCCGGCGCTGCGTTCTGGCAGCGCTTCCGCAGTTGGTCACACGTTTGGTACTCGATGAAGACCTTCCTCTCCCTTGTTCTAGCAGGCAGCAGAGGTTGTAGCACTCTCCTCGTGATTCCGGCAGCACGACGACGTGGTGTCGGAAGTAGAGGGGAGATCTTGCAGGGCTTCGCCTTAAGCCGGAGCGAGTATGATGGAGTAAGAGAGGTCCTTGGGGATCTACGGATTAGAGGCACCAAGGGGGGTGGCTTGGCCGGCGGCTAGGGTTTGGGGAAACCCTAACTCGGCGAGTTTGAGGAGGCCCTAGGTGGCGACAGCACTTGGAGGTGGTGGCGCTTGGGGCTAGGGTTTAGGTGTGAGGGGTAGGGGCACACCCTATCCCTCCTTATATAGGTGGGAAGAGGCGGTTTGGGGAGGAGGGAGTCCTCCCCCAACTCCTCTTCATGGCCGGCGGGTGGAGGGAGTGGGATTCCTACCCTAGGTAGGTTTCCTACTCTCCCTCCACCAAGCAAACTTCGGATTTGACTTTTTCAAATTGGCGTTTGACTTTCAAACTTGGATTTGATTTCTCTCTCCATATTGCCCAGCCAAGTGACCTAGTACATGATGCAACCATTCCACATTGTCATGACACATTCATGTACCCTTCTCCTCCGGAGTGCAGGACCTTCCAGACCCTTCTAGAACATTCCTAGTGAAAACACCAGAATCATTTCCGAACTCTCAAACGAGACTTTCCTTATATGAATCTTATTCTCCGGACCATTCTGAATCTCCTCGTGATATCCCGGATCCCATCCGAGACTCCGAACAACATTCGGTCTCTTACTCATCATTCCATAACTACACAACAACATCGAATTCTTAAGTGTGTCTCCCTACGGTTCATGAATTATGGGGACATGAGCGAGACACTTCTCCGATCAATAACCAATAGAGGAATCTGGAAATTCATATGGATCCCACATATTTCTACGATTACTTTGCGATCGAATGAACCACTTCCATATGATACCAAGTTCCCTTTGTCTCACGATAGTTTACTTATCCGAGGTTTTGATCGTCGGTATCTCTGCATACCTAGTTCAACCTCGTTACAGATAAGTACTCTTTTCTTGTTCCCGTGATATGTGATCCCTTGTGAGCTAGTCACATGCTTGCAAGCCAATTGGATGACATTCCACCGAGAGGACCCAGAGTATTATCTATCCATCATATGGATGGACAAATCCCACTCTTGATCCATTTGCCTCAACCCATACTTTCCGAACACTCAATGCCACCTTTATAGCCACCCAGTTACGGTGTGGTGTTTGATGTCATCAAAGCATCTTTCCGGTGATGGTGATTAGCATGATCTCATGGTCGAAGGAATTAGGTTACTATGTATCAGAAAGCTTATAGCAAACGAACTATTAAAATGACTTGATCTTTATGCTATGCTTATCTATAGGAGTATGTCCATCATACCATTCTCCTAATGATATGATCTTGTTATTAACAACATCTCAATGTTCATGATCGAGAAACCACGATCATCTATTAATCAACAAGCTAGTATTACAAAGAGGCTTTACCAGGGACTCTAATTTAGTTTACAAATCACACAAGTATTAATGTTTCTGGTTAATACTATTATAGCATGAATGTAAACATTTATCATAAACACAAAGATATAATAATAACTACTTTTATTATTGCCTCTAGGGCATATCTCCAATAGCTCCTTCCTGCCTGGGCATTGAGTCCAAGAAGTCTGCTAGTTCTCCTTCTACACCCTCCAGGAAGAGGAAGGGCAAGGAACCCCTGGTTGAAACAGAGGTGAGAAGGAGTCCTAGAATTGTAGAATTGAATGGGGGTTTCAAAAGTCATATTAATTGCACAATTTCAGACTGTCTCACTTGTAATGCTGCTCCTCCATGCTTAAATCCTAAGGTGGTTAAAAACCTTGCTGCTTCTTTCTGCAAGGTCAAAGAAGGTGATCTGGACAAAAGGCTGCTCAATAAAGGGAAAGCCACTGAAGTTGCCATCAAAGATCTTGCCAAGGGCACCGATAAAGGAAATGGCTCCTCAATTTTAAGTCTAGGTGGCAAGAAGAAGCCTGTGGCTACTGGCACCTGTGGACAGCAAGCCAAGAAGAAGTCCCCTAAATAGGTGTCCAATGTGTCACAAAACACCTTTTGTTGGAACCTTGTTGGTTCCTTATATTGAACCATGTAATAGCTTTTCCTTGCCTAGTTTGCTACAAGCTGTGACTGTTGAGGTTGACCTTGTCTGTGTGACTGAGTTATGGAATGTCTTCTGTTTATTTGGCTCTGATCATTCCTGCTGGGTGGTTGCATTGGTTGTACCACCCCAAAGTCAATACTCCAATATGGTTTTTTTTATGGATAACAAACTAAAATGGAAGATCTTGAATTGGAATCTTAGGGGCATAAACTCCAGAAAAAATGGGTTGCTCTTAGAAATAAGATTGATGAGTCTGAATGTGATATTATTTGTCTTCAGGAAACTAAAAGGGAGGAGTTTGATATTACTTACCTCAAGAAATTCTGTCCTTCCAAATTTGACAAATTTGAATTTTTTCCTTCCATGGGGGCTTCTGGAGGCCTGATTATCATCTGGAATAGTACACTATTTTCTAGACAACTTTCTTTCCAAAATGAGTTTTCCATTTCCATCACCCTGACATCTCTTTTGTCAAATGAAGTCTGGATTCTCACTAATATTTATGGTCCCTGTCTGCCTGAAAAAAAGCAGATTTCTTGGAATGGTTTGCCAATATTTATATGCCTGATGATATGGATTGGCTTATTGTGGGGGATTTCAACTTCACAAGAAAGCCCTCAGATAGAAATAAGCAGGGGGGATGTTAATGACATGCTTCTCTTTAATGAGGCCATATGCAACCTGGGGCTCATTGAGTTACCTCTTAAAGGTAGAAAATTTACCTGGAGCAACATGCAAAAGGAACCTCTTATGGAGAGATTGGATTGGGTTTTTACTTCTGCCTCTTGGACTCAAAATTATCCTTCAACTTTTGTCTTCCGTCTCTCCAAGCCCACCTCTGACCATTTTCCCTGTGTCATCTCTATTGGCACAAAGATCCCAAAAGCTCAGGTCTTCAGATTTGAAAACTACTGGATGCACCATAGTGATTTTATAGCAATTGTTCAAAATGCTTGGAACATTCCAGTTGGGTTCCTTGACTCTGCTAAGAGAATTAATGCTAAGTTATAAAAATGTCAGAAGAGGGCTGAAACTTTGGGCAAAAAATTTGCCATGCTTGAAATCACAAATTAGTAATGTTAATGCAACTATTGATCTTTTGGATGTTTTGGAAGAAATGAGGACTCTTACTGTTCTAGAGTGGAACCTCAGGGACTTGCTAAAAACTCATGTAATTTCCCAACTTCGAGATCAAAATGCTTATTGGAAGCAAAGAGGAAAAGTAAAGTGGGTCAAGCTTGGAGATGAAAATACAAAATTCTTCCACTCAAAAGCGCTACCATAATTACATCTCCATGCTCAAAAATGGAACCAGTGAGGAGATTCATGAGCATTCTGACAAGGCTGGCCTTCTTTGGCATGCCTTTAAAGATAGAATGGGCACATCTGATAAGCCTGAAATGCACTTTAATCTTAATGAACTTTTTGGTGAAAGTTTGAACTCCGAGGACAAAGATGCTCTGGAGCATCCTTTTCTGATATGGAAATTGAAGATGTGATCAAGGATCTTCCAAATGACAAATCCCCTGGACCTGATGGTTTTAATAATGAATTCATTAAGCACTGTTGGCCTATTATTAAGGACGATGTTAAACAGCTTTTGATGGAATTCTATGAAGGATTTCTTTGGAAAGCATTAATGCTTCTTTTATCACTCTTATTCCAAAAATGAGACTACTCTGACACCTGCAGACTTCAGGCCTATTTCTCTGCTTAATAGTGTTTTCAAGATTATCACCAAAATTCTTGCCAACTGGCTTATCCTTAAGCTTGTCCACAAGAATCAATATGGCTTCTTGAAGAAAAGATCTATTCAGGATTGTTTAGGTTGGACCTTTGAGTTTCTTTACCAATGTCATAAGTCCAAGGAAGAAATTATAATCCTGAAACTAGATTTTGAAAAGGCTTTTGACAAGATTGAGCATTCCACCATCATCAATATTCTCAGAGCTAAAGGTTTTGGTGAGAAATGGATTAATTGGATTCAATTGATTTTTGGTTCTGCATCCTCTGTTGTCCAGCTAAATGGAGTGCCTGGGAAAAAATTACTGTAGAAGGGGGTAAGGCAAGGGGATCCTTTATCTCCCCTTTTGTTTGTTCTTGCTGCTGATCTTCTTCAGTCCATACTCAATAAAGCAATGTGCCAAGGGCTTCTGTCTACACCCTTGGGAGGTGATTTCTGTCCAGACTTCCCTTTCATTCAATATGCTGATGACACTTTATTGGTCCTCAAAGCTGACTCAAGACAACTGATCTGCCTTAAAGCCCTGCTTCATACTTTTGCTTTATCCATTGGCCTCAAAGTAAACTACTCTAAATCTAGCATGATGCCAATCAATTTGGATCCTGACAGGCTATGCCATTTTGCCAATAGAATGTCCTGCCAGACTAAATCACCCCTTCACTTATCTTGGCTTGCCTTTAAGAATTAACAAGCCTTCAGTGGAACATTTTTTGCCTATTGTGCAGCGAGTTGAGAGAAGGCTATGTGGTATGATACGCCCAATTTACATCACCATTCTATATCATAATTTACCTCTATTCATTGATATTTCTCTTATTTTTAGGTATTACTTGTGGCTTTTCATCTGTTTATGCATGTTGGATGATTCCTGGAGGATGGACTGCCGGAGTATGGATTCTGATGGAAAAGAGGGCATTTCGGTGAAATTTCGCGAAGATCGGAAAAATACCAGAAAAATATGGAAACATATTATTTTACCAGAAGACGAAGGAAGCCAGGAGGAGGGACGAGGTGGGGCCTCAGGGGGCCCACACCCCCTAGGCACGGGCCCACCTGACCCGCGCCTAGGGCAGGTGTGGCCCACCTGTCCGCCTCCCATATCGCCTTCCCTTTGAAACCCTAAGGCTTGGGGAGCGACCACAGATAGATTTCCGCCGCCTCTGGGGGCAGAAAACACCGAGAGATAAAGATCTCTTCGGCAGACAGATTTCTGCCAGGGGAATTCCTTCCCGGAGAGGGGAGACCGTCGCCATCAACACCGTCATCAAGCTAGGCTTGATCAGGATTATCATCATCATATACAACATCATATCCACCAGCACCATCATCACCACTCTGTCCCGTTGTAAGAATTGTGTTGGATATTGCTTTAGTTCTTAGGGGAAACTTTCCTGGTGTTGATTACTATTGTAGTTGATGCTTGTGAGTGCAACCATTGGATTATTGTTTATGTTCATATTGTTAACCATTACCATATCATCTTTTATCTTGATCCATATGATGTCTTGTGAGTAGTTCGTTTAGTTCTTGAGGACATGGGAGAAGTCATGTTGTTAGTAGTGAATCTGTGATGAGTTATTATTCAATGGTTTAGTATTTAAGTTGTGGTGCTATTCTTCTAGTGGTGTCATGTGAACGTCGACTACATGATACTTCACCATTTATGGGCCTAGGGGGATGCATTGTGTATTTGGCTATTAATTACGGGGTTGCCGGAGTGACAGAAACCTGAACCCCCGTTAGGACACCTTTGCACAAGGGAGCGTAAGATCTCAGAGTTTAAGGTTGTGGTTAGATTTATATCTTAATTACTTCCTATAGTTACGGATGTTTGCAAGGGGTTTAATCACAAGTATGTATTAGTCCTAGGAAGGGCGGTATGTTAGCACAGGTTCACCCACACAACACTTACAAACACTAGAGAAGAGTACTCAGCTATTTGAAGCGAAAGCACTTGACAGAATTCCCATGTGTCCTCGAGAACGTTTGGTCCTTATAAGTATTTCCACCGGCTTGTCCTTTGCTAAGAAAGGATTGGGCCACTTGCTCCGTTTGTTCGTTACTTCTGTTACTTGCTCTTTGTTTTGTTGCCTTGTCAAAAAACCACTAAAAATCCGTTTGCTAAGTATTCACAGGGATTTCCTGCTCCATACCACTGTTTAGCACCTTCTGCTCCTCGTTGGGATCGACACTCCTATTTATCAAAAGTACTATGATACCCCCCTATACTTGTGGGTCATCAAGACTATTTTCTGGCGCCGTTGTCGGGGAGTGAAGCGCTATTGAAGAGTGGAACTAGTAAGGGAAACTTTCACTGTGAGTATTGCTTTTGTCACTGCTTGTTACTTTGTTTCCAATATGGATAACCCACTTGGTTTTCTGTTTGGAAAAACTACTACCATTGCTAGGGTAGTGGATGAACTACCTCCTGTTGAGATATATACTTTTAAGATACCTACAAGTATTTGTTAATAATGTTATGGATAATTATTATTTTGGGGATGGAATTGTCCATCCTGGTGATCACTTGATTTTTATCCATGAATTATGCGGGTTGTTTAAGTGTGCAGATATCACAACTGAACAGGTGAAAAATAAGTTACTCTCCATATCCTTGAAAGGGAGAGCTGAAGAATGGTATAAGCTGCCGAAGAATGGACAATCCATGGAATGGGAGGAGATGGCATCTCTCTTTTACTCTAAATTTTATCCTCCCAGTGAGATCCATAAGGATAGAAATCTTATATATAACTTTTGCCTCTTGATGGAGAGAGTACAGCTCAAGCTTGGGGGAGATTGAAGTTACTAATGCTTAAATGTCCTATTCATGAACTCCCTAACAATATTATTCTCAATAACTTTTATGCTAGGCTCTCTCTTCATGATAAAGATTTACTAGATGCTTCTTGTGCTGGATCATTCACACGTATGAAGGAAGAAGCTAAATGGGATCTTCTATACCGTATTCAAGAGAACACTGAAGCTTGGGAGAATGACAAAGGAAGAAAGTCAGGTATAAACTATGATTATGAATGCATTAAATCTTTTATGGGAACTGATGACTTCCATGATATTAGCAATGAGTTTGGTCTTGATCCTCAAGTTCTTGTAAAATGTTTTAATGCCTTTGCCTCTTATATTGAAATTCCCAAGAAAGGGTGGGACAACTACCATGCTCCTTATAAAGACATTATCACCCATGTTCCTACTAGCACAGAGGTTTGCACTATTGATCCTATTTTGCCTGAACCTTATGTTGAGAAAATCCCTTTTCCCTCCAAGTTAAGGGAGCATTCTATTATGGCTAATGTGGTTAGCAAAAGCGCAAATAAGACTGTAGGGTCCGACAAGCTTATTGATATTGAGCCTGTGGTAGCTATTGTGAAAGATCTTGTCACTAGAAATATAGAGGATGAGCATATTGTCTTCTGTGAAGACGCTACTAATATTGCTTCTCATCCTAAGAAAGTTAGAAAATCTAGTGTCCCTGTGCTTTCTGTTAAAATTGGTAGTCATAGCTATTATGGTTTATGTGATATTGGTGCTAGTTCCAGTGCTATTCCTTATGAGCTTTACGGGGAAATTATGCATGAGATTGGTCCTTGTGAGCTTGAGGACATTGATGTGGTTATTCACCTTGCTAATAGAGAGCAAGTTTGCCCCATTGGCATTGTAAGAGATGTCGAGGTCCTTTGTGGTAAGATTAAATATCCTGCTGATTTTCTAGTACTTGGTAAAGAAGCTAGTAAAACCTATCCTATTATCTTTGGTAGACCCTTTCTGAACACTTGTGGGGCTATCATAGATTGTAGGAAGGAAAAAGTTTTGACTAAGTTTGCTAGAGAGTCTTATGAGTTTAGTTTTTCCAAATTTGCCAAAGCTCCTTATGTAAATGAACTACCTGATGAGGATTTCAGGGTTGAACAACTTTCTGCTATTTCTCTTGCTCCTAACAATGCCTTGCAGCAGTTCATGGAAGATCATGAAAGTGATGCATTCATGAAGGAAAGAAATGAGATTGATGAGGCTTTCCTTCATCACCGCGAGTTACTTAAGCATAATTTACCTGTGGAAGATTTGGGTACCACACTACCACCTAAAGGGGACCCTGTTTTCGAATTAAAACCTTTACCTGATGATCTTAAATATGCTTATCTTGATGACAAGAAAATTTATGCTGTTATTATTAGTTCTAAACTTTCAGGAAAGGAAAAAGAAACGTTATTGGAGATATTAAAGAAACACCGAGGTGCTATGGGCTATACTCTTGATGATTTAAAGGGGATTTCTCCTACTATATGTCAGCATGCTATTAATATAGAGCCTGATGCAAAACTAGTTGTTGAGCATCGACATCGTCTAAATCCTAAGATGAAGGATGTGGTAAGAAATGAGGTATTAAAACTCCTTGATGCTGGTATTATTTATCCTATTGCTGATAGTAAATGAGTTAGCCCTGTTCATTGTGTTCCGAAGAAAGGGGGATAACTGTTGTGCCTAATGAGGATAATGAGCTTATACCCCAAAGATTAGTAGTTGGGTATAGAATGCGCATTGATTTTAGAAAGATCAGTAAAGTTACTAAGAAAGATCATTATCCTTTGCCCTTTATTGATCAAATGCTTGAGAGGTTGTCCAAAAAGACTCACTTTTGCTTTCTTGATGGTTATTTTGTGTTTTCTCAAATTGCTGCGAAAGCATAGGACCAAGAGGAAATTACTTTCACTTGTCCCTATGGTACTTATGCTTATAGGCGTATGCCTTTTGGTTTATGTAATGCTCCTGCTACCTTTCAGAGATGTATGTCTGCTATCTTTCATGGTTTTTGTGAAGAAATTGTGGAGGTTTTCATGGACGATTTTTCCGTCTATGGAACTTCTTTTGATAAATGTTTGCACAACCTTGATAAAGTTTTGCAGAGATGTGAGGAAACCAACCTTGTTCTTAACTGGGAGAAATGCCATTTCATGGTTAATGAAGGGATTGTTCTTGGACACAAGATCGCTGAAAGAGGCATTGAAGTTGACAGAGCCAAAATTGAAGCAATTGAGAAGATGCCTTGTCCTAGAGATATCAAAGGTATTCGTAGTATCCTTGGTCATGCTGGTTTCTATAGGAGGTTTATTAAATATTTCTCCAAAATTTCAAAGCCCCTTACTAATCTTCTTCAAAAAGATGTACCTTTTGTTTTTTATGATGATTGTAAGGAAGCTTTTGAAACCTTGAAAAGAAAGCTTTGACAACTGCTCCTATAGTCCAACCCCCTGATTGGAGTTTACCTTTTGAAATTATGTGTGATGCTAGTGATTTTGCTGTGGGTGCTTTCTTAGGACAACATGTTGACAAGAAGTTAAATGTCATTCATTATGCTAGCAAGAATCTAGATGCTGCTCAAAATAATTATGCTACTACTGAAAAGGAGTTCTTAGCTGTAATCTTTGCTTGTGGTAAGTTTAGACCTTATATTATTGATTCTAAGGTTACTATTCATACTAATCATGCAGCTATTAAATACCTTATGACGAAGAAGGACGCTAAGCCTAGGCTTATAAGGTGGGTGTTGCTTTGGCAAGAGTTTGATCTGCATATTGTGGATAGGAAAGGTGCTGATAATCATGTTGCTGATAATTTATCTCGTTTGGAAAACATTTCTTTTGACCCTTTGCCTGTTAATGATAGTTTTCCAAATGAGCAGTTAGCTGCAATAAGGGTAAGTCCACATGAGAGTCCTTGGTATGCTGATTATGCTAACTTTATTGTTTCCAAGTATTTGCCTCCAACCTTTATAGCCCAGCAAAAAAGGAAATTCTTTTATGATCTAAGGCATTACTTTTGGGATGACCCACACTTATATAAAGAAGGTGTAGATGGTATTATGCGAAGATGTGTTCCAGAATTTGAACAACAAGAGATATTGAGAAAATGCCATGGCAGTGCTTATGGAGGACATCATGCTGGGGATAGGACTGCACAAAAGGTTTTACAATCTGGATTTTATTGGCCTACCCTTTTTAAAGATGCAAGGAAGTTTGTCTTATCTTGTGATGAATGCCAACGAGTAGGTAACATCTCTAGACGCAATGAAATGCCTATGAATTATTCTCTTGTTATTTGTAACATATCACCTTTTGTGTAATATTAATAAAGACATGTTTGAGCATTGCATGCATGCATAATAGTTGCACTTTGGTTAAATCAAATAAACATAAGCAAAACCCTAATTTCTTTCCCTCTCAAAACCATTCAAATGGTTTTGTATTTTGAAAACTAATCAAAAGAATGGAACCCAAAATGAATAAAAAGGGTCCCACACTATTTTATATACTTTATAAAAAGTTTCTGTAATTTTGAAATATTCAAAACAGTTTGGAATTTGAAAATACAAATAGATAAATAGAAAACAGAAAAGAAAAAGGTTTAGCAGAAAAAAATCTAAACCTAACCTAGCTACTAGGCCGAGCCACCTCTTTCTTCTCTCTCTATCGCCCAGCGGAGCCAGCAGCCAGCCCACCCGGGGCCCAAGCGTAGCCCACCAGGCACGTACCCCTTCGCTTGTCTTTTCCCGTCTTCATCCTCGCCGGTAGATCGAGCTAAGCAGCTCGTTGTCGCCTCGCCGCCGGCCGCCGTGTGCCAAGATCCGTGCCGCCTCCCCCGAGCGCCTACAAGACTCTGCCGGACACGCCAACGAACCCTAGCGTCCTCCCACTTCTCCTCTTCCTCTCCCTCCCTCGCTGCAGCGCCATGGCCGAAGAACCCTAGCTGCCAGTCGCCATCGGCCTCGCTACTTCTGGCCACCCTAGCCCTAGCCTGTGCCACCGTTGAGTTCTCCGTGCTCGAATCTCTCTCCCTAGCCTCTTTACCCCCTCGCGTGCAACCTCAATCGAGCGAATCAGAAGCTCCGGCCGCCGTCGGTCTCTGTCGATCCCCTCCGTTCCCGAGCTCGCCTTGCCTCGTCTTCAAGCCCATCTTCCTCATGGTGAGTTGCTGATCCTCGTAGTGCCCTCTGTTTCTTCCCTCTCCCCCTGTGTCGCTCTCCCCGTGTGTGCCCGACGCTGTCGCCGCTGGAGCTCGTTAGAGGCGACGCTCCGGTGACCAAAAAGGAGCGGCGCCGCCACTAGCTTGCTCAGCGCTATGCACTACGTCGAACGCCCCTAGCTTCGCTTGCTCCCGTGCACCCAATCGCCCGGAGCAATCTTGATCTGAGGAGGAGCACCATTGCTGATGTCATGCTGACATCAGCATGATGCAATAATTTCTTTCTGTTTTTAATTGTTTTGTAAATTATTTCTATAAATAGGAAAAGTATGACAGGTGGGCCCTACCTGTCAGGGTTTTACTATTTTCTGTAAATATTTTCTGAAATGATTAAAAGTCTAACATGTGGGCCCAAGTTGGAAATTATTTTAAATATTCCAAAAATGATTAAAAATGAATTAAAATTTGAGAAATTCATAACTAGTTCATTTTAAATCAGAAAAATACAAATAATATACCAAAATGATCAGAAAAATGAAACCTATCTAACTAAGCTATAATCATACATTGTTAATCAACTTTGATGGCAAGTTTAATTAGAAGAACCAATTGAACCCCATAGGTGATTCCGATGATCCCCTTTTCTAGGGTTTGGACCTTTCGGACCCCGTTTAAAATGATAAAGCATGTTCTAGGGTTTATTTCAACACTATTTAACTTGTCATATCATCCATATTGTATGAGAATTGCACATGCCATGTGTTGAGGGTTGCTTTCTCTTTTCCGGTGATTGGTTCTCACGAATAGGAACCAAACCCGAGGCTGAAGTCAACGCCATCGAAGAGTAGTATCAGTCCAACAACGGACAAGGCAAGCGAAGCCCCACTCATACATATGAATCCTATGATTACAAAGTATTTCATTCTCGTCATATGCATTCGGTTCAACAGTCTTTTATCAGTAAACAGAGTATTCCTATCTAATGCATGTATCCTTTTGTGAACTATGTTACCTGATCCACCGCTCCTAGCATAACTAGGGTTTGGCTTATGAGCATCGCTAGTGCCACAGTTCAGTCAAGCTTAGCCATGCTTAGTGGTCTGATGTTGATCATTCATGTGATGCACCGGAGATGCGAATAAATCTAGTATGGTAGGATGTTGTGATGTGATGAGATATGAATGATAAACATGCTAAGGCTTGTATGGGAGGCCACGTGGGTTGTGGTTTTTGTAGTCCCATACTTGCCACTCTTAGGACCTGATGTTATCGCCTCTTGAACCAAGACGAGCGTACAACCACACGGGGGCCTAGAAACCCCCTCGACTCACTAACTTGCCTAGTAGATTCCATGAGTCGCATAGTTCGGGCTTTCCATTCGACATACGCATATTGGTTGTTCTTGAATGGAGGTGAAGGAGGTGCATTCATATAGGTAGGTAAGTGTGGCATGGAATGGGAGATGTCCGGCATCCGTAATCTCAAACCCTGTTCACATCGCTAGGGACCGACTTCGGAAGTCGACCCATTATGGCAACATCTCCTTATTGCGTGACTCATGGTCTCAGTGAAAGCAAGGTAAAGGTCGTGGTCAACCACTCTTTGTCGGCCTTCCAAGGAATAGGGATAAAAATTAGGCATTAAGAATCGGTTGGTATGTGTGGGTAAAGTTGTGCACCCCTGCAGGGTTATTAATCTTTTCGAAAAGCCGTGTCCACGGTTATGGACGACTTGGCAATGGATTCTGTGATCATATAAAACTATAACCGAATGATAAAACTTGTCAACTAATATGAGATACAGAGTACTTCCTCAGGGTTGTTGAGGGGGTATTCCGGGAAGAGAGGTTCAGTTGATGATGGTACTTGGTGGATATCAAAGATGATTCTAAGAGCTAGAGTTGAAGTCTTCTGATCCCCTTTTGAAAATGATCTGACTAGACGAGTTTCTTCCCCTTCTTGTTTTGGATTTATGCAAAATAAGTCCACTAGCCATAAGTCTTGCGGAGTACACCCTGTACTCAGCCTTGCTTCGTTGATGTTTTTCTACAGATGAAGCTACTCCAACTGAAGGTGGTTTCTACGTCGAAGTTGACGAGTAGTCGGGGTTCCCGGGCAGCAACCTAGGATCTATGGAAGGGTCGATACTTCTGTTTAAGGCCTCTTAGCCCCTTTGCTAAGTTTGTTGTTTAGAACAACTTGTTTGCTTCCGTTGTTTGATGTAATGATGGGTCTGTGACCCCTGGATTGTATGACTAGTTTGTAACTCTCTTAAGAGTTTACAATATTAATGTATGGTTTGTATGTTCTGTAATGTTACCGATCTTTCCCTGCGTGTTTTGGAATTTAGGTTAGGCTTTTATCACATGAGGATCTGGTATTTGTCTAGCCCTGATCCCGGGTCGTGACAGATTTTGGTATCAGAGCAGGACTGCCTGTAGGAAACCCTTCTAGATGGTCGATGTTGAGTCTAGAGTTTGAGAAAACTATTTGAAAGCTAAAAAATATTTGCAAAACTCTGAATAGGACTCTTTTTACTCCTTATCCAAGGTTGTTCCATTGCTGAGTTATCTTAGCTCGTTTGTTTTGCAAGGTTTTCACTTCTCGTCTATCATTTCAAACTTCTAGGATATATGGGTTTGGGTTGTTTTTCCCACTAGCGTATACGTTTCGTATGCTTGTTCTACTGCCATACTTAATGCATTGATATAATCTTCATCCACCTGTTCACCTCTACCATGATCTTTTGATATGGTTTTGCCACCCTTTGTTGTATCTTTTTGGTGAATCCATTCTCATGGTTTCTGTTTTCTCCTCGGGATGTCGTCTGGTACTCGTGGTTCTGTTGGCCGTCAAGCAAACAAAAATGTTGATCAGGAACTTCCGCCACCTCCCACAATGGCCGAGGTTCTCAACAACATTGAGACCAACCGTCTTAGAATGAACGCCTTTTAGAGCGTGTGGCGCAGAACACTGAACATCGTCCTGACGACTGTGTCACACTTGGAGATTTCATCTGCTCTTTTCCTCCAATCTTCACCCACTCCAAGGAGCCCCTTGAAGCTGATGATTGGCTCCACACCATAGAGCGCAAGTTCAGTGCTCTCCGTGTCCGTCCCGCTGACCGTGTTAATTTCGCCACCTATCAACTAGAAGGTGAGGCTGGTGTTTGGTGGGAAGGTTTTCTGAATCTGCAAGCTCAGGGACATGTTGTTACCTGGGAAGAGTTTGTTGCAGCATTCTGTGCATCTTATATCCCTAAGCCCGTCATGGATCTCAAAAGGAGGGAGTTTCTGGATCTGACTCAAGGGCGCAAGGATATTCAAACCTATGGGCATGAGTTTACTCGCTTGGCTCGCTATGCAACCAGGGATGTGACCAATGATGAAGATAAGCAAGACCTGTTTCGAAAGGGACTTAACCCTGCACTTCGCTATGAGTTGCTTCCCTTCAAGTTCCAGTCTTTCCAGGACTTGCATAATCAGGCTCTTACCTTGGAGCATGGAAGGAAGGACATGGAAGTCTCTCAGAAGCGTGAAGAAGGAAATTCTCGTGCTTCTTCCTCTAGCAATGTTATGCCTCGTGCTCCTTATGCACCCAAGTCCTCTGGCAATGCTTCTCGTCAGCCACAATCAAATACTGGTGGAGAAAACTATCATCCTCCTGCTGGTTCTCACACTGGAGTTACCTGTTACTCATGTGGTCAGCCTGGTCACTACTCAAGGGAGTGTTCTCAAAGGGCTGTCGGACGCAATGATCAGCAGGCAAAGAAGAATGATAAGGCTCAAGGTGCTGGACATGGTCGTCTGACCCATGTCACTGTTGAGGAAGCTCAGAAAGATCCAAGCGTCATTCTCGGTACGCTCCGTGTCAATTCAATTCTCGCAACAATCTTGTTTGATTCTGGAGCATCGCATACATTCATGTCAAATTTGTTTGCTCAAGGCATGGGATAAATTTTGAACCCCTGTCCACCCCTTTGACCATCCATTCCCCGGGTTCTAGCTGGTTCACCACTATGGTTAGTCACGGGAATGAGATTGACATAGCCTACCAGAAGTTCCCCACTTCTTTCATTGCACTCAAGTCATGTGACATTGATGTCATTCTAGGCATGGACTGGTTAACCAAGTATCAAGCCGTCATTGACTGTGCACTCAGAACAGTTTCTGTGACCTCTCCTGCTGGCATAACTGTCAAGTATTGGACTGATGGTTCAAAGTCTCCGTCAGTAGTTCTTAAACCGTTCTCGGAGTTGTATGCCATGGATGTCCTACCTATTCTCGAGGTCCAAGTTGTCCTTGTAGTCTGTGATTTTCCGGATGTCTTCCCCGAAGAGTTGCCTAGCATGCCACCTGATCGAAGTGTGGAGTTTGTCATAGAGCTAGTTCCTGGGACTGTTCCTATCTCCAAAATACCTTATCATGTGCCTCCTCATGAGTTGGTTGAGTTGAAGAAGCAACTTGAAGAGTTAGAGGGTCTAGGATACATCCAACCTAGCACATCCTCTTGGGGTTGCCCTACCATCTTTGTCAAGAAGCGGGATACAAATATTCCAAGATTGGTGGTTGATTACCGTCCACTCAACGCAGTGACAATCAAGAATAAGTACCCACTTCCCCGGATAAATGACCTATTTGATCAATTAAGTGGTGCCACTGTCTTCTCCAAAATGGACTTAAGATCAGGGTATCATCAAATCAAGATCGGAAAGGAAGATATCCCAAAGACAACATTCACAACTCGTTATGGTCTTTACGAGTATACAGTGATGTCCTTTGGGTTAACCAATGCCCCCACCACATTTATGAGGCTCATGAAATCCTTCTTCATGGAATATCTCGACAAGTTCATCGTGGTATACATTGATGACATTATAATCTACTCCAAGACCGAATAAGAGCATGCCGAACATCTATGTTTGGTGTTGACTAAACTTCGTGAACATCGCCTCTATGCCAGTTTTCCAAATGTGAGTTCTGGTTACAAGAGCTCGTCTTCCTTGGCCATGTTGTGTCTGCAAGTGGTGTTGCTTTCATACCGGATAAGGTTCAGACCATTCTGGAATGGAAGTCACCTACTTCAATCAAGGAAGTTTGAAGTTTTCTTGGAATGGCTGGATATTACCGCCGATTCATCGAGAACTTCTCCAAGATAGCCAAGCCTATGACTGATCTTCTTAAGAAAGATAAGAAGTTTGAATGGTCAGAAAAGGCAGAAGAAAGCTTCCAAGCTTTGAAAACTAAGCTAACCACTGCCCATGTGCTTGTCCTCCCGGACACAAGCAAGGATTTCGTCATCTATTGTGATGCTTCTCTCCAAGGGCTCGGTTGTGTGTTGATGCAAGATGTTTATGTAGTGGCCTATGCTTCTCGGCAGTTGAATCCACATGAGAACAATTATCCAAACCATGATCTCGAACTCGCTCATGTTGTTCATGCTCTTAAGCAATGGAGACATTACCTCATCGGTAACCGTTGCAAACTTTACTCGGATCATCAAAGCCTGAAGTATCTCTTTACCCAGCCAGATCTGAATCTTAGGCAAAGACGATGGTTGGAACAAATAAAGGATTATGATTTGGGTCTCAACTATCAACCTGGCAAAGCCAATGTCGTAGCTGATGCGCTAAGTCGGAAGTCTTATTGCAACAATCTGATGATTTCACAAGCCCAACCTGCTCCCTACGAGGAAATCAAGCGTCTTAACCTTGAAGTAGTTCCTTGTGGATTCCTTGCTAACCTTGAAATAAAATCTTCTCTGGAGGACCAAATCAAGGAATCTCAAAAGCAAGATGATGAAGTTACCAAGATCAAAGAACGTGTTGCAAGCGGTGAAGCTAAATGTTTCTCCGTCAATGATCAAGGTATCCTATACTTCAGTAACCGGCTAGTGGTTCCAAACATTCAGAAAATCAAAGATCTAATCCTATTGGAAGCTCATGAATCCCCTCTGTCTATCCATCCTGGTGGTACCAAGATGTACCAAGATCTCCGTCAAAGATTCTGGTGGAGTGGAATGAAACCAGAAATCGCTCGCTTCATTGCAGAGTGCGATGTTTGCCGTCCTGTGAAGGCTGAACACCAAAGGCCTGCTGGACTTCTGCAGCCGTTGAAAATTCCTGAGTGGAAATGGGATGAAATTGGTATGGATTTCATTACTAGACTCCCAAAGACACAATCTGGACATGATGCCATATGGGTAGTTATTGATCGACTATCCAAAGTTGCTCACTTCCTTGCTGTTCGGGAAAGCATTACTGGAAGCCAATTGGCAGAGTTATATGTATCCCAGATAGTCGTTCTTCATGGTGTTCCCAAGAAGATCATCTCTGATCGTGGAAGTTTGTTTACTTCCAAATTCTGGGCTAGTATCCAACAAGCAATGGGAACTCAAGTCTCCTTCAGCACAGCTTATCATCCTAAAATTGGTGGACAAACTGAAAGAGTAAATCAAATTCTTGAAGACATGCTGAGAGCGTGTGTCATATCCTTTGGAAAGAACTGGGAGAAATGTCTTCCTTTTGCGGAGTTCTGTTACAACAACAGTTTTCAATCCAGTTTGGGCATGGCACCTTTCCAATTTCTGTATGGGAGAACATGTCGAACACCTCTGAACTGGACAGAAACCGGCAAAAGACAATTCTTTGGTCCGGACATGATCCAAGAAGCAGAAGATCAAGTTCGCATAATTCGAGAGCGTCTGAAGGCCGCTCAATCTCGTCAGAAGACCAACTACGATCGTCATCATCTTGATGTTCATTATGAAGTTGGTGATCAAGTTTATCTCCGGGTCACTCCTCTGAAGAGTGTCCATCGATTCGGTATCAAAGGCAAATTGGCTCCTCGCTATGTTGGTCCTTTTCGCATTCTCTCCAAGCGAGGTGAGCTTGCCTACCAATTGGATTTACCTTCAAATTTTCCAGAGGTTCATGATGTCTTTCATGTGTCTCAACTCAAGCGTTGCTTCAAAGATCCCATTCGTGGTGTGGACCATGAAACTTTGGATCTTCAAGATGATCTAACCTACCGAGAATACCCTGTTCATATTCTTGATGAAACCGAGAGCAAGACTCATCGCCAAACCATCAAGTTCCTGAAAGTTAAATGGTCTCATCACTCTGAGTCAGAAGCAACCTGGGAACGCGAAGATCGTCTTCGATCTGAGTACCCTGCCTTCTTTTCTAAAACCTAGGAATCTCGGGTCGAGATTCTTGTAAGTGGGGTAGAGCTTTAACATATCACCTTTTGTGTAATATCAATAAAGACATGTTTGAGCATTGCATGCATGCATAATAGTTGCACTTTGGTTAAATCAAATAAACATAAGCAAAACCCTAATTTCTTTCCCTCTCAAAACCATTCAAATGGTTTTGTATTTTGAAAACTAATCAAAAGAATGGAACCCAAAATGAATAAAAAGGGTCCCACACTATTTTATATACTTTATAAAAAAATTTTATTATTTTTTAAATATTCAAAACAGTTTGGAATTTGAAAATACAAATAGATAAATAGAAAACAGAAAAGAAAAAAGGTTTAACAGAAAAAAATCTAAACCTAACCAAGCTACTGGGCCGAGCCCACCTCTTCCTTCTCTCTTTGTCACCAGTACCAGCCAGCCCTGGGGCCCAAGCGTAGCCAAGCCCGTAGCCTTCATTCTTCGCTTGTCTTTTCCTGCCTTATTCCTCGCGAGATCGAAGCTAATCACTGTCGCCACGCCGGCGCCGTGCGCTAAGATCCGTGCCACCGCCCCGAGTGCCTACAAGACTCTGTCGGACACGCCGACAAACCCTAGCACCCTCCCACTTCTCCTCTTCCTCTCCCTCCCTCGTTGCAGCGCCATGGCCGAAGAACCCTAGCTGCCAGTCGGCGGCGGCCTCGTCGTTTCCGGCCACCCTAGCCCTAGCCAGTGCCACCGTTGAGTTCGCCGTGCTCGACTCTCTCTCCCTAGCCTCTTTTCCCCCTTGCGCGTGACCTCAATCGAGCGAATCGGAAGCTCCGGCTGCCGCCGGTCTCCGTCGATCCCCTCCGTTCCCGAGCTCGCCCCACCTCGCCGTCAAGCCCGTCTTGCTCATGGTGAGCTGCTGATCCTCGCAGTGCCCTCCGTTTCTTCCCTCTCCCCCTGTGTCGCTCTCCCCGCGTGTGCCCGACACCGCCACCGCTGGAGCTCATCGGAGGCGACGCTCCGGTGACCAAAAAGGAGTGGCGTCGCCACTAGCTTGCTCAGCGCGATGCGCTGCGTCGAACGCCCCTAGCTTCTCTTGCTCCCGTGCCCCCAATCGCCCGGACCAATCTTGATCTGAGGAGGAGCACCATTGCTGATGTCATGCTCACATTAGCATGATGCAATAATTTCTTTTCTATTTTTAATTGTTTTGTAAATTATTTCTGTAAGTAAGAAAAGTATGACAGGTGGGCCATGCCTGTCAGGGTTTTATTATTTTCTATAAATATTTTCTGAAATGATTAAAAGTCTGACATGTGGGCCCAAGTTGGAAATTAATTTAAATATTCCAAAAATGATTAAAAATGAATTAAAATTTGAGAAATTCATAACTAATTCATGTTAAATCAAAAAATACAAATAATATACTAAAATGATCAGAAAAATGAAACCTATCTAACTAAGCTATAATCATACATTGTTAATCAACTTTGATGGCAAGTTTAATTAGAAGAACCAATTGAATCCCACAGGTGATTCCGATGATCCCCCTTTTCTAGGGTTTGGACCTTTCGGACCCCGTTTAAAATGATCAATCATGTTCTAGGGTTTATTTCAACAATATTTAACTTGTAATATCATCCATATTGTATGAGAATTGCACATGCCATGTGTTGAGTGTTGCTTTCTCTTTTCCGGTGATTGGTTCTCGCGAATAGGAACTGAACCCGAGGCTGAAGTCAACGCCACCGAAGAGCAGTATCAATCCAACAACGGACAAGGCAAGCAAAGCCACACTCATACATATGAATCCTATGATTACAAAGTATTTCATTCTCGTCATATGCATTCGGTTCAATAGTCTTTTATCAGTAGATAGAGTAATCCTATCTGATACATGTTTCCTTTTGTGAACTATGTTACCTGATCCACCGCTCCTAGCATAACTAGGGTTTGGCTTATGAGCATCGCTAGTGCAACAATTTAGTCAAGCTTAGCCATGCTTAGTGGTCTGATGTTGATCATTCATGTGATGCACTGGAGATGCGAATGAATCTAGTATTGTAGGATGTTGTGATGTGATCAGATATGAATGATAAACATGCTAAGGCTTGTATGGAAGGCCACGTGGGTTGTGGTTTTTGTAGTCCCATACTTGCCACTCTTAGGACCTGATGTTCTCGCCTCTTGAACCAAGACGAGCGTACAACCACACGGGGGCCTGGTAACCCCCTCGACTCACTAACTTGCCTAGTAGATTCCATGAGTCACATAGTTCGGGCTTTCCATTAGACATACGCATATTGGTTGTTCTTGAATGGGGGTGAAGGAGGTGCATTCATACAGGTAGGTAAGAGTGGCAGGGAATGGGAGATGCCCGGCATCCGTAATCTCAAACCCTGTTCACATTGCTAGGGACCGACTTCGGGACTCAAACCGTTACAGCGGCATCTCCTTAGTGTGTGACTCATGGTCTCGGCAAAAGCAAGGTAAAGGTCGTGGTCAACCACTCTCTGCCGGCCTTCCAAGGAAGAGGGCTAAAAATTAGGCATTAAGAATCGGTTGGTACGTGTGGGTAAAGTTGTGCACCCCTGCAGGGTTATTAATCTTTTCGAAAAGCCATGCCCACGATAATGGACGACTTGGGAATGGATTCTGTGATCATAGAAAACTATAACCAGATGATAAAACTTGTCAACTAATATGAGATACGGAGTACTTCCTTAGGGTTGTTGAAGGGGTATTCCGGGAAGAGAGGTTCAGTTGATGATGGTACTTGGTGGATATCAAAGATGATTCTAAGAGCTAGAGTTTAAGTCTTCTTATCCCCTTTTGAAAATGATCTGACTGGACGAGTTTCTTCCCCTTCTTGTTTTGGAAACAAAAGATGGCTTTATGCAAAATAACTCCACCGGCCATAAGTCTTGCGCAGTACACCCTGTACTCAGCCTTGCTTCGTTGATGTTTTTCTATAGATGAAGCTACTCCAACTAAAGGTGGTTTCTACGTCGAAGTCGACGAGTAGTCGGGGTTCCCGGGCAGCAGCTTAGGATCTATGGAAGGGTCGTTACTTCTGTTTATGTCCTCTTAGCCCCTTTGCTAAGTTTGTTGTTTAGAACAACTTGTTTTCTTCCGTTGTTTGATGTAATGATGGGTATGTGACCCCTGGATTGTATGACTGGTTTGTAACTCTCTTAAGAGTTTACCTTATTAATGTATGGTTTGTATGTTCTGTAATGTTACCGATCTTTCCCTGCACGTGTCAGAATTTAGGTTAGGCTTTTATCAGATGAGGATCTGGTATTTGTCTAGCCCTGATCCTAGGTCGTGACATTATTGAACCTTTTGATTGTTGGGGATTTGACTTTATGGGGCCTTTTCCTCCTTCAAAAGGGTATACTCATATTCTTGTTGATGTTGACTATGTTACAAAGTGGGTAGAAGCCATACCTACAAACAGTGTTGATGGTAAGACCTCTTTGAAAATGCTCAAAGATGTCATTTTTCCTAGGTTCGGTGTGCCTAGATATCTCATGACTGATGGAGGCTCCCATTTTATTCATGGGGTTTTTAGAAAAACTCTCGCTAAGTATGATGTAAACCACAGAATAGCTTCAGCTTATCACCCCCAAACTAGTGGGCAAGTAGAACTTTCCAATAGAGAAATTAAATCTATCTTGCAGAAGACTGTCAATAGGTTTAGAAAAAATTGGGCTAAAAAGTTGAATGACGCTTTGTGGGCTTATAGAACTGCTTATAAAAATCCTATGGGGATGTCTCCTTACAAAATGGTCTATGGGAAAGCTTGTCACTTGCCTTTAGAATTAGAACACAAAGCTTATTGGGCAGTGAAAGAGTTGAATAGAGACTTTAGACTTGCTGGTGAGAAAAGACTGCTCGACTTAAGTAATCTAGATGAGTGGAGAGGTGAATCTTACGAAAATGCTAGGCTCTTTAAGTAAAAAGTAAAAAGATGGCATGATAGGAGAATTCTCAAAAGGGAGTTCCATGTTGGTGAGAAAGTTCTTTTGTATAGGTCTCGTCTCAGATTTTTTGCGGGGAAACTACTCTCCAAATGGGAAGGACCTTTCGTTATCAAGGAAGTGTACCGTTCAGGTGCCATCAAAATTTCTTCTCTAAAATATGACACAACACATGTGGTCAATGGTCAAAGACTAAAACATTATATTTCTGGAGATTCTTATAATGAAGATGTTGATGTTATTCAAATGATAACTCCAGAATAATTTATTAGAAGCCAAACACCAGAAACTGCAGAGTTCATCCTTGAATAGGTAAAAAGTGATGAAAACAGAGGATTCGTGAAACCCTAATCTTTTTATATTTTTGATGTTTTTCATACAAGTTACGAGATGAAACTGAAGAGGAAACAAATCCTGGGGTGGACAAACTCCGTCTTCGCCTCGTTTCCGTGTCAAAACCTTGCTTATGCATTGAAACTGCGTCTTCTCCTCGTTTCCGTGTCAAAACCTTCCTTATGCATTGAAACTTCGTAATATATAACCCCCCGGGTTCCCCGAGGTTCTTGCATCATGTTCTCGTCGTGTTTTCGTTTCGATCTGTTTCTGTCAGGAAAATTCTCAGATTTGGAGCCTCAGTGTCTTCCTCTGGATCACCCACGGAGGATTCCTCTGCGGACATCCTCAACCCGTACATGTATGAGTTGAGGATTCATACCAAAGAGTTGATCCTCAAAGAGGGGAAGGTACAGATGAAAGAAGTTCAAGGTCCTAAAGGAGAAGGCAGTCTGGAAGACAGGATGGAAGCGTTAGAACAAGAAGTTTTCAGGTACAAGAAGATGGCAGAATGCGAAGTGGATGTTATTCACAAGATAAGTTCAGAACTCATCACCAAGCACGAGGGATAAGTTGCTGAGCTCCGAGAAGAGATCTTCTCACTCCGTCAGACCACCAATCAATTGCAAGCACAACTCTATGACATACAGAATCAAAACTGTGAGTATGAGGCTAGATTTGATCGCATAAGCTCTGCTTCTAGTTTCAGGATTGCAGAGACAAGGACATCCTTTTTGGATGGGAAACCATTTCCTTAGAAGTTTTATGATGACAAGAGAACACCACCACCGAAGGAGTAATTCGTCATCAGGTTTGCCATCTCCTTGGCTTGTTCCAAGATTGGGGGAGTGCCGTCACCACCATTATCTTTTACCTTTTACCTTTTTAGTGGATTCATATCTGTGGTAGAGAGATTATCTTATAGTTTGGTTTGCATGTGGAAGTATCTCTCCTTTAGTTGATTATCTATGTATCCCTTGGTGTGAGTGCCTTTATTGGAATATTAATGAGAAGTCTCATCTTTTACTTTTTGCACTTCTTATTTTTAGTTTGCAATCTCTATTATATGATGGATCTTGTTGATCAGTATTGGCACCACTTTGGGATCATCAAGTGGATCTAAATTGGTTTTGGCAAACCAAGTTCTGGTCAGTGGCTTTAGTTTGAAAGAAAAAGAAAGAAAGAAAAAGATTACATGTATTTGGTATCATTTGTTTTCTTTCTTATTGGATCATAAGCTTAGTATTCTTTATTTAAGATTCTTTTGTGTCTTCAAGGAAGATTGCATGTTTGGCTTTATTACTTGTATGTTTTCTTGTTTCTTTCAACTCTCTTGCTTGCTACCCAGCCTTGCTAGCCAAAAACCTGTTTTGAGAAGGCATACTTCTCATGTTTCCAAAATCCTTTGAACCAAAACTTTTGCCACTTGTGTCCACCATATCTACCTAGTAGCTTTTGCTATTTCCAAGCAAATTCTCAAGCTTCATCTACCTTTCGAATTAAAAAGTATTTTGTTATGTGAAAACTAGTTAGTAAAGCTCTCACGAACTTGATGGCACACCTTATTTACTTGCCCCTAATAGACTTGAACCATTGTGAACATCGAAGTTGTATATGCTTGCATCTATACGTTGGAATTAGCAGAACCGTGTGTCACGGGGAACGTTTTCAAAATTGCACGTGTACTCTGTACACAGTTGATATCGTGCTCCTTTGTCTATGGATGTCGATGGTGTGAAATAAAGAGGGAACTTGTAAGTCCATGGAGTTTGTATTCTGTGTTAAAGAAACGCCTGGGACGCTAGCCTAAGCCACGCTTAATCATGGTGGAAACTTGCAGCATCACCATAATGATTCATCTATGAAGCATCCTCAATAAAAATCTATACACATAGTAAATAAAAAGATCGCTGAGATGCTCATTGTCTGCTTGCCTTGTCATTTTGGTTATGTGAAAACTCTTGTACCATGTGCAAGGGGTACCCCGTTGGCAGTTCTCAATGATATGAAAATACTTATAATGACAAGAACTTACCTGGGCCCAAAGTTGAGTATGCATGAGGAGTGGCCCTCATATTCAAGGGACATGAGATTGCCAACTTATATTTCATCAAGCATATTCTCCATCTTTGTTCACTTTAACCTTAATCATCTCAAGATGCTTATGATAGGGGCAATGAGGGCTCAAAGCTAGTAAGTACCATAATATTTTGGAAGCTCTTTATGACTTGTAATCCCTGCTACCCTCTAAGAAGGGACCTTTCTCCTAGTTACCAGTTGAGTCAGTAAACCTACTTCCTCTCTATGTCCAGCAAGCTTTTGAGTTGTTGTGTTTCAAGCATTCATTTGGTGATTTATTCAATCATGTTCTTTATCTTCCTTGTTTGCACAAAACTCTTATCTATTGAGTATTACTTTGAAAGCCTTCACTTGTAAAAAAACCTTTTTGAGCAAAGAGTGTTCCTGTTTTTAAACTTCTACAAAAAGCTTTTGTGAAACTGTTTGCCAGGTGATCTCTGACCAAGAACAAGTTTGCCAATTCCAATTATGATTTATCTTTATGCATCTCTATTGTGACTGCTGTACTTGGTTGCAAGCTAAGTTATATAATGGTGAGTTGCTTTCTTCTATGAGTTGTGCAATGGTAAGTGTGATGCTTCTTGTTCGTATTCTTTTATCGACACTTCACTCCATAAACCTGTGGACATGTTTACGGAGCTTAGTATTCGCTTGGGGACAAGCAAAGTCTAAGCTTGGGGGAGTTGATACGCCCAATTTGCATCACCATTATATATCATAATTTACCTCTATTCATTGATATTTGTATTATTATGACGTATTACTTATGGCTTTTCATCTGTTTATGCATGTTGGATGATTCCTGGAGGATGGACTGCCGGAGTATGGATTCTGATGCAAAAGAGGGTGTTTTGGTGAAATTTCACAAAGATCAGAAAAATACCAGAAAAATATGGAAACATATTATTTTACCAGAAGATGAAGGAAGCCAGAAGGAGGGACGAAGTGGGGCCTCAGGGGGCCCACACCCCTAGGCGTGGGCCCACCTGACCCCGCGCCTAGGGAAGGTGTGGCCCACCTGCCTCACTCGCCTTCGCCTATATCTTCCCTTCGAAACCCTAAGGCTCGGGGAGCGACCACAGATAGATTTCTGCCGCCTTTGGGGGGCGGAAAACATCGAGAGAGAAAGATCTCTCCGGCAGACAGATTTCTGCCGGGGGAATTCCTTCCTGGAGAGGGGAGACCGTCGCCATCAACACCGTCATCAAGCTAGGCTTCATCGGGATCATCATCATCATCCACACCATCATCTCCACCAGCACCATCATCACCACTCTGTCCTGCTGTAACAATTGTGTTGGATATTGCTTTAGTTCTTAGGGGAAACTTTCCTGGTGTTGATTACTATTGTAGTTGATGCTTGTGAGTGGAACCATTGGATTATTGTTTATGTTTAGATTGTTATCCATTACCATATCATCTTTGATCTTGATCCACATGATGTCTTGTGAGTAGTTCATTTAGTTCTTGAGGACATGGGAGAAGTCATGTTGTTAGTAGTGAATTTGTGATGAGTTATTATCCAATGGTTTAGTATTTAAGTTGTGGTGCTATTCTTCTAGTGGTGTCATGTGAACGTCGACTACATGATACTTCACCATTTATGGGCCTAGGGGAATGCATTGTGTATTTGTCTACTAATCGCGGGGTTGCCGGAGTGACATAAACCTGAACCCCCGTTAGGACACCTTTGCACAAGGGAGCATAGGATCTCAAAGTTTAAGGTTGTGGTTAGATTTATATCTCAATTACTTTCCTGTAGTTACGGATGTTTGCAGGGGGTTTAATCACAAGTATGTATTAGTCCTAGGAAGGGCGGTATGTTAGCACAGGTTCACCCACACAACACTTACAAACACCAGAGAAGAGTACTCAGCTATTTGAAGCGAAAGCACTTGACAGAATTCCCATGTTTCCTCGAGAATGTTTGGTCCTTATAAGTATTTCCACCGGCTTGTCCTTTGCTAAGAAAGGATTGGACCAATTGCTCCGTTTGTTCGTTACTTCTGTTACTTGCTCTTTGTTTTGTTGCCTTGTCAAAAAACCACTAAAAACCGTTTGCTAAGTATTCACAGGGATTTCCTGCTCCATACCACTGTTCAGAACCTTCTGCTCCTCGTTGGGATCGACACTCCTATTCATCAAAAGTACTATGGTACACCCCCTATACTTGGGATCAACATACAAGACCATTTATTTCTTCCCCTGTCACAACAAGCTTACTCTGATTATCTTTGCCTGGAACAAATTTGTCAAGACAATGACAGTGCTGGGCTTTAGGGAGAACCAGATAAATGGAGTTACATTTGGGGAAGTGACTCCTTCTCTGTCAAAAAGGCTTATTCCTCCCTGTCTGGAAATATTGCAGTCTAGCCTCATTTTTCTTGGTTATGGAAGTCTTCTTCCCAGCAAAAGCACAAGTTCTTTTTCTGGCTGCTTCTCATTGACAGACTGAATACTAGAAACTTGTTGAAGATAAAAAAAAATTCACTGCCCTCCTATAATTGTGTGACTTCTGGTTGCATTGCTGAGGAAATTTTAACTCATTTATTCTGGGATTGTCCTTTTGCAAAAGCATGCTGGGATGAAATCTGTCCTGTCAGAAATATTGACTTAGCTCTAAATGAGGCCTTGGCATATATAAAAGTTCAGATTGAATGTTCCCTTTGCATTGGAAATTATTATTTTGGGGGATTGGGGCATCTGGATTTGCAGAAACAATGAAATCTTCAATAACATGCATGCTTCTCTTGGAGAATGGAAGGCTATTGTATCCCAAGAATTAAGATGGGTTTTGTTTAGAATTAAGAAAAAATACTACCAGGATTTCAAAGCCTGGATCAACACCCATTTGGATAGGAGATAAGCTAGCCTTGTAATGATATCCCTCTCTGGGGTGGTCTTGGACTTGTAAATATGTACTTATGTAACTCCTTATGATTATATAAAAATTGCAGTGGGGGCTTTTGATACGTCCAAAACGTATCTACTTTCTCGAACATTTTGCTATTGTTTTTCCTCTATACTTGTGTGATTTGGATACAACTAACACGGACTGACGCTATTTTTAGCAGAATTACCTTGGTGTCTTGTTTTTGTGCAAAAAATGAACTATCGGGAAAAATCCTGGAAAATATGCCAAAAAATATATTTCACCAGAAGATCCACGGAGCCAGAAGAAGAGACGGAGGGGAGACCTGGGGGGCCCAGACCCACCCCAGGCGCAGGTCCACCACTGGCCGTGCCTGGAGGGGGTGCAGCCTCCCCAGGCACCTCCTCGGCCTCCCTCTGCGCCTATAAGTTGTCTTTCGACCTAAAAAACCAAGGGGGGGTTCAATAGTTTTCCAGAAAGAGTCCCGCTCCGCCGCCGCCACCAGAAACCAAGATTTAGATCTAGAAACTCCGTTCTGGCACCCTGCCGGGACGGGGAATTTGGAGAGGATCATCGCGATCGTCATCACCAACGCATCTCCATCAAACATCGATGTTTCCCTCATCCATGAGTGAGTAATCCCCCGCTGTAGGCTTGGGGATGGTAGGGATTGGATGAGTTCTATCATGTAATCGAATAAGATCTGTTAGGGCATAGTGCCTAGTGTAACATCCCTAAAATCATGTTTCAAAACTCATGCATATCATCCATGCATCCATGATCATTTAGGGTTCCATTTCAAAACCATTTCAAAAACAGGAGCGTATGTTGCTCATTATTTTATGTAAGTATGCCCTAACCTTAGTGCTACCTTCTTTTGAGAAAGGTACTTATTGTATTCAGTAATGTTTTGAATTCAAACTTAAGTGCTTCCAAAAGCTTGAGCAAAGTTTCAAAACAAAGTATGAAATAAAACCAAATTTATGCCTATTTTTATATCTCATAAAGGCTTGGTTTTATTTTATTTTTCAAATGACCCAAGTATGTTTGAGTAAACAAAAGTGTTTGACACTTATTTGAGTACAAAGTTCACTGTACAAAAATCCAGAGAAGGTTTGAAATCAAACTGATTTGAAATAGAGTTTGAAAACCATTCCTAGAAAATCAAACAGAAAAAGAAAAGGAGTAAAGAGGGAAAAAAATAAGCAAACAGCCAATCTGGCCCAACCCAGCCCAACTCGACCCAGCTAGCCCAGCAACTCCTCCCGCGAAGCGTTTTCCTTTACTCGCAATCAAACCCACAGAGTCACTGACCACCTGGACCCATCCCCTCTTCCTTTCTCTCGCTGACAACCGCGGCCCACATGGCAGTCGTCGTCTCCACCCCCAACGACCAGTTTATCCCCAAATCACATCGGGCGTTTCCTGTTTAAATTTGTGGCTTCAATTCACGATCAATGCTCGAGTAAATCACGCCCGCGTCCTTGCTACTTAAACCCCCTCTGCCCCCTCTCCATTTTCCCCCAAACCCCAAGCACAGAGCGCCCCCAGGCTGCGAGAATTCCTCGCCGCGACCTCGTTGCTCCGACGAACCGCAGCATCATTTCCGGCCAACCCCGACCACCCCTCTGCTCCTGGTTCACACGAGCTTGCTCCACTCTACCCTGCGCACCTTCCAGTACCCTAGCTCGCCCGCGCTTGCCCCAGAGCGTCGGCAACACCATCGACTGAGCGCCGCCGTCTTCAGCTCCAACTCTGACGACCTCCAGTGGTAAATTCCGACCGCCCCTTTCCCTCTCGTTGACACCCGCGGGACTAGCATAGTTTTGCGCATCTGACCCACCGCTCTTTTTGCCTTGGCATGATCTGCACCATCGCCAACGTCGACGAACAGAAGCATCTGTCGCCAGGGACTTCTCCGACGAGCAATCCTCAACGACCCCGAGCGCCCCTTCGCCATCGAGCACACGTTGAGCTTCAGCACACCACCGCGAGTCTGGTAAGCTTCTCCGACGACCCCAACCCCTCTGTAGCCACCGCGCCGCCGTAGACAGAGCGTGCCGCCGCTCACCGTCGCCGTGCGCCGCCAGATTTTGGTAGGTTGATCGAGCACCATTGGATCTGGATCTGACGTGTAGGATAGATCACTTAACGAAGGGGTATGGTTTAGATCTGACTGCACGTTTTAGTTAGATCTAACGGCTTGCAAGCGCGATCCAGCGTGAAGCGGGACCAGCCAATCAGATGCCGCCGCGTGGCTGTGAGTTAGATTTAAAATCAGAATTTTGATCTATTAAATGTTTAAACTTGTTTAATTCATAACTTTTGAATGCCACGTACAAATTTGACAAATTTTATATCAATGGAATCAGGAGAGAAAGCCCTTTCCATTTATGCAATGTGTTTAATGTTTTGCTTCTGTTAGAATGGGTGTTTTTGTAGAAACATTTGTAGGCATAATTTGGGTATAATAATTATTTGAAAAATGTTTTAATGTTCAAATAAAGTTTATTTAGCTTGTTTTGTACTTGTTTATGATTCAGTACCTTGCACTTGTCTGGTTTGGTGTAGAAAATCATCACATGGCATTATGCATGCATCCATATATTTTTGCTTGTATTTATTTTGTATGTGATTTTGGTGCTATTATTTTATGTGTAGATTTTGGTGAAAATAGTGATTGTGATTGTGAGGATTGTAGCTACTCTCCAAACTACCAAGGCAAGTGGTGCTTCATGATTTATTCCTATGTTTTTAACTATGCATTAGAAATATTTTGCTAGTCTTGCATGGTTATTTTGAGCTATATGCTATGCTTGGGAAATCCTAGTAGTTGTAGAATTGCTAGAAATATTTCTAAGTCTTATCAATGCCATGCTTAGCCTAGCTAGTAGCAACCAAGGGTGGATAAATATTCATGCTATGAATAAATATTTCTAAGTCTTGGACTATGTTTTTGCTTAATAAAACAACTAAGTGAATGAAACACCTGGGTGGAGTGGAAAGGATGGGTTATGTTGAGTGGTTACACAAGGCCCATTTCTATGGTTTAACTTGTGTATCTCACTTGTGGAAAGCCACCCAGGAACAAAGGGATTTGAGATGCCATATGTTAAGAAGCTTCTAGTGCAGCCACTTGGCAATATGGGCTCTGCCTGGATCATATAGGTTGCAATAACTTAGCCATTTGGACAGTTGGTGGTAGTGGGATGATAGGTTGGAGCGCGTCCATTTGGTCTAAGGGAAGGCTTCTGAAAGGTCCTGTCTTGGTGAAAGTCAAGTCTTGTGGGGAAAGTGCACAACCTCTGCAGATGGAAGAATCTAAGTACTTAGCCATGTCCCTGGTATTGGACAACTTGAGCATCAAGACATGGAAGCTATCAAGAATCTCCTCATCCCAATTTCTAAGTAAAATCTTGTGGTTGAACAAGGGTGAAGGACCCCAATGTCTATTGGTGGTTCCTTGGGAAGGATTTTGACAAAGAAAAACTTAGTGATTTCAACTAATAGGTAAAACCTATTTTGAGCAAAGCAAGCCTAAGCTACACTTAGCCAAAATGCATATAGTATCTAGTCCACCAATATTCTACTAAGGTATCACTTGCCAATACTATTCCAATGTATTGACCCACTGTGGCTGTAACTTGTGATGTTGCAGTTTATTCTGATGATGATTAGGAGTCATGAGTCTACACTCAACATGCTTGCCTGTGGCACATGAAGATGAAGACTTATTTATCTTATTACTTATTTAAACTCTTGTATTAGGCATGTGGCCATGGAGTTGTAAAAGACTATGTTTGTCTCTGGGATGACTTGCAATAATGACCTTTGTTTCTGTGTACTTCATCTTAAACTGTGGGATGCTAGCATTGATCCACGGACTAGCATTGCAATCACAGGGATCCTTTCCTTTACAAAGGAGGGATCTTACAAATGGTATCAGAGCACTGTGTTGCATGTAGGATTATGACCCTAGGATTGGAAACCACTAAGGAAAAAAAATTCAACAACTTCCACACTTGTCTTTTCTTCTCGTAAACTTTTCTAATCTTCTTTCTCATCTCTATTTGTAGATGAACTCCATCAACGAAGCCATGAGGAAGGGACCACTCATGACCATGACTTTGGAGTGTGAGACAGAATTCCCCAAGGCTCTCAAGGACCTCATGGTTGCCATGGGAATACATGGTGCAGCTGTGTACAAAGGTTTTCCTGTGATGGATGAAGGAGTTGAGTACTGGTGGGTGCAACTTCACTTGTATAAAAACAAGGAAGATAACCACAAGGACTCAGGATTCTGCATGGTCACCAATTCAGTGATGCACACTACATTCTTTGATTCAGCAAGGGATGTAGCTTGGAAGGGCATCAAAGAACTTGGTGATAGAATCAAGTGCAGAATGCTCAACACTCAGAATGATCTTAGGGAAGAAAAGAAGCATTCCCAAGAGTTAGAGGATACCAACCAAAGCTTAAGGAAGGACATCATAGACTTAGCAATGGAGTCTTGTGATCTAGACAAACAGATTGCCTCTAGGGATGCCATGTTAGCCAACTTGGCAAGTGAGATGGGATTGTAACGTACTTCGTTAGTTGGACCACCACACTTATCATTTTACTTCCCAAGTGTTGTTTAAAATAAGTTGAACCTTTGTTGTTTGTAATGGATCCATGTATGCCATGACTTGTGTGTTTTGATTTCCAAAGTTATGCATGTGATGCCTTGTCTTGTGAATTGTCTTAAATTGTGTTGATTCTAACTTTTCTATCTTATTAAATATATGCCTAATGTTACTATCAAGATTTGAAGAGTTCAAGGAACTCGTTTTGGCCCTCGTATTATTGAGCTCACTAGTGCTTCAATCTCCCTCTTCCTACTATCATGATGCTTCCCTCACCAAGTTTGAGAGGAAAGACCTTTGGGGCTTCAAGGTTAATCAGCCAGACGCCAGATCGAGCCAGCCACGGAGGCCATCATCTTCAAGCTCATGCATGATGACAAGGAGAGAGGCCTAGAGGTAGTCATGCAGGATTTGATTGGACGTTTACTAGGGAGACACTCTCGAGAGGTTAGAGGTACTCACTTCCACACCTTTGGTAGACGTGATGATGATGGTGAGGCCATTGACTTTGAGGATACTCCGAGAGAGACGGCAGAGCCGATTCGCCTATACCTCCAGGACTTAGAGGTTCTTCTTAGGCACATAGACACTGATAGAACCAACATCATTCTTAGCAATGACGAACTCCAGGTGAAGGAGACAAGCTCTTCGCGGAGCAAGATGAGATAGTCAAGGAGATGGAGGCTAAGTTTGAGAGTCAGGATAGAAAGTTCAAGAGTCAAGAGAAGCGAGTCCAAGATAGGAACAAGAGGATTCGAGACATGACTGCAGAACTAGAGGCCAAGTACTTAGAGCTCGAGCATCAGCAGAATGTGATTGAGAGGCTTCGTTCATAGAAGAGGGCTCTCAAAGCCAAAGTAGAGACCTTGACCACCAATGTCGAGGAATACAAGACTGCAATGGAGAATGCAGGTCTTACATTTGTTAATGAGGAGGTTGATGCAGAGGAGTAGTGATGACTACTCATTTACCTTTATTTATCTTGCCTTTGATTATTGAGTCGCAATGAACATCCAACATGTGGATGGCTTGCTATTGGTGTGTTTACTTTGCAAACTTGTTGTCTTTGTTGTTGAACTTTTATTATTATGATGCATGTTTGGTGATTGTTTATGTGATGTATTGTGCATGTTAGCATCTATGGGTATCTCATTCTTATCTCTATTGAACAAACCACATATGCCTCCCCGACGTGCCAATCCCAACCCCAACAACAACAACAACATCACCCCTGAGATGCAGCAGATGATGACAGCTCAGACTCAGATGCAAATGATGACTACTTTCATCCAGAATCAGAACAACAACAACAACAACAACAACAACAATAACAATAATAATAATAACAATAACAACAACAACAATCAAAACAACCAACCGGGTTTTGACATGCTTACCAGGTTCTTAAGGCTGAGGCCAGCAAATTTCTCAGGAACTACTGATCCTATGGTGGCCAATGATTGGCTACGCTCTGTGAAGAAGGACTTGGTAACTGTTGGCTGTACTGATGAAGAGAAAGTCAGATTTGCAGCTCACTTGTTGGAAGGACCAGCAGCCACTTGGTGGGATAACTTCCAGATCACCACTCCCATTGAGGATGTGACATGGGCTATCTTTGAAGATGGTTTCCGTACTGCTCACATCTCATCCGGAGTGATGAGTTTGAATAAGAAAGAGTTCCATAACTTGAAGCAACGCCACCGCAGCGTGGCTGAATATATTGAGGAGTTCAACAATCTGGCGCGATATGCACCGGATGAAGTTGACACTGATGTAAAGAGGAAGGAAAAGTTCCTTGAAGGGTTGAATGATGAATTGAACCCGCAGTTAGCTGTGGCCTATGTTCCCACATACCAGTCTCTTTGTGATAAGACTGCTATTTTGGAGAGCAAAATGAAACAAGTTGAAAGCAGGAAGAGGAAGCACTCTGATAAGCACAGCTCGGGATAGTCTCACAAGCGTTCCCATTATGATGACAGTGGGAGTTCTAGATCCCACAAGCACAGGAAGTTCAACAAGCACCACAACTACAACCGTTATCATGACAACAAGCACCACCGTAGTCATGACAATGATAAGTACAAGAATCACAAGGGTGGATATAAGAGCCACCACAATGGAAGTGGAAGTGGCAGTGGAAGCCAACCTGTCAAGAAGGATCTTAGTCAGGTTGAATGTTTCAAGTGCAAAAAGATGGGGCATTATGCAAATGAATGCCCAGAAAAGAAAGTTGAAGGACCCAACAAGCCCAACCCTTTTCAAAAGGGACAAGTGAACCACATCAATGTGGAGGAAATCTATGAAGAGTCGATGTCATTTGGTAAGTTCAAACTCAATTCTATTCCAGCACTTGTTCTTTTTGATACTGGAGCATCGCATTCTTTCATATCAAAAGCATTTGTTGATAGAAATGGGTTTTCAACTGAAAACATTGGGTGTCCAATAAAAGTAAGTTCTCCAGGTGGAGATATGATAGTAAGTCTTGGATGCCGGGATCTAGTGATAGAGTTTGGAAAGCATAAGTTTCTAGTGAGTCTGATAATCCTAGATTCCCAAGGACTGGATGTAATTTTGGGAATGGATTGGATGACCAAGTATGAAGGAGTACTAGATTGTGCCAATCGTACTGTTGCACTCACAACCCCGGAAAAGAAAAGGATTAGGTTCAAGTCTAACTTTGAATCAAAAGGGAGTAAGCTAAATTCTCTTAAGGGGGTTAGCATAGACAGTGTGCCTATTGTGAGTGAATATCCGGATGTGTTTCCAGAAGAATTGCCGGGAATACCACCAGATAGAGATGTAGAATTTCTTATTGATTTGCTACCAGGATCTAGACCAATAGCAAAGAGACCGTACAAGATGTCAGTGGATGAGTTGAAAGAACTCAAGAAGCAGCTTGGAGAACAGTTGCAGAAAGGATTTATTCAACCAAGTTCTTCATCTTGGGGAGCACCAGTTTTGTTTGTGGAAAAGAAAGATAGAAGTCAAAGGTTATGCATAGATTACCGTTCACTCAATGAGGTGACTATCAAGAACAAATACCCTTTGCCTAGAATCAATGACTTGTTTGACCAGCTAGAAGGAGCTTGTGTGTTCTCAAAGATTGATCTCCGGTCAGGTTATTTCCAGCTTAAGATAAGGGAACAAGACATACCTAAGACAGCTTTCACCACAAGGTATGAATTGTATGAGTATACCGTGATGCCATTTGGTTTGACCAATGCACCAGCATATTTCATGAATATGATGAACAAGGTGTTCATGGAATTTCTTGATAAGTTTGTTGTCGTTTTCATCGATGACATTCTAATCTACTCCAAGAGTAAGGAAGAGCATGAAGGACATTTACGTATGATACTTGAGAAGCTTAGAGAGCATAAGTTGTATGCCAAGTTCAGCAAGTGTGAATTTTGGTTAAATGAAGTTGGATTTCTTGGACACGTTGTGTCAGGAGATGGTGTAGCA
Source organism: Avena insularis (assembly GCA_023614405.1). Classification (NCBI taxonomy): domain Eukaryota; kingdom Viridiplantae; phylum Streptophyta; class Magnoliopsida; order Poales; family Poaceae; genus Avena; species Avena insularis. The sequence continues at coordinate 331,078,942 of CM042693.1, forward strand.
GTTGATCCTGCCAAAGTTTCAGCTGTAACTGAATGGGAATCTCCTAAGTCGGTAAAAGAGGTTCGTAGTTTCCTGGGCTTGGCAGGATACTACCGAAGGTTCATTGAGAATTTCTCCAAGGTAGCTAAGCCTATGACAGAATTGCTAAAGAAAGACAAGAAATTTTCTTGGTCTAAAGGTTGTGAACTCAGCTTTCAAGAATTGAAGAAGAGGCTAGTGACAGCACCAGTCTTATGTTTGCCGGATTTGGAGAAAGATTTCCAAGTGTATTGTGATGCATCTCATCATGGATTAGGTGCCGTACTTATGCAAGAAGGGAAAGTTGTGGCTTATGCCTCGAGACAACTCAAAACTCATGAAGTAAAATACCCTACTCATGATTTAGAGTTAGCCTCTGTTGTCCATGCACTAAAAACATGGAGACATTATCTTTTGGGAAAGCGATGTGAAGTGTTCACAGATCACACGAGTTTGAAGTATATCTTCACCCAGAAGGAAATTAACATGAGACAAAGAAGATGGCTAGAACTCATCAAGGACTATGAATTGAGTTTGCAATACCACCCCGGTAAAGAAAATGTTGTAGAGGATGCTCTAAGCCGTAAGGTTTTTGTGAATGGCCTTACTAAGGGAGAATTGCCAGATGATCTGTGTGCCCAATTTAGAGATCTCAGATTGGAGATTGTGCCTGAGGGACATCTCATGTCTTTGGATGTTCAACCCACCTTGTTGGATAGGATCAAAGAAGCCCAAAAGGCAGATAAGGAAATTAAAGAGATTAAGGAAAAGATTGGCAAGGGAAAAGCCAAAGGATTCCATGAAGACGAACAAGGTACTTTATGGCATGGAAAACGTATCTGTATTCCACAGGATCCGGAACTTCAGAAACTGATATTACAAGAAGCACATAACTCACCATATTCTATTCATCCGGGTAACACCAAAATATACATGGATATGAAGGAAAGATTTTGGTGGAATAATCTCAAGAAGGACATCGCCGAACATATTGCTTTCTGTGATGTATGTAGTAGAGTGAAAGCGGAGCATCAGAAACCAGCAGGATTGTTACAACCACTACCTATTCTTGATTGGAAATGGGACAAGATTGGTATGGATTTCATCACCGGATTGCCAAGGACCAGGTCAAGATATGATTCTATTTGGGTAGTAGTGGATCGCCTAACTAAAGTGGCTCATTTCATACCCGTGAAGACAACTTACACAAGTGCTAAGTTAGCCAAGATCTATATTAGTAGAATTGTATGTCTACATGGTGTACCCAAGAGTATTGTGTCTGATAGGGGAACTCAATTCACTTCTCATTTTTGGAGGCAACTACATGAGTCATTGGGAACGAGGTTGGAATTCAAGACGCTTTTCATCCTCGGATCGATGGATGAACGTAAAGGACTAATCAGATTCTTGAAGATATGTTGAGGCGTGTGCTCTAGACTATGGAGCCAGTTGGGATGAAAGTCGCCTTACATGAATTCTCTTACAATAACAGCTATCAAGCCAGTATTGAGATGGCACCATTTGAGTTTCTCTATGGGAGAAAGTGTACCACCCCATTGCTATGGAATGGTGTGGGAGAAATAAGTTTGTTTGGACCAGAACTAATCAAAGAGGCTGAAGAGAAAGTCAAACTAGTTAAGGACAGACTAAAGATAGCACAATCCTGACAAAAGAGCTACGCAGATCCTAAGCGTAGAGAAGTCACCTATGAAGTAGGTGATAGAGCTTATCTTAGAGTGTCACCACTTCGTGGAGTGAAGAGGTTTGGTGTCAAAGGTAAATTGGCCCCAAGATATGTTGGACCATTCAAGATTCTGAGTCGTAAAGGTGAAGTAGCTTATGAGATTGAATTGCCAGAGTCCTTGTCAGCTGTTCATAATGTGTTTCATGTGAGTCAGCTTAAGAAATGCCATCCAGAAATGGAAGAGACTTCTTTGAAGGATACTATACCTTTGTAAGAGGTTCAATTAGAGAGTGATATCACCTATGAAAAGAAACCTATCAAGATTCTTGAGACAGCAGAAAGAGTTACACGGACTAAGACTATCAAATTCTGCAAAGTTCAATGGAACCATCATTTCAAAGAAGAAGCAACATGGGAAAGAGAAGATGATCTTCGGAAAGACCACCCTCACCTATTTGCTAGCCAACCCGAATCTCGAGGGCGATATTCACCTTAAGGGGGTTAGATTTGTAACATCCCTAAAATCATGTTTCAAAACTCATGCATATCATCCATGCATCCATGATCATTTAGGGTTCCATTTCAAAACCATTTCAAAAACAGGAGCATATGTTACTCATTATTTTATGTAAGTATGCCCTAACCTTAGTGCTACCTTCTTTTGAGAAAGGTACTTATTGTATTCAGTAATGTTTTGAATTCAAACTTAAGTGCTTCCAAAAGCTTGAGCAAAGTTTCAAAACAAAGTATGAAATAAAACCAAATTTATGCCTATTTTTATATCTCATAAAGGCTTGGTTTTATTTTATTTTTCAAATGACCCAAGTATGTTTGAGTAAACAGAAGTGTTTGACACTTATTTGAGTACAAAGTTCACTGTACAAAAATCCAGAGAAGGTTTGAAATCAAACATATTTGAAATAGAGTTTGAAAACCATTCCTAGAAAATCAAACAGAAAAAGAAAAGGAGTAGAGAGGGAAAAAAATAAGCAAACAGCCAATCTGGCCCAACCCAGCCCAACTCGACCCAGCTAGCCCAGCAACTCCTCCTGCGAAGCATTTTCCTTTACTCGCAATCAAACCCACAGAGTCACTCACTGCCTGGACCCATCCCCTCTTCCTTTCTCTCGTTGACAACCGCGGCCCACATGGCAGTCGTCGTCTCCACCCCCAGCGACCAGTTTATCCCCAAATCACATCGGGCGTTTCCTGTTTAAATTCACGGCTTCAATTCACGATCAATTCTCGAGTAAATCATGCCCGCGTCCTTGCTACTTAAACCCCCCTGCCCCCTCTCCATTTTCGCCCAAACCCCAAGCATAGAGCACCCCCAGGCTGCGATAATTCCTTGTCGCGACCTCGCTGCTCCGACGAACCGCAGCATCAATTCTGGCTAACCCCGACCACCCCTCTGCTCCTGGTTCACACGAGCTTGCTCCACTCTACCGTGCGCACCTTCTAGTACCACTAGCTCGCTCGCGCTTGCCCCAGAGCGTCGGCAACACCATCGACTGAGCGCCACCGTCTTCGGCTCCAACTCCGACGACCTCCAGTGGTAAATTCCGACCGCCCCTTTCCCTCCCGTTGACACCCGCGGGACTAGCATCGTTTTGCGCATCTGACCCACCACTCTTTTTGCCTTGGCATGATCTGCACCATCGCCAACGTCGACGAACAGAAGCATCCGTCTCCAGGGACTTCTTCGACGAGCAATCCTCAATGACCCCGAGCGCCCGTTCGCCAACCGAGCACACGTTGAGCTTCAGCACACCACCGCGAGTCTGTTAAGCATCTCCGATGACCCCAACCCCCTCTGTAGCCACCGCGCCGCCGTAGACAGAGCGCGCCGCCGCTCACCGTCGCCGCGCGTCGCCAGACTTTGGTAGGTTGATCGAGCACTATTGGATTTGGATCTGACGTGTAGGATAGATCACTTAACGAAGGGGTATGGTTTAGATCTGACCGCGCGTTTTAGTTAGATCTAACAGCTTGCAAGCGCGATCCAGCGCGAAGCGGTACCAGCCAATCAGATGCCGCCGCGTGGCTGTGAGTTAAATTTAAAATCAGAAATTTGATCTATTAAATGTTTAAACTTGTTTAATTCATAACTTTTGAATGCCACGTCCAAATTTGACAAATTTTATATCAATGGAATCAGGAGAGAAAGCCCTTTCCATTTATGTAATGTGTTTAATGTTTTGGTTCTGTTAGAATGGGTGTTTTTGTAGAAACATTTGTAGGCATAATTTGGGTATAATAATTATTTGAAAAATGTTTTAATGTTCAAATAAAGTTTATTTAGCTTGTTTTCTACTTGTTTATGATTCAGTACCTTGCACTTGTCTGGTTTGGTGTAGAAAATCATCACATGGCATTATGCATGCATCCATATATTTTTGCTTGTATTTATTTTGTATGTGATTTTGGTGCTATTATTTTATGTATAGATTTTGGTGCAAATAGTGATTGTGATTGTGAGGATTGTAGCTACTCTCCAAACTAACAAGGCAAGTGGTGCTTCATGATTTATTCCTATGTTTTTAACTATGCATTAGAAATATTTTGCTAGTCTTGCATGGTTATTTTGAGCTATATGCTATGCTTGGGAAATCCTAGTAGTTGTAGAATTGCTAGAAATATTTCTAAGTCTTATAAATGCCATGCTTAGCCTAGCTAGTAGCAACCAAGGGTGGATAAATATTCATGCTATGAATAAATATTTCTAAGTCTTGGACTATGTTTTTGCTTAATAAAACAACTAAGTGAATGAAACACCTGGGTGGAGTGGAAAGAATGGGTTATGCTGAGTGGTTACACAAGGCCCATTTCTATGGTTTACCTTGTGTATCTCACTTGTGGAAAGCCACCCAGGAACAAAGGGATTTGAGATGCCATATGTTAAGAAGCTTATAGTGCAGCCACTTGGCAATATGGGCTCTGCCTGGATCATATAGGTTGCAATAACTTAGCCATTTGGACAGTTGGTGGTAGTGGGATGATAGGTTGGAGCGTGTCCATTTGGTCTAAGGGAAGGCTTCTGAAAGGTCCTGTCTTGGTGAAAATCAAGTCTTGTGGGGAAAGTGCACAACCTCTGCAGATGGAAGAATCTAAGTACTTAGCCATGTCCCTGGTATTGGACAACTTGAGCATCAAGACATGGAAGCTATCAAGAATCTCCTCATCCCAATTTCTAAGTAAAAGCTTGTGGTTGAACAAGGGTGAAGGACCCAATGTCTATTGGTGGTTCCTTGGGAAGGATTTTGACAAAGAAAAACTTAGTGATTTCAACTAATAGGTAAAACCTATTTATAGCAAAGCAAGCCTAAGCTACACTTAGCCAAAATGCATATAGTATCTAGTCCACCAATATTCTACTAAGGTATCACTTGCCAATACTATTCCAATGTATTGACCCACTGTGGCTGTAACTTGTGATGTTGCAGTTTATTCTGATGATGATTAGGAGTCATGAGTCTACACTCAACATGCTTGCCTGTGGCACATGAAGATCAAGACTTATTTATCTTATTACTTATTTAAACTCTTGTATTAGGCCTGTGGCCATGGAGTTGTAAAAGACTATGTTTGTCTCTGGGATGACTTGTAATAATGACCTTTGTTTCTGTGTACTTCATCTTAAACTGTGGATGCTAGCATTGATCCAGGGACTAGCATTGCAATCACAGGGATCCTTTCCTTTACAAAGGAGGGATCTTACACCTAGTATCTCTATTTGTGCTATTTGACTGTTGTAACTTGGTGTGCTTAATGCTTGTCACTAGGTCCCGAGTGCCATGATCTCAGATCTGAACTTATTATTGAATCATTATGATAGTATTGTTTGTGATCTTATCTGCATGTTGTGTACACATATCATTGTCCGGATCCAAAGGCCCGAAGTGACAGAAATTGGGACAGCCGGAGGGGATGGCTGTGGTGTGAGGATCACATGTGTTCATGGAGTGTTAATGCTTTGCTCTGCTGCTCTATTAAAAGGAGCACCTTAATTGCCAGTAGTTCCCTAGAGGCATCGCTGCCATGGGCTGGCTAGACAGAAGATGTCGTGCAAGTTCTTATTGCGAGCACGTATGACTATATTTGGAGCACATGCCTAGGATTGTTTAGTACTTGGATGCTTGTTATTATTTATCTGCAATGCCCTGGTTCTTGAAGTTACATGTTTAGACTCGTCCATGCAACGCCCATCCATCCATCCCTATGCCTACCGCACTCGAATCCTACTGTTACCATTACTGTTACTATTGCTCCTGTTTCACTGTTGTTGTTGATGTTGCTTTGTTGTTGCTACTACAAACTGGTGCTATTGATAAACTTCTGTGAGCAAGAACTATTTCCAGGTGCAGCTGAACTGACAACTCAGTTGTTAAGGCTTGCAAGTATTCTTTGGCTCCCCTTGTGTCGAATCAATAAATTGGGTAATAATACCCATGAAGACTGTTGCAATCCCCTATACTTGTGGTTCATCAGCTTTCCCCTACTGTTTCACCCTCAAAAAAACTCTCACTGTATTCCCCAAGCCTCTAGGTGGATATTTATCCGGCTAGATGCTCCAAGTAGACTAAGTAACTTTGAACTTGTTTCCACAGAATGAGTATGCTCGGAGAGGCGGCCAACAAAAAGTTCCACAAGATGTGCGCTGAGCTGGAAGCTGAAAAGGGTAAAACTGCCTTCTTGAAGGAACAAATCACCAAGAGCAAGAGTCTATTTTTCCTTTCAATTTTGCAGCCAAACTTGGTCTTGTGCCATCACTCTCCGACTACTCATCGTGTGTTGTTATTTCTTTGACTTGCAAAAACCATTGCCAAGGCCAAGGACATTATCGAGCAATCCAAGCACATTGAGTTGCTGGATAGCGAGAACAAAATCCTTAAGCAGGAGAGAACTGACACTCTGAAGATGCACGAGGAATCCATGAAGGCCCTGTAGGAGTCCGCCAACACGGAGATGAACCGCCTAAAGGAGGAAATTGCGATCCTCAAGGAGCATAAGAAAGCTACCGATGAGCAGAACCAGCGCAACCTTGAGGCTTACAAGATTCTCCGACAAGAGCGGGACTCCATGGCGGAGACACTTCAGCAGGCGGAGACGAGCGTCTTTGGTAAGCGATCTCCGTCTTGTGTTTCTGTAAGCCAAGTACTCTGAACTTTTATGTTATTGAACTCATGTGCTCCTTTGTTTGTCGAAAATGCAGCTCCTATTGGTTTGACCAATTCGCCTCCTCTGCCAAAGGAATGCATGGTTCTCGCCGGCAACTTCATCAACACCGCCGTCAAGCAAGCCAAGGAGATCGCCAAGCCCCTCAACATCAACATCATGGTGGTGGACTCCATGATGAAGTACTCGGAGATATTGCGCCAAGCCCCCGAGCGTATCGTAAGCTAGAAAGCTTCATGTACCCAGGCTGGTGCAAGAATGTCGCTGGCAATGGTCAAGGCCCACTACGAGAACACCGACATTGACACGGTGACCTCGGCTCTTCCCGACATAGACTATGAAGGCCAGAAGATTGACCATAAGGCTATCTGGGCATCGCTCGCGGGTTTTGACACCAGGGTTGCCAAGTTGGTTGATCACAATGTCTTCGTGCCTCTTGAGATCATTAACGGCAACCATCCGAGCTCCTCCGAGTCCCTCAAGACCACCGACTTTGAAGAGGATGGCTCTCCTGCTGCCGACGATGCTGCGTCAAAGTCTCCTGCACCAGAGGAATGAAAAACACTTTGTAATATTTGCTTCCTCTAGATTGGTGTATGTGGAAAAACTACTATGTTAACTTAAGGCAAAAAACAATAGTTGTAATTTCGTGCTACTCAAGTACTAGTTCCAGCATGTAAATATTTTTTAATCAAGTGTTGGCTTATCCATTACTTTGGTTCTTATGCTTGACCTTTCATGAGTCAGAAAATTCGTAGTCAGAACCATGCGCTTAGGTGATGATGCCCAATGGCATCGTCAAAAACCTAAGGACAAAATCGCCGACAACAAGTGCCGAAAGTCACTACTCTAGAATCCACATAAAAAGAACAAAGAACGTGTAGACCAGAAAACTTAAGCTAACGCCCGTAGGCGGAATTTTCACAAGTGCAAATGCAAAGCTTGCGCATAAAAGTTTTATACGATCCAAAAATGAACACTAAAAGAGGTAAAAGACTCAAGAATATGAGTGAACCAGAGAGCTTTATTTCATTGATCATATAAGAAGTACACAGTAGATAAAAGATATGCTAAGTGTAAAAAGGACGTAGCTGTGTTATGTTCCATGGCCGATCAAGCTCCGGGTAGTCATCATCCGGGTCACGTCGCTTATGCTTATGATCTTTGCTGGGTCTATGCTCAAGTTCACAGTTGCCAACGAGGTAATAAGACCCATTGAGAAGCGCCTTGCTTATGATGAATGGTCCTTCCCATGGCGGGGATAATTTGTGTGACTTCTTCTGCTTAAGTCGGAGCATCAGATCCCCCTCTTTAAACGAGCGATGCCAAACGCGACGACTATGGTAGTTGTGTAGCTTCTGCTGGTAGATGGCGGATCTTTGGCATGCCAATACGTGCTCTTCCTCGAGAAGGTCCACATCTAGGCGCTTGGATTCTTTAGCGTCATCTTCGTCGTAGGCGGAAACTCTAGGTGAATCGTGAAGGATGTTGGAAGGCGGGATGGATTCTGCTCCATATATCATGAAGTAAGGGGTGTATCCGGTAGACCTGTTGGGTGTAGTTCATAAACTCCACATCACGATGGTAATTCCTCCGCCCAGGCTCCAGCTGCTCTATGTAGCGGTGCCTCAAGACGTGGCTTGATTCCCTATAGAATTAATCCATTGGCTCGCTCAACTTGGTCATTGGACTGTGAGTGTGCCACAGATGCTAGGTCAAGTCGGATGCCCTTCTCCCAACAATAAGCATCCACTTCTCTGAGTGACAAGTTGCTGCCGTTGTCGGTGATAATGCTATGTGGGAGACCAAATCACACCACTAGATCCCGGACAAACCTAAGGGCAGTTGCCCCATCAAGCTTTATAATGGGTTTAGCTTCTATCCATTTGGTGAATTTATCAACTGCTACTAGTAGATGCATAAACCCACATGGTGCCGTCTATAATGGACCAACCATGTCTAGCCCCCAGACTGCAAACGGCCAAGTTATTGGTATTGTTCGCAATTCTTTAGCTGGAACATGGGGTTGTCGGGCATAATACTAGCATCCCATGCATGTCTCAACCAGCTTGTCGGCGTCCGTCTTTGCGGTCAGCCAGTAGAATCCTTGCCGGAAGGCTTTGGAGACCAACTATCGAGGAGCGGTGTGATGCTCGCAATCTCCGAGATGGATCTCACGAAGGATGTCAATACCTTCTTGTTGGGAAACACACTTAAGGTATACACCAGTGGTGCTTCTTTTGTAGAGTTGTCCATTGATTATGGTATATCCCTTTGCTTGACGTACTATTTACCGACTTTTGACCTCGTTGATGGGCAAAGTTTCGTGTACGAGATATTCCATGAACAGTTTTGTCCAAGCTGGAGGGACCTTTGTCACTGTGTGAACAAAAGAGTCAACTCTATCTGGGTTCTCGGGGTCCGCTCCCTTCATGGATGGTGTCCGTAGATGTTCCATAAAAACACCAGGCGGAATTTGTTTGTTCCCTAATCCAAGCTTTGACAGTAGATCAGCCGCCTCATTTTGCTCCCTAGGGACATACTTGACTTCGTAGCCCAAGAAGCTCTTGGTTATCTCGTCCACTTCGTCACGATATGCCGCCATCATAGGGTTCCGCATGTTCCAGGTGCCAGCCACTTGCTGGGCAACCAAGTCGGAATCTCCACAGCAAACTATGCGCTTGATGCCAATATCCTTGGCTACACGTAGTCCATGAATGAGTGCTTCATATTCCGCCATGTTGTTCGTAGCCTCGAAGTGAATCTACAGACCATAGTGTAGCTTCTCCCTAGTTGGTGACTGTAACAGTACACCGGCCCCCGAGCCATTGAGTAGCTTTGATCCGTCAAAGTGCATTACCCAGTATTCTGGCTCCGGCATAGGGGTAGCATCTGGCATATCCGTCCAATCTGCAATAAAATCTGCTAAGATCTATGGTTTGATAGCGCCGCGTCTCTTGTAGGTGATCTCGAAGGCGGCAAGTTCAATGCCCCACTTTGTGACCCTTCCTGTAGCGTCGTTGTTGTTGATGATGTGACAGTGGAGCTTTGATCACAACTATGATAGGGTTCTCCTGGAAGTAGTGTCTTAGCTTCCGAGAAGCAAGAAACACTCCATAAGCTAGATTCTGGTAGTGCGGGTAACGCTGCTTGGATTCCATACTCATGCCCTAGTTCTTTTCGCTCTACCACGACGACTATGGTGATTACCCGATTAGTGACCTCCATGTAAATCAACATATGCTCTATAGGCTCGGGTGCTACAAGGATAGGCGCCGAAGAGAGTATCTCCTTTAGCTGCTTCAATGTTGCATCTGCTTCGTCTGTCTAGGTAAATTTGTCCGCCTTCTTCAACAACTTGTACAACGGCAGAGCCTTCTCTCCAAGTCGGCTGACGAACCATCTTACTACTGCAACGCAACCTGTGAGCCGTTGTATGTCCTTCAGACATGTCGGACGGTTTATGTTTAGGATGGCCTTGATTTTCTTCGGGTTGACCTCGATTCCATGCTGGGAAACGATGAAGCCCAACAATTTTCCTGCTAGAACCCCGAAGACGCGCTTCTTAGGGTTAAGCATCATGTTGTATTTCCAGAGATTATTAAAGGTTTCTTTTAAGTCGGAGATTAAGTCATTTGACTTTTTAGACATCACCGCTATATTGTCCACATAAGCGTGAACGTTCCGACCAATTTGATCGTGTAGGCAACATTGCATGGTCCGCTGGTACGTAGCACCTGCGTTTTTCAGCCCAAAGGGCATCGTGACATAGCAAAACGTGTCGTAAGGTGTGGTGAACGAAGTGGCCAATTGGTCCGACTTCCTCATCTTTATCTGGTGGTATCCTGAGTATGCATCGAGAAAACACAAAAGTTCCAAGCCAGCTGTCGAGTCAATGACTTGGTCAATGCGAGGCAAAGCAAATGGACCTTTGGGGCACGCTTTGTTCAAGCCGGTGTAATCAACGCACATTCTTAATTCTCTGGTTCCCTTTTTGGGGACAAGTACAGGATTGGCCACCTATCAGGTGTGAAGGACTTCTCGGATAAAACTAGCCTTAAGTAACCTAGCTATCTCTTTGCCTATGGCGTGTCTCTTCTTGTCTTCGAAGCATCATAGAGGTTTCTTCACCGGTTTGCATTTTGGATCAATATTCAAGCTATGCTCGGAAAGTTCCCTAGGTACACCTTTCATGTCGCAGGTTGCCAGGAAAAGATGTCCCTATTCTCACGGAGGAACTCGACAAGCGCGCTTTCCTATTTGGGATCTAGGTTCGTCCCAATGGTGGTGGTCTTGGAGGCATCGCCTACCACAAGTTCCACCGACTTGGTTTTGATGGCGGCCTTGAAAGCTGAGGCGGAGTCAAAAATCTGCTTCTTCGACGCTGGCATTTCCATGGCATCGACCTTGCTCTGGATCTCCTTGAATTCTTAGTTGTAGAGGACAGCTTCTAGAAAGGCTGCTTCTCCAATCTCGCAGTCCCTTGCCTTGGTAAAACTTCCAGATACGGTGATGACGCCATTTGGTCCGGGTATCTTGAGCTTGTTGTAGACAAAACATGCCTTGGCCATGAAGGTGTGGAAGATGTCATGGCCGAAGATGACGTGGTACACGCTCTTGAAGGGGACCACCTCAAAGGTCATATGTTCTTGGCGGTAATTGTTGACATCGCCAAAAGCAACCTGAAGTGTGATGAACCCAAGGGACCGAGCCTCCCCACCAAGAACTATGCCACGGAACATGGTGCTGGTCTGCCTTAGGCTAGCCTCCATCAAGTTCATCTTGTGCAGCATATCAATGTACATGATGTTGATGATGCTTCCACTATCCACCATGCATTTGGTGAACTCATTGCTGTCAATCAGGGGGTTGATGACCATGGCGTACTGGTTCTCCGTAGGGATGAGGTCTGGGTGATCCTTCTTGTCCCAAGTAATTGGAATCTCCGACCAACACAAGTACTAGGGGACTGGAGGTAGGGTGGCCATCAGTATCCTCAGGGAGTTTTTCTGTTGCCGGACAGTTGGGGTGCCAGGGAAAGTGTGGTAGACGGGGGCCTTCTTCTCAAAGGGGTTCTTGCCCTTGCCATCGCTCTTGGCGGTGTGCTTGGGGTCAACGTCCTCGTCCATGTCACTTGAATCCTTGGACTCCTCGTCCTTCTTCTTCCCCTTGCCCTTGCCTCGCGGTCTGTTCTTCCGACTTTGCTTGTAGATGGACTCTGGGTCCTCCTTGAGATCGTTGATGAACTTGCAATGGTGATTGGTGTGAGTGGCTTTGCTGTTGGCGTCGAGGTTTACAAGGCATGGCATATCATGGTACTCCTCGTATGTTTGGGGAACGCGGAGCGCTGCCGGGGTAGTTTCACTACCGACCTGCTGCCCACGACCAGCCCCCGTCCTCGGCCGCGCTGTCCGCCATCACCGCATCCTGCAAATGTCATGACGACCATGTCGGAGGTTTGATTTTATTCTGGCGGGCTCTTCCGCTTTGTGTTGTTGTTCCTCCTAGCTTGAGTTGGAACGGCCGTTGCCGACAGGGAGCTGCGAGCATCATTATCGACAGCCGCGAACTCACTAGCCAGCTGGATCATCTGGTTGAGATCTAGTTGGTGATTGTCCTGCAAGCGATTCAACTTATGTCGGAGCAACATACATTTCTCCAACCCATCGATGAAGGCAGCCATGGCGGTTTGAGTGTGCACTCCTGTGCAGGAATTCTTCATATCCAGCCAGCGAGAGAGGTAGGCGCGAGATGACTTGTCTTTCTCCTGCACACACCGTTGTAGATCGCCAATGGTACAGGGACGCTTATACGTACCCTCAAAGTTCTTGGTGAACGCTTCTTGCATGTCCAACCATTTGCAAATGGACTTCTCCGGCAAGTCATCAATCCATTGTCGGGCCGTGCCCGCCAGCATCAATGGGAGGTACTTGATGGCGACGTTGGGGTTACCCCCGGCGATCTCCACCGTGTTGCCGTAATCCTGCAACCACGTAGCTGTTTTGGCGGTGCCATCATAGGGCTTGATGGTCTTGTCAATCCAAAAACCCTTGGGGTAAGTTGTGGTCCGTATTACAGGTCCAAAGCAATGTGGTCCCAGGTATTGTCCTTCCCGGGCCTCATGAATCTTGTCCAGGCATGAACCTGTGTTGTATGGCTTCGGGCTTGCTCTTTTATTCTTGTCACCAGGGGATGGGCTGCGTGAATGATGCAGGCCTCCTCCGCCATGGTGGATGCTAGGGGTGATGGAGGCGGAGGTGGCGGTGGGTTAGCATTCTTGCGGTTATCCTCCTGCGACGCCTCACGCTTGTCGTGGTTGCTTGTCGGACACGGAGGGTCATGACGCGACCTGCTCTTGTGTCCTTGGTTGCGCTCTCCATCTTGACGGGGTTGCTCATCATTGTCGCGGATGACGATGTCGCTCTGCCTTGGCAGAGGCATGTTTGTGCGATGGTGAGCCTTGGGGTCTTCGCGATGTCGGGGGGATCGGGGCAATGGAGATGGGCAACGAGGATGAGCCTTGCCCCCATGGTTGGAGGATATGGGGATAGCGTCCTTCCTATTGCGTGCATCCCTTTGTCTTTGTTGTGATGAACCCGTCTAGGACCCGACATCATGGGGAGATCGGTCCCTTGGCGTCTTAGGTTGGCTAGACTGGCAATAAACTGGGTCAGACTCGAGCCTCTGAGAGGTGTCATTTTCTTGCTGTTTTACCGCCTTGGCCACAAGGTCATAGACCTGCTCCACAGCTGCGGGTGATCTATCCTACTCCAGAAGGGTCTTGGCGACGGCGAGGTTGAGAATAGGTGTGGGCATCACCTGCCTGCCCTCGCTGTCAATGTATGGCTTGGCTTGTGGCGGCTTTGAGGGAGCCCATCCTAGGTTTCGCCGTACACCAGGATCATTGATGACGCGAGCCGGAGCTTTCTTAGCCTTCTGCTGCTTGAGCAGAGTCTTGTACTCGGCCTCCATTGCTCTAGATTTCTCTATTGACTTATGCGCGTCGGCCAGATCTCGATCTAGCTATGCGCCTTGCTCCACGATGGCCTGCGCTTCCTCCAGTAGCTGTTGGTGCTTCTCGTCAAGCTGGACTATGTTCCGTATATGGTCCACGGTCATAAGCTCGACGAGCAAGTTGTCGTACATCACTCTATCAGCTGGAGTGATTTGGGCAGCAGCAGACATAGATGCCGGAGGTAGCGGGTTTGCGGTGTTGTTGTTACTCAGACCGACGTTGAGTTCCTGCGGCTACTGCACTGGGTTAGGCGGAGGGGGCATGACCTTTGTGCGATCGTTGTTGGCAGCAATAGGTGGTCCCTTCCCCTTGTCCAGCACATTAGGCAGAGCTTGTCCGGGTTGATCTTCATCCATCGCGGTCCCAATGGCGATGAACACCTCTCGGGACATGATGGCGTTATTGGCCTGCTAGTCGCATTTAAAATCCCCTCCATCTCCTGCATAGAAGAGTCTAGCTCCTCCGGGCTGAAATCTATCTCCTCCGAGTCAACGCTGATGTCGGCGTAGAGCGCGTACAGAACAGAGTCGGAGGGTGCTGGGGCTTCCTGTTGGAGATACGCCGTAGAGGCAATAATAAAAGTGGTTATTATTATATCTTTGTGTTTATGATAAATGTTTGCATTCATGCTATAATAGTATTAACCAGAAACATTAATACTTGTATGATTTGTAAACTAAATTAGAGTCCCTGGTAAAGCCTCTTTATAATACTAGCTTGTTGGTTAATGGATGATCGTGGTTTCTTGATCGTGAACATTGAGATGTTATTAACAACAAGATCATATCATTAGGAGAATGGCATGATGGACATAATCCTATAGATAAGCGTAGCATGACGATCAAGTCATTTCAATAGTTTGTTTGCTATAAGCTTTCTCATACATAGTAACCTAATTCCTTCAACCACGAGATCATGCTAATCACCATCACCGGAAGGATACTTTGATGACATCAAACACCACACCGTAACTGGGTGGCTATAAAGGTGGCATTGAGTGTTCGGAAATTATGTCTTGAGGCACATGGATCAAGAGTGGGATTTGTCCATCCATATGACGGATAGATATACTCTAGGCCCTCTCGGTGGAATGTCATCCAATTATCTTGCAAGCATGTGACTAGCTCACAAGGGATCACATATCACGGGAACGAGAAAAGAGTACTTATCGGTAACGAGGTTGAACTAGGTATGCAGAGATACCAACGATCAAACCTCGGATAAGTAAACTATCACGAGACAAAAGGAAATTGGTGTCGTATGTAAGTGGTTCATTCAATCTCAAAGTAAACGTAGAAATATGTGGGAGCCATATGAATTTCCAGATTCCTCTATTGGTTATTGATCCGAGAAGTGTCTCGGTCATGTCCGCATAATTCATGAACCGTAGGGAGACACACTTAAGGATTCGATGTTGTTTAGTAGATATGGAATATAAGTAGGGAAACCAAATGTTGTTCGGAGTCTTGGATGGGATCCGGGATATCACGAAGAGATCCGGAATGGTCCGGAGAATAAGATTCCTATAAGGGAAGTCTGATTCCGGAGTTCAGGAATGATTTTGATGTTTTCATCGGAGAGGTTATAGAAGGTTCTAGAAGGTTCACCGGTGTAACATCCCAGCATTTAGGACCTAACGAAGGGTAGATTTAGGAATATGAATTGTTGCATGCATTCATCTATGAGAATGTGGATAAAATTTTCGCCAAATAAAAAAACCCTAAGTGATCAATGTTTCTTTCATACTTTGAGATTAGGTTTAGTCTTAAGGGGTGATTTTTATAAACTTTGAGATGATCTTAAGGAGTTTTGTGTTTAAAATGAATTTGAATTTTAAACTTGAGTGTTTGAATTATAATTTAAATGATTTAGATATAAGATTTGAATCTTAAATCAATTAAGAGATAAGTATTATAACTTAAATCTTATCCAAAAACAAGATTGAATATGAAATCCATTTCATATGATTAATACTTAAACAAGTTACAAAGAATGTAACATACTGAAGCCATTTCCAAATTTCAGAAGTTACAATAGAATAAAGAATAAGAATATTCTTTATTAAATAATAATATAATCTTTATTACAATTAAATAAAATAAATATTACAAGAATAATAAAAGAAAAATTACAAAAGAATAAGAAAATTACATTTGGATATCTACTAACTATCCAACATCTAAATCTACACTAAATCTTCATCTTTATCTTTGTACCTGCAAAACACAAATTAAATAGAAACAAAATAAGATTAGTGTTAGTATATTTCTCTTAGATATTTCAGTGAAATGCACTTGACAAATTCATCATTGAGAAATGTTATAATGGGGCAAGTTTCACCAATATGAAAGATTTCATCTTTCATAAATTGAAAGCCAGAAGTCAAATGACAGCCAAGAAGGATCAATTCACCAGCCAGGTGAAAGTAAGCTGGTAATAGTAAGTTCAAAATTTCTGAACTTATCCACAAGTGCATAGCAGGCACACAAGATGGACACACACCAGCATGCAAATGGTGTGCTGTCGATCTCATAAGCAGAGCCAAATTACACAAAACCACAGCACAACCATGGAGGAGCATATCACTGCATCTCTCCACTACACAACACACAAGCACAGCCAGGGTAGACAACAAGAACAGCAGCCAAACCAAACCAACCCAGATCAACCAAACATCACCAGGATGGTGACATAAGGAGGGGGATGAATCTGGTGGACAGCAAGGTCAAGCCCAGGAGCTAGGAGGAGCAGGCTAGCTCAAGAGCAAGCATAGGAATCCAGCAGATCAAGATCAAGATCATCATCATCAATCTACTACACCATCATCAGATTTTGTGGTGAGCCTTATAAAACCATCACATGATTTCATCTAAACAAAAGCATGTGTTGCTTTATGAAATGATCTCTCAATAATCACCCAAGAGAGGTGAATCCATCCTAGAGATTTCAAGTATAAAGATAAGAAATCAAACTCAGCCAAAAGCACTAAACTCTCAGACCAGCATCACAGAGTTTAGTGTTAATTTTTGCAACATAGATCATTTTTCATTTGATCTTATCAGATCAGGGCACATCTCTCAAAGAGAGCAGCACCTCTAATCCTATAAGTTTCAAGCAAATTATTTGCTCAGCTAACTAAGAATTAAATCCTAGAGCCTCAGACCAACATCATAGGCAGGAGGGTTAAGAAAAGCTCTTATTCTATCTTGCCAGTATCAATCACAAGTATTAACAAAGCTAAGCCCAGAAATAAAAACCCAATCACTTGTGTGCTAGATTACAATGGTATCACAAGGACAAGTTCTTAATGAGCTAAAACCAATCTTTACTTAGTTCCCACAGATAAAAGGAACAAACCAATACATATCATCTTCCTGAAGCCAAGTGCCAGGAATCAATATCATATTCATCTATACATCCACAGAAAATCATTACATGTAATGATTACATTCAGTATGTACAATCTCATACAAGCTTACCATTATAATTACAGTAAGCAACTACTGAGAGAAACTACTGTCAGTATGAGCATTCTGACAGTAGAGAAAGTTCTCAGACCAACAACATTTCCAATCAGTGATTCCATAGAAACTAGCATGGGATCATAGTGAATCACCACTAGAATAAATCTAACAAGCCACTAGCAACATCAAAGCCACTACCAATCATGATCCACAGCAAACAATCATTCTTCATGCTCAAGTATGATCACCACTAGATCTAAAGCATCATGGATATGATCAACAGGGGGTTATGAATCCTAATCAGAACAAGAACCCTAATCCAGAGATGAACCCTAATCAGCACATAGTCACTAGGCATGAGAAGCCACTTGACACACACACAGAGATTCATGGTAGTAGCAGGAACAAGAACCACAAAAGCAACTTACCGAGGTCCTCGCTAACGAAGTGAAGAGGAAGCAGGCTGGCCGATGAACCCGCGGCGGCACAGGGAGCACCCAGGGGGCGCTGAAACCTGCACCAGCCACAGCGGCAGCCACAGCAGCACACGAGCCCAGCACACCACCGCAGGCGGGTCCGCGACGGTGGCGACAGCACCTTTTCCTAACCCTAGGGTTCGGAAACGGGGTGAACCTGACCACGGGGAAGCCCCGGAGTCAAATCGAGATGGACTAGATGAATGAGCGTGGCCGCAAACCTCGCCCTGCACCATGGTGGCGGCCAGGATAAGCCTCAACGACGGCCATCGCCAGCGGCGGTGCTAGAGCTCGCGGGGTCGGGGAAGAGGAGAGGTGAGAACGAGGAGAAGGCAGAGAATGTGGGCTGGGTGGGCCAAAAACCCCTCGGGGTGGTATTTTGACCTTGCCCTATTGGGCCACACTGGCCCAATAAGCCCAAAAGGCCAGGGAGAATTATTTTAAAAACTGTTAAATCAATTGGAAAAGACCAAAATGCCCCTGCCCTCAATAAAATTCTAGAAAATTAAATAAAAATCCAAAAAATATAAATAAAATATTTTTGGATTCACAATAATCCACTCTTTTCAAATAAAATAAGATATAAAATTTTGGACACTTAAATTTTTATAAGAATTTTGTAATTTATATATTCCTTATGGAATTTTTCAAAATTATTGAAAGGTGATAAAAATAAATAAAAACCACTTTCATTATTTATTAATATTATAGTATTTTTGAAAAATACTAAATAAATATTTAGTAAGAAATTTAATGTATAATTAATAATTCCTAAAAGAATTATTAAATCAATAAAAGTCAAATAAAAAAGGGAAATAAAATAAAATAATATATGCAATAAATATAAAAATAATAATATTTGTAAATACTTTATTAAAAGGCATCTTATATAGGGAAAATACATATAGAATTAAATAATGCATTACATTACTTGTATAATCATTTTGCTTCTTTAAATATTGTCCTTACCGGGCAATAATGATGTTTTTATAGAACTAGAAGCTCAAGGTCCAAAGGTAAGCATCGACTTCACTACCTTGCCATCACAAGGCAAGTTCATCACTTGCTCATGTCCTTTGAAGAGTCTTTATCAAAGTATTTGCAAATTGTGTGTTATCATATATGCTATAAAAGAAAGAAAATATTATTTTCATAAATAAAGAAATCATAGATATCATCCTAAGTGGTGATATAATGGAGAAATGGAACTTAGAGTTCTATTTGCAACAATGATGATCAAGTAGGGACTTAATAACCCCTGACATCAGTGATTCGAGCGCCGTATATTACGCGTTAACCATGAGATTTGGAATGGGACAGAGAAGTCAGCTGTATCTTCTTCCTCTCGCATGAAGCCGGATGTGCAGGTCGTGGCTGTTATCCTTGTAGCGTGCATATTAATTGGTAATTCGTAGAGGATATGCAGCATATGGGTGGGAACCCTCATCGTTCCACGATAGTTCTGGCACCTAACGGTTTGTACAAACCATTGTCGTAATTCATTATGTGGGCATGGTGTACACCAAGGAGGCATGCGGGGTCGTGAAGGGGAAGTGATTGGCTTGGACCAACTACTGGGCCCCACATCATGGAATTGTGGACGGGAAAGTACGCCCGGTTGTGCAATAAGGAGTTGATCTCTCATGGGTAAAGTAACGCACCTCTGCAGAGTGTAAGAACTGTAACTTGTTACTCCCTGTTCCGGGAAGGAGCTACGAACGCGGCAGGAAAGGAACTCCATGAAAGTTCTGGTCAACCTGTGAAGGCTGATTGTCATAGTTTTTTGGAATAAAATCAATCTTTGAAGAAAGATTTACAAAAAACTGCATAGTGCCAAGGATTTATGATCCGAGGTGGTAGTTAGAGCATCAAACTTCCCACCTTGCATATAATGAACTTGTTGGGTAACGTTGTTACTCATTATTTCCCTTGATCCCTTGCTTAGACTCTGAGGATCTCGAAGACGTGCCAATGTATGCGGCCGAATGCCAAGAAGATGTGTTCTACGAGGAACCTGATCTGTCCGGAGGAGTTGAAGGAGTGGATTACGAGATCCGCTACGGTGTCGATGAGAACGAGTCCACTTAAGTGTCTAGTTAGTAGTAACTAACGGAGCCGAGCAGCATGAACTCTATAGAATAAGCTATTGAGCCCCACTCCTAGTCGAAGTTGTTACTTTTAAATTTCCGTTGAACACTTTATATTTTGGTTTGTAAGTTGGATCTTTTAGAAGTCTTGAACTTCCGGTATTGTAATAATAATGTGTGTACTTTTGTAATATGGACCCGCAATGTTTCTGTTATACCACTCTGAGGGATGTGATATTTACGAAACGGTGTTCTGTAGATGTCATGTCAACGACTATAGTGTATTACACATGCCGTGGTATGCTAGGTCACCGCAACCGGACCGGAAGGGGAATGGTCCATGAATGTGTCATGGGTAAGTGGAATGATTGGATCATGTCCTAGGTCACTTGGTTGGGCATTTGCGAGAGAGAATTAAACCTCTAAATTGAAAGTCAAAAGGGAGGTTTGAAAAGTCAAACTGGAACAATAGTTTCCTAGTGGAAGAAGGAAAGAGTCCTTCCTTCTATCCAACTTGGGTTTGGGTATGGATTCAAACTCCCCTCTCCCAAGGCTGCCCCCCTCTCATAAATAGAGGGGGAGGGCTGCCCCAAAGACCACAACACCAGCCCTCTCCGGCCCGCCGCCATGGCCAATGCCGCCGTCAGCCGCTGCCGCCCCTAGTCAGCCGACACCTACTCCTCCTCTTCGGCCTTCTAAACCT
Source organism: Avena insularis (assembly GCA_023614405.1). Classification (NCBI taxonomy): domain Eukaryota; kingdom Viridiplantae; phylum Streptophyta; class Magnoliopsida; order Poales; family Poaceae; genus Avena; species Avena insularis. Next base: position 331,099,564 of record CM042693.1, read on the forward strand.
AGATCGCCGGAAACCCTAGATCCACCATAACTCGCACCGGCTTAGGCGAAGCCCTGCGGGAAGTCCCCTCTACTTCTGACACCATGCCGTCGTGCTGCCGGAATCGCGAGGGGAGAACTACAACCTCTGCTGCCTGCTGGAACAAGGGAGAGGAAGGTCTTCATCGAGTACCGAACGTGTGACCGACTAAGGAAGCGCTGCTGGAACGCAGTGTCGGAAGGATCGTCTACGCGATCTTGAGATCGGCAAGTGTACGACTACATCACCCATGAGAATCTGCTCTCGTTAACCACTTTGGAATCTTCAAGGGTGAGTACTCCAATCGACTCGTTGCTACAATCTAGTAGATAGATATTGGCTTGTTTGTGTGCATGCGGTAGCATTTTTTGTTTTCCATGCTATGAACCCCTACAGTGGTATCAGAGCCGTGTCTATATGTATATCTGTTGCACGAGTAGAACACAATGGTCATTGTGGGCGTTGATGCTTTTTGTTGTCGATTGCTTCTTGTGTACTTTGCATCTTGCGGGATGGTGGGATGAAGCGGCCCGGGCTAACCTTACATGACATCGTTCATGAGACTTGCTCCACGCTTGACATGCAACTTGTATTGCATAAGTGGCTTTGCGGGTGCTTGTTTCTCCCAACATAGTGAAGATTCAATTTTCAACGGGTAATTGACAATACTAATATCAATGTTGTGGTTCTTGTTCGTAAGTTAGAACGACACTTATTGAAAGCCCCAAACAACGTAAAACATGCAAAGAAAATTAGAGGCGTCTAACTTTGTTTTGCAGGGGTGTGCTGTGATGTGATATGGCCATGATTGTGATTATATATGATGTATGCAATGTTCCTTATTGTAAGTTGGCAACCGACAGGAGCCATATGGTTGTCTTTTAAATTCCATTAAGACCTGCGTGTCTATTCAAAGTAGTTGTAATAGTTGATGCTGGTGGACAACAACCATGAAGCGGCGCCATTGACCTTGACGCCATACCGGTGATGATGGAGATCATGTTCGTGCTTGAAGATGGAGATCGGAAGCACAAGAAGAAAGGCCATATCATATCACATATTATGAATTGCATGTGATGTTAATCCTTTTATGCATCTTGTATTGCTTAGTTCACGACGGTAGCATTATAAGATGATCCCTCAAGCACAAAAATTTCAAGTTTTAAAGTGTTCATCCTTAGTAAGCACCGTTGCTAAAGCTCGTTGTTTCGAAGCACCACGTGATGATCAGGTGTGTTAGATTCTGCGAGTGTATACAACGGGAGCAAGCCAGATTTGCTCATGCGGAAGCTAAGGTTTGATCTTGATGAGCCTAGCATGTACATACATGGTCTCGGAACACGGATCACCGAAAGGTAAAGCATGAGTCATATAGTATATATGATGAACATGTTGATTGTTCGCCATTGAAGCTACAGCAACTCTCGTGATGATCGGTTTTGATGTGGTGGATTTGGTTCGTGTGATCACTAAAACAATGTGAGGGATATTGTTTTGAGTGGGAGTTCACCTAGATTAATTTAATTATTAATTAGAACTCAATTTGTCATAAACTTAGTCTAAACTATTGCAAATATGTTGTAGATCAATGGCGGCCCCTACCATCAATTTAAATGCGTTCCTAGAGAAAGGAAAGTTCAAAAACAATGGAAGTAACTTTGCAGATTGGTTCCGCAATTTGAGGATTGTCCTCAATGCTGGTAATTTGACCTATGTGCTGGATGCACCGCTAGGTGACCCACCTGCAGCTGATGCTATCGATGAGGTAAAGAATGTTTTCCTCGCTCGGAAGAATCGATCTACCACCGATTCAGTGCTATCTTGTATGGTTTGGAATCAGAGCTTCAGAAAAGGTTTGAGAACCATGACACACATGATATTGTCCGTGAACTCAAAATGATATTTGAGGCTCATGCGGCAGTTGAGAGTTATGAGGCTTCTGAAAAGTTCTTTAACTGCAGGATGGAAGAGGGCAGATCCGACAGTGAGCACGTGCTTAAGATGTTTGGGCATGCAAGCAATCTTCAAAGCTTGGGTATAGTGATTCCTAATGCTTTTGGTATTCACCGTGTCCTCCAATCACTACCACCAAGTTACAAGAACTTTGTGATGAACTACAATATGCAAAACATGGACAAGTCGTTGCCCGAACTCTTCTCCATGTTAAAGTCTGCAGAAGTGGAGATCAAGAAAGAGCACCAAGTGTTGTTGGTCAATAAGACCACCAAATTCAAGAAGCAAGGCAAGTCTAAGAAAAAGTGAAACTTCAAGAAGGGCGGTAAGAAAGTTACCGCGTTGGCGAAGAAGACCAAGGATGGGCCTAAGGCTGATACTGAGTGCTTTTACTGCAAGGGAGAAGGTCACTAGAAGCGGAATTGCCCTAAGTACTTGGCGGATTTGAAGAACAGCAACATCAAGAAGATAGGTATATCCGATATACATGTTATTGATGTGTATCTCACTAGTACTCATAGTAGTGCCTGGGTATTTGATACTGGTTCGGTTGCTCATATTTGTAACTCGAAACAGGTGCTACAGAATAGACGGAAACTAGCAAAGAACAAGGTGACAATGCGCGTTGGAAATGGATCAAAGGTTGATGTGATCACGGTCGGCACGCTACCTCTTCATCTACCATCAGGATTAGTTTTATACTTAAATAATTGTTATTTGGTGCATGTGTTGAGCATGAACATTATATCTGGATCATGTTTATTGCGAGACGGTTACTTGTTTAAGTCCGAGAATAATGGTTGTTCGATTTATATGAGTAATATGTTTTATGCACATGCACCTTTGATAGATGGTCTATTCTTATTGAATCTTGATTGTAGAAATACACACATTAATAACATTGAAGATAAACATTTGAAATTGAGCGATAACTCGACCTATATGTGGCACTGTCGTGAAGCTCCATTCCGATGGACTTCTTGAATCACTTGATTTCAAATCACTTGAAAGATGCGAAGCATGTCTGATGGGTAAAATGACTAAGACTCCATTTTCTAGTATGATGGAGCGAGCTACGGACTTACTGGAAATCATACATACCGATGTGTGTGGCCCAGTGAGTGTAGCATCGCGTGGTGGTTATCGTTATGTTGTTACCTTCATAGATGACTTGAGTAGATATGGGTATATCTACTTTATGAAACATAAGTCCAAAACTTTCTAGAAGTTTAAGGAATTTCAAAGTGAGGTAGAGAATCAACATAACAAGAAGATTAAATTTCTACGATCTAATCGTGGAGGTGAATATCTAAGTTACGAGTTTGGCGAGCATTTGAAGAAATGCGGAATACTTTCACAATTGACACCGCCGGGAACACCACAACGTAATGGTGTGTCCGAATGTCGTAATCAAACTCTCTTAGATATGGTTCGTTCTATGATGTCACTTACAGATTTACCGCTGCCGTTTTGGGGTTATCCATTAGAAACAACCGCATTCACTTTAAATAGGGCACCATCTAAATCCGTTGAAATGACACCGTATGAATTATGGTTTGGGAAGAAACCTAAATTGTCGTTCCTTAAAGTTTGGGGTTACGAAGCTTATGTAAAGAAGTTGCAGCCCAAAAAGCTTGAACCCAAAGCAGAAAAATGCGTCTTCATAGGATACCCGAAGGAAACTATTGGGTATACCTTCTATCATAGATCCGAGGGCAAAATCTTTGTTGCCAAGAATGGATCCTTTCTAAATAAGGAGTTTCTCTCGAAAGAAGTGACTGGAAGGAAAGTAGAACTTGACGAGGTTGTTGAACCTTCTCTCGGACTTGAGAGAAGCGCAGCACCAGAAGTAGTTCATGTGGCGCCTACACCAATAAGATAGGAAACTAATGATGTTGATCATGAAACTTCGGTTGAAGTAACTACGGAACCTCGCAGGTCAACGAGAACTCGTACCACTCCTGATTGGCATGATCCCGTTATGAGTGTCATGTTGGTGGACAACACTGATGACCCTGCAACATATGAGGAAGCGATGATGAGCCCAGATTCCAATAAATGGCAAGAAGCCATGAAATCCGAGATTGGATCCATGTACGAAAACCAAGTATGGACTTTGGTGGACTTACCGGATGGCCGGAAGGCTGTCAAGAACAAATGGAATTTCAAGAAGAAAACAGATGTTGATTGTAATGTTACTGTCTATAAAGCTCGACTTGTTGCAAAAGGGTTTCGACAAATTCAAGGAGTTGACTACGATGAGACTTTCTCACTGGTAGCGAAGCTAAAGTATGTGAGGATTTTGTTAGCAATCGCTGCATATTATGATTATGAGATATGGCAGATGGATGTCAAAACGGTGTTCCTCAATGGAGACATTGATGAAGAGTTGTATATGGTACAACCCAAAGGTTTTGTCGATCCTAAAAATTCTAACAAGGTATGCAAACTTCAACGGTCCATTTATGGATTGAAGCAAGCATCCCAGAGTTGGAATCAACATTTTGATAAGGTAATCAAAAGTTTTGGTTTTATACAAACTTATGGAGAAGCTTGTATTTATAAGAAAGTGAGTGAGAGCTCTGTAGCATTCTTAATACTATATGTAGATGACATATTGTTGATTGGGAGATGTAGACCTTCTTAATAGTGTCAAGGATTATTTGAATAATAGTTTTTCAATGAAAGATCTTGGCAAAGCAGCTTACATATTAGGCATAAAGATTTATAGAGATAGATCAAGATGTCTAATATCATTGTCATAGAGTACATATTTGCACAAAGTTCTAAAGAGGTTTGGAATGGAAGATAGCAAGAAAGGGTTCTTGCCCATGTTGCCCAATACGACCTTGAGTAAAACTCAAAGTCCTGCAACGGCAGAAGATAGAGAAAGGATGAGTAAGACTCCCTATGCCTCAACCATATGATCTCTTATGTATTCCATGCTATGTACTAGACCCGACATTGCATATGCTTGATCCAGGAGTGGATCATTGGACAACGGTCAAAAACATCCTTAAGTACTTGAGAAGAACTAAGGATATGGTTCTTTCTTATGAAGGTGATGAACAACTCGTTGTTAATGGTTACACCGATGCTAGTTGGAACACTGATCCGGATGATTCTAAATCTCAATCTGGATACGTATTTACTTTGAATGGTGCAGCAGTTAGCTGGAGGAGTGCAAAGCAAATCGTTGTGGCGAGATCTTCAACTGAATCGGAATACATAGCTGCTTCGGAGGCTTCACAAGAGGCGATATGGATGAAGGAGTTCATTACAGAGCTTGGTGTGGTTCCAAGTGCGCTGGACCCAATGTCTATCTATTGTGATAACATGGGCGCCATAGCCAATGCTCAAGAACCAAGGTCACACAAGAAGCTGAAGCACATCAAGCTACGTTTTCACGCTATTCGAGAGCATGTCCAAGATGGTGACATAAAGATTTTCAAAGTACACACATATCTGAATGTGGCGGATCCGTTGACTAAACCTCTCCCGAGGGCAAAACATGACCAGCACCAAACCGCCATGGGTGTTCGGTATATTACCATGTAATCTAGATTAGTTGACTCTAGTGCAAGTGGGAGACCATTGGAGATATGCCCTAGAGGCAATAATAAAAGTGGTTATTATTATAACTTTGTGTTTATGATAAATGTTTGCATTCATGCTATAATAGTATTAACCGGAAACATTAATACTTGTGTCATTTGTAAACTAAATTAGAGTCCCTGGTAAGCCTCTTTATAATACTAGCTTGTTGGTTAACGGATGATCGTGGTTTCTCAATCATGAACATTGAGATGTTATTAACAACATGATCATATCATTAGGAGAATGGTATGAAGGACATACTCATATAGATAAGCGTAGCATGAAGATCAAGTCATTTCAATAGTTTGTTTGCTATAAGCTTTCTGATACATAGTAACCTAATTCCTTCGACCATGAGATCATGCTAATCACCATCACCAGAATGATACTTTGATGACATCAAACACCACACCATAACTGGGTGGCTATAAAGATGGCATTGAGTGTTCGGAAAGTATGTATTGAGGCACATGGATCAAGAGTGGTATTTTTCCATCCATGTGACAGATAGATATACTCTGGGCCCTCTCGGTGGAATGTCATCCAATTAGCTTGCAAGCATGTGACTAGCTCACAAGGGATCACATATCACGGGAACGAGAAAAGAGTACTTATCGGTAACGAGGTTGAACTAGGTATGCAGAGATACCGACGATCAAACCTCGGAGAAGTAAACTATCGCGAGACAAAAGGAAATTGGTATCGTATGTAAGTGGTTCATTCAATCTCAAACTAATCGTAGAAATATGTGGGAGCCATATGAATTTCCAGATTCTTCTATTGGTTATTGATCAGACAAGTGTCTCGGTCATGTCCGCATAATTCACAAACCGTAGGGAGACACACTTAAGGATTTGATGTTTTTAGTAGATATGGAATATAAGTAGGGAAACTGAATGTTGTTCGGAGTCTTGGATGGGATCTAGGATATCACGAGGAGATCTGGAATGGTCCGGAGAATAAGGTTCGTATAAGGAAAGTCCGATTTCGGAGTTCGGGAATGATTTCGATGTTTTCATTGGAGAGGTTCTAGAAGGTTCACCGGACCGGAAAGGGAATGGCCCATGAATGTGTCATGGGTAAGTGGAATGATTGGATCATGTCCTAGGTCACTTGGTTGGGCATTTGCGAGAGAGAATTAAACCTCTAAATTGAAAGTCAAAAGAGAGGTTTGAAAAGTCAAACTAGAACAATAGTTTCCTAGTGGAAGAAGGAAAGAGTCCTTCCTTCTATCCAACTTGGGTTTGGGTATGGATTCAAACTCCCCTCTCCCAAGGCTGCCCCCTTTCATAAATAGAGGGGGAGGGCTGCCCCAAAGACCACAACACTAGCCTTCCCCACTCGTGCGCCGCCGTCGGCCCGTCGTCGTCGTCCTAGCCGCCGCCGACACCTCCTTCTCCTCTCCGACCTTCTAAACCTAGATCGCCAGAAACCCAAGATCCACCATAACTCGCACCGGCTTAGGCGAAGCCCTGCGGGATCTTCCCTCTACTTCCGACACCACGCCGTCGTGCTTCCGGAATCACGAGGGGAGAACTACAACCTCCGCTGCCTGCTGGAACAAGGGAGAGGAAGGTCTTCATCGAGTACCGAAGCGATGTGGCCATTGGAACGCAGCACCAGAAGGATCGTTTACGCGATCTTGAGATCGGCAAGTGTACGACTACATCACCCACGAGAATCTGCTCTCGTTAACCGCTTTGGAATCTTCGGGGGTGAGTACTCGAATCAACTCGTTGCTACAATCTAGTAGATAGATCTTGGCTTGTTTGTGTGCATGCGGTAGAAATTTTTTGTTTTCCATGCTACGACCCCCTACACTTCCTCGATGATGGGTGGTGGAGGTGCGAGCGGTGATGGCTAAGGCGGAGGGGCGCCGTCAAGGAGCGCGAGCACTGTCTGGGTTGCCTCCTCATCTTCCACGTAGTTGTTGATGGTGTTCACCATGATTTTGAAAAGTGAGGCGTCCTGACGCATGCTACCGCCTTAGCGTATGTCGGAGAAGCGTGCCTTGGTCCAGTCCTTCCACAAAGTGATACATGGCATCATCATTGGGGTAATGCGCCAGGTCGGCCCATATACGAAGCTACCTGGATAGGTAATCGCGGGGGTTTTCACCCTCTCTCTGCATGCAACGCGCCAGATCGAAGATGGTTACCACTCCGACGAATTTGGATCTCTGTTGTCCAGACGCACGTGCGAAGCCGGCGGACTTGGTGCGATCTTCCACCGTTATATCCTGCACATGAGCGGTTTGGGTGGGCCTTGAATTTTTTTCGATCTTTGTCGGCAAACTCCGAAGAGAGATCCGACATCGATCCTTCCGTGAACGTATCCTGCCCGTAGGCGGTCCGTGCGGGTCTTGACGCTCCTACGACTTCCAGGGAACTAGTGCCCGAGTCAGTTTTGCCGATGAAGAGGTGGATGTCCTTGATTGGGACGATCGAGCGGCGAGTGGGGTTCGTCTTCGCTGAGATCCAAAACTCGTCAGGAGGGACGATCGGAACATTGCCGGAGAAGAGAACACGACCAATGGCTACGGTTTTGCCGATTCCCGCGAAGAGCTTGGACCTCGCCCGTTGTAGAGCCTGAAGCGCCTCTTGCCCCATGGTGGGCGACAACTGTCGTGGTATTGCCGACGAGTGCGCCATGGAGGGGTCCTCACAGTGCGTGTTTAGAGACGTGGGGTAAGGCAGATGGTTCATGGGTATGAGGTAACACAACTTACCCAGGTTCAGATCCCACGATGGTGGCGAAATCCTACTCCTGCTATAAATCACTATAATGGCAATATGCCGAGTTATAGGGATCGGTTCGTTGTGCGCGATATGATTTAATTGGTGCCCTAAAGGCTCCCATAGGTCCGGCTTATATAGTCGCCAGAGCCTAGGGTTATAGGGAAAGTCCTAGCCGGACAGGTTACAGAGTCCTACACTGCATACAACTAGTCTAGCGTGTCTTGCACTCCAAGGCTCCGGGTACGTCGGTGACTCCTTCGAAGCCTTCCTTTATCCGACATGGGCCTCCCTTCTGGATCCATCTAACTGGGCCGCCCAGCAGGCCATGGGCCATGCTACCAACTGTGGGCCACCTGGGTTATCCGGATTAGAGACATGCTATGAGGATACCCATATAGCATATCTCCAACACATAGGTATGAAATGGCGCGGCTGGGCGGGAACCGACTCACACGGGCAGGAAATGGCGTGACGGGAAAAGGAAGGGTGAACGGTTGAAAGTGTCATTGTTGGGGGAATAACCCCCGGTAGGGTCATAAGGGGTAAAACATTGCCCAGCTTGGCTTGTGCCGAGTGACTAATAAATCTGGCCGGGTAACAATGGCCGGGTAAGAAGGTCATGTACGACCGCCATGAGAATTATGTCGGCACGTATAAGACAAGTTTGTTTACCTTGCAGGAAGCAACGAGCCGAGTCTCACGAGGGAAGGCCGAGTCTCAAAGGACGCGTGGCAGCTTTCCGAGTGAGGTTCAAGAGGGACCATGGTAAAGCACTGTCAAAAGAGAAGGGCGACGCCGGATGACACAAAAGGATCCGGGTGACGCCTAAAGCAAGGGCTGACGTACAAAGACGTTGTATGATGCCAAAAGAGCTGGAATATACGTACCAAAAGACCGTTAGCTGTCTAGCTTTGTGGACTGGGTCAAGGGGCTCAGGGCTAGCCCATGACCCGGCCCGTACAGTAAAGACCAAGGTCCAAACAGTAACCCCGGAACCCAAAGGGCCGTGACCTAGCTGCCAACGACTATATAAGAAGGGGTATAGCTAGGGTTTGAGAAGGTTGGACCAAGTAGGAAACTAGTGTCCAGAGGCTTTCCTCAAACAGCTCAAGGAGCAGTTGTAAACTTCTAGTGTCAATAAAATTCCTAAGTGTGGAGAGTTAATCTTGTTCTTCATGCGTGTCTACACCATGCACTCCCTCCCCGGTTACCACAAGCATCCATTCGGCCCCCAACTAAAGCCTACCCATGGCATCTGCCATGACACCACCACGATAGTTGGCGCACCACCGTGGGGCAGAAGCAGACGCTTGCTAGAGTAATCATCCGGACGGGCAGCATCATCGCTAAGACCGGCGAACGCGTCTACTCCGGCCTCATCTAGAGGTTTAGAGCACTCAACTTCGTCAGCGACAACGCGGGCTGCTTCGGGACCAAGTCGTTCCCAAGGGGCGACCGCTGCATCAAGTTCGGCGAGCACCAGGTCTAAGTCGCAGTGCGCGTGGAGTGCGCATACCCGAAGCGTGTCGTGCTGGCGCCGGATCCACCTGCGGTTCCTGCCGCAGGAAATCTTCATCATCTCGTCTCCGTTGAGGTAATGATGACAACTCGAATCCCCCACCACCTCCAGTAGTCCTGTGGTGAATGAGGATGCTAAAGGAGCAAATCCAGAGGAAACGCTGAGAGTGGCAAGAACTGCAAAGGCACCGCTAGAAAAGCTAGAGAACATAGCTAGGAGTAAAAGAGCCAAAGAACTGCAAGAAGTGATAGAAAAGTTAGCAGAGCTAGTAGCACAAGCAGCTGATCCGGCGCGCGTGCAGGCCGAGTTAGAGGAGTCCAAGATAAAGGTCTTGGAGAAGGCTAAGGAATTAGCACAGTTACAGCAAGACGTGGATATCACCATTCGAGAGCTCAACTCGGCAAATCGAGTCAAGGGTACTAAGACCCGGGTTGATGCAACAAGGTTGAGAGGTAGAAACCTCAATGAAGAATTGGCGGATGCAACGTCAAAGATAACACAAGAAAACAACAACAAAACAGCCATGCGGCCGACATATAATACTGCTACAGCAAATCTGAGGGCTGCAGAGGCAGCAATGGCTGAGCTTCCCCATCTGACGGGTGAAGCAAAGAGGAAACAACAGGAACGAGTCAATGAGTTGGTAAGAGCAGCAGGAATGCTGAATGAAGCATACTACAGGGAAAATCCGGGTATCGCTGGGAGGTCACAGCTGGTTCATTTAGCGACTCCAATCCCGGCAAGATCAGCAGGACATACAGCCTCTTCGCCAGGAGTGGCGCCGAGGCAGAGAAAAGAAAAGAGCGTAGATTCAGGAAGAAACAAGCAGATGGTTGCATATGACCTGGCAGTGGCTCAAGCAAACCTGGCCCACGCGCGGGAGACGAGAAGAAATGTTGTTCAGGGAAATGAGAACTAGGAAAACGCAGGCCGACAAAGGCAAGCGGCACAGAGAAATGACAATGGGGGGCAAAACTTTGCACCTCAACCTAGGCGTGGAACTCACTCGGCAGGAGGAGGAAATCAGGCTCTGAATCCTCCGCCAGCGCAACCCGAAAAGAGTCAACAAAGCGCGGGAAAAGCAGTGCAACATCTGCAGACCTGAACGCAAACATATACAATGATGGTTACTCGGTGATGGTTAATGACGGGTATGAACTGCCGGATCACGCGTACCAAGCAATGGGCGCGAGACTCGGAGGCAGAAATCTTTAGTCGGATGATGCAAGGATAAAGCTCGATCGGATAAAGATGGCAAAACTGATTGAATCGCAAGGTCCACAGGGTACACCATGTTTTGGCCCAAGGATCATGAAGGAACCGTCAGTGCCGAACTTCCAGCTGGCCAGAGGGACAAAGACCTATGATGGGAGCACAAAGCCGGAAGACTGGCTCATAGATTATGGAGCTGCAGTAAAAAACCGCGCAGGGAAACCTGAGATGGGCAGTGCGGTATCTACCACAAATGCTAGAAGGACCAGCAAGGGTGTGGCTGAATAACTTGCCACCCAGAAGCATCAACAGCTGGATTTATTTTCAGGACGCTTTTGTCAGCAATTTCACAAGCACCTACAAGAGGCCGAATCACCCACAACAGCTTGCTATGTTCAAGCAAAGGCCGGATGAAACAGACAGGGAGTTCCTCACAAGATGGTGCACGATGCGCAACTCTTGTGAAGGGGTAATCGAGTCTCAGGCCATTGCATGGTTTGCACAAGGATGCAGGCACATAAGTGTACTATGGCAAAGGTTACAAAGAGATATGCCAGCAAGCTTGGAGGACACAATAAGAATCGCTAACTCTTACGCGTTAGGAGATCTGACTCAACCTCTGCTTATGTCGGCGGATGGGATGACTGAGACTCAGATCTACGACGCAGTCGGGTCGCAAAGGCGCCAGGAAAGGGCCGAGTATAGAAGTAATAGAAGGGATGAGAGACCAGATTAGAAATATGGTTCGACTCAAGTCGCAGTTGTGAGTCAGGATCATCCAGATGCTGCAAGCAGCCAACTTCAAAGGACAAGTGGGCAGCAGCAATGGATGCCAAAGAATGATGGCAAAAGGCCATATGAACAAAGGAAGTCGTACCAAGACAGGCAGAAGTATACTTATGAGATGATGTTGGATCAGCCGTGTAAGTTCCACACGCCAAGTCTGAGTAAGCCAGCAAATCACACAACGAGACAATGCGCTTGGTTCCAGAAAGGAGACAGGGTGGATTCGCCGACTCAGCAGTTACCACCACCTCCCCCACCACCGCTCACAGGAGGAAATGCCCAAACTGTGGGAGCTGAGCATAGATATGAGAACAGGCAGCCGAGATATCATAACCAAGAAAGAAGAGAGGTTGTGCATCAAGTGCATAACCCAAGAGGTGATGACGCTCATGTCGGTCATGGCACCAGAAATGAGTATTGTTGGGGATATGCTATATGGGTATCCTCATAGCATGTCTCTTATCCGACTAACCCGGGTGGCCCATAGTCGGTATCATGGCCCGTGGCTTGCTGGGCGGCCCAGTTAGGTGGATCTAGAAGGGAGTCCCATGCCGGATAAAGGAAGGCTACGGTGGAGTCACCAGCATACCCGGAGCCTTGGAGTGCAAGATACACAAGACTAGTAATAGACGGTGTAGAACTCTGTAACCTGTCCGGCTAGGACTTTTCCCTGTAACCCTAGGACCTGACGACTATATAAGTCGGGACTATGGGAGCCTTTAGGGCATCGTTTTACACACACCTCGCACAGCAAACCTATCTCTGTAACTCGGCGTATTGCCATTATAGTGATTTATAGCAGGAGTAGAATTCCGCCACCGTTGTGGGATCTAAACCTGGGTAAGTTGTGTTACCTCGTACCCGTCAACCGTCCGCCTTACCCCACGTCTCTAAACACGCACTGTGAGGACCCCTCCATGGCGTACTCGTCGGCAATACCACGACAGTTGGCGCCCACCGTGGGGCCAGAGGCACTTCAGGCTCTTCAGCGGGCGAGGACCAAGATCTTCGCAGGAATCGGCGAAACCATAGCCATCGGTTGCGTTCTCTTCTCCGGCAATGTTCCGATTGTGCCCCCCCCCCCCCGACGAGTTCTGGATCCCTGCAAAGACGAACCCTACGCGGTGTTCGATCGTTCCTATCGGAGACATCCACCTCTTTATCGGCGAAACCGACTCGGGCACTAGTTCCCTGGGAGTCGGAGGAGCGTCAAGACCCGCACGGACCGCCTACGGGCAGGATACGTTCGCGGAAGGATCGATGTCGGATCTCTCCTCGGAGTTTACCAGCAAAGATCGGAAAAATTCAAGACCCACCCAAACCGCCCCTGTGCAGGATATAAAGGTGGAAGATCACTGCAAATCCGCCGGCTCTGTCCGTGCGTCTGGACAGCAGAGATCCAAGTTCGTCGGCGTGGTTACCATCTTCGATGTGGCGCGCTGCGTTTAGAGAGAGGGTGAAAACCCCCGCAATTACCTGGCCAGGTGGCTCCGTATACGAGCCGATCTAGCCCACTACCCGAATGATGATGCTATCTATCACTTTGTGGAAGGACTGGACCATGGCACGCTCCTCCGACACTCTCTAAGACGGCAACAGGCGTCAGGACGCCTTACCTTCGAAGGCATGCTGAACACCGTCAACAACTACGCGGAGGCTGAAGCGGCAGCTACGTCCTTTAGTGTTCATCGTGTACCTCTTATATTATCAATAAAATAAAGCCATGGAACATAGCACAGCTACGTCCTTTACCTCCTTGATCAATGAAATAAAGCACAGCTACATCCTTTCTACACTTAGCATTTTTTATCTAATCGTGTACCTCTTATATGATCAATGAAATAAAGCTCTTTGGTTCACTCATATTGCTGAGTCTTTTACCTCCTTTAGTGTTCATTTTTGGATCATATAAAACTTTTATGCACAAGTTTTGCGATTGCATTTGTGAAAATTCCGCCTACGGGCGTTAGCTTAAGTTTTCTGGTCTACACGTTCTTTGTTGTTTTTATGTGGATTCTGGAGTAGTGAATTTTGGCACTTATTGTCGGTGATTTTGTGCTCAGGTTATTGAAGGTGCCATTGGGCATCATCACCTAAGCGCATGGTTCCGACAACGAGTCTTCCGACTCACGAAAACGTCAAGCATAAAAACCAAAGTAATGGATAAGCCAGCACTTGCTTAAAAAATGTATACATACTGGGAATTAATTCTTAAGTAGCAGGATACGACAACCACTGTTTTCCGCCTTAAGATTACATCACCAAGTTTTTTAAATGCACACGTCAAGGGTGAAACAAGAATTACAAAGTGCTTTTCACTCTTTGGGTGCAGGGGACTTGGAGGCCGCATCATCACCATCCGGAGAATCACCCTCAGCGTCGGCGCTGTGGTGAGACTCGGAGGAATCCGGGTTGGCGTTGTCAAGAAAGTTCCTGGGCATGAAGACGTCGACATCTACCAACTCGGCAACCCTGGTATCATACCCCGCGAGTGATGACAGGATGGCTTCGTGATCGATCTCCTTGCCGTCATCATCCACGTCGGGGATACCAGATGTCACCGTGTCAATGTCGGCACCTTCATAGTGTGCCTTCACCATGGACAACGCCATCCTTGCGCCAGCCCGTGCGCATGAAGCTTTCCAGCTCGCGACACGCTCGGGGGCTCGGCGCAAAATCTCCGAGTACTTCGCCACGGAGTCCGGGGCCTTGATATAAATCTGAAGGGGCTTGGCAATCTCCTTGGCTTGGGCGATGGCGGTGTTGATGAAGTTGCCGGCCAGAATCATACACTCCTTATCCGAAGGAGGCGAGCGGGTTAACCCCATAGGAGCTGCAAATTCCGACAAGGAGCGTATGAGTTCAAAAAACTCTAAGTATCCAGACTGCAGCAAATACAAGGCAGAGGAAACTTACTGAAGATGCTGGCCTTGGCTTGCCAGACGATGTCCGCCAAGGATTCCTTTTCTTGTTGGAGGAGCTTAAACGCCTCGCTATGGCGAAGGTTTTGCTCATCGGCAGCTTGCTTCTGATCCTTTAGGATCGCAAGCTCCTCCTTCACGCGGTTGATCTCCGCAGAGGCGGAATCCTGCAAGGCTTTCATAGAATCCTCGTGCATCTTCAGCATCTCCTTCCTCTCTTCCTTCAGGATCTTGTTCTCGCTGTCCAGCTGTTGGAT
The DNA here is from genome assembly GCA_023614405.1 of Avena insularis. Classification (NCBI taxonomy): domain Eukaryota; kingdom Viridiplantae; phylum Streptophyta; class Magnoliopsida; order Poales; family Poaceae; genus Avena; species Avena insularis. The sequence continues at coordinate 331,114,565 of CM042693.1, forward strand.
ATGCTTGGACTGCTCAACAATGTCCTTGGCCTTGGCGACATGTTCTGCAAGTCGGAGAAAACAAAGTACACGTTGAGTACTCGGAGATTATGGGCACAAAAGTAAGACGGAAATGCGCAAAAAAGAAAACGGACTCTTGTTTTTGATGATCTGTTCCTTCAATATGGCGGTTTTACCCTTTTCAGCTTCAAGGTCTGCGCGCATCTTCTGGTACTTGTCGTTGGCCATGCCCCTCCAAGCATTCTCGTTCTATGGAAAAAAATACAAAGTCAAGTCGTTGTTTAGTCCGCTTAGAGCTTCTAGTCGGAAATTTTCCACCTAGATGCTCGGGGGCTACAGCGAGAGTTTTTTAACTTAGCAATATACTTAGCTTTTCTTTAAGCATCTAGTCGGAGCTAATTGAGTTCTCAGCTAGAGGCTTGGGGGCTACAGTATAAAGTTTTTTAACTCAAAAAATGCTTAGCTTTTCTTTAAAGCATCTAGTCGGAGCTAAATTCAGTTACAACTAGATGCTTGGGGGCTACAGCACTGAAAAATATGAACACTGTGTATGCTACTCTTAAAGCATGTAGTCGAAATAATTTCTACCATCTAAATGCTTGGGGGCTATAGTGAGAGTTCTTTCTAACTTAGTCACTCTTAGAGCATATATATGCAAAGCCTATGGTTTTCCGTCTACATCCTCGGGGGCTACAGTGGGATACTCATACGAAATGCAAAAGGTAAAGTAAAAACTTACAAGTGCAATGATCTTGAGGCTTGTAGCGCTCTCGGCCAGCAGCTTGCCAAAGTCAATGTTGTTTGCTTGCAAGATGTCTGCTTGTCGGAGTAGCTCCTCAAGACCGCACGTCGGAGATGACGGCACTCCTCCAGGAACCATAGTTGTGTTACTCGGCATGAGCGCCGGGTAAACAATTTTTGGGAACTCGAAGGGTTTCTGGGGAGCAGAGGCGCCGCCTACGGTAGAAGTACTGGCTCCCACCACCGCCTTGCCGCTACCGATGGCATCCTTAGCCGGAGCTTCAGCCATTTGAAGAGCAGTACTCTCCTGTGTCGCCTGCTCGCCGACGACAGCTAGTTCGGTAGAGGCGCCAGAGTCCACTTCCCTGACAGAAGGGCCTGGTGCCTCCTGGACTTGGGAACATGTCGGAGCAGAGGAGGGCTTGACGGCAGGAGTAGCAGGGGCGATGGCGGGGGAGGAGTCGCGATGCAGCATATCTTTGATATTTCTAGAAGCCCCAAGAGTCTTGGAGGACTTCTTGAGGCTGGTTGTGGCTTTCTTCTTGAAACGTGCAAAGTGCATAAGTACAGGAATAAGACAGATAAATGAGACAATGTCGGAGAATGAGAAGGCGTACACTAGGGGGGCGCTTTGGCAAACATCCCGGTGGCTTTCTTCTTTTCCGACTCCAGGGTGGCAGTACTCTTTTTGGAGGCTCCACCCTCCGTCTTCTTCTTCTTACCTCCATCGGCAGCGTTAGAGGTGGAGCTCTTCCGCTTTTGCGCCAACGGGGCATCGTCGTCGGACACGACCGTGACTTCCTTCATCTTTGGATCGTAGATTTGGGCAGCCAGGTTGCCCTCCTCTAGATCGCTAAGCTGTTAAGTGAGAAATCATCGTGTTAGACAAGATGGTATTGGCAAGACGGAAAAACGGGAGCAATGTCATACACGGAAAAAATATCTACCTTTGGGCACTTGCCGTCTACGAACATGTCATAGGTGAGGGTGAAGCCACGCTTCTTATCCTTCACCTTGACGATGTCCTTAAGGCAGAACTTGACGGAGTCGCTCGAGAAGTTGTCCTCGGAGATCCGGAGGGTATCCCTTCGGTCGCCGGTATACTCGTGCATAACCTTCATGCGGTGCTGCAGAGGTTGGATCCGCCTGATGAACCAGCACATGGCTAGGTCCAAGCCGGTTAGACCCGTCTCTACGAACCACTCGATCTGCCTTATTGCGCGAGAAGCGTCGAGGTCAAAGGGAAGGGAGGAATGGGACCGCCATGTGGAGACTTCAGCGGCGGCTCCATCCACGAAGTCCGGGTACGTTACTTCTCGGCCCGCCAAAGGAATATCGGGGCCGTAGAAGTACGTCCGCTGCCAATTTTTGCACGACTCGTGGCCGACGATGTCGGGGAACCGCCGGCCAAGACGGATCTTGAAGCTTATGGTGCCGCAATTCCTAAGCTCCTCCCTACTGTGTCCGGCTTCACGTTTGACGGTGAAGAAATATACAAACAAGTCTAACCTAGGCCTAATCCCTAGGTAACCCTCACAAAGTGTTGCAAAGTTGCTAAGCACTAAGATACTATTGGGGGAGAGGTTATGGGGTTGGACCTTGAAGTGATTCAAGACGGACAGAAAGAAGTGGGAGATGGGCAGAGAAACACCGCGTACCAATTGCGCCTTGAGGTACACTTTCTCTCCGGCTTGGGGAGAAGGGGTCACCTCGCCGGCCGGCGCCGCCCGCCAGGCGAGCCCCTCCGTCGTGGGGAGGTAACCCTCAGCAACCATCTCTTGGATGTCGCGGTCGGTGATGTCCGAGTCATGCCAGTCGCCTTTGTGCGAGTCTGGCTCCTCTTCCAGGGGCTCCAGTGCCGCAGATTGTGGTTGCCGCCGGTGGTTTCAATCATCGCCGAAGCGGGGATGACCAGGCCCTCTGGGGGCACGACGACAGAGCTCGCCGGCTTCACCGTGGCTTCGCTCGACACCGCCATCGACGGGGATGAGCTGCTGCTGGCCATAGAAGGAATGGAGGGAAACGACTGGTGCAGAGAGAGGCTAGGGTTTCTCGAGATTTTCCCTAGAGAGCTCGAGGAGGCGTGCGGCTGGAGGAAGAAGACGATGACGCGAGAGAATAGGGTGAAAAAGTGGCAAGTGTCCCACGGTTACTATTCATCTTACTCTGCGTCAAGATTCGTGCAGCTAATCGAACGGTTGCCGCGTAGACGACGTGTTCGTGAACGTGCGCGGTAATTTCGCCACGTCTCCAACCGCCACCGCCAACGGTTCGTATCGTTCGCGTGGGAAAATCGGATATGATTGCGTTCTCTGCATGTGTGAGTTACGAGGCGTCGCTGACCTACAGCCTACGTCGTCATAACTGACATGGTAGATGAGCCGTCCCATCGAAGATTCCGGCATGGACGGATTTAATCCGACAATGGGAGCGTACGATGGAAGATTCAGCATTTCTCCGACTTACTCATATAAGACGGAGAAACCTTTGCAGGGTACTTTGGGAGGACTACAAGATGTTGCTTGACGACTTGCCGACATCCTCCTAGACGGAGCATTCCACGGGAAGAGGCAAGATGGCGCAAGATCTCGGAGTTTTGCGGGGGCTACTGTTGGAGATATGCTATATGGGTATCCTCATAGCATGTCTCTTATTTGACTAACTCGGGTGGCCCATAGTCGGTAGCATGGCCTGTGGCTTGCTGGGCGGCCCAGTTAGGTGGATCCAGAAGGGAGGCCCATGCCGGATAAAGGAAGGCTACAGTGGAGTCACCAGCGTACCCGGAGCCTTGGAGTGCAAGATACACAAGACTAGTAATAGACGGTGTAGAACTCTATAACCTGTCCGGCTAGGAATTTTCCCTGTAACCCTAGGACCTGTCGACTATATAAGTCGGGCCTATGGGAGCCTTTAGGGCATCGTTTTACACACACCTTGCACAGCAAACCTATCTCTGTAACTCGGTGTATTGCCATTATAGTGATTTATAGAAGGAGTAGGATTCCGCCACTGTTCCTGGGTAAGCTGTGTTACCTCGTACCCGTCAACCGTCCGCCTTACCCCACGTCTCTAAACACGCACTGTGAGGACCCCTCCATGGCGTACTCGTCGGCAATACCACGACAAGTATAGAGAGCATCACCAGAGCTATGTCGCATTTGTCATAGAGTTGAATGACAAATAGAGTCAACAGAGACGGATGATGGAAGTGAATGCTACAATGCCGGCAATTCCAAAGTACATGCATTGGTATGAGCAGGAGATAACTTGGAGCATAAAGGATCACCCCAAGATCATGCCAACACCATGAGGTTATGCCCTTGTCTTGGATCCAACGTTCATGGGCCCAGATATCAATGTGAAGTTCTCCAAGGTACTGATTGACGATTGTAGTAGCATCAACATCATGTACAAGGATACCATGCTCAAGTTAGGTATCACTATGAACATGCTGGAGCCGACTAAGATAACTTTCCATGGTATTGTGCCGGGATTGTCCTGTGAGCCAATTGGCAAGATCTGGGTTGACGTCTTATTCGGCAACATGGAAAATTGCCGCACTAAAGCCATAGAGTTCGAGGTGGTTGACCTGGTCATCTCATATCATGCTTTACTCGGCAGGCCGGCTATGGCAAAGTTTATGACTACTCCTCACATCGCTTACCTAAAGATGAAGCTACCAGGTCTGTGCGGAGTTATCACAGTCGAAGGAGATTATAAGGGATCAATTGCTTGCGCCTTAGCCGGATCTTCGCTGGCCGAGTCACTGGTCATAGCACTGGAAAAACATCAAATGATGGAGGTGGCAGCATTGGCCAAAGCAGCACAAATGTCTATGTCGGCACTCACTAATCCGCATGGCAGTGTATCTTTCCAAGCTACCAAGGAAACAAAGAAGATACAGGTTGATGAAACTTTCCCAGACCGCACAGTTACCATTGGTGCTGGGCTAACTGACAAATAGGAAAGCGAGCTCACTAGCTTCCTCCGTGAGAATCGGGATATCTTTGCATGGTCCACACAAGACTTGCAAGGAGTTCCGAGGGAGCTGGCTGAGCACTCTCTTCATGTAAGGCCAGACGCCAAGCCGGTGAAGTAACCCCTCTGCCGCTTCGCCGAAGATAGGAGGAAAGTGATAGCTGCCGAGATAGCCATGCTCTTGGCTGCCGGGTTTATCATGGAAGTACTACACCCAGATTGGTTGTTAAATCTAGTCTTGGTCGAGAAGAAAAAAGATGACCCGAACATGGCAGTGGTGTGGCGCATGTGTATTGACTACACGAACCTCAATAAGGCGTGTCCAAAAGATCCATTTCCTCTGCCACGGATCGATCAAGTCATTGACTCTACTGCCGGGTGTGAGTTGTTGTCGTTTGTGGATGTGTATTTTGGTTTCCATCAGATACCACTCAATCCGGATGATCAAATAAAGACAACATTTATCACCTCGTATGGGGCTTATTGCTATCGTACTATGCCATTCGGATTAAGAAATGCAGGTGCAAGATACCAAAGATGCATGCAAAAATGCTTGCAAGATCAATTGGACAAAAATGTTCAAGTATATGTCGACGACGTGGTGATAAAAACCAAACAAAGTCATACTCTAGTTGAGGACTTGCGTCAAACATTCGCAAACTTAAGAAGGTTCCGGATGAAACTTAACCTGGAAAAATGCACATTTGGTGTCCCGGCTGGAAAATTACTCGGATTTCTCATGTCCAGCCGAGGAATTGAGGCTAACCCAACAAAGATCAGGGCCATCAAAAGAATGGAATTGCCGAAAACCCTCAACGATGTCCAGAAGTTTACAGGATGCCTGGCCTCGTTGAGTAGATTTATTAGTCTTCTAGGCAAAAAAGCCTTACCATTATATCAACTAATGAAAAAATATACAAATTCACATGGACACAACAAGCTGATAGCGCTTTCCACGAACTCAAAAAGATGTTGGCAACAACACCAGTATTGGCCTCACCATTATCCAAAGAGCCAATGTTGCTCTATGTCGCCGCAACCAACAGATTTGTTAGTGCAGTGATAGTGGTAGAGCGCGAAGAAGAGGGCAAATCAGTCCAAAGACCAGTTTATTACTTGAGCAAAGTGCTCTCCATATAAAAGCAAAATTACCCCCATTACTAGAAAATGACATATGGGGTGTATATGGCAGCAAAAAAGTAGAAGCATTGTTTCCAAGAACACCCAATCCGGGTAATATGCAAGGCACCTATCTCAGATATTTTGGGCAACAAAGATGCCAGCGGCCGAGTAGAAAAATGGACCATAGAGCTAGCACTACACTCTGCAATATGATAGGCGAGATGCAATTAAATCTCAAGCCGTAGCTGATTTCTTCGTGGATTGGATGGAAATGCAATATGAGCCACCACTGCTAGATCCAAATTATTGGAAGATGCACTTTGACGGATCTAAGACAAAGATGGGTCTGGGTGCCGGGATAGTGCTCACATCACCAAAGAAAGATCAGCTCAAGTATGTGTTGCAGATCCAATTTGCTGCATCTAATAATGTAGCCGAGTATGAAGCACTTGTTCATGGCATAAAAGTGGCCAAGGAAATTGGCATCAAAAGGATCATGTGTTTTGGTGACTCGGATTTGGTCATTCAGCAAGTCTCTGGGCAGTTGGATGCATTGGATGTGAATATGGCACTGTATCGTTTTCATGTGCAACATATTTCGGGATACTTTGACGGGTGTGAATCACATACCCAGAGCAGAGAACGATGCAGCGGATGTATTGTCCAAGTTAGGCTCATCTCGGCAAGCAATTCCACCAGGAGTAGCATTGGAACATCTCAGAAAACCATCGATCAAGCCGTCACCAGAATCCGAGTCAATTAGGCTCATCTCGGGAAACCAAGAGTCAGATGTTGTGCCAATGGACATTGACTCAGGGGCAGGTTCGAGTAACTCGGGGACTATTCCACTCACCTCAGCAATTGCTGAATCACACTCGGGGACTCCTCAGGTTATGTCTGCAGAACATATGTCGGCTGAGCCAATGGAAATCGATGAGGAAACAGATCCGGCACCAGTAATACCAACCTGGTCGCAACCAATATTCAACTACTTTAAAGATGGAACGTTGCCAAATGACGAGATACTGGCAAGGAAAACAGAAAGAAGAGCAAAAGCGTTCACAATAATCAACAAGGAGTTGTACAAAAGGAGTCTGACAAGTGTACTGCAGCGTTGCATAAGTCCAGAGAAAGGCCAAGAAATATTATTGGACATTCACCAAGGAGAATGTGGGCACCATGCATCCTCAAGAGCATTGGTAGCCAAGTCATTCCGACATGGATTCTACTGGCCAAGTGCACTGGCTGAGGCACAAGAGCTAGTAAGAAAATGCAATGGTTGCCAGCGTTATGCGTCGAAGTCACACCTGTCAGCATCTGAGTTAAAGACTATACCAATCACTTGGCCATTTGTAGCATGGTGCCTGGATATGGTAGGGCCATTCAAACCAGCGAGGGCGGCATGACTCACATACTAGTAATGGTTGATAAGTTCACCAAATGGATAGGAGTGAAGCCCATCAAGAAATTGGATGGAAAAACAACTGTCACATTCCTAAAAGATATAATCTTGAGATACGGTTACCCGCACAGTGTGATCACAGATAATGACACAAACTTTGCCGAAGGAGCCTTCGCTCGCTTCTGTGGGAAAAACCGAATAAGACTTGACGTAGCATCAGTTGCTCATCCAGAATCAAATGGACAAGTTGAACGAGCTAATGGCTTAGTTCTTTCCGGGGTAAAACCCCGCCTAATGGAGCCATTCCAGAGATCACCTGGTTACTGGATTGAGGAACTACCCTCAGTACTGTGGAGTTTAAGGACAACTCTGAATCGATCAACAGGCTATACGCCATTCTTCCTTGTGTATGGGGCAAAAGCAGTTTTGCCTGCCGACATAGAATATGACTCGCATGGAGTAAGACAATACTCTGAAGCCGAGGTAAAAGAGTCCCGAGAAGATGGAGTTGACTTACTCAAAGAAGCAAGGGAATTGGCATTGTCCATATCTGCCATATACCAACAAAGTCTCCGACGCTATAATAGCCGGAAAGTTCAACCTCGTGTTTTCCGAGAAGGGGATATGGTGCTTAGGCTGGTGCAACACACAACTGGGATGCATAAGCTATCACCCCCATGGGAAGGACCATTCATTGTAAGAAAAGCATTGCACACTGATTCATATTATCTAATAGATGCTCGTGAGGCACAAAAGAACAAAGCGGACAGGTCGGGTGATGAGACCAAAAGGCCATGGAATGTGGCATTGCTCACTACTAGGAAAATGGATATAGGTAATCAGCACATTCGTGGCTCACACTGTCGAAGTGCCCCATGGCTAAAACAGGCGTGGCTCACCTATGGGCAGTGCCCTACTAGTAACTAGAACAACCGTGGCGCACATGGTCATAGTGCGCCACAGATATGTGTGGGCCAGGGCCCTGCTGGCCACATGCCAGATACCCGTAGCGCACATAGGATAAGTGCGCTATGGTTGTTAGTGTCAACCGTGGAGCACATGGAGGGGGTGCGCTACGCCTAAGAGCATGCCCCTCTGCTCTGTAAAACGGGCAGACACATCTGTGGCGCACTACGGCATGTGCACCACGGATGTTATTATTCCCTGTGGCGCACTGGAGCCACGTGCACCACGGATGTGGCGACCCTTTTTTTGGCAGCTCCACTTTGTGCACATGTGTGATCATCCACCACCCCACACTTCACTTTCCCCTTCTTCTTCCTCCTTAGATCTAGTCGGGATCCTTCTCCTTCCCACCTCAATTTCTCCACTCATTCACCATTTTTAGCATGTAGAACTTGCCTTGGATGTTACATACGTAATAGAGGAAGCTCTCCGGTCTCTCATCTCTCCTTCTTCGGTCTCGCGCGCGCACCTCTCCTTTCCATCTTCTCGCGATCGGTCTCTCATCTCGGTAAGTTGTCCATGTAAGGATGTGTTCATGTGTATATGGATGATATGCTCATGCGTATGTAGATGATCGATGCTCATGATGTGTGTATGGAGAGGATCTCGATGGTCATGTGTGTGTATATGGAGAGTATCGATGATGCTCATGCATGTGTGTATGGATAGGATAATGATATGTTCATGTGTGTATGGATCGGTCTCTCTCTCTTGTGTTTGTGTGTGAACAAGTTGCCATTTGTTTTTCCAAAATGTTGATTCATTTCCATTTTGGCAAGACTTTGGCATTTCGCAAAGGTCCTAATTTTAGGATAGGTCATGCCGAAATTTTCTATCGACCATTGCATGCATGCATTCATTACGTGGTTCTAATAGACTTCTAATTGTACCGTGTACACCGTGCAGGCAAAAATGGTCAGCATAATGAGCGAAGGCATTGTGGCTAGATTTTTGAAATGTGCGACGGCCGACATGATACGAAATAACAAGACGGATATAAGATGTCTGTGCAGAAGATGCAAACTCAACTGGGTGATCGACCCAGTTAGAAATCTGCGCGCACTCGCCTCGCCATGGTTTCATGGATGGATACACTCGTTGGATAAGTGATGACAAAGACGATGGAGATGGTGAAGGTGGGCAACATGACGATGATCATCATCACGGCGAGAACGGGCGAGATGATGAAGAGTCTCCTGGAGATGGTGAAGGTGCGGAAGCAGACCGGGATGATGATGATCTAGATGCCAGAGGAGGATACGACGATGGAACAACGTCAGGCTGGGTGCAGGACCCTTATGTGCAAGAGCTGCTTAACGCCAGGGCTGCCGCTAGAGAGAAAGCCAAGCTTGTGCAACTTGAGAAAGACGCGGTTACTCCATTGTATGAAGGATGCAGGCCCGATGATACCCGGTTGAATGTAACGCTCAAGGCTATGGAGATGAAGGCAAAACACAAATTGAGCGACGCAAGCTTCGACGATATGATGGCATTCTGGCACGATCGTCTCCCGGAGGGAAACACATGTCCAACTAGTATCGAGGACGCCAAGAAAATCGTCTGTCCTCTCGATCTACCGCATGTTAGATATCACGTATGCATCAACGATTGCATCATTTATCGGGGCGAGGACACGGAGAAAACCACATGTCCGGTGTGCGGCGTGAGTCGATACAAGAAAGGGAAGAAAGCACCTCGAAAAGTGGTATGGTACTTTCCTATCACTCCTCGTCTGCAGCGCTATTTAGCGGACCCTAAGGAAGCGAAGCTCATGCGATGGCATGCGGAAAGGAAGAAGCCAGGAGATGACGATGATGACCCCGAAAAGGATGAGCTGCTGACACACCCTTCAGATGCTAGCCAGTGGAAAGCATTGGACCTCGAATTCCCAGAATTCGGTGGAGATTCGAGGAACATCAGGCTTGGTGCGAGAACCGATGGACTCAATCCGTTCGGTAGCCAGAGAAGCACGCACAACACTTGGCCTGTGTTTGTATGGATGTAAAACCTCCCTCCATGGTTGTGCATGAAGAAGAAGTACATACAAATGAGTATGCTAATTCAAGGGCCGAAACAACTGATGCACATCAATCATATCTCGGGCTGTTGAAAGAGGAGCTAGCCATGTTATGGGAATCTGGAGCCAATACTTACGACGCCGTCGCACAAGATTATTTCACTATGAGAGCCGCGTTGGTCACTATGGTGCAAGACTATCCAGGTTGCGGGTATATCTCGGGGCAGGTTATCCAAGGATTCTGCGCATGCGTTAGGTGCATGGATAACACAAGCTATCTCCAACTAGAGAAAGATCCGTGGTCTTGAAAACCGTGTTCATGGCGCACCGGAGGTGGCTCGGCAAGAATGATCCATGGAGAAAATGTGGAGACCTGTTCGATGGCAAATCCGAGACCCGCGGAATCCCAGAGCGTAGGAGCAGCGAAGAAGTGGAAGAGTTGCTAAAAAACTGGAAAGATTGTCCTAAGCCTGGAAAGAAGCAAAAGAGGCATCAAGACAAGCCGCTGATGAAGGTATGGAAAACAAGGTCTTTTTACGGGAGTTGCCATCTTGGAAGTTTCTCCGCGACGCCTCATAGCCTCGACATCATGCATATCACGAAAAAGCGTGTGCGAGAGTCCGTCGCCACCATAATCAACATGCGAGATAGGGACGAAAGATGGTCCGAAAGCAAGGCACGACCTGATATTCATGGGTATCCGGAAGGAGCTTCACGGAGGACGCCTTTTCTCGATGATCAGGAATATGACGATGATCATGAGTCGGAGACGACACAAGGTCATCGGAAGGGTAAAAAGTTCAAGAAGAACGAATATTACTGCCCTCCTTCTTGCTTCACTCTAAGCCAGGATGAGATCAAACAGTTTTTCAAGTGCCTTATAGGAGTCAAATTTTCTTACGGCTACGCGGGCAAGATAAGCAGATACCTAGACGAGGCGAAGCAGAGGTTCAGTGGCATGAAGTCTCACGACTGTGCCGTGCTAATGGCGCAGGTACTTCCGGTTGCACTAAGAGGGATAATGGACGAGCATGTCTGTGAAACGTTATTTGCCCTCTGCAAGTTTTTCGATGTCATCTCTAGGAAGTCGATTGGCATGAATCAGCTCGGGAGGCTACAAGAGGAGATCATGGTGATACTATGCGAGCTTGAGGTCTACTTCCCACCCGCATTCTTCGACATTATGGTGCATCTGCTGGTCCATGTCGTGGAGGACATCATCCAACTCGGGCCGATGTTCCTCCGCAGCATGATGGCGTTCGAAAGGATGAACGGACACATCAAAGGATACATTCGCAACAGGTCCCGTCCAGATGGAAGCATAGCCAAGGGCTTTACGGCGAAGTGCATCTCTTTACGCATGAATTATCTAGACATCGAGAACCCTATCGGTCTTCCGTCAACGAGCACCTTGGCAAGCTCGACGGATCTGGTCACCGAGAGGGTCGTCGCATCTTGCATGCGACTTGATTTTCGACGCTTGAGACTTTGATCGAGCAAACCTCGTCGCTACAGCATTTAGAACTGGTCGATCCTTGGAGTGCGAAGCACAAAAGGTTAATCGAGAAGAAGTACAGTGACCGGGGCATACAGAGGACGCAGGGAGAAATAATCAAAGAGCACAACTCAGATTTCACGCGTTGGTTTAGGCAGACGCTCCTTCATAATCCCCCGCGATCGCATTCTTTTGACATGGAAAAGATCATATTCACCTTGTCGCAGGGACCGATGCAAAACTACACATTCTACACGGAGTAAAAGGACAACAAGTGTGATTATCAGAACTCAAGCGTAACGTCGGAATTCTACACCGACGACAACGTGAAGGAAAGATTCTACGGAAGAATCGAGGAGATCTGGGAGCTCGACTACTATGGAGAAAAGGTGCCGATGTTCCGTGTAAGATGGGCAAAGAGCGTCGAAAGAGAAGACCGGTATTTCACAACCATGGTTATACCCGAAGCAGCCAAATCCAAGGCCGTCAGTGCGAACATGGCCGTGAAAAATGAACCGTGGGTATTGGCTACCAAAGTGGACCAATGTTTTTCATTACCGACCCGACAAAGCCTAACTGTGTTGTCGTGTGGAGAGGAAAAAGAAACATCATCGGAATGGATGGAGTCGCCAACGAGCAAGACTTCGACCAGTACGGCGATCCAAAGATTGAAGATGACGACGACTACGATGCAGCAACATACATCACAAGAAGAAAAATGACAATCCTACCCAAAAAAGGTAGCCCGTTCGAAAGAAGAAACATTAAAGTGCCAGAGCTAAATTATTCAACCGTGACAAAGAAGGGAAAAAAGATTGTAAAATGCTAGCTCAAAAAATATTGTAAAACGCATGGTCGAAAAAGATTGTAATATCCATGGACAAATTATTATGAAATTTAGTTATACTTTGAATCATATTTGTACCACTTTTATGACATATATTATCACTTTTGGGCATTTTTGGAATATTTAAAAGTATTTTAAAAACAAAACAAAACTTCTATGGCATATATCAACACTTTTGGGCATTTTTTGGAACATTTAAAAGTATTTTTGAAATAAAATTAAAAAATATGGGCACCAGGATTCGAACCTGGGTGCTCATAGATTGAGAATAGAGCTAAGGGCAGAACCAATGGGATAGGCTAGTGTGGTTTTGTTAAGCGCTGGCACCATCTTATTCTTGCTGATCGATAAATGAGTAGGCGTAGCGCACTATGCCCAAGTGCGCTATAGATATCCGTAGCGCACTATGCCCAAGTGCGCTACGCCTATCTGGGCACGGCTGGTCAACGGCGCCATGTCCGCCTCCATCTCTCAGACACCATCTCAATCACAAGCCCGACCCCGAACCCTGTGTCGCCGCGCTCTCGATCCGCCGCCTCGCCAGTCGCCGCCGCCGCTCGAGGAGGAGGTCGTGGAGCAGGAGGAGGCAGTGGAGTAGGAGCAGGAGGAGGCCCGCCGCCGCTTGAGGAGGAGGCCCACGCGCCAGCCATCGTCGTCTGCCCACCCGCCTGCCATCGTCGTCCGCCCGCCATCGTCGTCCTCATCTCAGAGGTGAGCGTCGCCCCTCCCCTCTCTCCCTCTCTCTCTCCCTCTCTCCCTCTATCTCCCTCTCTCTGCTCAGATTAGAGGTTAGGATTCAGAGAAGGCCATTAGAGGTTAGGGTTCAGATTAGAGATTAGAGGTTAGGGTTCAGTGAAGTTCAGAACTTGCTGTTTTGCACAAGTTTGTTTACTGATACGAAAAAAGCATATTTGACAATGTTTGTTTGGGAATTCAAAAGGTTGAGCAGTCATGCACCTCTAAAACAAATACTTGGAAATGTTTGTGTTGCACTTAGTATTTGGAATTAGTAATTAACAGCCACATATAGTGTTGTGAAGATTTGCAAAAGCTCCATCAGATCGTTCTTTAGGTCAGACACATATAGTGTTGGAAGAACGCGTTCGTGAACCCGTCAGGCCCACGTATACTATTGGATGGTGCGTTAGTTATTGAGAGCGCAATCTCATTAGAGAAGATGAGCTTGGTGTTGGGTATTAGAGATTGACAAGCCCACGCTAGAGATTCAGGTTAAGAACAGTATTCAGAGTTTGAACCTACGTAAGGCAAAGAAATAGTAGCTAATTTCAGAGAATGATTTCTTTTTAACTCTGACTGAGGCGACGCCAGCCTGAATTTTTATAACAATCAAAGGTAACCAGGTACAGAATTGTTCATTAACAGCCAAGTGACTGCTAGGGATAGAGAATTCAGGAGGTACAGTGCGGCTCTGCTTCCATGGAGATCAAGTGCAGGATGGGGCAAAGCTTTCCTAATAGATACCATAGATCAGACCAGAAGAACATGCTTCTGCGTGACCTGCTTGTACTGTGCAAGCAGTAGAGAACTGAACACTGTCTGTCTGAACCAATGTTGACGAGATATCCTATTAGCTAGGGCTTTTGCCATGAGTTTAGGAATAGAATGACAAGTATAAATTCATTTTAGCTAAATTAGAGCAGGTAAATGACAAGTTCAGAGCAGTAGGTTAGCTTGTACAGCCTTTGCTATACTTTTTATATTTGCATCTGGTTCAGAGTTATAGAATGATGATCCATTGTAGTCTTGTTAGCTTGTACAACCTTTGCTATACTTTTTGTGCAGTGAATATATATGTGTATATACTGATCCTGGTACTGATCCTGGTCCTGGTACTGGTAATGAATATATATGTGTATATAATGATGCTCCTCGTGATGAAATGATCCTGCTTATTTTCAATTGTGCTTGTGCTTGTATGAAGCACTTTCTTATGTCGTGTATGCAGGTTCTTGTATGAAACGAGTCCTGCTTTTTGCTGGAATGTTGATTAACTTTCGTTTCGGAGAAATCAGGCACTCCTAGTTTAAGAAAATCAGCAAAGGTCATGCCAGATTTTTCCGTGCATTTAACCAATTAATTTTTTTTATTAGTGCAAAGATGTATGACAACGACGAGACTGGATGTTCTAAGCGCATCAGCGCTGAAGGAAAACTCAGACCTCCGAATAAACAATTGACATTCTGGGAGGCGGACCAGCGGCTAGAAGACGATGAAGAATACCATCCTTCGGAGAGCGAGGATGATGAGATGGAAGACGCGGAGGAAGAAGCCGAAGGAACAACCGGGATGAAACCACGGATGGCAGCGAGGGCACAGGGAGTGGTAGCAATCGTCCTAAGAAGAAGAAGAAGCCGAAGGAACAGCGCCCGAACACGGTCGGCACCGTCAGGGAGGAAATTACCAAAGTGAGACCATCAGGGGTTCCTTTGGAGCCCGCCCTTGTCGTCAAAGGGTACGGTGGGCAAGTGGCGGCGATCACCCGGACAACCATCTCGATCAACACCGAGAATCTCCGGCATAAAGATAATGGCCACTTGCGCACACTCCTCTTCGAGAAGCTGCACGCAAGATACAAGTTCCCCGCTAAGTATCAGAACACAAACTATCATGGGAACGAAGTAACCAAATCCGCCCTCACAAAGATGAGCACCGCCCTGGCCAGCTGGAGAACCCGGATAAAGAAGAAGATCTATAAAGAAGGCAAAAGTCTCGAGGAGATCCAGAAGATTGACCCGCAGATCACCGAAGATCAGTTCCGGGAGTTCAAGGAGAGGTGTGAATCCGAAAGAGCCCTGGCCAATAATAATCGGGGAAAGGTGTTGCAGGCGATGAATATAGGTCATCACCATCTCGGTTATGGTGGATACAGAACCGTGGAGGCCAAATGGAATAAGGAGGACAAAGAGTATAGATCCAAGGGGATAGAAACCCCCTTTGCGAAATTCGAACCCGGGCAGGTTCGAAACTTCATCAAGGCCCGTTACCATGTGGACCCAAAAACCAAACAACTCACCGCGGATCCTGCGGTGAAGGAATTCGAGGAAATTGTGGTAAGTAATCTAATTACCACGGATCAACTCGATTGCATTCTAATCGATGAACTAAACGATTGACTATTACTTCTTCTGCAAGAGGAGGAAATTGTTGCTAGTCATAGATCCCAGGGTTCCTCATCCCAGGGGTCGACGGCGGCCACCCGGTGGGATAACCCTTTTAACAGGGCGATGAACCGGGCCAAGAAAATAGAGCCGGTTACGAAGAAGCCGTCTGGCCGGCCTCGGGGGTAAGAATTGGGTGGATCATTTTGGTCCACCACCGAGGACGCATGTGGCACCGTCGGGAAGGAGCGAGGAGGAAAACCGCGAGGTTCAAGAACTTAAGGAACAAGTGGCGTGGATCCCGCAGATCGTCCAAGACAACCTGGCAATCACCCTCACGTCCTTCCTGCCTACCTTGGTGGAGTCAATAGCGAACTAGAGTGCGGGTGGTCGAGTAGGGCCGTGCCCGATTCCAAGCATGGTCAGCAGCCACTCGAACAACACGGCACTGACAAATCAGGCGAACTACATGTTCGTGACTCCGCCCGCTAGCACCGCGGCACCGCAAGTGTTGGTGACTCCCCCTGCCATCACCGCGGCGCCGGAGTACATGTTGGTGGCCCCCCTGCCATCGTCGCGGCGGCACTGGAGCTCCAAGCACCCGATAAGGAGAATACACCGGCGGCCAGCACCGCGCCATCAAGAAGCCCTTCCGTCTCTTGCATGCCCATCGCCGTATGCGGTGCCTCGACATTAGCCAATCTTGACGCCATCACGGTAAACAAATTGCTTTCACACCATCTATTACTCTTATGGCATCTCCGACGACGTCGTACATGTTTTCCACAGACGGATGTTTCTTGCACTCTCTTATGCTACGTGAACAACGAGCTGAGGGATGTTGCCAAGACTACCATTGTTCAACCCTTGCAGCGCACGTTCCACTCAAGGACGATGCCAGATAGCGTGCACAGGGTTCAAATTAGTCGGGTGCTAAGGGGCTGCGACGACCTGGAACCTCCCATTCAACCCCTAGGAGCGGATGAAGAAGAGCCTGCTGTCCTCAGAAGTTGCTTTGGCTTATTCTTGCAATGGCCAAAGAGCATGATCCGTTTGGGGACGGCGGGGGACATCACGCCACAGACAACAGCACCGCCTGTCGTGCCAGCGACAAGCGGTGGCAAGGCCCCCTTACCGCCCTCGCCATCACCTCCACGCGGTGGGTCGGATGATCATGTTGATGATATGCACATGGCGCAGGATCCCGCCGAGGACGACGAAGACTGGAATGATCACTTCTTCAACACTCAGTTTAGCAACGAAGACCTAGCTGGTGGCCCCACAGAGAAAGCCACTATCACCAAGCGTCTGTTAGGTTCTTAGGAGACGCCTCCAGCTTGCGCCTTTACAGAGCCAACTGATACAACCAGCTGGCCCTTTATTCTAAGCCCTGACACACTACATAGGGCGGCCGGTTCTCAGGTTGCGGTGCCTGCCCGCTCTCCAAAAGGAAAAAAGGGCAGGAAAAGAAAATCTAGCAGCTCGAGCCAGCCGGTGGCGTCAACAACTGCGAATCCGATCAGGTTTCGGGACGGGCCACCAAGACTCGAGGGTATTATGTGGAGGATTCATGTGGCGGGTGATCCCATGCTACCTAAGAATTTGCGGAGGCTCGCCAGTTCGGAACTGTAGAGTGTGCATGACGGCGTGCTGACGATAGAGAGATGCCTTCTATCGGAGAAAGATCCCTCGCACCCGGTATTCGTGGTTAAGGTGCCACCAGGCTTGGGCTTCATCGACAATGCCCCTGCGGATCTGTTCTTCCTATGGTTCGACGACAACTTCAATATGTTCCACCTATACCTGCTGCATTATACCATGGTCCGCCTGTTTTCTCTCAGCCTGGCCATGCAGATCATTAGAGAGAACACACCAGGCATCGCTATAGTGGACCCCTACTACATGCGTGACGGCTGCTTGGGTTCCCCCACCAAACGACGTATCGTGGCCTCGTACCTAAAAAGAATCCTCGTGGCGAACAAGACAAAGGAATACATTCTCGTGCCTTACTTTCCCGAGTAAGTCGTTATTCACTCGCCACCGTCGATTGGCTTTATTAGATTATCATCATTCTTTTTCCAACACATTCCATTTGAATTTTTTGCACAGAGATGAACACTGCACGCTCATCTCCTTATCGCCGAAGCATTCCCATGCCACGTATTTCGACTCAGGGAGTCTAGAAAATAAGAAAAACTATGACAAGATCAAGGAAGTTCTGGATGATGCTCTCACTGGCTATGCCTCGACGGAAGGCACCACCTTCGTGCGTACGAAGGTCAAGTTCGGCAGGCACGTCTTCAACCACGTAACGGAGTTCCCCTGCATGAAGCAGCCGGAAAATAGTAAGAAGGAAGCCTACTACGCACTCCATCACATGGGCGTTCCTACTTGACCAGCAGAATTCTACGCTGCCAGATCATCTCAAACAGTGGGCCGAAGCAAAGGCCAAGATCACTGATTCAGATATTAGACAAGAGATGTATCGCATCCAGCAGCAGTTTGGGGCAATCATCTTTCGTGATGTCATGACTTGGGGGGGATCTTCTACGGAGGAAATATCCCGAATAACCGTAACATAGAAGATCGCCTAGAGATGCAGGGTTACTATAGGAAGTTCATGACGAGACAAGGCGTCCTCCCGTTCCCTAAGCCGAGCCAGAAAGCTTGATGTTGGCCTAGTTGTAGTTACAAACTATAGATGACCTTTGTGCGTATGTGGACAAGTGTACATGCTACTATACTTATCTTATTAGGTTTATGAATCATCGCTTACTTCTTTTGCTTATTATTATTATATATCAATCAATGCTTGGTTTTTTTGCTTACTCTTTAGTCCTTCTTTTTTTCCCTTACTTTGTTAATCTTTTTTCGAGAATAATGCCAATGATTGAAATGTCGTGGCACAATATATATGTGAATATGCTATGACGGGATTGTGAGCCTTGTGATATGCACAAATCCAGGTGTTGTGCATCCTACTTGGCTCACAGTTCCATCATAGCATATTCTTGTGTCTAACGACCTATGTATATATATATGAGGCATTCTTTTTGATTTACTTTGGTCTTTTTCGAGAATAATGCCGATGATTAAAATGTCGTGGCATACTATATATGTGAATGTGCTGTGATGGGATTGTAAGCCTTGTGTTATGCACAAGTCCAGATGTTGTGCATCCTACTTGGCTTACGGTTCCATCATAGCATATTCCTGTGTCCAGCGACCTAGCTAGTTATATATGAGGCATTCTTTTCGAGTTACTTTGGTCTTTTTCGAGAATAATGCCGATGATTGAAATGTCGTGGCACACTATATGTGAATATGCTGCGATGGGACTGTCTGCCTTGTGCTATGCACAGGTCCAGGTATTGTGCATCCTACTTGGCGGACAGTTCCATCGTAGCATATTCCTGTGTTGAACAACCTAGTTATATATGAGGCATGCTTTTTGAGTTTGGTATTTTTGATTTAGGAGTACTTTCTATAAGTGTATCTTCATATGCGACTTTAATTATATATATTTTTTTTCAATCATCGGTTAATTATTATTGTCAACTTGTAGATGACGTGGTACGTCGTGTACAAGGGACGGGTTTCCGGAGTCTACGATGATTGGGAAGACTGCCGGAGACATGTGTACCGTTTCAGCGGCAATAGCTACAAAGGGTATAACACTATGGCGGAGACGGAAGCTAGATACACGCGCTATCTAGCGGGAGTTAGGACGGGGAACCGGATGAAGACCTACACCTTCGTCGCGGTGATCATGCTTATCTTCTTTGGTTGTTTATCCCGCGTTTGTGTCTAGCTAGTTTAGATGTCTAGGCGAGCTTTCGAGCTCTAACTTGTTAGATCGACACATGTATTCGCATGTCACCAACTACTTTGTAACTTGATCGAAACAATGTATAACTTATGTATTCATGTATGAGACTTATCTATATGTATTTGTTTCAATCTTGTTTTGCGAGTTGTGTATTTATATATATAACTGTATATCTTATATCTGTGTGTATATCTGCTTATATAATCTGTATTGTATATCATCTGGCCCTGAAATTAAAAAAAAAGACACCCGCGGCGCACATGGCACAACCATTCGTGGGCATTTTACAACTAAAGCGCACTTAGTGGCGCACTGCAACGTGCGCCATAGAAGATCCAAGGCGTAGCGCACCTGCCAACATATCTGTGACGCACTAGCAGGTGCGCTACACCTATCTCGACATAACCGTGGCGCACCAGGCAGTGCGCCATGGCTAGGAGATAGCCGTAGCACAAGGCCCGTGGCGCACCACTAGTGCGCCACAGATGGGACTTTTAGGTGCGCCATAGACGACCTTTTTCCTAGTAGTGGCTCCGTCATTTCTACACTTAGGGGAAGCAGTGTATGTATCTCTCAAACTCTCATATGTCGGATACTCATGCCGGCTATGTGCTGATGATAAAATGGTATGACTCAAAAAACTGACTCGGGGACTACCCCTTATGTTTATCCTTTGAAATTCTATGTCGGTTGGCGTTGACACTTAAGACTTATCTCGGAACAAGTAATGTTTACTCGAATAGAATCAACTCTTTGACTATGTTGTTGTCCGAAAACACGGCTTCATGGTAAGCAAGAGGAAAAGATCAATGACGAGTAAACATGAACACCGGATAAGTAAATGGAAAAAACGCGAGTCGACCCTATGTGTGTTTTCTAACTAACCCACTACAGGATTTATTGGTTTGTATGTCGAATGATCCTAGGTCAAGTGGTCTGGTTTCATATCCCTAACTCAATCCTTAGAACTTTGAGACTCTAATGTCGAACGCCCAAAAAGGTAGACAAGAGCCAAATTAAAGGAAAAGAGGTAACGACAAAATGAAACTCGGGGACTTGCCCTAGATGATTGGCATTCAGAGCAAATTAAAAGTTTAAGCCTTATCAAAAGGCACACACCCAAAATAAGTGCACTGTATGTTACATCTGCACCCGGCATACCGGGGATCTCATCAAGGTTAAGTGTTTTTTCATAACCAGCTTAAGCAGCAGCTAGACTCGGAGGGGTGTTCTTGGGGCTGGAGCTAGGAGCATCATCTGGAGCATCTGCCAAGTCAGGTGCATCGGTGGCCGAGTCTG
Source organism: Avena insularis (assembly GCA_023614405.1). NCBI lineage: Eukaryota > Viridiplantae > Streptophyta > Magnoliopsida > Poales > Poaceae > Avena > Avena insularis. The sequence goes on from CM042693.1 coordinate 331,135,380, forward strand.
CAGGACCGTCTAACTCGGTGGCCTTGCTGTCAACACCTTCATCGTCGACAGCCTTGGCAAGAGGCTCGCCAAGGTCAAGGAAGCTGGGCCCATCACACGAGCATGCACCATGGCATACTCGACCATGGCATAAGCTCGCTCCTGGCGCTTCTTGATGAGATCATGATCGTGAATCCACTTACCTTCAGCCCTCATGCGTTCAAGAACATCAAGGTTGATGTCCTCGTACCATGAGAGCACAAAGGCAAGGGCCTTGTCCGCTGTAGCTCGACCGGCCGACTCACGCCATTGATCCAGCCTATCTTCAGTAACAAGCAACTTGGTGGCCAAGGGCTCGATAAGCGCAGGCACATCCTCATCCGTCCAGAGCATCCTGAACGCATGGATTGCCAACTTAAGCAAGTCGACACCACATGACTTTAGAGTGGTTGCACGCTATGACAGCGCCACCAGGTGCTCATCAATGGTAGCCTCGCCATCAGCAGGAGCTCCAGGCTTGGCTCGAACCTTCTTCATGGCCCTTATCGCAAACATCTCAGCCTCGGGGAAATTCTCTGCAAAGGCGAAAGGACATTAACAAAATAGTGAAAAAGAGGCAGAGAATAATGATGGGGGTACAATAAAAAAGGTAAGGACTCACTGCCAAGAAAATAGTTGATGGCGCCAAGTTTGCTTTGCCAAATCTTAGCCTTGGCCTGAATAGCATCCAGATCCTGGTGCGCTGACTGAACGGCCAACTCGGCCTGTTTGAGCAGCTGATTAGTTTTCTCGGCACTAGCAGCATGCTGGATATCCTTCTCGACAATCTCCTCCTGCAAGCCCTTCATCTCAGACTGGTGCTTCTGCTCCAGATCCTCCATCTGCTTCTTCAGCCGAGTCACCTCGTCTCGCTCCTGTTGGAGCTTGATCTGGTGCTTCTTTGCTTATTCGGAGCAGCGACGCGTCAGTAACAGCAGGCTATCTCGGATCCATCAAGATGAAAATGAAAAAAGAATAAGCATAAATGCAGAGCAGTGACAGAGTTTCTAAGAGCTTACTTTCAGCATCGCTGATCTGTAAGTGCAAAGCATCGATGGTGGACTGAGCGGAAGCTATGGAAAAACAATGCGAAAAATTCAAGGAGATGAATCAAGAAGGATTTGCCGAATAACGGCAAGATGAGTAAGGAAAAGTACCTTGGCCCCGAGCCTCAACTTTGAGATCTTGGTAAGCGAGCTCAAGCTTTCTATGCTCCAAGAGGAGAGCCTGATGCACCTTGGTGCGCTCATTGTGCATGAGCTATACAAAAAAGAGATAGTCAGAAGGTGTGCGATCAAGCTCACAGCCGAATAACAGTTGGTTTCTAACTTAGAGCTTACAGCCGACTAAGTTCCTTACTCGGTAGTAACCTCGGGGACTAGGGATCATGTATAGTAAAAAGATACTCAGTACGCAAAAGAGTAAGAAAGTTACTAACCTCGTTCACTTCATCCTCCTTGGCCATCAAGGCGATGGCCTGCTGCGTCATATCCGAGATGGCCTTGGGGCCCAACTTCATCTTCTTACCGAGACTAGAGCTCTCACCTTTCGCCGCCACCGTTCCAGCGTAACCCATGAACGCCCGTAACCAAGACCGTTCCCGCTGAGCGTCCGGGTCAGGAATTGCCCTCTCTTCAGGGTAGTCCCCACCCTGACACGGGTAGAAGCAGCGCTGGTGTGTAGGGCACCAGCTCTAGAAACGCTGCCAGAGCCGGCAGCTGCAGATTCGCCCAACTGACCCGCCGAAGCGGGCGCCGTTGTTGATATTGTGGGTCGAATCTGTGGGGCGGTGCCTGGGGCATGGATCAGGGTCAACTTCTTGGTCATTGAGGGCTTGCTGGTTGCGGGGCGAGCGTGGCCTTGGGCAGCGGGCTGAGTCTGATTTTTGGCCAGAAAAGCAGGAGGAGCAGGTCTAAAACTGGTTGGGGAAGAGACATGAGCCGAGTGAGCAGGCTCAACAACATTCGGTGGGGCAACAACTAGATCAACAGGGACACTGGATACAAGAGAGCTAACATCAGGGGTCTTCTCGGCGCTGATATTACTAGCGCCGGGATCGAGGGTCTGTTCGGACAATACAACTGGAGAGCTAGGCCGGGTCTCCGACGGAGTGCCAGGTCTTGGTCAATTCCTCACTGAGACGCATGAGTCTCGATGGTAGAAGCGATGTCCCAGGCGGGATTCTGCACAGAAGTGTCGGCACGAGGAGGAGGATCTGGCCTTAATGGCAAAGAAGACATGCTAGGTGCGGCTTGGCTAGCAGACAAGGCCGACGCACTAAAAATAAGAACAAAGGACTATAAGAAAACAATCATAGAACTGGAGAGAAAGATGAAAGCTAACGAGCATAAAAACTTACCCGGAGATGGCCGGGTCATGCAGAATGCGACGAGTGACCGGGCGCCCAGTAGCTTTGCGAGTCTAGGATAGCGTGACAGCAGGAGGAGCAGCATGATCAACCTTGCGCTTCTTTGAAGGCTTAGTGCTGGAGGAGGATCCACGTCGCTTACCCGGCTTTACGGTAGGGATCTTGCCGACTCTGCCCACAGCGAGAGGGGGAACCTCGTGTACCTAGCCAGCTGCATAAGTAAATGGCGAGCTCATTCGGATAAGTCAAAAAGTTAAGGTCAAAAGACAAGTACCTCAAGAACTTCACAGTCATCATCATAATCATCATCGTCAGACCAATCTCGTAAGGGATTTCGAGTAGAGGTCTTACCCAGAGTAGAGGCAGCAGCAACAACAGTAGCATGCGGGATCGACATGAAGCACTCCAAGTCGAACTCAACTTCATCAGAGTCGGAGAGGTCCTCATAATAGCCCCCATGAGGGATAGTACTGTCATCAACCTGGTGAACAAGATTCCGCGGAAGACAAACAGAATAAAATCAATAAAGAACGAAACAACAAGTGAACAAAAGAAGAGTTATGTCGGCTCAAAGATGACTCGGACGCTTACCCAGGGAACAATCCTATCCCGGCTGAAAGGGTGGCAGCTCTAGGCCTAGTTATCCACTAAGGTCAGCTTGAAAATTGAGCTGACTTGGCGGGAAACAGAGTCGTTGGTAAGCTCCAGCGTGGAGTGCCAGGTAGGATCTCGCGGCCCGCTCATGAAGCACATATTGTGGCTTCTGGCCTGGATGGGGCTGACTCGGCGTGCGATAAAAGCACACATGAGATCCTCCTCAGTAAGGTGGAAGTTCTCATCCGGCGAGAGCAACCTCTCAAGGATCCCGTGAGCCTCATTCACCGCGGCATTCTTGTCGTGCGGGTCAAGCTTCCAGAACTCCTTGCTAGGAACCTCGTCCTTGAAGGGGGAAGCCAGATGTAATCGTTGGACCTGCTATTCTTGACATAGAAGAAAGTTCTATGCCATTTCTTGCAATAATCTATGCCGGTGACCCGAGGAAAGACAAACTCTTTCCTAGGCATGATACTAGCGGCACCGCACCTAGTGGGCCTTTTATCTCCACGGGGAACGCCGGGATCAGGCACTACTTGAATCCTATAGTTAAAATACTTGGCCCAGAGAAGAACAGTGGGCCAAATGCTGAGATAGCCCTCGCAGGCAGAAATGAAGCAAGACAGGGAACCAATCGCATTGGCAAGAAAATGGTGGGTTTGAAGATGGAAAGTGGAGAGGAAAGAAACAAAGAAGTTGATAACAGACAAAGCAAAACCACGCTCAAAGTGCGAGAGGAAAACTACCCTCTTATTAGCCTCGGGTTTGGGAGAAATCTCACCAGAGGGGAGGCGACAATCAACCTCAAGCGGGATGCGCCTGGTGGAGTGCAGCCACTCGAGTTCTTCTATGGAAACTTCCGAGCCCTCCTAGCCTCACGGCTGGCCGCGGCCTCTCCTCTCCTCACCCCTCGGTAGCGTCAAGGCGTCCATGGTGTCACTGGTTTCTGGCCCTTTCGTAGTTGGAAGAGGCTTGGAGGTGCGAGGACCCATAGTAGAATTGGAAGGGGAGGAAAATAATCGCAGGGAAGAAGCCACAAAGAAGAAGAACCGCAAGGAGGAAGTTAGGATTTGGGGGTACAAGGAAGAAGAAGATGGCAAGGGGAAACTGAACATGCGAGGGAAGTTAAATTCCCCCCCCCCCCCTACTTAAGGGGAGTAAAAACCCCAAGCGTGGGATCCTCCTGCGCCGTGTGTCCACCCTGTGGCCGTGTATCGTCCCGAGTGAGCGTATCAGCGAGCGCCACGTGTAGGCGATACACGGAAAATCCATAGCCACGTCACAAGAAGACACGAGGCCGGCGATGAGACGCCACGATGACGAGGAGTTACCGCGCCATCAGGCGGTCAGGATTTGGGACAAAATTTGAGGCAACTCATCATGATTACGAGCTGTCAGTGACTAAGGCAAGCCAAAAATGACTCGACAACGTCTAAAGTGACTCGGCCCGAGGCAAAAATGAGCCAAAAAGTCAAAGATAAGACTCGAAAGGAGCAAGTTAGACTCGACAAAGATCGAGATTACGCTGAACAGTGCGCCTTAAGCGGTAAATGCAGAGAGAAAAAGAGGTTCCAAGCACATTAAAGGAACCTAGAGACGCCTAACAACAAAAACTGCTAGGCCTCACCAGCTTCAGGGACTAATATCGAGGGAATAACCCCCGATAGGGTCATAAGGGGGTAAAACATTGCCCAGCTTGGCTTGTGCCGAGTGAAGAATAAATCTGGCTGGGTAACAACGGTCGGGTAAGAAGGTCATGTACGACCGCCATGAAAATTATGTCGGCACGTATAAGACAAGTTTGTTTACCTTGTAGGAAGCAACGAGCCGAGTCTCACGAGGGAAGGCCGAGTCTCAAAGGACGCGTGACAGCTTTCCGAGTGAGGTTTAGGAGGGACCATGATAAAGCACGGTCAAAAGAGAAGGGCGACGCCGGATGACACAAAAGGAGCCGGGTGACGCCTAAAGCAAGGGCTGACGTACAAAGACGTTGTATGACGCCAAAAGAGCTGGAAGATACGTACCAGAAGACCGTTAGCTGTCTAGCTTTGTGGACTGGGTCAAGGGGCTCAGGGCTAGCCCATGACCCGGCCCGTACAGTAAAGACCAAGGTCCAAACAGTAACCCCAGAACCCAAAGAGGTGTGACCTAGCTGCCAACGCCTATATAAGGAGGGGCATAGCTAGGGTTTGAGGAGGTTGGACCAAGTAGAAAACTAGTGCCCTGAGGCTTTGCTCAAACAGCTCAAGGAGCACTTGTAAACTTCTAGTGTCAATAAAATTCCTAAGTGTGAAGAGTTCATCTTGTTCTTCGTGCGCGGCTAGACCGTGCACTCCCTCCCCGGTTAACACAAGTGTCCATTCGGCCCCTAACTAAAGCCTACCCATGGCATCTGCCGTGACACCACCACGACAGTCATTGCCATGCGAGAAATATAGTCGATCGATGCCATTAATGGATGTCGACGCTGCTTTGTCTGTGGACCAAATATGTGTAGGCCCGCTGGGTACACAGTCACCTGCAATCGGATGAGGCGAGGACATGGGTCTCCGGCCTATCCACGGGCCACCGCAAACGGACCGACTTAGTTCGAACCGCTGCCTAAAAGTGTTGGGGCATGCATTGGAGTTGCGCTAAGTGAATAGTACCCTATGCTATTCACACATCATTTGGTTTTTAAGGAAGGGAGCGACTATATCTCAGACACCTGAGAATTTTTTATGTCTAAGTCGCTGACATTATTCTACTATCTATGCTAATTTTCTTTTGCGAAAATTCCACCAATCTATTAATAACCATCAATAGTAGTACAAACATGCCAAAAAGTAATAAAAAATAAAAACATGTCAATGGACCACCTAGCGAAGACTACAAACAATAGCACGAGCCGAAGACGCGCCGCCGTCCTCGCCCCTCCATGTCACCTGAGCCGGACAAAGCTTGTCGTAGTAGAGATTGTTGTAACAGACAGACGGGAAGTCGTCGTGCTAAGGTTCCAAAGAACCAGTACACTAAAGCAGCAACCATCGCCAATGATGACATCAGTAGATTGGAAGAGACTGACATAAAATTAACACGAAAAACGACTAGATCCCAGGAGATCAGCCGGACACACGACTCTACGCATCCTCCGTCAGCGCTAGGAGCACCACCAGAGTGAGGATAGACCGGGGATGAATTCTAACTTCAGGATGTAGCCGTCGCCTCAACATCGAGAAAAAGACATGAAAAAATAGCCTAATCGAAGAACAAAAACCTCCCATCGGCGAGAGACCACGGTCCGCCTCAACTCTAAGGCCCTAAGACCATCGGAAGCGGAGCAAACCGACGGCGTCACCGGCGAAGGGAAGAAATCCTAGATGTGTTTTTTGAGCCGCCACCTCGGCCTCCTGGGAGCAGCCGCACGTACGTACAACCTAGTTGCAACTTAAAAAATACACTAATTCTCAGTTGCAACTCATTAAGTTTTTAGTTACAATCTAGTTGCAATTCATGTATAAATTTCATGTTACACGAATCACGAGGTAATATCAAATCCGTTTAAGGAATGCATTATCATATTTTTGGATTAAATTTTGAAGATGCACAATATACAACATAAACTATGTTTATGGTTTATTTTACTAGATTTTCTGAGAACTTGGAAGTACAACCTGTGGCAAACTGAAGTTTCCAGATAGTACACACGATACTCTTCAGAAAACGTCACGAAATTGCTAAATATTTTTACTTGCCCCTCTCTTACGGCAGCTCCTCTCTCGGCACAGTGAAGAAAACCCTAGCGGTTCCACCTGCGAGAGACGAGGGGACGAACGTTAAAAAGAAAAAGAAAAAGAAAAAAGACAAAGGGCCTCAGCGGACTTTTGGTTCTGGTCTTCTGGGCCTTATAATTAAAAAAGATTAAACCCGTTTGCTTTCTTGACCTTGTCCGTCGTCCTCCCTTTCTCCGCACACCAAACAGAAAACCCTCATCGAGCAGAGGAGGGGAGGTGTGGTGAGTAGGGGGAGAAAAATTCGAGCGGATTCGCGAGGGCTAGACCCAGGGTATTCGTGGAGGAGAGGCGGGCGATGGTGGAGGTGATGGCCTCGGAGAGGCAGCTGGTGGTCGCCGTGGAGGGCACGGCGGCGCTCGGGCCCTACTGGCCCGCCATTGCGGCCGAGTACGTCGAGAAGATCGTGCGGTACGTCCTGCGATGGTTTCCTTTTTCTAGGGTTTCGGTAGTGGAATTCGGATTGTCCGTGAAGGGAGAATTCGATCTCTTTTTTTTTCGTGATCCCTGTTTAGGTTTTGTCTGTGTGCAGACTGCTAGTGTTTTTTTCTTTCACTTAAAGTTGAGATGGAGTTTCTGTGAGGGGAACCAGGCGTAGCCTTTCCCACTGCCAGCTTTTATCATGTTTAATCGTATTTAATGGAAAACATTTCTTTTTTTTTGAGGGAAAACATTTCTAGTGTCACTAATTCATGAAGAATTCTGAATTTTTGCAGGAGCTTTTGTGCAGCTGAACAGGTAACTCCCTCCTGTTTAACCATTTGTGATCTGAATTCTTGATTGATCCATATCATCACCTGAATTCTGTCTAACTGTAAATACCTGATCTCTGCAGAAGCTTGGGGCGGTACCGCCTGAGCTCGCATTAGTTGTCTTCCATACCCATGGACCTTACAGTGGTACGATTTTGTTTTCCTCTATATAATCCTCCAGGCCACTGGTTCGATTCATCACCAAGTTTTCATGTTTAGCTCTCTATCAAATAGGTAATTTACGAAAATGACCTCCTGTTGCAATGCAGCTTTTGTTGTCCAACGCAGCGGTTGGACAAAAGATATGGATGCTTTTCTTTCGTGGTTATCAGGAATATTGTTTAGTGGTGGAGGCTTCAGTGAATCTGCTATCTGCGAAGGTCTTTCTGAAGCACTGATGGTATTGACGTGTTATCACTATTCACAATCTCTTTGCTAACAATAACTTGCTCTAGCGTTGCTTTATCGTTCTTGTACGCGTAGTTTGTTCTAAAGTTTCAGTAGTGTACTTAATTTCCTACCTGAATAAGATAATTGTAATGACACGAACAAAACAATTAACTTATTTAACCTACAATTTCTGTAATCGAGCCCACTTTTGTAGGTCATTTCCTTCCTTGGTAAATGAATCGTTCTATTTCTAGAGATGTTTTAGTTTGAAAAATAATACATGTTTCTACATCTCCTTGTACCCGAGGATACGGTTGGATTTTGTGTATGGTATGTGCTTGTTTTTCTCCATGCCAGGGCGTAAGCACTGGGCATAGTTAGCGGGAGCTTCTTAGTATTGCCATTACTTTCATTATTTTGTTAAGTTTTCCAGAAAGTGAGTTTGTATTTTGTACTGCTGTTATTTCGATTATAGGCCAGGTTCTCTTCTATTTATTTCTTGCACAAAGCCATTGTTTGGGTGAGAACGTACTCAAGTATGAGATTGAAATCCCTGATATGGCTATGGTTACTGTTGGGCAGTTGGACTTGTATAATAGGCAGAGCCCTAATTATTCTTCCGTGAGATAAAACTTGTATAAGAAATATCAGTAGATCAAGGTTCAAAATTTTCTGCAAACAAAGGAATCCTTGGAGCGACGTTCACCATTTTCTGCAAACAAAGTTATATCAGTAAATCGAGGTTCAAAATTTCTACGTTTACTCTTGTTAGTGTTTTTCAATTTCCTTGGAGCGGCGTTCGCCATTTTCTGCAAACTGGCATCGAACTATGTTTTTCTGCAAACCTTCATCTATGAAACAGACATGTAAATTCTTTTTTTTTGCGAAAACGCAAAAAGCTTTGCATTTCGATGCACCGATAGATAAGAAGTATATGATACAAGTCCTAGAGAGGACCAACACCCGCACCATACAACTCAACCTGAGAAGCTAGGCTAAGGGAGTATTTGGCGCAACCCCCGTGGTCCAGCATCAGCCCACGTCATAGCCTCGGCTTTGATCGTGTCGACTAGGGAAGCCACCGAGGGGGACTCGTTGTTGAAGACGACCGCGTTCCTATGCTTCCAAATCCACCACGCTATGATAACTATGTCGCTTTTCTATTCAATTTAGTTGCTATGTTGTTATTACCATATGTATTGCCACCATGCTTATTTCTTTTTATTTATTGAACCAGATACTCCAAGGCAGTCCTAGTAACAGCCAGAATAATCAAAACAATGAAATACAAAAGCATTGTATACTTGTTGCTGCGAGTAATCCTTACCCTTTGCCTACACCTGTCTACCGTCCTTATGTTCAAAGTGGTGATCAAAAAAAGAACAATGAAGCAACAAAGGAATCCTGTCTTGCTGATGCTGAGACCGTTGCGGTTGCATTTGCTCAGGTGCTGAATCAATACTACTAACTTGCATATTATTGATTACCTGTATTTAATGGAGTGCTAAGCAGTACTTTGTTGGATCTAATTAATATTATGGATGCAGTGCTCTGTATCGTTGTCGGTGGTATCTCCTAAACAGCTTCCAACCTTGAAGGCAATATACAATGCGGTAATTCATCAGTTATTGTTTTGTCAATCTTAAATAAATTGGAAGCATCCACTCTTATGCTATTTCCTTTCTTTGATACCTTAGTCGATTCACTATTCTAGTTGATAGATTTATACTTGCTTATTTATTTTGACTTGCTCGGGAAAAACCTTGAACAAACATGATCATGTGAAGTTGTGCTTTCTGCAGTACCTCACCCAATAGCTTGGGCCAGTCCACTAGTTTCCAGAAAAGTTTAGATGTTCTTGTAGTTGTGTGTGGTCTTAAACTCCCCCTTTTCTAGTCATAGTTTGTAAAATATAAATGTTTTGAAGCTTCAAGCGTTGTACCACATAACCTTTGTTGCGGATTACAAAAATAAAAATCCACCCACGTTAATTGCATTAAATTATATAGCAGAGCAGATGAAATTTCAAGACAATGCCTTTCCATGATCTCCATATTTCCCCACTTAATCATGTTAGGCGTCACTAACTTACATGATTTTAATCTGACTTTATGCAAAATGATGAGCACTTTGTTACTCTTGTGAGTGGGCTCCGAGTACTGATACTGTTCATATTTATTGCAGGGGAAGAGGAATCCTCAAGCTTCTGATCCATCAGTCGATCATTCAAAAAATCCGCATTTCCTTGTTTTGTTGTCTGAGAGTTTCATGGAGGCTCGAACCGCTCTAAGTCATTCTTTACCAAACCTGGTACCAAACCACACCATTACAAAAATGGACACTGCACCTGCAGCTAATGTGCCAGGACCAACTTCGAATGTCAATTCCTCAGGTTGAGCAACTGCTAATTACACTTAGTTTCACTGAGATTTTATAGCCTTTGGTTCTGACTCCATTTTGCATGAAACCTTGTGGCTTGTGCTGTTGCTATGCTGTGTGCACAGGAGGGGTATAGAGAAAGCTTTTAAAAAAGAGGTATAGGTGTTTGTCCTAGTTTAGTGTGAAATTAGTTCAACAAAGCTGCAATTTGGTAAAAAGGTAAATAGCGTTGGGCTAAAGTAAAAACCACTTTGGATATTACCCTTTGGGTTGGGATACACAAATGAATATATACATTGATAAACACTTCTATCTGTATATATGCACGCTGTGTTTCCATGTGTATGAGTGTTGATATAGTCCTTGTTTGTTAGTGAAGTAAATTTCACAAACTCACATTCCAAAATGCTGGTTTTTAGCTCTTGTAGTCAATGTAGCTATATACCTATGTATTCAATTGCGGTGATGCATTTTTGATATTGTTTACAAGCTCCAGCTATGTTAACCAAGGACTCCTGTGATTTCACATCGTGTTCTTTGCTTCTGCTCATATCGTCTCATTATTGCCCCACCAATTCGTGATGGCTAATATATTTATAATATCTCCAGTGAATGGATCGCTAATGGGCCGGCAACCGACTGCAAATGTTAAAGTGGTAGGCTTAAAAAATATACCTTTTATTTTCTGTATATGCTTTTGATTGTAACTGTACCTTAACAATTTGCATTTTCAGGAACCAACAACTGTACCAGCAATGGTTTCTGCTCCTGCATTCTCCCATATGACACCTATTTCAAATGTTACTTCACAAGGGGTAACAACCATGCAAAGTTCTTCACCATCGATTATTTCACAAGAAACAAATGGTGCAAATGAAATCTTGCAAGAACATAAGCCTTTAATAAACCCTATCCAGCAACAAGGTCGGCCTGGTGGCCCAGCAAATGTCAACAACATCTTAAACAATTTATCACAACATCGGCTTTCTTTACCAGGAGTTACCTCGATGGGACCTAACATGGGGGCAACTCCTATACAAGTGCACATGTCAAATATGATATCCAGTGGCATGACATCAACTCCCCCCATCATAACTTCTATGTCTGGAACAGTACAACCAATTGGTGCTGGTCTCGGTTCTTTTGGATCGAACACTTCTACTGTATCTGGCAACTCAAATGTTGCTGTATCATCTTCTTTGGCTAACATGCAAAACAACATGGCTATGGCACAAGGTGGTCTGATGACTGGTTCACATGGTGCACAATCAGGACAAAGTGGAATGGGTACGAACCAAAATATGGTAAGTAGTATGTCTTCTACGCCTGCAATGATGCCAACACCAGGGATGGGCCAACAGGTTGGAGCAAATACTCTTAGTGTGAACAACAGTTCTGCTATGAATATGCCTGGTCAGAATCCTAATGGGCAGCAACCATCCAAGTATGTAAAAATTTGGGAGGTAAAGGTTCCAGCTTGTGCCTCATACCCTTTTCATAGTAGCTTTTCCATAGATTGCTAAATGTAATGTACTGTTTTAAATTATGGTAAATAGTTAGTTAGTAACTATCACTTTGAAATTACTTCAGCAAAATGTTAACTGGACAGATATTCTCCAAATCTATCATATATTGTTCACATTGGGTCATATTCTAGGGAAGTTTAGTTGTATGCCACTATTACATGACCAATTTTGAGACACGCAACCGTCACCGATCAGTTTTGGGGTATGCTACTGCAATGTTTGTTCTTTGAGAAATGACACTGGAACCATTTTCTTCCAAAAATGCTGCTATTGAGTACTCCCTCCGTTCAGAAATATAAGACGTTTTAGCTTTGTGAATCGAATGTTTCTAGACGCCTTTTAGTGTATAGGTTCATAGAGGTTCGGAGTGAACCTATACACTAAAAGACGTCTAGATACATTAATTTCACAAAGCTAAAATGTCTTAAATTTCTGAACGGAGGGAGTACTTGACTGCTCGTTCTTTGAGATAGCCATGATGGACAACCTAAGATCAGACCATAATGCTCTTCCTTCTCCCTCCATGTATTGAGGTTATTATGTTATGTTTAAAGCAAAAGAGGTTAACGTTTAGTGTTTTATTTTCAATTGATTATGGAGTTTTCATTGGACATAGATTTTCCACCCATGTGGGTCATGTGATGCACATGTACCTTCTGAATTTCATGGATCCTATATCCTTGTATTTCTGTGATGTCTGGACCTTATTTCCTGATGTATAAACTGGAATGGAAATGAATTATCTGCGAGTATATTTACTTTGCCTTCTATACTTTAAGTATCAACTCTTGAAGAAAGCGTGTTACGTGTGAAATTAAAATACACATTGCTATGATCCTCTATTTATGTACTATGCATGCTGGCATTAAATCTAGAAAATATTATCGAGTCATTGAAAATTTCTCTTTTTGGATATAACCTAGCAACATGCTATGAAAAATGCTGTATGCTACAAGAGCTCATAGCTAACTCATGTGTTTATTTAAACTCATATTTTGTGATTAACACTTTTATAGCCTCATGTCGGGTTTATTCATCTTGCTGATGTTGTGTCTGGTGTGTTTGCCTAGTGGTACAGAACATGATGTCTTTCTATTTATATTTCAGGGAACTTTGTCTGGGCAAAGGCAAGGACAGCCTGTATTTATTTGTAAACTCGAAGTAAGTCTCCATCTGTATTGCTGAACTCACTCTGATACAGTGACAATTTCGCCCCTCTATTTATCTGGGTTTTTTTTTCGAAACGGGCTGTTTATCTGTTGTGTTTTTAATGGAAAAGACGATTAACAATCTGTGTCGTCAAAATGGGGTCATATGTTTTTTCACCTCTTTTCTGTTAGGACTGCGCACTGATTGGATGCAATGATTCATTAGTGCATATGTAATGCGATCATTCATGACAATAATACCTCTCTAGAGTGTTCTCTATTCTTGAGACGGTCAGAAACTCACTACCTGGAATAAAACTTTTTTTTTGTGTAAACAGCATCTGAGCCCCACTGTGGATTATGTGAATTAGTAATGAAGATGTAGGCTATTGATCCATTAGATCCAAAATTGAAAAAGATCACAAACAAATGATACATAGAATCTACAAGCTATAAACGATACAATGGATCATAAGGGACATATTATGTAATATCCAACATATTGCATAAAATCGCTGACATCTCAGGAGAGATTGTGACTTTCAATCAGTTCAAATCCAAAAACAACACTCTTCTGTCTATGCTGAGAGCTGACTGTTGCTCAATTGGTGGGGGTGGGGGTGGGGGATCGTTAACCCACCCACCAGGGTTCGGCTTCCCTATATGTTTATTTGATGAATATGTTCAAAATATGCAATTGTTTCTTGTAATGCAAAATTCCAAATGAACCAACAGCCCATTGGTATTATCTCCTTGAAGAATAGCTTGGTTGGACCAGCTTGATTTCTAGTTCAGGCCAAAACATCCAAGACTTATAAAGATGTCCTCCAAGAGATTTTAATAAAAAAAGGTTCAATCTTCCAAAAACCTTATTGCTGCAAAGAGCACAGACTTAACTTCCCCCACATTAACATTCTTCTCTCCATTAAGTGTTGACTTTGTCGTGCAGCAAAATTCATAGAAACACTGTTTAGCATACATGTTTTTCTGAACCCAATGGAAGTTGGTGAAACATGGAACATGAACATATTTTCATGGTTTTAATGTACACATTCAAATCTGAAACATATTGGTACAGTATTGGATTGTGTTCTGTAAATCTGCTATTCTTTTAACTGTTTATGCTGTACCATATTCTGTGCAAGCCATATTAATTTGTTATATTCTCATCTTAGCATATGTCTTGCAGGGTTACAGGAGTGGGACAGCGTCTGACACGTAAGTTTTCTTTTGCAATACTTTATATGTTTGTGAATGTTTTGTAGCTAGCTGCTGCCATTGTCTTGAATATGAATTATTTAGCAAAAAGAGTTACCTTTTAGTGCGTACTATGGATGCAACAGCCGCCCTCCTCATGAGGTCATTCTCATTATACTACCATTCCACCTGTTATGCATCTTGTGCTTTCTGGGAAATTGTCTGCACACATTTTAGAGCAGCAATAGGATTATGGGATGCTAACGTTTGCAGACCCATTAAATACCAATTGCTCTAGATTGGTATGTCATGTTTATTTCGATTTGCAGCACCTACCAAATAATACTAGTGTACTATTGCCATATATTCACGAACATATAAATTTCCTGAGTTAGCTGCTGGTCAAGTACAATGACAGTAGGAAACCTATCAAAATTCCTCGTATTCCTAAATACGATACTGCTGGATGAAGAGACTTTTCATTCTCTTGCACTTGTTGGCAATTTTTGAAAGCAGATTACATCGACTCAGTTATAATCTATTAACATGTTCTTATGTTTCTCCTTGCGACGTGCTTTATACAGTCTGCACATTATGCTGTCAATACCTAGAGAAACTGAACCTGTACTTTCTGTTTGCAGTCTTGCAGCAGACTGGCCAGAAACAATGCAGATTGTGCGACTCATAGCCCAGGAGCATATGAATAACAAGTTTGTCGTTCAACTACCCCATTATTTTCCTTGTTAAAACCGTCACATTATTACATTATCTAACAATGTGATGGTCCTAATATCTTTCCTGCTAAACTTTTTCTGTTTGATCATGTAATTCTACAGGCAGTATGTTGGCAAGGCAGACTTTCTAGTATTTCGAACATTAAATCAGCATGGGTTCCTTGGACAACTACAAGAGAAGAAACTGGTCAGTGACTTTTACTGAATGTTACTCACTACATGTTTAGTCTATTTTGGAATACTCATATTCTCATTTGAACTGCATTTCATCAACCGTCATACATACATTTACTTAATTTTAATGTTCAAGCTGTTCCTTATTTCAGTGCGCGGTGATTCAGCTGCCTTCACAGACTTTGCTGCTGTCAGTGTCTGACAAAGCTGGGCGCCTCATCGGAATGCTTTTCCCAGGGGTATGTTGACAACTAATTGAAAAATTAGGAAACTGTCTCCATGTTTTCATCAACATAATTTTCTACGGAGTTTTTTGCAGGATATGGTGGTATTTAAACCACAGGTCTCGACTCAGCAGCCACCGATGCAGCAACAGCAACAGCAACTACAACAGCAGCAGCAACAGCTACAACAATTACAACAGCAACAACTACAACAGCAGCACATGCAAATGCAGCCGCAAGGCCAGCAACTCCAGCAGCAGCAGATGCAGCAAATGCAACAGCAACAGATGCAGCAAATGCAACAGCAACAACAGCAACAGCAGCAGCAACTGCAGCAGCATCAAATTCAACAGCAGCAACAGCTCCAGCAGCAACAGATGCAGCAAATGCAACAGCAGCAGCAGCAGCAGCCTCAACAACTCCAGCAGCAGCAGCAGCAGCCTCAACAACTGCAGCAGCAGCAACAACTCCAGCAGCAGCCCCAGATGGTAGGCACAGGGATGGGGCAGCAGCAGTTCATGCAGGGGCATGGTCGTGCAGTGCAGCAGATGATGCAAGGAAAGATCGCGCCACAGGGGCCAGGAAGCATGTCTGGGGGAGGCTACCTATCTTGAAACATCTCATGCTCTCTGGACATCATCTGAGTAAGCCGGCTCTCACTCTGCGGGTTCATGCGGTTCCAGGTGCCACCGACTTGTCAGATGAAAGACTACACTGAGCTCTTGAGAGGTGGTTAAAAGTTAGTTTCACAAACCCGGCTATCGCGTGGTGGTTTTATTATGTTTATGTAAAGAGAGTCATGCGGGAAGTTTCCTTAACGTCTCATGCCTTGCCTGTAGCTGATGTATGTGATGATGATCATGACGTTGCATTCGTTGTGTGTGAATCGTGCCTGTGTTAACTTGTCGTGGTTTTGTGCACTTGTGCTTGCATGGTACTACCTCTGTTCCTGAAAAAAGAAAGCCTATAATATTTTTCAAAAGCCAGACTTTGTATAGTTTGACCAATTTTTTAAAGAAAACTATTAACATTTACAATGGAAAGTTAATATCATTAGATATATCATGAAATATTCGTTTCTACTAAAACTTGGTAAAACTTTACATTGTTTGACTTGGAAACGGAGGGAGTAGTATTTAGAACTGGTACATTGTTTGTGAGGGAGTAGTATTTAGAACTGGTACATTGTTTGTGTCTGAGTGCCACCTCTTCGGAGTTCGGATCCATCCTTTTGCACATGGTCTATTGTGGCTGATGTACGTACGATGCTACCTCTGAACCGTAAGATGGCCGAACAGTCATACATGCACGGCTTGATTTCACTGTCGGCCACAAATCGTGTGGGAAACTGTCGTGTGTATAGCACGGTTCCTACTATATATACAAGGGATGTACCGCTAAAGATCATCCAATATATAATTTAGAGATCATCCAATATATAATTTAGTATAAATTGTGTTACTGTAGAAGATAGTTATACTATCTTTCATGATAAAAGAGGCGAAGGGCTTTGATATTATTGTGGAAGAATTAAAAAGCTCAAAAGAATCTCAATTACCAATGGTGAATTGTGGCCTAGAATTATCCATGGGTTACTACCACGAATTTATGGCCAAGATAGTGTGTCGAAAAATTATCGCAAAAGAATAACTGCCGGTGATTTACAGAGAGAATCATTGACCATCGAGAAGTTACGGAATTACTGCCAAAGCCTTCACCGCCTTCCAAAATATCCAGAATGCATGTCGAATGGAACGCCCGAACTATGTGACTCATAAAATCTATTAGGCAAGTTAGTCAATCGAAGGGTTCCCAAGCCCCGTGTGGTTGTACGCTCCTCTCGGTTTTAAAGGCAAGAACTTGGTTCCTAGTGGTGGCGAGCATGAGACTAGAAAAACCACATCCCACCATGGCCTCCCATATAAGCCTTAGCATGTTTAATCTCATATCACCTCTGATCTTATCTCATCACATTCGCCTGTCATACTAGATTCTCTGCATCTGATAATCATCTGGATGAACCAGCACTGACAACTACGCATGGCTAAGCAAGACACATATATAAGCTCTAACAGTGCACACAAGCCAAACCTAGTTATGCTAGGAGCAGTGGATCAGGTAATATAAACTTAAAGGGAGTAATGCAACATATAGGATACTCTATCTATCGATAAAAGAACATAGTACAATCGTATGCATCATGGAAGGAATTGAAATGCTTTCGAAATCATAGGATTATATCATGGTGGGGCTATGCTTGCCTTTGCCACTTAATAACCAGAAAATAGAGCTTCGGACATCTGGTACTTGACTTGATTATAGTTGGTCAAGTATTATTCGTCGATCTTCGATGGTCTTGATCTCGGTCTTCGATCTTGATATAGTATTCTACCAAAGAAGAACCAAATATCGGAAAGAAAGAAAACAATCAACACATGGTATTGATGCAATTCTCAAGCAAGGATGATGGTATGACAAGTTAAATTATATCAAAATATAACCCTAAGGCATGCTCGACAATTTAATCGGGGTTCCGAGGTGTGCAAACCCTAACTCGGGGAAACTCCAAAATCACATGCGAGGGGTTACTATGTTATTCTAATTAAACTTGTCATGAGTGGTTTAACAATGCATGATTATAGCTTAGAAAGGTATATCTCATTTTTCTGAACATTTTGATATATCATACATATTTTTCCAACTTAATATGAACAAGTTATTGATTTTACAATATTTATTCAATTTTTGGAGTTATTAAAACCATTTAAATTGATTTACTGCATCACGTTGATGTCATCACATGGTCAGGGTTATTTCTTGCTGGGGCTAAGGCTACCCACAGTGACTGACTAGTGGGGCCGAGGCCACATCGGCAAGCCACACATGCAAAGTGGGATCGGGACCGGTTTGACCAGGCTGACCCGCGTGTGCTGGTGTCATAGTGATGTCAGCACGACATCACGTCGGTGGTGATCTCCTAGGTGGACGGCGGGGACGACGGAGCACAGCGAGCGGAGCAGCGCGACTAGGTGCGTTCGAGCGAGCATGATGCGGGAAGCCTAAATATGGCGGCGCCGCTTCCTAACGGTCACCGGAGTAAAGACATCGATCGATCGGACGGCGGCGGCAAGCGCACGACTGAGGCAATCTGAACGATGCCAGGAAGTGAGGTTAGGACAGGAGGCTCAGGAGATCACCGTGAAGCTAATGGGCATGACAGCGAGGCCGAAGGTGGACCAGAACGGTGATAGGGTCGACGACGGCGAGCGTCGAGCATGGGGAAGACGAGGTCGATGCCGTTGATTGGAGGATCCCTGGCTTGATTCTGTTGGCAAGGAGCGAGAGAAAGGCGAGGCGGAGCTCGTGGTGGTCTCAGATGGCTGGGGGGAGGCCGGAGCCCGCAGGGCGACGACGAGCTCGTCGGCTAGGGTTTCGGCCAGAGGAGGAGAGCGTGAGAGGAAGGTTGAGATAGAGAGAGAGGAGAAATGGATGAGGGCGAGAGAGACGTGCCCGCGACGTTTTTATCCCCCAGAGCTCGACGAACGGCCGGGAGAAGGCGGTGGGGATCGACGACAGCGCCGACAACAGGCAGCTGTGCGCCTGGCAGGAGGAAGGTGACGAGAGTAGGCATCGAAGGGGTACAGGCCTCTGGTGGGCTGTGGTTGGGGCTGGGGGAAGCAAGCCGTGAGCGAGAGAGAGAGAGAGGAGAGAGGGAGAGAGGGGGCTGGCTGCTTTTTATCTTTGCTTTTATTTTTTTCTAGAAACATATTTGCATTTCTATTTTCTGTTTTCTGTTTGTATTTTCAATTTCAAAAACTGTTTTGAATATTTCAAAAATACCAGAGGATTTGCAAAATATATAAAATATTGTAGGGCCCGTGTAATCCATTTGGGCTCCACTTTTTTGGTAGTTTTCAAAATATTCAAAACCACTTTGAAGGGATTTCAAAGAGAGAGGTAAAACTAGGGTTTTGTTTTATTTCTTGCTTGTATGCATTTTAAGAAATGATGCTCATGATGCACAAATAAACCCTAATAATAGATTAACTAAAACTGGGGTGTTACAACTTTATCCCCCTTACGGGAATCTTGACCCGAGATTCCTAAGGAAGGAAGAGGAACAGAGAGAGAAAGGAACAAGGTCACTCTAAAGACAAGAGGGAAACACACTAAACAACACATAGAGTATCTCATGGTCAACTCATGAATCGAGTGTTTAGAAACAACTCTGAGATGACAACATGAAACACGTCAAGTTATCAGAGGAAACAAGAGGAGAAGGTTTCAAGTTGTTAGATAACTGGTCTTCATAAGGATTGATACCATGGAGCTCACAGAAGAGTTTAAGCTTCTGAAGAGGAGGGTTCCAAACATGACCATAGACTTCGACAGGAAACCTCTACCAAACGACTTAGGTAGAGATTTTAGGTTGCAGAGATATGGATCAACAAAACCAAGCTGTTGAAATACTTTTGAAATAGAAGGATCACTCTTTTATTCAACATAAGGGTAAGATAGAAAGGTGTTTGTGGAGAGGACTCGTAAGAGTCACAAGGAACATGTACCATAAGAAACTATTGATTACCAAAATCATAGTCACTCTTAAAACATGGTTGGGAAAACGAAGGAAACTCTTTATTCATCTAGGTCTATCAAAATCCTTGCCAAAGATTGTGATATCACTTTACACCACTAAGATGAATGGTTAAGAAGATTCCTGATGACACGAGAAGAAAGAAACTTCATTCTCAGACTTTAATTACTTGGCACAACAAACGCTTGCCAATATAAAATGGTCTAGAGGATCGACCAAGATACATTTATCAACACTACTTTAAATGTTCTCCTTTATGTTCGAGAAAGCAGACATCAAGTAAAGGTCGTACTTTGGATAAAAAGGAAACCATAAGAACAACTCCTTTAATAAATCATAGAAGATGCCTCATGAAGAGTGGTTGTTATTGCTGAATCGAGGAAGTATGACAAAAGGGTCTTCCGGCTAAATGTGTCAACCATTACATCAATCTTGCTAGATTTACAAAGAGACCAATGTGAAACCTTGAGGAACACCAACCATCATTGCTACTTGAGATTCAACTTTGGTTAGGTGAAATGATACTCCAGACTCATCATGTCCGAATAGAAAGTTTACAAAATTTACCACAAAGGTAAAGTTACTAGATTCTCAAGATATGGACTACAGTGTAAAGCTCCAAAAGATGAGCTAGATTGCTAGACCCATGTATTCCGCAATTTGTCAAAATACAACTATATACACGTAAAGTACTAACAATAAAGCACAAATGTGTCCTTAAGGAAAGAAAGATAACTCTGCTCGAGTTCACGGCGACATCTTTTAACAACTGCACATGAACCGGAGAAGGTTACTTCTAACATCCGGAATACATACTTCGAGATGACTCAAAGATGGTTCTCGAAATTTTCCAACATAAATGCCAAATGTTCCATATGAATCTAATCTAGTATGGAGGATATAAGTATGTCATCGATGGGATCAACAACAAACTTATCAAGACACTCTAGGAAGTGAACTCGTATGTTGTATGAACAAGACAGATGTATTGATCAGACCAAAGGACATGAAGATGTACTAAAGTGAAACATCACAAGTATAAACGCCATCAAGATAGTCCTTCGAACTGAGTTTGATTTGACGATAACCCAAATCAAATCAAAGGTGGGGGAAGATAACATATCCACAAAAGAAATACTATCTTTCTTCAACACGAACAAAACTAGACATTCCTTTACGAAGGAACTGAGTCGGATAGAACTTTTGTCTTACAACTCTCCAAGTTGTTGTTTAGGCTCAACCAACTAGTTCAGGGGTATCCAGTACGGATCCTTGGACAAAGGAGCAATTCAGAGAACTTGCTTGCTCAAGAACTTGACAACACGGTCATGTGGTAACATGGCGATACTTCTAGGAAAATATCCAGAATATCACGAACTACCGATATGTCACTTAGTTCGGGAGGAACTTGCTTGGTAAGGCGAGAAGACATAGTCTTAGAGATTCGGCATGGGCCTAACTCTTTGACTGAAGAGAGTTCACCAGAATAACGGACGTGGTAGCACAATCATTCTTTTCTTAGTGATAGGGTTAACCACCACGCTAAGAATGACTCAAATGTCCTTAGAGATCAAAACAATAATAGTTGCTAAGAATTCTCGAATGGCCATATTATTATGCACACGCATCACTCACGAGCGTGAAAGCTCGAGGGAGGGTGGGTAAAGATGTGTAGGAGCATCACTTCATTAAGAAGGTCATGAAACTCAGCAGGACCTCTTATTATAAAAGGATGTGACACTTTAAGGTAGAACAGATAGAAACTATTCAACGCCTTCTGATCTGTGGATTACAACACTTTGACCTGGTCCTAGATATGATGAGGTATTGGAGTTTGTTTCTCCTGACATCCCGAAATGGTTTGTCATGACGGACCTCAAGAGTATCTTGCATCAGAAAACACCAATGCACATTTACTACTTGGATACGAACTGGTAAACAAAGGTCGGAAAACAACAAGGGAAAAGGAACATGCTCCGGATAGAATCCTAAGATGTGGATGCATAGATTATCAATATTTCGAAAACCAATGCGTAGAAAAGGGAAGTTGTGGTAGAGTCACGAATATAGATGCGAGACTCTCGAGGAGTACTCTTGTCGTGATTTATTTAGTTCCATTAAAGAACATCTGCCATAGCTAGTGGTAGGGGAAGTCCTTAGTTGTAAAGATTTAATCGTGACAATAACCACAAGCTTGAATGCTAGAATTGTAGTATCAGCCATCCTGAGGTAATGTATGAACATTAACAACAGGGGTCAAAAGAATGGATCTTGGGTTAAAGATCAGCTTCATGTACAAGATTCAGAAAACCAGAATCCAGCACAATCAGGAATCTTAGGTTCAATTCCAAGGGTTAAAACCCAAAGAAAGGAGTAACTACTACTTGAGTGACACAACGCACACTGCAAGGTAGTAATCACGAGGTAGCTTCCAAGAGAAGAAACGATTTTTGAAGTACCCGAACAAATAAAAAGGAGGCATACGAGGCGAAAGGAAACCTCGAAGCCTAGAACATAACACCGTGGATCCTATAATATAATACTGTGGAACCATAGGATGGAGAGATCATGATAGAAAAAAATCTCTTAGCGGAATAGGAGCAAAGGGAGCAAGGAATTCACAAGACGCAGAACTATGGAGAACTCAACACTTGGTCAACTAGCTGAGAAACGACATGACAAGATAGCACCTAAGCTTTGAAAGACTAGAAGAGATATCAAAACTTTTAGGAGGCAACACAAGATAAGGTGACCCAGAGTTAGAGCGATACCAGATAAGAAGTAAAATAAGCATACTAGAGTTTTCACAAATACGTTTTGTAACATCTCAGCATTAGAGCTTAGAAATAAGCTGAACCCAGATGTGTGCATTGCATTCATGCATAGAAAATCCGAATAATTTTCGCGCTTTTGAACAAAACTTGTCAAAGTGATTGAAGCTTCTCTTAACTTGGTAGAACAGAAGTAGATCATCAAGTTGACTGCGATAAGTTTCAGTATGACCTTTGCTGAAACCTTGTTTTGGGTAAAGGAGATTTGATCTAAGGGTAGATCAAATGTAATAAAATTAAACCCTAATACATTACTTAATGATTTATATTTGATCTTAAAGAGATCATATCATAGTATTCATCCCAACAACCCATGAATACCAAGTTATGAATATAACTCAAGTAACAAGAATCCAATAACTAAGTCTTGATCTATATCATTCTTATCCATTCCTACCATGAGCATCATGGTATTTCTTAAACACTAATTCCTTATCACTTATTGAGTAGGAAGGAAACCAAGTTAATACCATTCACCACATATCTTTCTTTCCATATCAATCCTTATCATCTCTAATGAATCTTATCTTAATATCTGTTGTTCATCAATGTTGAGCAATCAACTATTGATTCACCAATTCTTAACCTATCAATTCTTGATCTATTAACCCATGTCCTTATCATAGCATTCACTCAAGTCCTTTAGAGAAAGAAGTAAGAAGAGGTAGGTGGTAATGCTAGATTTAGATATCATCTATAGGATGTGAGTGTTGGAAGAGAATAAGATCAATATGATAATTGATGGAGTTAACTCACTCCTGAGTGGATAGAAGAGTTACCTGGAATATATATTTGTATGGTAACAAAGAAGATTACAAGGATGAATATTCAAGATAGTTACCAAGGAGTAATCCTATTGGATTAAGTAGGCATAGTCAATGAATAATATCCCTTAGTCAGATAGATACACTAAGAAGATAATTATAATACAACTGTAATGTTGTATGGATGAAAGCCTTGATTAGCCAACTAGAAACCCAAGCCATAAATGATCAAAGGATTGTAATGATCATGCTCAAGTCACTAAGAGTGAATGATTATATCAGGTATAAGTGACGTTGGTGGATATAACATGATTAAACCCTAGTATAAATATGTTATCCTAGGTTAGCCATGATAAGTCACCATGATATGATGTGAAGTTTGAATATAAGATACTGGAGTTAAGTAAAGACAAGATAGTATGATTAGACTGATGCTAAAGCAACATTGGATGATAGGAGTAGTATTATTTTTTTAGGGAATACTAAACACTTGAGGTGAAGTAGGAATTGATATATATATCTATTGGAGTGATATTAGTGGTAGATGATTAAGGAAGTGTCTGAATGGAGTTAACTGTAAAAACTTGTTGGATTGAAGATTATAATTAGTAGAATGGTTTGGTATAACCAAGTGTAGATATGAAAAGCCTCAATGACAAGCTTCTGAGATTTATGAGTGAGATTACAAAGTAGTAGGTGAAGTAAGAGAGTAATCATTCAAGTGGAATCAGATTCATTAGAAGCATTCTAGAGATGAGAATTATCTCTATGAGGAGATCATATAGAGCTTTAGTGTCAAGCTCATTGGATTTACAAATGGATTTATAAGAAGAAAGGGTTGATAAGAATATTCTTGTGAAGTAAAGCTCATCATGTTAACACATGATGATGGGAGTGTTGGAAGAGAATAAAATCCATATGATAATTGATGGAGTTAACTCACTCCTGAGTGGATAGCAGAGTTATCTGGAATATATATTTGTATGGTAAGAAATAAGATTACAAGGATGAATAATCAAGATAGTGACCAAGGAGTAATCCTATTGGATTAAGTAGGCATAGTCAATGAATAATATCCCTTAGTCAGATAGATACACCGAGAAGATAATTCTAATACAACTGTAATGTTGTATGGATGAAAGCCTTGATTAGCCAACTGGAAACCCAAGCCATAAATGATCAAAGGATTGTAATGATCATGCTCAAGTCACTAAGAGTGAATGATTATATCAGGTATAAGTGACATTGGTGGATATAACATGATTAAACCCTAGTATAGATATGTTATCCTAGGTTAGCCATGATAAGTCACCATGATATGATGTGAAGTTTGAATATAAGATACTGGAGTTAAGTAAAGACAAGATAGTATGATTAGACTGATGCTAAAGCAACATTGGATGATAGGAGTAGTATTATTTTTTTAGGGAATACTAAACACTTGAGGTGAAGTAGGAATTGATATATATATCTATTGGAGTGATATTAGTGGTAGATGATTAAGGAAGTGTCTGAATGGAGTTAACTGTAAAAACTTGTTGGATTGAAGATTATAATTAGTAGAATGGTTTGGTATAACCAAGTGTAGATATGAAAAGCCTCAATGACAAGCTTCTGAGATTTATGAGTGAGATTACAAAGTAGTAGGTGAAGTAAGAGAGTAATCATTCAAGTGGAATCAGATTCATTAGAAGCATTCTAGAGATGAGAATTATCTCTATGAGGAGATCATATAGAGCTTTAGTGTCAAGCTCATTGGATTTACAAATGGATTTAGAAGAAGAAAGGGTTGATAAGAATATTATTGTGAAGTAAAGCTCATCATGTTAACACATGATGATGGATAGGAAGAAGTAGAATATCTAGGGAAGGAATTCCTTAATTAAAAGTCTAGAATTATGAAGTATGGAAGATAGGAATTCTGGGTAATCATTCACCCTTAAATCTATAATCAAACTTAATATTTATTTCATCTATTTGATCAATCATCTTATTTCCCAATGGATTATAGGAATATTTTCCTATAGCAAGTCACTTAAGCATATCCTTGTCACTTCCAAACAATAAAATCACCTGTGTTTATAAACCACAATTATTAACTCTTTCTCATAAATTAGCCTAAAAGAACAACCCCATTATTTTATCTTGGATGGTGATCCATTCATGAACACAAACATGAAGACAACATGACTTAACCATTAATTTCTATCCATGCCTATAAAAGAATATGAGTGTATTAAATCTCCTATAAACTTATGGTAAGCATTTAATTTTCAACTCCTAACTCTTATGTTAGTTATAATAAAATATAAACCTTGGTATTTCCTAGATTCGTGGGAATGATATTAACCATATTAATTCCTTAGAATATTATGCATCAAATAATGATCTAGGATTATTATATATAAAAGTTTCCCTCCAAACTATAAGTTAACTAGAATTAAGTTTTATAATTAAATAAGGAAATATCATATAATAAATCCAGGGTTTATTATGGAAAGAAAAATCATCACAAAGATTATTACAAAATATTTAAAAAGAAAAGAATCTATATAAGAAAATAAAGAAATTATAACACTATATAATAAAAGCTCACAAAATGACTTTAAATACCATTCATTATTGCTGCAACTATTTAACCAATAAATTCTATAGAGAAAATTTCAAACAAATGAGTAATATACAAATCTGAAAGCAAAATATAAAACATAATATAGAAAAAGGAAAGAACAAGGAAAAAACAGAAGGGGAGCAGCATCTGGCCTACGACCTATCTTTCCTCTTCTCTATCTGATGCTTGCGCGCAGTCTCGCAGCCCACCTGACCCAAGTGTGGCCCGACACTGGCCCGAACCTCTTTGGCCTCCTATCTGCGTCGTCTTCCTCGCGTCACCGACGACCTCCCGATGCGGTGAAGCAACTCGCTGGCAGTTACCTCGCTATCCGACCGGGCCAAGATCCACGCCATCGCCCCTGGTCGTCTACAAGAAGCCTTGGACGCCGCCGAGAAACCCTAGCACGCCACTCTGCTTCTCTTTCTTCCTCTTGAGCTCCGGCCAGAAAACCCTAGCCACATGTGTCTAATCTTCTTGCCATCTCCGACCTCCCCTCGATCCGCGAAGGTGACTATCAGATGTGCCATGATCTTCTCCGTTGTTTGCCCCTACTCACGGAAGCCAGGGATCTCTCTGTCGATCCAATCAACATCTCATTTCCACCTCCAGTCACCGCTGTTCATCGTCGATTGCCGCCACCATAGACATCCTCCGACCTTGCCGTCGCCACCAATCGCACCAGGGTGAGTCCACCGTCCTCGTAGACCGCCTCCCTTGCTCCCTCTTGCTCTGGATGCTTCCCGATGCACTAGCTTGCAAGCTCCGTCGTCGGCCACCGTCGCAACTACTGTTCCAACGACCAAATATGGGTGGCGCTACCACCACTAGAATCACCTCTTTATCCTCTTTCCGATAAGCCCAAGCACCAACCCGCGCAACCAGCAAATCCATGGAATCAAAAGCTATTGTAAGGATCCCTATTGATGACGTCACCATGATGTCATGGTGATGCCATATTTAGTTTTTCTTTATTATCATTTATATCTTTTCAGTAATATTTCTATAATAAATAAGTTCCTAATATGTGGGTCCCCTTTGTAAGTGTTTTGTATATATTCTGTTTAAATAGAAGTATATTATATTCCCAAATATAATTTCTTTTATATAATATTCCCAAATCATAAGTAATTCATTTTAAATCAGAAAATATGTGTTATATATAAACAAATTTAGAAAAATAAAATCTATAACTTAACTTTATTATCAAACATTATTATATTAACCATTTAAATAATTATTATTTAATAAAGATTCTAAAGTAATAAACTTTGAAAATTCGTATTTAAATATTGGTAAGTGATAAAAATATAAATAATATATCAAAAATCTTAGAAAAATAAGAACTATAGTTTAAGACTATAATCATGTATCGTTATTTTGCTTAATTAAATATCTATTATTTATTAAGTACTTATATAGTAATAAACCTTATAAAAATCATATCTTATTATTTATAAATCACAAAAATAAATGTAATATACCAAAATGATCACAAAAATAATATATACATGTTAAAAATATAACATTATACTTTTGAAGTAAGTAAAAGTTTAATACTCTAATATCTTGAATTTAAATCTAATTCCTTAATTAAAAATTCACAAAAAAATATAAGTAAAAATTGCTAATATTTTAAAACTATTCCTTTAAGGTATAGAAATAATATTAGTCTTAAATAATAATAATTTGAAGTCAAAATGGTTCAACACATTTTACATATAATCTTATTGAATTATCATTCCACCATAAGTGTAGAGTATTTTCTAAAATGAATCCTTATCAAATATAAACTCTTTAAGAATAAGTTGTAGTGAAATAAAACCTATTCCTTTACTTCAAACCACAAGTTTATTAATATACCAAAACACTATAGTGAATTCATAAATAGTTAAGTAATATTATTCCTTGGATACAAATCATAACCACACCTTTATAAGAAGATAAAAGCTTCTATTCCATTATAAATTTAAGAAACACTACTCAAATAGAAGTAATACCATTCTTAAGTAACTTTAAGGAAACAATATAAAGTAAACAAGATACAAATATCATATGCATTACACCCTAAGTACATATATGTTCTTAAAGTTAACTTTAGTCTACAAGACTTTAAATATAATGCTGAAGACTTTATTATATGTTTTATAGTTAACTTGGGTCTATTTTAATTAAGACCTAAAGCATCTCAAGTCCAGACTATTCAAGCAAGCATATACAACATCAATCACATTCTATCAATCATATTCTAAAAGCTATCAGGATTGTTTAAACCTAAGTAAGGAAATCCTTTCTTCAAATGTTATTCTTTTTGCCACTTCAAACAACAAATCTTAAGATAATATCCCCAACTCTTAACAACTAAACTCAAGGACTTCCATCATAGTCAACAGATGACAATTAATCTGTAAGAACCCACCTTTATAAGGTAAAGGAACCCTATGATTGCAATGCTAGTCCCTGGATCGAATAGCTAGCATCCACAGTTTAAGATGTAATATCAAGAAACAAAGGTCATATTACAACTTTATAACCAGGAATAAAATAAGTCATTACATCTTTACATAGCTCATATGGCTATCTCATACAATGCAACAGAAATATCTATTGTAACACCGCGGTTCTGAAAAGACCGTGGCTTCTATGTGACATGCCAATCCCTGGATCGGTTCATTGGCCCACAATAGAATAAGATGAATAACATAGCAAAATATCCGTGTATCATGAATAACGAAGATCCAGAGTACCATTATTACAATAAAAGCTTAGCCCAAAGCTAGCTCAAATTATTCAGGTAGCAACAACAATAAAGTAAATCCTCCATTCTTCAAATTGCCCATAAGTGAACAAGTGCCGAGTGGAGTACCGTGGCCTATATCGATTACTCAGAATCGGAATAACCTGCAACATGAAACGTAGCAGCCCCGAAGGGTCAATACATGGAATGTATGGCAAGTAGAGCTAGTAATGGAGACAATAATACTAACATCTACATGCATATTTGGCAATTGGAGCTGTAATAAGCTTGCATTTGCAAATACATTTGTCCTACTTTCATAAACAGTTTTTGATTTTCTTTGAAAAGATCCCAATTAAGTTAACCCAACAACATTAAAACAATTATGAAATTAGAATGAGCGAGAAACATGTCATGGAATCAATATCAAGCAACTCAGATGTCCATAACCGGGGACACGGCTAATCGATTAGATTATACACCTGGGGGTTAGTACACTTACCCATGTGACTTGGCCAGCCCAGCTCGTACCATCACTCTCATTTTGGGTGATGATAGGGAGAAGTCCAAGAAGAGACTGTTCGGGAAGTAGCTCCCCAATCCCGACGCGCACCGGTCCAACCTACCAAAATTCTACATCTCTGGATACGCGGGTTCGGGTCACCACAACCTACTAAGTCCAACCAACCGCCCATTCCATTATTGGCACATGGTTGTACACGTAAGCTACACAATAAAGAAGCCAATCAATTTCTCTCGATACCTGGGTGCCTTTCCGCAATGAAACCACCAAAATATATCAATACCATCACACC
Source organism: Avena insularis (assembly GCA_023614405.1). Taxonomy (NCBI): domain Eukaryota; kingdom Viridiplantae; phylum Streptophyta; class Magnoliopsida; order Poales; family Poaceae; genus Avena; species Avena insularis. The sequence continues at coordinate 331,165,006 of CM042693.1, forward strand.
CAGGAGATTCATTGATTAAGTTGTTTTAGTTTTCACAAACCAATACTTTTAGAAACAAGTCTCAATGATGTAACCCAGCCCTCGTTCATCATAGCATGGCTAAGCTCATCTACCAACGGTGGTTCATCTACAAGGAAAGCCCTACCACATAATAGGACATAGCATAGCGATAGTATCATCCTACACATGCATCTACAAAATACACGACAATGCATTGAAAATAGTAGGACAATATCATGAACAAAGTAGCATCTACTTGCCTTGGTTGTAGCGGTCGGAAGAACAGTCCACACATGAGCAAGCGTTGCACTCGTCACAATCTACACGATACAATTGCAATCATAAACAAACAATCCACAAGCATATGCAACAAAGATGATGCATGAAGGTATGCAAGGCAAGTGAATTGGTGCTACAGCTGCACCACATAATCCTATTCAATAATACTACTGATTGCATGCATGGAAAATAGTTTTAGCGCAAGGAAAACCATTATTTAAAATATAGCGCTCAAAACTAGAGCTAGAACTCAAATAAATCACTACCGATAGTATACTATTTGTAAAATCTTGGAAAAATTCTACCGCATAGGCATCGCTGATTGGAAACAGTACCAACTGGAATTACTCAAAAAGGAATTACAAAACTCCCCGAGTAATTAAAACACTGCAGAAAGTCACTAGACAGTTTGTGCAGAAGTTTTCACTGTAAGCCTATCTTTTTAATTCACGATAAGATTCCCCTCGTTCCACTTAATCCAGGGACATATCATACACGATTTTTGGAGCTACGGATCTTTTTCTACGAATTAATTACTCCAAAAAGGCCATTAACCTATTTGATTAAACTGTAGCTGCAAAAGTCTGAACCAAAGGTACAGCGAGATTCTACACGACTCACTGAATCTACACATATTTTATTTGCAATTTTTGGCCAAGCGGTTTAATTTCTACGCAATTTACAAGTTTCTACCGAAACCTGTCAACTAAAACGATTAACGAAATTAACCAGTCAACTGTGTCTGTTGACTGGTCAACGCGTCTGCTGACTGGGCGCTGACTAGTCAACACCTGAGTCTGACCGATCAACGGCTGATCTGAACCGCTGAGCTGAAATCCGACGGTGGCTGCAGACTTACCGGAGACAACGACGAAACGAACTCCGGACGGTGCGGCGATCGGTTCCGGCGACAACGGTTACCTGCACGGTAGGGAAAACAAAAACGCCAAGTAGTCTGCGGCGTCGCAAGATGGCGGCGTAAGATGGCGTAGCAGCAAGGCGCAGAAGCGGTAGGCAGCGAAGACGCGAAGCCAAGAAGCGCAGCGGTAGCAGCGGCAATAGCGGCAAGAATGTGAAGGCGGCAGCAGCGGCGAGTGTGCGGCGCGCCTTGAGCTGCGGTGGCAGTGCAGAAGCAGCGGCAATGGCCAGTAGGGCGGCGATCGGAGGGAGGCGGCAGCGGTAGCGGCGGCAATGAGGAAGAGGTGGCGCGGCATGAGGCGGGTACCTGGCCGGTGCGGGAAAGCGGCAATGGCGGGGTCTGGGCCGGCAATGCGGGCACGCGGTTCGAGGAGGCGGCGGGGTGGCGATCGAGGTGGGCACGAGTCCCGAGGCAGGTGCGCGCGCGATCTATGAGGCTGGCGGCGGCTGCCCCTTTTGTGGGCCCCACGCGGGGTCCTACGCGAATTCGGCGCGCAGTTGGACACGAACTCGGAAATTGGCCCAGAAATTGGCTCGTTTTTCTATCTTTTAATAAAACGGCGATAACTTTTTCATACGAGCTCCGAATCAAGCGATTCTTGCTCCTACGGTTTTGTAAAATCGAGGGGAACAATCTAGGGTGAAGGGTTGAGCGAAACCACTAGGCCACAAGGGTGGACAACGCTAGGCCTACTAAAGCCTCCCGTAGGAGCCTCATAGCAAAATAGAATAGGGATTTGAAAATAGCGTTTTGCCGATTCTCTTCAATCAACGGTTTTGCATGGAAAGGCATGATGCATTGATATGAATGATATGCAGAACCAAATCTAAAATTTGGGATGTGACATCTATATAGCATGGAGTCCATCTTCAAAGTGCCACAAGCAATCATGTTGGTTGTAGACTTGTAATCTTATTTAACACACTTCACTAACATCAAACAAACCTGTAACATAATAAGTTACAGCCACAAGGGTCAATACATTTGAATTGTATTGGCAAGTGATACTATGGTAGAGTAGTGGTATCTAATATCTATATGAATTTGGCTAAGTGAAGCTTAGGCTTGCTTTGCTCAAAATAGATTTTCCTTATCATTTGAAAACACTAAGTTTTGTTTGTCAAAATCACCCAAGGAATCTACCAATAAAATTGGAATCCTTTAACCCTTGTTCAACCACAAGCTTTTAACTTAGAAATTGGGATGAGGAGATCCTTGATAGCTTCCATGTCTTGATGCTCAAATTGTCCATTGCCGGGGACACGACTAAGTACTTAGATTTTACTCTCTCGAGAGGTGGTGCACTTTCCCCACAAGACTCGACATGCATCGAGACAAGATATTTCAGAAGCCTTCCCTTAGACCAAATGGACGCATTCCATCCTATCATCCCTACCACCTTCTGTCCATCTGGCTAAGTTATTGCAACCTATATGATCCAGGCAAAGCCCATATGCCATGTGGCTGCACTAGAAGCTTCTCAACATTTGACGTCTCAAATCTCTTTGTTCCTGGGTGGCTTTCCACAAGTGAGATACACCAGGTATTACCCCTGGGTAACCACTCAACACAATCTATTCTTTCCATTCCACCCAGGTGATTCATTCACATAGTTCTTTTATTAAGCAAAAACATAAGTCAAAAGACTTAGTAAAATTTCCATAGCATGTGTATATAATCCACCCTTGTTTACTACTATCTAGGCTAAGCATGATATCAACAAGTATCTTAACTTAGAGAATAATTCTACCAAGACTACAACTACTAGGATTTCCCATGGCATAGCATATAGATACTTAGCAAAATTTCATGCAAGTCCTACTTAAAATATCACTAATGCATAGTCAAAATAATAGGACAAAAAGCACCACTTACCTTTTTAATAGAGAAACTAAGTTCACTCCTTGATCTTCAATTGTCACACTCTTCAAAGTTCACTACAATTCAATCAAGCAAGGTACAAATTCAAACTAGCATTCAAATAATTCACCACATAAAATAATAAAAACAAAATAATGCATGCAAGCATGAAAAATATTGTTTTATTGGAAAAGTGGTTTCTAATAAGGCTATAAAATTTTTAGAACACCTATTGGTCATTTATAAAAGTGGCAAAACCATTTAAAACCAAGTTAGTGAAAATGGCCATTTTAAATTATTTTTGTTTTGCTAGAAATGATTTTATTCAAAGGAATAATTTCTAGTGTTAGACAAATATGTTTTTAAACACAAATGATAGTGTTTATGGTTAAAGCATTTAAAAACTAATCCATTTGCAAAAGGTTTCACTCAAAAACCATTTTTAAATCATAGCAACATTTTTGTTTTACTAGAAATGCTTTTATTCAAAGGAATAATTCCTTGTGTTAACAAAATATATTCCTAAACCCAAAAGTTTGTGTTTCTGGTCAGTAGGTTCAAAAAAATCATTTTCAAAAGATTTTACCCAAAAAGCATTTTTAAAACAATTTTTATATCCAAAATAGTCCTAATAATGTTTCTGCAAAAACAACTAATTTTCCAGAAGCAAAATACTAAACTAAGGGCATGGTTGAAAAGTTTGCATTTTCCTGATTCCAATGATATAAAATTTGTAAATTTTGGACGTGTAGAATAAACGTTATGAATTTTACAAAATCAAATCTCTAATAGATCTAATTCTGTTTTTAAAACAAAATCTGGGCCACGTGATGTGTTCCTATTGATGCATACCTGTTTGGTTGGATCGACCAATACTGGCCGTTAGATCTAACTAACAATGCACGGCACAGATCAACGCGTACCTCTTCCATTAGTCATCTATTCCTAGCCACTAGATCAAGATCTAACGATCCACATCACCTTGACCATGGACTGGCGGCACTGGGCAACTGTGAGCGGCGGTGGCGCTCAGGCGATGGTGTTCCGGTGACTACAGTAAGAAAGGTAGGAAGGGGGAGATGCTCACCGGGTTTGCTGTGACGTGGGGATGCTCGACGTGCTCGTTGTAGATGAAGGGGTGCACGGAGTTGCTGGCGATTGCTCGCCGGAGTCGCTCCTGGCGTCGGGCACGTCCTGTTGTCGACGGGGGCAAGGCTACAAAGGATGTGAAGGCAAGCTGAGGGTGTCATTAGACGTGCGAGACGAATACGAGTGTGTGAGCATCATCGAGAGAGAAGGGGGCGGTCAGAGGTTACCGGTAGAGATCACCGGAGTGGACGCAGACGACCAGACGCCGGATGATGTAATCGAGGTGAGCTTAGGGCACGCCGCTGCGAGAGGGTACAGCGTGCGCGCACGGGGTTGCTGGTTAGGCTCGTGGAAGATAGGGGCAGTGAGGTGGCCGGAGTTAGCCGGAATCGGCGTTGCAGCTTATCGGAGCAGAGGGGGTTTCGAGCAGCAATTGGGGCAGCCTGATGGCGTTCACAGTGTGGTGTCTGAGGGGAAAGAGAGAGTATGGCTAGGCGCTTTAACGAGCATGGTCGCAGACGGAATTTACTCGCGCTATTACTTGTATTGAAGCCACCAAAATTTAGTAGGAAATGGCCGGGGTGGGGGAAGAACAGGTCACGGTGATGACGATGACGAGCTGGCGGTGTGGGGTCGTGCCGTCAGTGGCGAGTGGATGGGTTCGCGTGTGGAAAATATCAGCAGGGAGAGGGGATGACAGGTGGGCTGGCTGGGCCTAGTTGTTGGGCTGGTTTTTTGGGCTGGTTTGTTTTCTTATTTTTTCTCTCTGTTTTCTTTTTCTGTTTTCATTTTCTGTTTTGATTTTATTCCAATGATTCAAACACTCATTTGTATTCAAATCTTTCCCAAATTTTCAGTAGGTTTTATACTGTTTAACAATGTATTTTAAAGTCCATTTTAGAATATTTTCTTATATTCTCTTATGGTTTATGATTTAATTAAAATATACATTTGTCTTTATTTAAATAAGATTTAAATATGTTTCTAATCCATATTATTTTATTCAAATGATTTAAACATCTGGTTAAATTCAAATGTTTCTCAAACCTTTTTAGTAAGTTTTTACTATTTAGTAATGTGTTTAAAATTCCATTTTAGAATATTCAAATATTCTTTTATGGTTTAATATTTATTTAAATGAGGTTTGTGTCTTTATTCAAACCATTGATTCAAGCTTCCATTTGAATTCAAATTTCACGAAAACTTTTCAGTAGGTTTAAACTATTGATTAGTGTGTTTAAATAATTCACTTTGAATTAATTCAAACATTTTATTATGATTTAATATTTATTTAAATGAGGCTTTTGTCTTTATTTAAATGAATTTGAATATGGTTCCAAACCATATAATTCTATTTCATTAATTCTTTATTCTTTTTAAGTTAATTAGATACTTTTAATCCACTTTGGCTATTTCAATTATTTATTTTCCTCATGATTTAATTAATCATTTACATTAGGAATTTTGTCTTCTTTTTAAATATAATTTGAATATGGTTTAATCCCATATACTTTTATTTGAATAATATTTATTACTTTATTTTTATTCGGATTATCTCTATTCCATTTACTTATGGATTTAATTCAAGTTTTAAATTGTCTTCTAAATAATTTTCTTGGGATTTATTATTTATTTAGTTTAGGCAATTTGTCTTTATTTAAATAAAATTGAATATGGTTCAATTCATATAATTTTATTTAAATAACCTTTTATTACTTTTTATTATTCAGTAAATTTTCATTCCATTTGTTTACAGATTTGGCCAAGATTTAATTTGTCTTTTCAATATTCCTTATTTATTTATTTATTTATTTCTTTGCCTTATAAAATCCATATCTTTTTATTTATAGATCCAAATTTGGTGATTCCAATTTGTAAATTTTTATTTCATATTTTTTATCCTTTTAAATCCTTTAAAGATTTCTTTGCTCACAATTTGGCATGGATTTTAGTTAGGAGCTTTATTAGCTTTGGAAATTATTTCCTTTTATCTTATTAAATTCATAAGTTTTTATCCATGGCTCCAAATTAAGTGAAACCAATTTCTATGGTTTTATAATAATTTTATTTATCATTTTTCATCATTTATAAATGTTTGTTGCTGAATTTTTATATGGATCAAATCAATAGTCTTAGAGAGATCTTGGAAATGATTTTCTTCCATTAGGATTTTAGGGTTTTGTTTTAACTTTTCCAAGTTTTAAAATTCAAGATACATTCATTGATGAATGCATTTCACTTGATTGAAATTTTGTTGGATTTCCTTTTCATTCAAAGTTTGTTCAAGAAGGGTTTTGATGTTTCCACGTAGAAGCAAAAAGTTTCTTTTCACCCTAAATTTCAATAATTATTTCTTTTGTTTATTTATTTTTCACATTTCAAAATTTGCAAATTTTTGGGATATGACATAATCATAATCACATTACTTTATAATTTACTTGTATATTCAAGATTTTTGGCATTGAAGTCCTTTATAAGTGACATTACTTGAACCGTAAAATTTGAAGATAAACAATTATTATATAAGCAATCTTGAGTAGCATTCCACATTTGTGTATCTCATTGTTTTATGATTTTATAATTACATGTTGTTTCACACACACTCACAAGCCTTAATAAGAAGCACAAGTGTGAAACTTAATCTAAAAGGCCAACACATTCCAAAGAAACCATTTCCAGTATCCAAACCCTAGAACAACATTTATTCCGGGAATTCGAGTTTATCAATTTGCATTACATTACTATGCATAATAACATCTTGCTTCTTTAAACATTAGTCCTTACCGGACCAATGATGCCGTTTTCAGATATTGGATTTTATATTGTCTTGAAGACCGTGAGTGCATAATCTTGCAATCACAAAAGGCAAGTTCACACTTGCTCATGTCCTTTGATTATTTTCTGTAAAGTATTTTGCAAATCCAGTGTTGTCATCACCTGCATTTCAAAAAGTCCAGAAAACACTATTTTCATAATAATGTAATTATAGGTTATTTACCATGAGGTAATAACCTACTACGAAAGTTCCGGTGGTAAAGAAACATATTATCTAGGACTTAACAACCAATGTCGCTAGTGATTCTTGCGCCGTATATCACGCGTTAATCATGATATTTGGAATGGGATAGAGAAGTCAGCTGTATCTTCTTCCTCTCGCATGTAGCCGGATGTTCAGGTTGTGGCTGTTATCCTCATAGCGTGCATTTCATTAGTAATTCGTAGAGGATATGCAGCATATGGGTGGGAACCCTCAACGTCCCACGATAGTTCAGGCATCTGACGGTGTATACTAACCATTGCCATAATTCAATGGGTGGGCATGGCGTGCACCAAGGAGACATGCAGGGTCGCGAAGGGGGCAGTGATTGGCTTGGATCTTAGACTGGGCCCCATACCAAGGAAGTATGGACAAGGTCATTACTTGGTTGTGCAACAAGGCTAAGTTCTCTCATGGGTAAAGTAATGCACCTCTAGAGAGTGTAAGAACTGTAACTTATTACTCCCTATTCCGGGAAGGAGCTGCGAACGCGGAGGGAAAGGAACTCCATGAAAGTTCTGGTAAACCCGTGAAGGCTGACGGACATAGCTTTTCAGAATAAAAGCAACCTTTGAAGAAATGTTTACAAAAACTTGCATTGCCTAAGACCTATGGTCTGTGGCGGTAGATATAGTGCATAAAACACTCCTTTCTAGTGAACTTGCTGAGTACGCTCGTACTCAACGTATATTCTTAACCCTTGCTAGATTCTGAAGGCAATAAGATGACGTCTACATCAAGTTATGCTCCAGGAATCATCATCAAAAGTTCAAGCTCTTCAATGAAGTAAAGGAAGTCATCATATACATGAATTAAAGTGAAGGCAAAGTTATTGATTAGATAGGAATATAATCTCTAGCCATAGAACCCACTTCTGTAGAGTATTGCAATAGCAACAATACAAGCGAAATAGTTAAATGCTAGTCTTAGTAGTATGATAGTTTCGAGTTGCTATATTTTGAACCTTCTTTGTAAGAAGTTTCTTTCTCTCTCTTTAACCTAGAGTGTTCTCTGGATCTTATGTAAAGAGTCGAGTTGTAACCTATAGTCATGTATTGGACCTGCTGTGTTTCTGTTGGACCACTCTAAGGGATGTAATACTAGTGAACGGTGTTTCATTGGTGGTATGTCAACAACTATAGTGTACTACATCATGCAGTGGTATGTTGGGTCACCGCAGTTGGTATCAGAGCCATATGCTTTGACCTTAGGATTAAAACCTTTTCGGAAGATCTGTAGGTTGGATAGTGACTATAGGAGCCATCTTATGTAAACCAAATAATCTTATGAATTGTGATGAGTATCCACTTGAGGATAAACCTTGTCACCAAATGCTTATGTCATTCCTGCTTAGGAGTAGTTATCCATCTTTTCTGGGTATCGTACTAGTTCTAAGAAGGTAGAACACCATTGAGATGTCTTAAGTAAGTTAAAGTATCAAGGTAGATTATGACTAAATTTAGTATGTCAATTGGAATAGTTTAAATGGTGTAGCCTAATCATAGAATTTACGAAAGACGGTCAAATAGTATTGTTAATTAATAACAATATATAGTATAATGAAGACCATTGGAGCATGTATAGTTGTAATGGGTTGTAAACCATGTGGGATTCACTTGAAGAATTCTACGTGAAGGAGTGAAATTATGTTAAAGATCAATGATAATACTATGAGAAATAGAGTCATCATAGTAAGATTAGCTCTTAAATCATGATGTTTAGGTAAAATATAACAAGATAATGGCGAGAATATCTCCAAAACCATGATGAGAGTATAAATATGAAAAGTAGTTAGTAATTTATCTTGATGTAGAAGTAACTAAATAACATGGTAGAACCATGATAGAAGTTATAAATGTATAAATCTCTGATAATCTTTGGTCTAAGTCATTTAATAGGTTATTTTTAGTCTTTTTGAGAGATCATGTGAGTTAGTTACTAAATGAAGAAAGGTTGATAGAGTTAGTCATTACAAAAGTGAGATAAAAGGGTCGTCAAAACCAAATTGAGACCACTTTGCTTAAAATTATCCTGTTACAATTGAGCAATCGAGGTAAATGTTGAGGCAAAGAGTAGTTTGACCCTAAGTGCTAAGTATCACAAAATAAACCTATATGAGGAGGTGTCATATACCACACAACTAAGCCTGAATTCTAGAGATATTATACTCAACTACTATATTCCGGGCTTAGAATATTGTGTGTTATATGTACCACATTTGGATTTCTTGTTTTTTCTTGGATCTTCTTGATTGACTAGATCTGTACATGAAGTTTGACTTGGTGTGCAAATGCATGTTGCAACATCCGGCTACTACTTGATGTTATAGACCTAGATAGAAAAGGGAATTCGTGTAAGGGAGTGACGAGTTCCAAAGACCAAGATGAAGACTTACATGAAGAATGAAGCCAAGTATAAGGGGTATCAACACAAGTTGAAGGATGAATCAAGTTCAGATCATTGATAATCATCTATAAGAAGGAATATTAATGTAGGAAATATATGGAGCAACAAGAAGTAATGAACTTAAGTTCACCCAAAATAGGTGATGTTGCTAAGAAGTTAATAAAGTAGTTATACCATATTCATGGAGGTATCATGAATAAGTAAAAAATAAGAAGCTTTGGAACAAAATGGTATTCAAGCTCTGACAATTCAGAGAGAATGCCAATAGTACGTCGAAAAACCGTAGGGCAATACATACACCCTAGGATGGTCCGCAGCTGATATTTGTCCGCAGCTTGTATTTGGTTGACTTAGTTAACCAGACCATCTTAATGTTGCATAAAGAGCATAAAACTTGGCCTAAGTTAAGAAAGACATGACTGAGTATAAACATTAAAGCGACCGTCTTTCGAGACTCTTCGCGAAATCATGCCTATCAGAGAGAGAATGTCCAAATAGTAAGTAAGACAAACAAGGTTGGAAGATTCAGTTCGGGAATCCACAATTGTGTGGGTATACCGTAAGTTCTTTTGTGAAACCTTAAATAGGTAGAGTATAAGATAGACAAAGACCAACATTCTAATTATGAAGCCAATGGTTACTATATAGGCAGTTTAGAGACCCTTAGTAAACCCTAAGGGGGAGAGTAAACAGTAAATGGGAGTATTGTTATGTGATTATCCGAGTAAAGGTTGGAGAAGAAGTACTAACCTATAACAATATTAAGCTTTATTTTCATAAGGTCAAAAGAAGTCATCATTATTAAGGTACTTTCAGAAGTATGTCTGCATGAAAGATCAAAGTTTACCTCAAGATACTAGGACTCAAACCTTAAGTCAATTAATAAAGTGAAGTTGAAGAAGTACTTAAGGTAATAATAAAAGATTATCTAAAGCCTACTAAAGTAAAAGCTTAAAGATGATAAAATGGAATAATCCTAACAAAATAATTTTAGAGGAATAACTCTTAAGTTATTATTAAGAGGGAATAAAGCACATCCAAATTGGAAATCTATAGAGAAACAAGAAATTCCGAGGGTATGGACTAAATTTGTTCAAAACCAATCTTCGAAAGGATTATCAGTATAAACCATACAATGACAACTAAAAAATTAGTCTTTTGTCCACAATGATTGTCTAATAAAGGTTAAAACCTTGTTGTAGTAAGACTCCCTATACCTTACATAGTATAGTAAGGAAGTTCAATGATCAAATAAAGGAATTAGATTAGGATACCTAATTAGGGAAATGAACTAGAAAAGGAACTAAAGAAGAGATCCCAAATTAAGGAGTTTATAATAAGGACATATCCCGAAAAGAGGATAGTAAAAGGAACTTTGGAGTATTGAAGACAACAAGTTGGAGATTGCCAAGAATGGTAAGAATTCAAGTAAAAGATCTGGATATGGGGTACTACAATTATTCCCATTAAGGTTACCATGGAGCTGAGACATGTTGTAACCAATACATGACAAATCCTCATTCCGAAATGAAAGAGTGTACGAACTTCGAGGACGAAGTTTCTTTTAAGGGGGAGAGTCTGTAACATCCCAACATTAGAGCTTAGAAATAAGCTGAACCCAGATGTGTGCATTGCATTCATGCATAGAAAATCCGAATAATTTTCGCGCTTTTGAACAAAACTTGTCAAAGTGATTGAAGCTTCTCTTAACTTGGTGGAACAGAAGTAGATCATCAAGTTGACTACAATAAGTTTCAATATGACCTTTGCTAAAACCTTATTTTGGGTAAAGGAGATTTGATCTAAGGGTAGATCAAATGTAATAAAATTAAACCCTAATACATTACTTAATGATTTATATTTGATCTTAAAGAGATCATATCATAGTATTCATCCCAACAACCCATGAATACCAAGTTATGAATATAACTCAAGTAACAAGAATCCAATAACTAAGTCTTGATCTATATCATTCTTATCCATTCCTACCATGAGCATCATGGTATTTCTTAAACACTAATTCCTTATCACTTATTGAGTAGGAAGGAAACCAAGTAAATACCATTCACCACATATATTTCTTTCCATATCAATCCTTATCATCTCTAATGAATCTTATCTTAATATATGTTGTTAATCAATGTTGAGTAATCAACTATTGATTCACCAATTATTAACCTATCAATTCTTGATCTGTTAACCCATGTCCTTATCATAGAATTCACTCAAGTCCTTTAGAGAAAGAAGTAAGAAGAGGTAGGTGGTAATGCTAGATTTAGATATCATCTATATGATGGGAGTGTTGGAAGAGAATAAAATCCATATGATAATTGATGGAGTTAACTCACTCCTGAGTGGATAGCAGAGTTATCTGGAATATATATTTGTATGGTAAGAAATAAGATTACAAGGATGAATATTCAAGATAGTTACCAAGGAGTAATCCTATTGGATTAAGTAGGCATAGTCAATGAATAATATCCCTTAGTCAGATAGATACACTAAGAAGATAATTATAAAACAACTGTAATGTTGTATGGATGAAAGCCTTGATTAGCCAACTAGAAACCCAAGCCATAAATGATCAAAGGATTGTAATGATCATGCTCAAGTCACTATGAGTGAATGATTATATCAGGTATAAGTGACATTGGTGGATATAACATGATTAAACCCTAGTATAAATATGTTATCCTAGGTTAGCCATGATAAGTCACCATGATATGATGTGAAGTTTGAATATAAGATACTGGAGTTAAGTAAAGACAAGATAGTATGATTAGACTGATGCTAAAGCAACATTGGATGATAGGAGTAGTATTACTTTCTTAGGGAATACTAAACACTTGAGGTGAAGTAGGAATTGATATATCTATCTATATATTGGAGTGATATTAGTGGTAGATGATTAAGGAAGTGTCTGAATGGAGTTAAATGTAAACACTTGTTGGATTGGATATTATAATTAGTAAAATGATTTGGTATAACCAAGTGTAGATATGAAAAGCCTCAATGACAAGCTTCTGAGATTTATGAGTGAGATTACAAATTAGTTGGTGAAGTAAGAGAGTAATCATTCAAGTGGAATTAGATTCATTAGAAGCATTCTAGAGATGAGAATTATCTCTATGAGGAGATCATATAGAGCTTTAGTGTCAAGCTCATTAGATTTACAATTGGATTTATAAGAAGAAAGGGTTGATAAGAATATTCTTGTGAACTAAAGCTCATCATGTTAACACATGATGATGGATAGGATGAAGTAGAATATCTAGGGAAGAAATTCCTTAATTAAAAGTCTAGAATTATGAAGTATGGAAGATAGGAATTCTGGGTAATCATTCACCCTTAAATATATAATCAAACTTAATATTTATTTCATCTATTTGATCAATCATCTTATTTCCCAATGGCTTATAGGAATATTTTCCTATAGCAAATCACTTAAGCATATCCTTGTCACTCCAAACAATAAAATCACCTGTGTTTATAAACCACAATTATTAACTCTTTCTAATAAATTAGCCTAAAAGAACAACCCCATTATTTTATCTTGGATGGTGATCCATTCATGAACACAAACATGAAGACAACATGACTTAACCATTAATTTCTATCAATGCCTATTAAAGAATATGAGTGTATTAAATCTCCTACAAACTTATGGTAAGCATTTACAATTCAAATCCTAACTCTTATGCTAGTTATAATAAAATATAAACCTTGGTATTTCCTAGATTCATGGGAATGATATTAACCATATTAATTCCTTAGAATATTATGCATCAAATAATGATCTAGGATTATTATATATAAAAGTTTCCCTCCAAACTATAAGTTAACTAGAATTAAGTTTTATAATTAAATAAGGAAATATCATATAATAAATCCAGGGTTTATTATGGAAAGAAAAATCATCACAAAGATTATTACAAAATATTTAAAAGAAAAGAATCTATATAAGAAAATAAAGAAACTATAACACTATATAATAAAAGCTCACAAAATGACTTTACATACCATTCATTATTGATGCAACTATTTAACCAATAAATTCTATAAAGAAAATTTCAAACAAATGAGTAATATACAAATCTGAAAGCAAAATACAAAACAGAATATATAAAAAGGAAAGAACAAGGAAAAAACAGAAGGAGAGCAGCATCTGGCCTGCGACCCATCTTTCCTCTTCGCTAACTGATGCTCATGCGTAGTCTCGCAGCCCACCTGGCCCAAGTGCGGCCCGATACTGGCCTGTACCTCTTTGTCCTCCTATCTACATCGTGTTTCTCGCGTCACCGACGACCCCCCGATGCGGTGAAGCAGCTCGCTGGCGGTCACCCTGCTGTCCGACCGCGCCAAGATCCGTGCCACCGCTCCTGGTCGTCTACAAGAATCCCTGGTTGCCACCGAGAAACCCTAGCATGCCACTCTGCTTCTCTTTCTTCCTCTTGAGCTCCGGCCAGCAAAACCTAGCCACAGGTGTCTAAGCTTCTCGCCATCTCCGACCACCCTCGATCCGCGGAGGTGACTATCAGATGCGCCATGATCTTCTCCGTCGTTTGCCCCTATTCACGAAAGCCGGGGAGCTCTCTGTCGATCCAATCGACATCTCATTTCCACCTCCAATCAACGTTGTTCATCGTTGATTGCCGCCACCACAAACATCCTTCGACCTCACCGTCGCCACCAATCGCACCAGGGTGACTCCACCGTCCTCGTAGACCGTCTCCCTTGCCCCCTCTTGCTCTGGATGCTTCCCGCCGTGCTAGCTTGCAAGCTCCACCGTCGACCACCGTCGCAACTACTGTTCCGGCGACCAAATACGGGCGGCGCTACCACCACTAGAATCGCCTCTGTCTCCTCTTTTCGATAAGCCCAAGCACCAACCCGCGCAACCAGCAAATCCATGGAATCAAAAGATGCTGTAAGGATCCCCATTGATGACGTCACCATGATGTCATGGTGATGCCATATTTAGTTTTTCTTTATTATCATTTATTTCTTTTCAGTAATATTTCTGTAATAAATAAATTCCTAATATATGGGTCCCCTTTGTAAGTATTTTGTATATATTCAGAAATATGTTCTGTTTAAATAGAAGTACATTATATTCCCAAATATAATTTATTTTATATAATATTCCAAAATAATTTAAAATGAATTAAAACGGGAAAAATCATAAGTAATTCATTTTAAATCAGAAAAATATGTATTATATATAAAAAATTTCAGAAAAATAAAATCTATAACTTAACTTTATTATCAAACATTATTATGATAACCATTTAAATAATTATTATTTAATAAAGATTCTAAAGTAATAAAACTTTGAAAATTCGTATTTAAATATTGGTAAGTGATAAAAATATAAATAATATATCAAAAATCTTAGAAAAATATGAACTATCGTTTAATACTATAATCATGTATTTTTATTTCACTTAATTAAATATCTATTATTTATTAAGTACTTATATAGTAATAAATCTTATAAAAATCATATCTTATTATTTATAAATCACAAAAATAAATGTAATATACCAAAATGATCACAAAAATAATATATACATGTTAAAAATATAACATTCTACTTTTGAAGTAAGTAAAAATTTAATACTCTAATATCTTGAATTTAAATCTAATTCCTTAATTCAAAATTCATAAAAAAATATGAGTAAAAATTGCTAATATTTTAAAACTATTCCTTTAAGGTATAGAAATAATATTAGTCTTAAATAATAATAATTTGAAGTCAAAATGGTTCAATACATTTTACATATAATCTTATTGAATTATCATTCCACCATAAGTGAAGAGTATTTTCTAAAACGAATCCTTATCAAATATAAACTCTTTAAGAATAAGTTGTAGTGAAATAAAACCTATTCCTTTACTTCAAATCACAAGTTTATCAATATACAAAAACACTATAGTGAATTCATAAATAGTTAAGTAATATTATTCCTTGGATACAAATCATAACCACACCTTTATAAGAAGATAAAAGCTTCTATTCCATTATAAATTTAAGAAACACTACTCAAATAGAAGTAATACCATTCTTAAGTAACTTTAAGGAAACAACATAAAGTAAACAAGATACAAATATCATAAGCATTATACCCTAAGTACATCTATGTTCTTAAAGTTAACTTTAGTCTACAAGACTTTAAATATAATGCTAAAGACTTTATTATATGTTTTATAGTTAACTTGAGTCTATTTTAATTAAGACCTAAAGCATCTCAAGTCCAGACTATTCAAGCAAGCATATATAACATCAATCACATTCTATCAATCATATTCTAAAAGCTATTAGGATTGTTTAAACCAAAGTAAGGAAATCCTTTCTTCAAATGTTATTCTTTTTGCCACTTCAAACAACAAATCTTAAGATAATATCCCCAACTCTTAACAACTAAACTCAAGGACTTCCATCATAGTCAACAGATGACAATTAATCGTAATCACATTACTTTATACTTTACTTGTATATTCAAGATTGTTGGCATTGAAGTCCTTTATAAGTGACATTACTTGTAAAGTAAAATTTGAAGATAAACAATTATTATATAAGCAATCTTGAGTAGCATTCCACATTTGTGTATCCCATTGTTTTGCATAAAGCCATCTTTGTTTATAAAACAAGAGGGAGAAGAAGCTCGTCTAATCAGAGTATTTTAAAAGGGGATAGGAGAGCGACATCTGCAAAGTATTGATCATCATATATTGATATCCATCAAATGATCATCATCTGAACCCTAACTAGGATCACCCCCTCGTACCCATGAGGAAGCATCCTTAAGCACACGTTGATCTGCCAAGTTTTATGATTAGGTTATAGTTCTCTATGATCTTAGAATTCGGTCACCAAGTGTTCATAACCGTGAACACGGATTTTTCAAAAGATTTAACCCTGTAGGGGTGTACAACTTTACCCGCACGTACTAACATTCTCTTAGTGCCACATGATTAGCCCTCTTCCTTGGAAGGCCGACAGAGGGTGGTTAGACACGACCTTTACCTTGCTTTCGCCGAGACCATAAGTCACACCCTATGGATGGTTCCGCCATAACGGGTAAAATCCCGAAGCCGGTCCCCAGACATGTGAGGCGAGGTTGGTTTACCAAGGGTGCCATCTACCCCAAGCAACCCCGGCAATGCTTATCTACCTGTTATGAATGCACCTCCTTCACTGCCTTCGAGAAGATCCAGAATGCATGTCGAATGGAACGCCTGAACTATGTGACTCATGGAATCTACTAGGCAAGCTAGTCAATCGATGGGTTCCCACGCCCCGTGTGGTTGTACGACCGTCTCGGTTGCAAAGGCAAGAACTCGGTTCCTAGTGGTGGCGAGCATGGGACTAGAAAAACCACATCCCACCATGGCCTCCCGTACAAGCCATAGCATGTTTAATCTCATATCACCTCTGATCTTATCTCATCACATTATCCTGTCATACTAGATTCTCTGCATCTGATACATCATTTGGATGAACCAGCACTGATAACTATGCATGGCTAAGCAAGACACATATATAAGCTCTAGCAGTGTACACAAGCCAAACCTAGTTATGCTAGGAGCAGTGTATCATGTAATATAAGCTCAAAGGGAGTGATGCAACATATAGGATACTCTATCTATCGATAAAAGAACACAGTATAATCATATGCATCATGGCAGGAATTGAAATGCTTTCGAAATCATAGAATTATATCATGGTGGGGCTATGCTTGCCTTTGCCTATTAATAACCAGAAAGCAGAGCTTCGGACATCTAGTACTTGACTTGAGTATAGTTGGTCAAGTATTATTCATCGATCTTCGATGGTCTTGATCTCGGTCTTAGGTCTTGATCTAAGTCTCGATATCGTATTCTACCGAAGAACCAAATACCAGAATGAAAGAAAACAATCAACACATGGTATCGATGCGATTCTCAAGCAAGGATGATGGTATGACAAGTTAAATTGTATCAAAATGTAACCCTAAGGCATGCTCGACAATTTAATCGGGGTTCCGAGGGGTGCAAACCCTAACTCGGGGAAACTCCGGAATCACCTACGAGGGGTTACCACGTTGTTATAATTAAACTTGTCATGTAAGTGGTTTAACAATGCATGATTATATCTTAGAAAGGTAGATCTCATTTTTCTGAATATTTTGATATATTACACATATTTTTCTGACATAATATGAATAAGTTATTGATTTTATAATATTTATTCAATTTCCGGAATTATTAAAACCATTTAAATTGATTTATTGCATCACGCTGATGTCATCATAGGGTCGTGGTTATTTCATACTGGGGCTGAGGCTACCCACAGTTACTGACCGATGGGGCCGATGCCACATCGGCAAGCCACACTAGCAAAGTGGGAACGGGGCTGGTTTGACCGAGCTGACCCGCGCGTGCTGGTGTCACAGTGACATCGACACGACGTCACGCCCGACAGTGACCTCCCAGGTGGACGGCGGGGACAACGGAGCACAGGGAGCACGGTAGCGTGGCTAGATGCATTCGAGCGAGCACGATGCGGGAAGCCTAATATGGCGGCGCCGCTTCCTATGATGGAGACGAGCATCACAACGATGAGACTACAACGACGCAATGGCGCACATTTACGCCGGGTGGTACAGACGATGCCAGGAAGCGAGGTTAGGGTGGGGAGGCTCAGGAGCTCACCATGAAGCTAACATGAGTGATGGCGAGGCCAAAGGTGGACTAGGACGGCGACAGGGTCGATGGCAGCGAGCGTCGGGCGCGGGGAAGACGAGGTCGTTACCGTCGATCGGAGGCTCCCTGACTCGATTCCGTTGGCAAGGAGCGAGAGGAAGGCGAGGCGGAGCTCGTGGCGGTCTCAAATGGCTGGGGGGAGGCCGGAGGCGGCAGGGCAACAACGAGCTCGTCAGCTAGGGTTCCGTCCAGAGGAGGAGAACGTGAGAGGGAGGTTGAGAAAGAGAGAGGGGAAATGGATGAGGGTGAGAGAGACGTGCCCGCGACATTCTTATCCACCCCAGAGCTCGACGGACGGCCGGGAGAAGGAGGCGGGGATTGACGGCGGCACCGGCGACAGGCAGCTATGCGCCTGGAAGGAGGAAGACGATGAGCAGCTAAGGGGTACGGGCCTCTGGTGGGCTATGGTTGGGCCGTGGGCTGCACGCGGTGAGCGGCGGAGAGAGAGGAGAGGGAGCTGGGCCGGCCTAGGCTGCTGCTCTGTTTTATTTTTTCTAGAAACCTTTTTCTATTTCTATTTTTCGTTTTTTGTTTGTATTTCCAATTTTAAAAATTGTTTTGAATATTTCAAAAATACCCAAGGATTTGCAAAATATATAAAATATTGCAGGGCCCGTGTAATCCATTTGGGCTCCACTTTTAAGGAATTTCAAAGAGAGAGGTAAAACTAGGGTTTTGTTTGTTTCTTTCTTGTATGCATTTTAAGGAATGATGCTCAAGATGCACAAACAAATCCTAATAATAGATTAACTAAAACTAGGGTGTTAGAACAGACGCATACCATCACCGACATCAGACAGGAGGTTCGTGTGACCGCCCGTGATGTGCAACAGGAGGTTGCCCGCCCAACAGGCCCTAGGCATCCACATGGAAAGCCACAACATGTCCCTTAGGCAAATGGACAGGCTCACCACCTCCCAACATTGGCCACTAAATATTTTCCTCCCTCCGAGTCAGCACCTTTGGTATATGCCATTTCCCTCTGGATCTCGTGGGTATCAACTTTCCAAATCGCATGGATCTCACTCTCTCGGATCACAAAACATGAGAACACCCTCTGCGCCATGATTTCCGCATGTCCTAGTCTTCAGAGCTTATGCATGGACTAAAACTACTACTTCCATCGCATCTACATTTGGTCCCCGAGCCTTGTAAGCCTCAGACTATTGGTTGGCCCACACAATCGTGCGATGGATGTGCTCAACATCATGAATGCTCTAACGATATGAGTAGTTGGTCACTACACTCCAAAAATGTAATAAATTGGTCACTCATCTTTATTTCCTGGGCCTTTACACCAAGAGCCACCCTACCCCACGACAAGGAGGTTGAGGTTTTTCTAATGGAGCTGCATAAATAACATATGCATGTAAACAACGCCATCGTGGGGCACTAGATGTAGCGGGCCTATCAATTTGAGCTAAGAGCTGATCATGTTGCCCACATCTCTCTCATGTCGTAATGCCACCGCAGCAGTGTGGAAGGGAAACAAGCTTATGGAGCAGGAGCCCTTAAATAGTGTTGCCATTAGCATCGTGACAAGCATGACAAGCTTGTCTGCGCTGACACCTCTAACTCTAGGAGGACAACAAAGTATCCCTCCAAGATCCTAACCAAACAAAGCCTCCATCTGCATATGGTGCTGAGGAGGAAAGGACACCGTCATTCAGGAAGTTATGCTGAGGTCGGTCAGGAGTTCTGGATGTCGGACCAGGATATGTGTGAAGATGTAACCTGCCCAACAGGGCCCTCAGGAAAATGTAAGGCCTTCCAACCGCCCAAGCCGTGCACAATATCATGGTGCAGCACCAGCTCCACCAAAATGTCAAGATAGGTGATGACATTGCTCTGTTAGTGGTGAATGAGTGCCCAATACACACTCGTGCTTACAATGCCACCTTTGTGATCTCCCTCCCTATCGCGGACGGGATAAGAACAGAACAGAGCACGATGAACACAACAAACGACAGAATGTGATCTACACGAGTGCGGACAAGAACATCCGCCTCTTGACCGATACGTTTTCTCATGGCTCCAAGGTGTTCAACCAAAAGTGCGCGACCCATTGGATTTCAATTTTAACTTTACACTGTTCGTTCAGAAGGTTACAAATCATATCAATATTTTATGTACAAGCACTTTTAGTAAAAAATAATAACTTCCAGTTTATGTTAATGACACAAGACCACAGAGGAAAACGAATAGTTTAGTCAAAAAGAAAAGGATTGTTACAGTAAAGAGATAACTTTAAAAGCCATTATAATCTAAAAAATTACTAACCTACCCGAACTGAGCTCACTAGCTTTAGTTTGAGCGTCATATGAAAATCTAAAGGGAAACTCACCATTGGCCACTTAACTTTGAAACACACCATTAATCACTAGACATCTCACGGGTTGAGTAGCTCGGTCACTAGACACCCAAGATTTGATAAATTCGTCACTAAGCTTTGTTGAATGAGTGTACAGATAGATAACGTGCCATGCAGACAAGGCTAATGTTTTGCATAAAAGACCTTGATGATTTTTATCGCAAATCTTACATTTATTCAAACACCATATGGTAATAAGTCCAGCTACACCTAGCATGTATGCCCTCACCATCTTGGCTCGTCGACAGAGCTCGATCGTCGGTGACATCCTGGTAACATACTCTCCAACTCCCACTAAATCCGTGAAACTCGTGCCTTCATAGTAAGAGTCACCCCACAACGTGAAGCCCGCTATGTGGAGCCTGTGTTTCTTCTGTTGGAGCTGGCTCGCAGCAAGGAGGCTGGCATGAACATACCACAGATGGGGCACATCTCTGGGATAATCGTGGGGCCTAGGCAATAGAGAAAGAGTAGTGCAATGCCACCACATCAACATGAAAGGGGAAGAAGCCTATGGAGCAGGAGCCCGTGAACAGTGTTGCTATCATTTCCTTGACAAGAACGACAAGCTTGTAATTAAGCCCCATAACTTCCAACTCCAAGAATACAAAGATGTGGCCGCTCCAAGATCTTGACCAAACAAAGCCATCAACTATTGATAATGTTGCCGCTAAGGATGCTAGGCCGCCTCTGCTGAGTCACATACCATCTCCGACATCAGACAGGAGGTTCGTGTGACCGCTGAGAGGTTACCTGCCCAACAGACCCTGGACAGCCACGTGGCGAGCCACAACATGTCCCTTAGGCAAATGGACAGTCTCACCACCTCCCAAGCCGTGACCAACATTGGTTACTAGAATATTTTCCTTCCTCCATGCCACCGCCTTTGGTCTATGCTATTTCCCTCTGGATGTCGCGGGGATCAACTTTCCAAATCTCATGGGTCTCAGTCTCTCGGATCACAAATCATGAGAGAACACCCTCAATGCCATGATTGCCGCATGTCCTACTCTCCATACCTTTTTTATGGATAGAAACTACTACTCCCTCCGTTTTTTATTACTTCGCGTTCTAGGATTTTATTAAGTCAAACTTTTTCAACTTTGACCAAGAATATATGAAAATATAGAAACATTCATTATTCCAAATACATATATTATGAAAATATAACTTACAAAGATTTCAATACTATAAGTTTTATATCATAAATATTTTTATTTTTTACTAAATATTTGGTCAAACTTTAAAAAGTTTGACTTTGACTAAACCCAGAATGCGATCTAATTGTGAACGGAGGGAGTACTTTTATTGCGTCTACATTTGGCCCCCCGAGACTTGTAACCCTCGGAATATTGGTTTCCACACAATTGTGCTATGGATGAGCTCAGAATCCTCAATGCTCCAACAAAATGAGTAGTTTGGTCACTAAACTCCAAAGATGTAACAAATTGGTCACTCGGCTTCGCTTTATGAGAATACGGACTAGAATCAAGTGACGGTGGACAAAGGTGATGTTTGAGACGGGGTTGTTGCTAACAGTATGGTCAGACATTTAGAGGCTGTTTGGTTTCTAGCCACATTTTGCCAAGCCAAAGTGTGGCTAACCATAAAAGTGTGGCAGCCACACAAGTGTGACTAGCTTTTTAAAGCCAAACTTTGGCAAAAGTTGGCAAAATCAATGAGACTATGACAAGTGGGTCATAAGTGCAATAAAGTGTGGCAAGCCAAAGTGTGGCTAAAACCAAACACATGCCAACTAAACTGTGGCTAGCCACACTTTGGTTTGGCAAAATGTGGCTAGGAACCAACCCTTATTTAAATTCCTTATGGTTAAGTCTCACGAGACCGAGCATGTCCTCCCTCGTAAATCTTATTATCGTCACCAGAGCTCACCCTCGACAACCCGGTAATATCCTCTCTGACTCTAGCCCGTGAATCCCGTGCCTTTACAGCAAGAACCACCGCACAACTTGTAGCCTGCAGTTTTGTTGTTAGAGCCGCCTCGCAGTAAAGAGGAGGATGCAAGCATGACCCTCTTGGAGTTGTCAGCTGTACCAGTTAATCATGTAGCCCACGTGCAATGCCAGATGCTCTGTGTCGGTGTAGCACATCTTTAGGATCATTGTGGGAAGAAGCCTATGGAGCAATGCAATGCCACCACATCAGCGTGGAAGGGGAATAAGCCTATGGAGCATGAGCCTAGCAAGAGTGGTATCATCGTATCATAACAAGAATGACAAGCTTGTATGCCTGGCACCTCCAACTCAAAGAAGACAGAGAAGAGGCCGCTCCAAGATTTTGACCATACGAAGCCGCTAGCTGTTGATGCTACTGAAGATGCCACGGGGAATAGTGTCTTGAGCTACCACCTAATCGAGGAAGGGTGGAGCGATTGCAGGACTAGAAGATCAGCTGCCAATGTAACATATGCATGTAGACAACATCGTTGTCGTGAGGATCAAGATGCCACATGCTAATCTTCTTGAGCTAACAACTGATCATGTAGCTCACGTGCTAGCAACGACACATGCTACGTGTCTATGGAGCACATTTTTGGGATCATTGTGGGGCCTAGGCTACAGAGGAAGAGTAGTGCAATCACCATAGTAGTGTGGACCGTCGATCTCCTTCCGTCCTCTCGAACCCTCTCTCTCCTGTTCCCGACCTTCCCCAAATCTGGGCCGCTAGGCCCCTCCCCTCTCTTCTCCGGCGACCGCCGGTGTCGAGCTGGGCGAGGGACCCTCCCTTGTACAGTTGTAGGTAGGTTTTGGCTTAGGTGCCGGTGTTTTGCCTCTATGGCAGTTTGGCGTTATGCCGGGAGGAAGGCGCTAGTTTTTTCGGGGCGGAACTGGTGCTCGTTGGTGGCTATCCTGTTCGTCGCGGTGCTCCTCAGGTGGGAGCCGGAGGCGGCGGAGGAGGGTGCTACTAGCTACTCCATCAATAAAGCTCACGTTCGTGGCGGCGGCCTGGATTGGCCCAGTGGCAACGGTGGGCTTCGTCTTCTTTGCTGGCGAGGGGCCAGCATGGGGGAGGAGCGTGCCGAGGCTGCTACTATCAACTCTAGGCAGTCGTGGGGAAGTTCTGAGCTGCACTTTGGAGATCACAAAACGGTGGCCATGGCTGGCCACTGTTGGAATTTGCCCACAGATCGACTATATCAAATTAGACAAACAAACACGCTTAAAAAATCTTATGGCCAAGGGCACGTGTCGTGCCCATTTTTTTCTTTATTTTCTTCTTCTCAACTCCACACGGTGTGTTACAAGACTTACGGTCTACCCTTGCTTATATATGCAAGCAAGACGTGGCTAATACTAAACCTAAACCATCACGTACACACGTACGGATACTACTAGTACTAGGACTCACACATACACTTGCCTAAATAGGAAACCTCCCTAGACTAAGACACGTACACACCACACATACCACGGACACACATAGTCCTAGTGCTACTCGAACATAGACTAGTACCACTCGGACTCTCTTACCAAGATTAAGCTAACAATCTCTCCCTAATCTTGACTCTTGATACTTGGTCTTCCATGCTTCCCTGATCTTGAATCCTTGTAGATCTGCGTCTTGTCTAGGTCTCGCACCACGACAAGTCTAATTGGCTCTCTCCAATTTTGACTTGGCGAATTTACGGAACAACTCAAGTATGATCCGGACTACCCAGCCACGCTAGCAACCTTGTGGAATCGGATCACCCGTGGAACACACCGTCCACCCTAGCGCAATACTTGCCGACCTCCTGGCGTGGACTAGACCATCCACTTCGGCCTCATGTAGAGACAGGTCCTCATTGAAGAGGCTCCCCTTCACTGGTTTACCGCCCCCTTCACACTTGAACTTGATCCTCTCGTCGAGACACATAGACGACCTGATTGAGGCACGCAAATTGCATCTTCGTCCATACAATGGACAGTCCCTCAACCTTCACTCGCTTCAACTACAACGGATTCTCACAGAGACAAGCACTTGGACACAATGACGACTCACAGACACAACGCTAACTCAATGTGCTAACCCGCACGACCATGACTCCTTGACTCATACTCTCCCGGACGACGATCTTGACAAGATTCCCGGCACCGCACCCCGGTACCACCGCACTCATCAACGATCATCCCCATCCACCACCTCGCTGACAACACCTCGCCCGACTTCTTCCTCCTTGTCACTCCTCCGAGTGACGATCGCCCGCCGTCTAACCGATGACAGCATGCCTGTCGTCTCCATCTGATTGCCCGCCCTGAGGCGCTAGTACGATCGCCTCCCCGGGGCAAGCGTGGCTTCAAATCTTTGACCTCGCTCTGATACAAATTGTTGGAATTTGCCCACAGATCGACTACATCAAACTAGACAAACAAACACGCTTAAAAAATCTTATGGCCAAGGGCACGTGTCGTGCCCGTTCTTTTTTTTATTTTCTTCTTCTCAACTCCACACGGTGTGTTACAAGACTTACGGTCTACCCTTGCTTATATATGCAAGCAAGACCTGGCTAATACTAAACCTAAACCATCACGTACACACGTACGGATACTATTAGTACTAGGACTCACACATACACTTGCCTAAGTAGGAAACCTCCCTAGACTAAGACACGTACACACCACACATACCACAAACATACATAGTCCTAGTGCTACTCGAACATAGACTAGTACTACTCGGACTCTCTTACCAAGATTAAGCTAACAGCCACTGTTATCTTCGGTCGGCGAAGCAGCCTCTCCGGGCGCAACTGATGGCGCTCATTCAACCTCCGGTTCGGAGGCCCTTTGATGGATTTTCCTCGGCGTTTAGCGTGCTTGCTGCACCAAGTGGTTCTGTCCCCGGAGGCAGCGAGGACGGCCGGCGGTGGAATCCTCGTTCCGTTGGTGGAGGTGAAGGACCTGATCGATTTTCTTGTAATATGTTTAGGGTCCTTTTCGCATATGTCGAGGACTGCTTTGTACTTTCTTATTTTTCTGGACTCCTCTGTAATTTGTATCCCCACCATCGTTTTCAATGAAGCAGCTTGGCCCTTCGGGGTCATCCCCTTTTCAAAAAAAAATGTGTGGACCGTCTATTTTTGTGTATTTTGATGTAGTAAGATTTTTGTGTCATTTGAATGGAGTGAAATTAAACGGGTAACATAATTGGTACTTTTGTCGCGGTCACCAGAATTTCAGTACTACATTATTATCAAATCTAACAACAACAAATTAGACTGTTTATTTTCGGTGATTATTTACAATATTATGTGTCCTAATAGCAATAAATTAGACCGTCTATTTTTTGATGGGGTCAGCAGAATTTGATAAGTATCATGATAAATGTTTTATATGATGGATACACATTCAAATCAAACTGAATCAAGCATATCTTATTTTTTAAACCTCTTCTTGGATCTTGCTATGGAAAGAACACGACAAAATGGAACAAATACGATCAATAGAGTACCATGTTGTGCAGGAATTAAAACAGCAACACAGATAAATGAAACAAAATTCTCAACATGGAAGAAAACATGCCTTGCCCATGACAAAATAGCCTTGCGACGATCATCAAAGTGAAATAATTGTGGATTAATCCATGCCGTGCAAGACAAAGACACAATGACAACACTACGTCTGGAAACATCTCCAATTTAGGACATATCCCGAAACATGTTTGAAACAATATGCGCATAAAAAGTACTGAAATTCCTTTGTAGCTTTTCAAATATGGGCCAACCTCTCCATTCACCGAGACGGAACCTTCCACTGCTTGTCTAATCCAATCTATCCACTGTTAGAATTTTTGCCTAAATAGGTCCAACCCATTTATTATATGCCAATAAATTTCTAAAATCCTAGAGGCCTATTTGACCCATTTATGCAAGGCAAGAGCTCGGACAAATGTTTAGTCCCACATTGCTAGCTGAGTGGAAGTTGGACCAGCTTATAAGGTGAGCTCTTCCACCACTTGTACGAGCTTGAGAAGAGAAGACATATACACGCACGCTCTTCCTCCTCCTCGCTCGCCTCACCACGCCACGCCTCGTCACGTCACGACACGTGCCTCGGGTTGCGGGAATCTCGCCGAGCCGAGCTTTATTTTGCCCCGCATGAATGGTATATAAACAGTTGTACATAAGGTGAAACATTTTGCTCGAGTGGACTTTTAATACGAGTTAAATAAATACGAACTGAGTGGAGGCTGCCGCCTGTTCGCTTCAACTTCTGTCCGTTCGTTTCATCTCATGTGCAGCCTGTCTGCCTTTCCCTCTGTGTGCCTATATAAGAGAGAGGTCGCGTCTCCTCTCAGACACACAGCCACACATCCTTTGCGCCTCCAGTTCCAGAGCACTGCGCTACTTAGATCTTCCCCATCCCGTCTTGCGGCGTGCACCGCGAGCCGGGACAGTAGGCCTCCGAAACCCCGCTGCTTCGAATCCTGTATGGGAGAAGGGTGATAAGGTTTTTAGGGAGAGCTATCGGCATGACTACTGGCTTCGTCACGGACTCCCTCACGGATAGCGACTGCGGCGACGTCTTCCCCGATGAGGACTTCTTCCCCGACATCAGCACCCTCTTCCTCGATGACATGGCTAACGCCGGTTCCAATGCCGGCGGTTCCTCTGCTGCTACTGCGGTGTATATTTTCTTTCTCAATCTTGTTCTGCTCGCATCTAAAGTTTTACGCCTTGCAGTCTGTTTGGTTATATGCCTTAATATGTATTCACTATTTCACATGATTAGTATATTGCCTATTATTCCAATCATGTTTTATCTAGCGTTTATTATGGATAATTCGCTTGGTAAATTGCTCTTTTATTCAACAATCCAAAAACCTTATTTTAGGCAATTTTCCCCAAGTGGCTTTGTTGCTTCTATGAAGCCACCTGTGTTCGAAGGTGTCAATTACAAATGATGGCGTGCGAGAGCAGTGCTATGGTTTCAGACCATGAGCTGCTATAACGCCATCTATGACGCACCTGAGGGAGAACTTAATCCCGCTCAGGAAGAGGCATTCCAAAAACTTGATACCACTTTCAAGGCTGCCTTGGTCAACATTCTTGGCGACAATATTGTCGATTCATATCTGTCATTTAGCAATGGCAAGGATATGTGGGATACGCTCGAGAGAAAATTTGGAGTCTCCGATCTTTGGCAAAGGAACTGTATGTCATGGAACAATTCTATGACTATAAGATGGCTGATGACCGCCCCATTGTGGAGCAGGCTCATGAGATACAGTCACTTGCCAGGGAGCTTGAGCACTTCACTTATGTGTTACCGGACAAGTTTGTTGCCGGAGGCATTATTGCCAAACTTATCCAGTCATGGAGGAATTTTGCTACTTCTTTGAAGCACAAGAGACAAGAGTTCTCTGTGACGGATCTCATTGGGACTCTTGATGTGGAAGAGAAGGCGAGAGCAAAAGACACACATGCTCGAGGTACCGAGGGAGGTTCTAATGCCAATCTGGTACAGAAAAGGAACTTCCAACCTCATAAGTTCAAGAACAAAGGCAAGTTTGATGGCAAAGGAAAGTTCGATGGAAAGAACAAGACCTCACAGTCTACTAGCTTCAAGAAGAAGACTGATAAGAGGAAAGGTGCTTGTCATGTGTGCGGTGATCCTAATCATTGGACTCCTGCTTGTCCCAACCGCCAGCATGGGAAGGGCAGCAAGACTGCTAATGTTGTCATGGGCGATGTTGAGATGAAAGATGTTGGGTATGGTATATTACCTACTTTTCTTTCATTATGTCATTCTCCTGATTGGCGGATTGACACGGGCGCTAATGTACATGTCTGTTCTGATATTTCCATGTTTTGTTCATATCAGGTCAGAGGGACTCAAACCGTGTTGATGGGGAACAACTCGCATGCTTCTGTTCATGGTGTTGGTACGGTCGATCTGAAGTTCACTTCGGGAAAGACCGTGTGCCTGAAGAACGTGCATCATGTTCCCTCAATAAATAAAAATCTTGTTAGCGGATCTCTTCTGTGTCGAGATGGCTACAAGATTGTATTCGAGTCTAATAAATTTGTAATTTTGAAGTATGGAACCTTTGTTGGTAAAGTCTATGAGTGCGGAGGCTTGTTCCGCTTATCTCTATCAGAAATTTGTAATAAAGTTGTTAATCATATTTACACGAATTTTGAATCAAATATCTGGCACTCTCGTCTTTGTCATATTAATTTTGGTTGTATGACGCGGCTAGCCAAAATGAATTTAATCACTGATTTCACAACTGTTAAGGGGTCTAAGTGCCAAGTCTGCGTGCAAGCTAAACAACCTCGCAAGTCACATACAACTGCAGAAGTGAGAAATTTAACACCACTAGAGCTCATACATTCTGATCTTTGTGAGATGAATGGTGTGTTGACAAAAGATGGAAAGAAATATTTCATGACTTTGATCGATGACTCTACGAGATATTGTCATGTGTATCTTCTGAAATCAAAAGATGAGGCTTTAAGTTTCTTCAAAATCTACAAAGCTGGGGCAGAAAATCAACTTGATCGAAAGATTAAGAGGCTTAGGTCTGATCGTGGTGAAGAGTATTTTTCCAACGAGTTTGATTTCTTTTGTGTGGAACATGGAATAATTCATGAGAGGACGCCTCCCTACTCACCCCAGTCAAATGGAGTAGCCGAAAGAAAGAATCGTACTCTAACAGATTTGGTTAACGCCATGTTAGACACATCGGGTCTCTAAGGAATGGTGGGGGAGGCACTATTGACCGCGTGTCATGTCCTAAACCAAGTTCCCACAAAGAACAAAGAAATTACTCTATTCGAAGAATGGGAGAAGAAAATATTAAAACTCTCTTACTTACGTACTTGGGGTTGTTTGGGAAAGGTTAATGTACCAATCCCCAAGAAGCGCAAGCTTGGACCAAAAACCATTGATTGTGTTTTTCTGGGCTATGCTTTTCATAGCATTGTTTATAGATTCTTGATAGTAAAATCTGAAGTGCCTGACATTCATGTCGGTACAATCATGGAGTCGACTGATGCGACTTTATTTGAGGATATTTTTCCAATGAAGAATAAACCTAACTCATCAAATCCAGAGATACCTAGTTCACCTAATCAGGAATTTGCTACATTCTCTGAACCTACCATTCCAATTGAACACTCTGAAAGTCCTAAGGAGGAGGATAATAAAATTCCTAAAAGGAGCAAGAGACAAAGGACTACAAAGTCTTTTGGTGATGATTTCATTGTGTACCTTGTGGATGACACTCCCACTTCCATTTCAGAAGCATATGCATCTCCTGATGCTGACTACTAGAAGGAAGCCATCCATAGTGAGATGAATTCCATCTTAGCTAATGGAACATGGAGATCACTGTACGCCCTTATGGATGTAAACCTATAGGATGCAAGTGGGTGTTTAAGAAAAAGCTTAGACCTGATGGTACTATTGAGAAGTACAAGGCACGACTTGTGGCCAAGGGATATACTAAAAAAGAAGGTGAAGACTTCTTTGACACTTACTCACATGTTGCCAGATTGACCACCATTCGAGTATTACTCTCATTGGCTGCCTCTCATGGTCTTCTCGTTCATCAAATGGATGTTAAGACAACTTTCCTTAATGGAGAGTTGGATGAGGAAATTTACATGGATCGGCCAGATGGCTTTGTGGTAAATGGTCAAGAAGGAAAGGTGTGCAAGTTGTTGAATTCTTTATATGGCCTAAAACAAGCCCCTAAGCAATGGCATGATAAGTTCTAAAGAACTTTAACTGCTGCAGGCTTTGTTGTAAGTGAAGCTGATAAATGTGTGTACCATCGCCATGGTGGGGGTGAGGGAGTCATCCTTTGTTTGTATGTTGATGACATACTGATTTTCGGAACCAACCTTAATGCAATTAAGGAGGCCAAAGATTTCTTATCTCGTTCCTTTGAGATGAAGGATCTGGGAGTAGCTGATGTCATCCTGAACATCAAGCTATTGAGAGATGATGATGGTGGGATTACATTGCTTCAGTCCCACTATGTGGAAAAGGTCTTGAGTCGTTTCGGTTATAGCGACATCAAGTTTTCTCCTACACCGTATGATCCTAGTGTGATGCTTCGAAAGAATCGAGGAAATGCTAGAGACCAACTGAGATACTCTCAAATTATTGGCTCGCTTATGTATTTAGCTAGTGCCACGAGGCCTGACATCACCTTTGATGTAAGAAAACTCAGTCGATTTGTTTCAAATCCAGGAGATGATCACTGGCATGCTCCTGAGAGAGTTATGCACTATCTAAAAGGCACTGCGAGCTATGGCATACACTATACCAGGTATCCAAGGGTACTAGAGGGTTATAGTGATTCAAATTGGACATCTGATGCTGACGAGATAAAGGCCATGAGTGGATATGTATTCACACTTGCTGGTGGCGCTGTTTCTTGGAAGTCTTGCAAGCAGACCATCTTAACGAGGTCAACTATGGAAGCAAAACTCACATCATTAGACACAGCCATTGTTGAAGCAGAGTGGCTTCGTGAACTCTTGATGAACTTACTTGTGGTTGAAAAACCAATACCTGCAATCCTTATGAACTGCGATAATCAAACTGTGATTTTCAAGGTAAATAGTTCTAAGGATAATATGAAGTCATCAAGACATGTGAAGAGGAGACTGAAATCTATCAGGAAAATGAGAAACTCCGGAGTTATTGCATTGGATTATATCCAAACATCTAAAAACTTGGCAGATCCCTTCACAAAGGGTCTATCAGGTAATGTGATAGAAAATTCATCAAAGGAGATGGGCATGAGACCCATTAATTGAGCTTTCCACAGTGGTAAACCACTCTATGTGATCGGAGATCCCGTGAATTAGAATTGGGAGACAAGTTGTTGGTTAGCTGAGAGGAAAGTATCCCTACTTTAATAAACACCACTCCATAAAGATGTAATACTTTCCTATTCTGCACGACAAGTTGATTTATTATCTTAATGTGTTCTAAGTGGCTTATCCTAAGCAAAGATGTTGTCCTGCAGAACATCTTTTGAAGAACACACCTATATGAGTTTGACTATTAAAACATCGCAGTCTATGAGACTTTGTGCCCTTATCCCCTGCTGTTCTTCCTCCTGCTATCACAGGTGTAGGTGGTTCCGGGGGCACTCGTAAACGCTCCAAGGCTAGGCACGAGATTGTGGAGGAAGGGTCGGAGTCTAAGGAATAAGTCATGCCCTAGCCCATCAATCGCATGAAGATTCAGGCCACTCGAGGTCGTCGAGGAGGGTTCTCCAAGCGGTCTGCCGGTCGCGTTAAGGCTCCTCCCCCTCGGGTCGCACCAAGAGTCAAAGCTCAGGGCCATCAAGGCCAAAGCTGCTGTCTGTTATTTCTGACGCTGAGTTCCACTCCCTGCGGGCTGAGAATCCCTGTGTGCAACCATGATGAGAGCAGGGAGGACAATCTGTTCTACACTGACTTCCAAGAGCATGTGTACAAAGAGGTCATTATGAACAATGTGCAGCTGGTCGTGCCGCAGTAGTGGATTGACATGAACCATGTGAACAAGAACCTTGACTACTTTGGTGAGGCTAAGGAAATTTGCTCCCACATTGGTATGCTTCCCATCATGGAATTCCAGCAAGACTATGATCCTATTCTCATCGCTCAGTTTTATGCCACTGCCCACTTTGCAACAAACAGAGCTAGAATAATCACTTGGATGGCTCAAGGCACTGTGAAGGAAGCTACCTTGGCTGAGTTTGCGGAGATGCTTGGGTATGAATATCGTGGCTGTGACACCCCTTGTGGCTTTCCCTATCATTTGCGCGAGCATCCCTCGAAGAATGAGGTACTTTATCCTCTCTATATCTGGGGCCACAGTGTTGCTGGAAAGATCAAGAACCTCCTCCCCACCTATGAAATCATCAACCGCATCTTCCGTGAGACTGTTGCTCCTCGTGCGGGCAACAAAGATGAGATTCATGGGTTCACGGTAGATCTCTTGTTCAACACCTTCCCCAATCGTGATTCCGGAACCCCCTTGATGTGATGGATTTTATTTGGCATGAGATGGTCGCTACCGCACACTCTCATAGGGTTCCCCCATTTGCTCCTTACATTATGGCCCTCATCATCTCCAAGTGTCCCCCCATTACCAGGACCCTCTCTTCTCGCCGCCTTATTGTGCACAGGCGCAAAGCTTTGAGGATCAAGGATCATGCTAAACCTCGCAATGTGGAGGGTGCTGAGGTTGATGAAGATGGGAATGTGATTGAGCCATATTCTGGAGATGAAGACATTGGCCACAATGCGGATTATGTGGTCTCTCGTCACAAGCATGCCCAGCCTTCTTGGGCAAAGAGGATTGAAGCCAAGCTCAAAAAGGTTTTCTACTTCCAGGTTGACAATCAAAAGCGCATGTATGAGTCTCATGTGTATGCCAAGAAAGCTTATGCTCGTCATAAGGAGTTGATGGAAGCTCAAGGCTTGACGGTCTCCAAAGGGTACGAGAACAACATCACCCCAGAAGACCAATGGATCTCCAAGCATAGCGTCTGGGATGATGATGCCACCTCTTCGTTCCGTGCTCCGCCAACCCATGAGGATGACTATGATGATGAGGAGGAATGAATTTTGGGACCTAGTCTTGCTCTTGTCCCCTTTTGGCATCTTGATGCCAAAGAGGGAGAAGGTGCACTCTAGGTGTGCGGGATTTGCATGGGAAAGTCACAAGCTCGTTCTTGCTTTGATCTTTAATTGCTTGTGAACTTTATTTGCCTCATATTATGTGTGAACTATTTGTGCTATGTAAGTTGAGACTATGTGGCTATCTTAGGGATATATCTTATGTACGCTATGGCTATTCTCATATGGATGCATCTTATGTGATGAGGCGCTTTATATATTGTCCCTATATTTTCCATCATATTTTATTGTGTGCAAAGGTGTGTGCTCCAAGTTCCTTCATTCTTGTCTTTGCACTCTTGATTGGTTTGTAAAATAGAGGGGAAGTGTTGATCCTATTCATCTAGGGGGAGCCCTTCTCTATTTTTCAAAAGTGTGCGTTATCATAATATTTCCATGAAAAATTGTGTTGTCATCAAACACCAAAAAGGGGGAGATTGAAAGCAAACTTTCTATCCTTAATGGTTTTGATGTTTGATGATAACACATTTTTCAGACTAATGGTGTGCTAAGTGTATCTCAGGATTTCCAATGATTGAAGCCTCAATATGAACGCCCACAGTTGCCACTTGCCAAAGTCTCTGTGTCGAATGGTAGTACCGGGAGTTTCTTCCGGTAGTACCGCTCATCAATACCGGTCAACACTAGAAGGGAAGAAATGGTTCCTCAAACCTTCTGTCACACCTGGTACCACGAGTCGACACTACCGCTCTAACCGGTAGTACCGCTTGCTCGGACCGGTACTACCACTTCCAACGATAGTACCGCCTGGCGGTACCGGGTGTGTCCGAACGGATCGACGAGCTACTCCTCCCCTTCAGTTCCATCCGGTACAGCTAGCCGGTACTACCACCCCGACTGGTAGTACCGCGTCACATGTCTGGTACTACCGCTTGGCGGCAGCACCGCTTAGCTTATACCGGGGGAGACCGAGGTTGTGTTGTCCAGCTGGAGCACTTCTGGTACCACTTTCGGTACCTGAACAGTAGTACCGGTTGTGAGCAGTACCACCACTCAAAGTACCGGTAGTACCGCTCCAGGAAAGTTGCAACAGGCAGATGAAATCTAAGGGGTATAAAAAGACCCCTCTTCTACCTTGGAAAGGTGCTCGACCCACTCAAGAACACCATCTCCATTTGAGCCACCAAATCACCAACATCTCTTCATCCAACCATCCAAAGTCCTTGATGTTTGGAGAATTGAAGGAGGAGGCCTTGATCTATAGCTTCACCAAGAGAGATCTTCATTTCCCCCTCATTCACTTTAGGGCCCCTAGTTCTAGTGTTTCTTAGGAAACCCTAGTTCTAGATTTGATTCTTACAAGCTTGTCTTTGATTGTTTGACAGCTTGCTTGTATTCGGGAGTCTCCAATTCAGTTGTGGATGTGTGTCTTGAACTTGTTGTAAAGGTGCTGGCTTCCACCTAGAAGGTTGCCGATATAGTGTAAGAGGTGAATCGAACCATTGGGGTGAGGTTTATCAGAGAACAAGGGAGGCCTTTCGTGGCGTAGGTGGTTTGATACCACCCCCTCTACAAACGCAAACGTACTTCCCTTCAAAAGGAAGGAACTGCGGGAAACAAATCCTTGTGTCTCCGTATGCTTCACTTTGGTTACTTCTATCCTTTGTTGCACTTTACTTATCTTGTTCTTGCTTAGTGTTGCGCATGTTTGGCTTATAGGTAAATTCACCATAGTTGCATAATCTAGAGAATTTACCTTTTGTGTTAAACCCTAATTTGAAAAGGAGTAAAATTTGAAGTAGCACCTACTCACCCCCTCCCTAAGTGCCCATATGATCCTTTCAGGCATAACTAGAAACCTTCTATTTGTTTATTAAACACACATATATTAACGTTTTCAAATTAATACAATTATAGCATGAGAAATAAACATTTATCATAAATAAGAAATAATATAAATACCACGTTATTATTGCCTCTCGGGCATATTCCCTTCAGTTACCCACCCAACAGGCCCTTGGCGGCCACATGACACGCCACAACATGGCCCTCAAACAAATGGACAAGCTTGCCACTTCCCAAGCCGTGCACAACATCACGGTGTTGCACCAATTACACCAAGACGTGGATATGCATGGACGCCAACATGGGGACACCTGTCGCTTGCTCGTATGTTCTCCCACGGCTCAAGGTGTTCAAAGTAATGCACGTTGTCTATTGAATTTCAATTCAACTTACACTATTCTAATGGAACGTTAGAAATCACACCAAAGTGTGTGATATCTATTTTATGTAGAAGCACTTGCAGCAATAACATTAATATTTGGACTTCTATGTTAATGGCACAAAACATGACAACAAAGGAAAAACAAGTAGTTTGGTCAAAGAGAGGGAAATCTAAAAGCCATTTTAGGTAAATACATTATACTAACATCACCTAACTGATAACTGCACCGAGTGAACTTAAGTTCTTCACTTATTGTTTAGGTAAATACATTACACTAACACCACCTAACTGCACCAACTGAACTCTAAAAGCCATATTAGGTAAATACATTACCATTGCATGATGTAGTAGAATATAGTCGTTGACATAACACCAATGAAACACCGTTCACTAGTATTACATCCCTAAGAGTGATATAACAAAAACAAAACAGGTCCAAGACATAACTATAGATTACAATTCAAATCTTTACAAAAGATCCAGAGACACCATTTTATATGTGGGGCCCATTTGTCAATGATGGAAGAAGTATTCAAAATAATTGGACCTCGTGAGACAGCATGGGATGTGAACTGTTGATCTGCAAAGGCGATAAACATAGCCTAGCCACTACACTAAAAAGCCTTCCTCTTAATTACTCCAGGAAAATATGTATATAACATCATGAATATATTAGTGAAAAGCCTTTTTCTTTGGGCAACCCCGCACGCACAAATAGATTCTGCTTTTAATTCTATTTATCTTTTTAATGCTAATTACAAGAATTGGGCCTATTTGTTTTCTTTATAAAAGTAACACACAATATGTATTTGCATTGTCTATGGTTTTCTATAAAATGTTCATATAGTTATATAAATATTTGGAAATTCACTTTAGAGGACGGGCTGACTCGAGCCCCTTTTTGATTTTTTCAAAAAGAATCAAATATTTTGAGAAAAATACCTAAGTGTAGCCACTAATACGAAATACATGTATGCAAATACTATTTCGAGTGCAGAAAAAAAAATATTATAAAATTTGGAGAAATGGAGGCCCATTAAAATTATGGTGTTTACATTCAGATCTGAAATCTTCCTTTTTTTTACCAAGGATAGAATACACATTCAGATCTGAAATCTTCCTTTTCTTACCAAGGATAGAATACAAAATATTTTCACATGAATTTTCGTATATGTGCATTGTAAATCATTATCTATGTCCCTATGTTCTTTCGCAATTATTTGAAAATTTAATTGTGAACTTTTCATAAAAAGGGTCTCAAAGGTGCCCAGGCTCAATATCAATGCTCTCTATAAATAGTGTCCTATATTAATGTAAACAAAGTTGTTTTGTGTAGTGGCTTGCCTGTCCTGATGCTGCTAGCGGGTTGCGAGTTCGAAATTTCCATGAAGCACATTAATTTTAAATACTTCTTCCACCACTGATAATTGGGCCCTTTTAGGAATCATATTGACAACAAAAAATATAGAGAGCTCTTTTTACAAAAGTCTGTCTGCTCTTATCCTCATGTGTTGGGCATGTGATCGGTTTTTGTCAAAAACCGGGTAGCAGAACGATTTGTGACCACGGATGCATATGATTGCAAGTTGTATGACCAGTTAGTTTCGTTTCTAATATGTTTGACTTAAGTATACATGCGTGGCGTATAAAGTTTAATTAAGCGATCGTGAATTCCTATATTGGCCACTTACATTCAAACGAACTTCACTATCTATCCAACAAAGCATCCCACACGAAGACACTATAGGAAGACACGCTACGCCGATGGTAAAAAGTTTTGGCTTAAGCCAAAATGTCCTCGGCGTATACTACACCGACGGCTGTCCTCAGCATAGCCTCCTCGGCAAAGGTCTTTCTCGGCGGAGGCACTTTTTCCTGTCGGCGTAGCTCTAGCCGTCGGCGTATGCTACACCGACGCTCTTGCCCTCGGCATAGCTCCGTCGGCATAATAACGGCAGGTTGTAAAAAAATCTAAAAAAAATCAATTTTTTTTTATTTTTTTGAATTTTTCTCAACTTTTTTAAATATTTAAATTGTTTGAATCGTTAATCTCTCACGTGAATATTTTTAACACTAATTACATTTAATCATTGATCGAATTGCAGTTTTTAATAAAATTCCCGCTCGGTCACCCATCCTAGCACTACTCCATCTCCAGCATGTTTAACTTCCCAGTTTCTTCTGAATCAGTTTCCGCGAAGCAATTTGTATCTAGCTCTCAATACTATGATATCAATTCTATTAACTATTATATCATTATGTCACATGTTTTTATTTTTTGAAACTACAAACACTTATATTTAAGTAAGCAACAATGAATAAATAAAAATATTACTGATTCAAATAAAAATACTATTGAATTCAAATAAAAATATAATAATTTTCTTTTTTGCATTTTTCTATTTAATATGGAATAATTAATATCTTTAAATCCGTAAATCAGGAATTAATAAATAATTTGTCTAAATTGATCAGAAAAATGAAAGGAATCTAAATATGATATACATATCAACTAATCACAAATCCCCGTATTTGAATTAGCTATTTGGTGGTTGATCGAGAAAATCCCCATTTTTGCGCTCGGAAAATGAAAAATAGCTTTTTGGTGCGACGAAAAGGAAAACTTGCATTGGATATTTGATAAAATAGCATATTGTGAATCTAAAAATTATTTTTGTAAAAAAACATGCGCATCGGATCATGTACGTGTAGTTTATATCTGACCCACTTCTTGCTGATTCGGCAGGAATTTTTTTTTCAACAGGGGTAGACGGAAAGGTTTCGGATCCCCTGTTGGGACATTGTCCATATAAAGTGGTCTAGTATTTTTCTA
Organism: Avena insularis; assembly: GCA_023614405.1. NCBI lineage: Eukaryota > Viridiplantae > Streptophyta > Magnoliopsida > Poales > Poaceae > Avena > Avena insularis. Next base: position 331,203,364 of record CM042693.1, read on the forward strand.
AAATGTGGTGGTAGAATTTTGAATTATCCATTTGGTGGTTGCTTCACAAAACCGTCCGTTTTTATGCTTAGAAAATGAAAAATGGCTTTTTTGTGCGATGAAAAGGAAAACTTCCTCCTGCATTATTGTTCGCTATCCCATAATGCACATGTATATACAATATGAGCACATTATCACAAACTATGCCTTGATTCTAACCATAACATTGGTCATTTGACCAAAAAGCCAGAAACCTCCAATAAGATAGGTCATTTTGTGATTGTTTTTTCAGACATAATCAATATAACAGGTTTGATATTTTTACTTGTAACTATGTCACATAATATGACACCACGTGAAGGTTTCGCATTGTTTCGATCATTTTTGAATTATTCATGCCCGTTTTAAACTATCGTCAAACTTTGTCGAACGACAGGCATGGAGATACTTAGCTCGGGGCCGAGCCTCGCTAAACTTGGATTGGATCTTTGATAAAATAGCATATTGTGACCCTAAAAATGATTTTTGTAAAAAAACATGAGCTTCGGATCATGTACCTGTAGTTCATATCTGACTCACTTCCTACCGATTCGGCAACAATTTATCCTTTTCACCAGGGGTGGACGGAAAGGTTTCGGATTCCGCTGTCGTGACATTGTCCATATAAGGTGGTCTAGTATTTTTGTAAAATATGGTGGTAGCATTTTGAATTAGCTATTTGGTGGTTGTTTCACAAAAAACTGTCCGTTTTTTGTGCTCGGAAAATGAAAATGGCTTTTTGGTACGACGAAAAAAAAACCTTTCCTCCTGCAACATTGTTTGTCATCCCATGATGCACAGATATGCATAATATGTGCACATTATCACAAACTATGCCATGATTTTAGCCATAACATTGGTTATTTGACCCGAAAGCCAAGAAACCTCGAATGAGATAGGTCATTTTGTGAAGGTTTTTCAGACATAATCAATATACCAAGTTTGATATTTTTCCTTGTAACTATGTCACATAATATGACACCATGCAAAGGTTTCACATTGTTTGGATCGTTTTTGAATTTTTTATGCTCGTTTTAAACTATCCTCAAACTTTATCGAACGGCGGGCATGAAGATTCTTAGCTCGGGGCCGAGCCTCGCTAAACTTGTATTGGATCTTTGATAAAATAGCATATTGTGAATCTAAAATATTTTTTATAGAAAAACATGAGCATCGGATCATATACTTGTAGTTCATATCTGACCCACTTCCTACCGATTCGACAGAAATTTATCTTTTTTATCAGGGGTGGACGAAAAGGTTTTAGATCCCCTTTTAAGATAGTGTCCATATAAGCACGTGCAACGCACGCTTAATAAATCAACTAATGTATTTTCCATTCATGTTATATTGTTTCCATCTGATATCTGATAGAAAAATGTTGATTTGCTTTCTATCTTGATCTGCGAGTGCTTTGCGAAACATACTCATGCCGAACAACTCAATCTAAACCCGTTGAAAATACAGTTTTGTAGTGAGATAGAGACCACAGTCACGGTATGTAAAGTTTTCTACTCTCAACTAGCAGAACACAAGCATAGGAATACACTGCATCCTGGCCAGGGTATGGTAGGGCCAGACATCCTCCAACGAGCGCCTCAGGGTCATAGATGGGCGGACTCAGCGAGGGGCATCAACCGGCTGGGGCAGATCTTGATGATGTGCACTAGAACACGCAGAATTTGTGGGAGTTAAAACCAGTGAAGGATACATCAAATCATTTTACTATTAAGATCAAGAAAACTATCTACCATATATGCATGGTCGCATCTCTTCAAAGCAGCTGAATAGATACAAAATTAACCCTGCTACTTTCCAGAAATCTAGTCACAACCAAGGTAGGTACATGGCCACGTAGTTTTCCATTAAGGAGTCATTAACTCTCACAAATCAGAATTGGCCATTTACTAGTTTCAGTGACAATAGTCATTTACAACCCAAATACTTCCGGACGTGCGGGCGCTGGCTGGACGTGCCGAGCGCACCCGCTACATGACAAGGAAACACACGCTCTGAAAATCCCCACTTATCCGATATCCTTTCTCAGCGCGGCGTCGTCGCCCTGTTTACCCTCCGTAGGCCAGGAGCTAGTGGCTACCTGCCCTCATCTTCCCCAGCGGCCAGTCCTGCAACTTCCCGATGATGATGCCCCGTTTCTCCACCTCAGATTCGCCCCCCCCCCCCCCGACGCCGCCGCCGCCGCCTCGATTATCCACTGACGCAGCCACCCTACTACCCCTTGATGCTACGTGGGTAAGAATCACGAGGGCCCCGCCCATCAATCCCGCCATTCACCGCCCTGCGCCCTTCTCTTCCTCTTCCGTGGTGACCGCTCGTCGGCCGAGAGCAGTACCCAGAGGACAGCAGGTGGAGTAAGAGGAGTTAATTGGATAAAACTACCACAATTAAGGCTGTCGGGACGACTCAATGCCATTTTTGGTAATTTTTGTGAGTCAGTACCAATTTTTAGGTCTCAGCGTTGCGAATCAAACTAATTCACGTCTAACAGCGTTTTGATAATAGCCCTGACGGCTGAGGCCTAGCTGTAAGTGCTGACTTGGCGGGCACGTGTCTAGAAGGAGCTGAGGTGAAAGTGGGGCCCACCTGTCAGCTGCACATCTTTGAATAAATTGGAGTATTTTTCTTATCTCCTCGTTTTTCTCCCCGTTGACGCGTTGTAACACCCCAGTTTTAGCTAATCCATATTAGGGTTTTGATTGTGCATTGCAAAAGCATCATCTATCTTGCAAAGACTAAATTCAATTAAGATCAAATACAAAACCCTAAATCCTAGCTATTTTTACCTCTCTTCCTACAAGCAATTCAATAGGTTTTGAATAGTTTCAAAAGATTCAAAATGTTTGGATCCCAAACAGTATAAAGGGGTCCCTGCTGTATTTTCATATTTACAAAAGCCTCTAGTAATTTAAAGTATTTAAAACAGAATTCAAAATGAATTGCAAAAGAGAAATTACAAAACAGAAAAAGAGAAAAAGCTTTTGATAAAAAAAAGAGCAACAGCCAGCCAGGCCGGCCCATTCCTTCTCTCCTCTCCTCTCTGCCGCCCACCCGCGCAGCAGCCAGCATCGCCGCGGACCAAGCCAGCCAGGGCCCATACCCCTTCGCGTCATCTTCCCCAACGAGCCAAGCAGTTGCCTGGCGCATCAACCGCCGCCAAGATGCCCGCCGCCGCCCCCGACGCCTACAAGAACCCTTGCTTCGTCGCGGTTAACCCTACCCCCTCACTTTCTCCTCCCAGCGATTCCCCTCTCTCTGGTTCTTCAAACCCGAACCCTAGACGACGAAGCTCGCCGTCGCCCCACCGTTTCCGGCCTCCCCGTGCCTCGTAGAGGTGTCTAGTAGCTCCTCCATGGTGAACTTGGTCACCTGGCCGAAGGAATCGAGGCCTCGCGCTCCTAATCGCCGCCGCTGGTGTCATCTTCCTCGTCCCCGATGAAGCTCGCCGGCGTCGATCCGCGCCATCTCGACCTCACGCGGCCTCTCCGACCATCCTCACGCGCTCAGGGTGAGCACGCGGTGCTCCAGCACCACCTATCATCTCTCCTCTTCCTCTAGCTTGCTCTGTTGCCGAGCGCCGCCGTCGGCCGCCGCGTTTGCTTGTCGCCTAGGCTGCTCCGGTGACCACCCCGCAGCAGCGCCGCCAGGATTAGGTTCCCCGCGATGCGCCCGTTCGAACGCAACCCTCTGCATTAGCCCGCTCGCCCTATCTCCGCCAACCGTCGCCGTCTGCAGATCTCGCCGGCGAATCTCGTGTGGCACCTGCGTGGCATGTTGACCCGACCCTGGTCCCACTCGTCAGCCTCCCTGGCTAGTACTGCCTCGGTGAGAAATAACCAAACCGCCCCTCCTGCCCCACTTTGCCCACGAGGATGCTGAGGTGGCCTACACTACTAGGAAAAGGGCTGTTCGTGGCGCACCTAAAAAGACCATCCGTGGCGCACTAGTGGTGCGCCACTAAGCGTACGCTGCGGCTAAAAAGTGCCCGTGGCGCACTACCCTGGTGCGCTACGGTTATATGGGGATAGGCGTAGCGCACTACCAGGTGCCACGGGTAGGGGTACAGGTGAGGCACGGATGTTTTTTTTGAAAAAACAAAAAAAATGCAAATAACACCCTCGTTTTGAATTGCAAAAGCAATCGGGTCCGCATCACCGCCGTCGCTGGAGCATGGTGGCCGTGACCACCGCACGGAGGTGCGGCAGGCCGTGGCCGTGCTAGTCTTTGCCAGCATCGAGGAAGAGAGCGAGAAGGAGCTGTGGCTGGAGAAGGGAGGAGGTCGCCGCAAGGAGAAGGAGGTCGTCATCGCCGCTCGTCGTGACTGCAAGGAGGAGGACGCAAGGAGAAGGAGGTCTTTGTCGCTCGTCGTCGCCACTCGTCGTGACTGCAAGGAGGAGGCCGCAAGGAGAAGGAGTTCGTCGTCGCTGCAAGGAGAAAGAGGTCGTCGTCGCTGCAAGGAAAGGAGGAGTCCAGAGAGAGGAGAAGGGGAAGGAGGAGGAGAAGAGAGAAAGAAAAGGAGGAGGGAGGAGAATGAAAGGAGGAGGGAGGAGAATGAAAAGGAGAAGAGGGAGGGAAGAGAAGAGGGGTAAGTGGGCAGGGTGGGGATTCAAATTTTGAATCCCGCCCAACTTACTCGTAGCGCACTAGTGGTGGTGCGCTACGGGTAAGTTGTCCTATTTTTTTTTCTGCAGGAAAAAACAATCTTTTGACCATAACTTCTTACTCTTTTCGAATTTTTAAAATCTAAATAATAGCTAAACGACCGTTGTTGCGAGCGGATGCGGAATCTCGTTCTCGTCGTTTTGGTATATTATACGATTTTTTCGATATCGTATGCAAAAGTTACGGCCATTTTACCGTGGCATGACTTTTTTTTGCAGATAAAGTCGAAATTATTGTTTGTTAATTTTCCTACAAACTATACCACATTACCTACCTAAATATGAAAGGATTATATTTTTGGAAGTGTTTATCATTTTATTTTATTTTTTGCAAAACCTAAAAAGGCGATCCACGGGGGGTGGGGGGGTGGTGGTGGTGGTGGAGTTGGTGCAGGCCACTTAGCCGTAGGGCACTAGGACAGAGTGCCCTACGGCTAAGTTGACCCAACTGCTGCAACACACATGGCCGTAGCACACTAGGTCAAGGTGCGCTACGACTAAGTGACACATCCGTAGCGCACCTTGACATAGTGCGCTACGGGTATGTGTGCTGCGGCCACCTGTGTCCTGGCCCACACATAGCCGTGGCGCACCACCACCATGTGCGCCATGCTTTTGGCAGTTAGCCGTAGGGCACCTGTGGGCAGTGCGCCACGCCTATTTTATCCGTGGGCACCACTAGCAAGTGCGTCACAGAAGTGTGGATTACCTATAGCCGTTTTCCTAGTAGTGCTAGGGCCCATCTGTCGGTCTCTAGGGCTAGCAGAAGCCCTGGTGTAAAAAGTTCCAGTGCTGTTTAATAATTTCAGAAAAAGGGTTTAGTTAATTTATAAGTCAGAAAAATATAAATAATATATCAAAATGTTCAGAAAAATGAGAACCATCTAATAGAGCTATAATCATGCATTGTTCAACAAATTAAATGGCAAGTTTAATTAGAAGATCAAACTAACCCCTCAAATATGTTCCGGAGTTTCTCCGAATTTCGATACAAATTAACTTCTCATATCATCATTCTTGTTTGAGCATTGCATCGATGCCATGTGTTGATTGTTTCCCTTTATTTCCGGTATTTGGTTCTTTCCGGTAGAATACGATGTCGAGATCAAGATCAAGACCATCGAAGATCGACGAACAATACTTGACCAACTACAATCAAGTCAAGTACAAGGCTCCCGAAGATCTGCTTATCTGCTATCAACAGTCAAAGGAAAGCATAACCCCACCATGATATAATCCCATCGATAGATGGAGTATCCTATCTATTGCATTACTCCCTTTTGAGCTTATATTACCTGATCCACTGGTCCTAGCATAACTAGGTTTGGCTTGTGTGCACTGCTAGAGCTATCATTCGTGTTCTGCTTAGCTTAGCCATGCATAGCTGTCAGTTCTGGTCCATCCAGATGATGTATCAGATGCAGAGAATCTAGTATGACAGGAGAACGTGATGATATGAGATCGGTGATATGATTTAAACATGCTAAGGCTTGTATGGGAGGCCATGGTGGGATGTGGTTTTTCTAGTCCCATGCTCGCCACCACTAGGAACTGAGTTCTTGCCTTTGTAACCGAGATGAGCCTACAACCACACGGGGCTTGGGAACCCCACGCCTGATTAACTTGCCTAGTAGATTCCATGAGTCACATAGTTCGGGCGTTCCATTCGACATATGCATAGAAAATCTTTTGAAAGATTTGCCGGGTGAAAGGTGCATCATAACAGGTAGGTAAGCATGGTCGGGGTTGCTTGGGGTCGATGGAGCCCCTGGTGAACCAACCTCGCCTCACATCTTTAAGTACCGGCTTCATGATTTGACCCGTTATGGCGGAACCATACTTATTGCGTGACTCATGGTCTCGGCGAAAGCAAGGTAAAGGTCGTGGCCAACCACCCTCTGCCAGCCTTCCAAGGAAGAGGGCTAATAGCTTGGTATTAAGAGTCGGTTGGTACGCGTGGGTAAATTTGTACACACCTGCAGGGTAATAATCTTTTCGAAAAGCCGTGTTCACGTTTATGAACGCTTGGTGACCATATTCTAAGATCATAGAGAACTTGAACCTAATCATAAAACTTGGCAGATCAACGTGTGCTTAAGGATGCTTCCTCATGGGTACGAGGGGGTGATCCTAGTTGGTAGATGATGATGATTGGTGGATATCAAAAGATGATGATCAATACTTTGGAGATGTCGCTCTCTTATCCCCTTTTAAAATATTCTAAATAGACGAGCTTCTTCTCCCTCTTGTTTTATAAACAAAAGATGGCTTTATGCAAAACAACTCCACTAGCCAGAAGTCTTGCGGAGTACACCCTGTACTCACCCTTGCTTTGTTGATACTTTTGGCAGAGTAAGTGTTCCTTGAAGATCAGTTTGGCACTACATCGACATCGACGAGTAGCTTGGGGTTCCCGACCGGCAGCCTGGAATCTATGGGCTGGGACGTCATCGTTATGCTTTAGGCCTCTTAGGCCATTTGTTAAGTTTGCTATACTTAATAGCATAATTTGCCTTCCGTTGTTTGATGTTTGTGGTCAGTGACCTCTGCTTGTAATAATTTGGTTCTCTGCTCAGTTATGAGCTTACTGTAATAAATTTTGTGTCGTAGGGTCACTGCTGTATTACCGATTCTTCACTGGATATTCTCGAGGTCAAGGTTAAGCTTATGTCAGACGGAGGTCTGGGATTTGTGTAGCCCTGATCCCAGGGTGTCACAGTTCTTGGTATCGGAGCAGTACCGACCGTAGGAAAGCCTTGCTATTGGTCGATGTTGAGTCTAGTGTTTGTGAAAACTATTTTAAAAGCTGAAAAGTATTTGCGAAAACTCTAGTATGCTTCTTTTTCTCCTCATCCAGTTTCACTCTAATTCTGGGTTATCTTATCTGGTGTTGACTTTGGAAAAGTTTTGATATCTCTTCTAGTTTTTCAAAGCTTAGGTGCCTTCTTGGCATGCCGTTTCTCAACCAATTGACCTAGTGTTGAGTTCTCTAGAGTTGTGTGTGTTGTGTATCCCTTGTTACCCTTTGCTTTTGTTCATCTGAGAGATTCCTTTCTATCATGATCTCTCTATCCTTTGGACCCGCAATATTATATTGTTGGATCTTCAGTTTTCTGTTCTAGGCTTCGAGGTTCCCTTTTGCCTCGTGTGCCTCATTTTCATTTGTTGGGTACTTCAGAAGACGTTTCTTCTCTTGGAAGCTACCTCGTGAATACTATCTTGCAGTGTACACTATGTCACTCAAGTAGTAGTTACTCCTTTCTTTGGGTTTTAACCCTTGGACTTGAACCTAAGTTCCCTGACTGTGCAGGATTCTATTGTTGTGGATCTTGTACATGAAGCCGATCTTTAATCCAAGATCCTTCCTTTGACCCCTGTCGTTAATGTTCAAACATTACCTCAGGATGGCTGGTATTACTATTATAGCCTTCAAGCTTGTGGTCTTTGTCACGATTGAGTTGTGACAATTAAGGACTTCCCTACCACATTCTATGGCAGATGTTCTTTAATGGAACCAAATAGATCACGACAAGAGTACTCCTCGTGAGTCTCGCATCTACCCTCGTGACTCTGCCACACCTTACCATCCTTTGCATTGGTTTTCGGAAGATTGTTAATCTATGCATCCACATCTCGGGATCCTATCCTGAGCATGTTCGTTTTTCTTGTTGTTTTTTGACCTTTGTCTACCAATTGGTAGCCAAGTAGTTATCTTCATTGGTGTCTTCTGATGCTAGATACTCTTGTGGTCTGTCATGACAAACCATTTCGAAATGTCAGAAAAAACAAACTCCAGTACCTCGTCATTTCTAGGACCAGGTCAAAGTGTTGTAATCCGCAGATCAAGAGGCATTGATTGTCTTCCATCTGTTCTACCTTAAAGTATCACACTCTTTTATACTAAGATGTCGTGCTGAGTTTCATGACCCCTTAATGCAGTGATGCTCTTAAACATATTTACCCACCCTTCCTCGAGCTTTCGCACTCGTGAGTTATGCGTGTGCATAATAATGTGGTCATATGAGATTCTTAGCAATTATTATTGTTTTGATCTCTAAGGACATTTGTATCATTCTTAGCGTGATTGGTTAATCCCATCACTAAGAAAAGGATGATTGTACTACCAAGTCCGTTATTCTGTTACATTCTCTTCGGTCAAAGAGTTAGGCTATTGCCGAAGCTCTGAGACTACGTCTTCTTGCCTTACTAAGCAAGTTTCCTCTCAAACTAAGTGACATATCGGTGGTTCATGATATTCTAGATGTCTACTAGAAGTATCACCGTGTTGCCACATGACCGTGTTGTCAAGTCTTGAGCAAGCAAGTTCTCTGAACTGCTTTTTTCTCCAAGAATCTGTACTGGATACACCTAAACTAGTTGGTTGAGCTTAAACAACAACTTGGAGAGTTGTAAGACAAAAGTTCTATCCGACTTAGTTCTTTCTTAAAGGGATGTCTAGTTCTGTTTGTGTTGAAGAAAGATAGTATTTCCTTCATGGATATATTATCTTCCCCCACCGTTGATTTGATTCGGGTTATCGTCAAATCAAACTCAATTCCAAGGATTATCTTGATGATGTTTCTTCTTGTGATGTTTCACTTGAGTACATCTTCATGTCTTTGGTCTGACCAATACTCTTGCCTTGTTCATATAACATACGAGTTCATCTTCTTGGAGTGTATTGATAAGTTTGTTGTTGAGCCCATCGATGACATCCTCATCTTCTCCATAATAGATTTGATTCATATGGAACATTTGGCATTAATGTTGGGAAAATTCGAGAACCATCTTCGAGTCATCTCGAAGTATGTGTTCTGGATGTTAGAAGTAACCTTCTCCAGTTCATGTGCAGTTGTTGAAAGATGCTGCCGTGAATTCGAGAAGAGTTATCTCTCTTTCCTTAAGGACACATGTGTGTTTGATTGTCAGTACCTTATGTGTATGAAGTTGTCTTTCGACAAGTTTCTAATACATGGGTATAGCAATCTAGCTCGGCTTTTGGAGCTTGACATTGTATTCCTCGTCTTGAGAATCTAGTGACTTTACCTTTGTGGTAAATGTTGCAAACTTTCTATTCGGACATGCTGAGTCTGAAATGTCATTCCACCTAACCAAAGCTGAATCTCAAGCAACAATGATGGTTGGTGTTCCTCAAGGTTTTGACATAGGTCTCTTTGTAAATCTGGCAACAATGATGTAATGGTTGACACACTTAGTCGGAAAGACCTTTTGCCATATTCTCTTAAATCATCAGTAACAACCACCCTTCATGAGGCTTCTTCTATAATTCATTGTAGGAGTTGTTCTTGTGGTTTCCTTTGTATCCGAAGTCCGACCTTCAATTGATGTCTGATTTCTCAAACATCCAGGAGAACATTTAAAGTAGTGTTGATAAATGTCTTTCGGTCGACCCTCCAGACCCTTCTATGTTGGCAAGCGTCTTGCTGTGCCAAGTAATTGAAGTCTGATAATGAAGTTTCTTTCTTCTCGTGTTATTAGGAATCTTCGTACCTATTCATCTAGTGGTGTAAAGTGATATCATGATCTTTGGCAAAGATCTTGATAGTCCTGGATGAATAAAGAGTTTCCTTCCTCTCATCAACCATGTTTTAAGAGTGACTATGATTTTGGTAATCTGTAGTTTTTCTTGATACATGTTTCTTGTGACTCTTATGAGTCCTCTCCACCAAAATACCTTCCTGTCTTGACCTTCTGTTGGATGAAAGAGTGAACCTTCTGTGTCAAAAGTAGTTCAACAGCTTGGTTTTGTTGATCCATATCTCTGCAACCTAAAATCTCTATTTAAGTCATTTAGTAGAGGTTCCCTATCGAAGTCTGTGGTCATGTTCTATCTGTTGGAAGCTTTCTTCTTCAGAAGCTTCAAAACCTTCTGTAAGCTCCATGGTCTCAATCCTTATGAAGACCAGCTATCTAACAACTTGAAACCTTCTCCTCTTGTTCCTCCGTTACCTTGATGTGTTTCATATTTGTCATCTCAGAGTTGTTTCTGAACAATCCATCCATGAGTTGACCATGAGATACTCGGTGTGTTGTTTACTGTGTTTCCCTCTTATCTTTAGAGTGACCCTGTTTCTTTCTCTCTCTGTCTCTCTTCCTACCTTTGGAATCTCGGGGCGAGATTCTCGTAAGGGGGATAGAGCTGTAACACCCCAGTTTTAGCTAATCCATATTAGGGTTTTGATTGTGCATTGCATAAGCATCATCTATCTTGCTAAGACTAAACTCAATTAAGATCAAATACAAAACCCTAAATCCTAGCTATTTTTACCTCTCTTCCTACAAGCAATTCAACAGGTTTTGAATAATTTCAAAAGATTCAAAATGTTTGGATCCCAAACAGTATAAAGGGGTCTCTGCTGTATTTTCATATTTACAAAAGCCTCTAGTAATTTCAAAGTATTTAAAACAGAATTCAAAATGAATTGCAAAAGAGAAATTAGAAAAGAGAAAAAGAGAAAAAGCTTTTGATAAAAAAATGAGCAACAACCAGCCAGGCCGGCCCATTCCTTCTCTCCTCTCCTCTCTGCCACCCACCCACGCAGCAGCCAGCACCGCCGCGGCCCAAGACAGGCCAGCCAGGGCCCATACCCCTGCGCATCGTCTTCCCCAATGAGCCAAGCAGCTGCCAGGCGCAACAACCGCCGCTCGCCGGTGTCGCGATGCCCGCCCAGCGCCAAGATGCCCGCCACCGCCCCCAACGCCTACAAGAACCCTTGCGCCGTCGCGGTTAACCCTACCCCCTCACTTTCCCCTCCCAGCGATTCCCCTATCTCTGGTTCTTCAAACTCGAATCCTAGCCGACGAAGCTCGCCGTCGCCCCGCCGTTTCCGGCCTCCCCGTGCCTTGTAGAGGTGTCTAGTAGCTCCGCCATGGTGGACTTGGTCACCTGGCCGAAGGAATCGAGGCCTCACGCTCCTAATCATCGCCACTGGTGTCATCTTCCTCGTCCTCGATGAAGCCCGCCGGCGTTGATCAACGCCATCTCGACCTCACACGGCCTCTGCGACCATCCTCACGCGCTCAGGGTGAACACGCAGTGCTCCAGCACCACCTCTCGTCTCTTCTCTTCCTCTAGCTTGCTCTGTTGCCGAGCGCCGCCGTCGACCGCCGCATTTGCTTGTCGCCTAGGCCGCTCCGGTGACCACCCCGCAGCGGCACCACCAGGATTAGGTTCCCCGTGATGCGCCCATTCGAACACAACTCTATGCACTAGCCCGCTCGCCCCCTAGCTCCACCAACCGCCGCCGTCTGTAGAGCTCGCCGGCGAGTCCCGCGTGGCGCCTGCGTGGCATGTTGTGTAGGGGTTCGTAGCATGGAAAACAAAAATTTTCTACCGCATACAAACAAACAAGCCAAGATCTATCTACTAGATTGTAGCAATGAGTCGATAGAATAACTCACCCTCGAAGATTCCAAAGTGTTTAACGAGAGCGGATTCTCGTGGGTGATGTAGTCGTACTCTTCCCGATCTCAAGATCGTGTAGACGATCCTTCTAGCATGCTCGTTAAATGGCGCTTCCTGATCGGTCACACGTTCGGTACTTTCGAAGACCTTCCTTTCCCTTGTTCCAAGCGGCAGAGGTTGTAGCACTCTCATGATTCCGTGACCACGACGTGGTACCGGAAGTAGAGGGGAGATATCGCAGGGCTTCGCCTTAAGCCCGAGCGAGTATGGTGGACTATGAGAGAGCCTCGATGATCTAGGGTTTAGACACTAAGTAGAAGGAGCTAGGCCGGTGGCTAGGGCAACTAGAAGCCCCAACTCGGCGTCTTGGGAGAAACCCTAGGGCGGCGGCTATGGTGGGCGGCGGCTAGGGTTAGAGTTTAGAGGGGCAAGGTGTGTCCTTGGAGGGGCAACCCTGCCCCTCCTTATATAGGTGGAGGGGGCGCGCCAAGGGGAGGGGAGTCCCTCCCCAACTCGGCTTCCAAGGCCGGCGGTGGAGGGAGAGGGACTTCCTCCCCAAGTAGGTTTCCTACTCTCCCTCCACCAAACAAAATAGCCGTTTGACTTTTCAAATTGGCGTTTGACTTTCCAAACTAGGATTTGATTTAACCCTTTATTTTGTTCAGCGATGACACCTAGTACATGATGCAACCATTCCAACTTGTTATGACACATTCATGTACCCTTCCCTCCAGTGCGGACATTTCGAACCTTCTAGAACATTCCGATGAAAACACCTAACCATTCTCCAACCCCGAAACATGACTTTCCTTATATGAATCTTATTCTCCGGACCATTCCGGATCTCCTCGTGATATCCCGGATCCCATCCGAGACTCCGAACAACATTCGGTCTCTTACTCATCATTCCATAACTACTCAACAACGTCGAATCCTTAAGTGTGTCTCCCTACGGTTCGTGAATTATGCGGACATGATCGAGACACTTCTCCGAACAATAACCAATAGAGGAATCTGGAAATTCATATGGATCCCACATATTTCTACGATTACTTTGCGATCGAATGAACCACTTACATATGATACCAATTCCCTTTGTCTCCTGATAGTTTACTTATCCGAGGTTTTGATCGTCGGTATCTCTGCATACCTAGTTCAACCTCGTTACTGATAAGTACTCTTTTCTCGTTCCCGTGATATGTGATCCCTTGTGAGCCAGTCACATGCTTGCAAGCTAATTGGATGACATTCCACCGAGAGGGCCCAAAGTATATCTATCCGTCATATGGATGGACAAATCCCACTCTTGATCCATGTGTCTCAACCAATACTTTCCGAACACTCAATGCCACCTTTATAACCACCCAGTTACGGTATGGTGTTTGATGTCATCAAAGCATCCTTCCGGTGATGGTGATATGCATGATCTCATCGTCGAAGGAATTAGGTTACTATGTATCAAAAAGCATATAGCAATTGAACTATTAAAATGACTTGATCTTTATGCTACGCTTATCTATAGGAGTATGTCCATCATATCATTCTCATAACGATATGATCTTGTTGTTAATAACATCTCAATGTTCATGATAGGGAAACCACAATCATTTATTAACCCACAAGCTAGTATTATGAAGAGGCTTTACTAGGGACTTCAATTTAAGTTTACAAATCACATAAGTATTAATGTTTCCTTGTTAATACTATTATAGCATGAATGTAAACATTTATCATTAACACAAAGATATAATAATAACTACATTTATTATTGCCTCTAGGGCATATCTCCAACAGTCTCCCACTTGCACTAGAGTCAACTAATCTAGATTACATGGTAATATACCGAACACCCATGGCAGTTTGGTGTTGGTCATGTTTTGCCCTCAGGAGAGGTTTAGTCAACGGATCCGCCACATTCAGATCTGTGTGTACTTTGCAAATCTTTATGTCACCATCTTGGACATGTTCTCGAATAGCGTGAAAACGTAGCTTGATATGCTTCAGCTTCTTGTGTGACCTTGGTTCTTACGCATTGGCTATGGCGCCCATGTTACACAGTAGATAGACATTGGGTCCAACGCACTTGGAACCACACCGAGCTCTGTAATGAACTCTTTCATCCATATCGCTTCCTTTGAAGGCTCCGAAGCAGCCATGTATTCCAATTCAGTTGAAGATCTCGCCACAACGCTTTGCTTTGCACTCCTCCAGCTAACTGCTGCACCATTCAAAGTAAATACGTATCCAGATTGAGAGTTAGAATCATCCGGATCGGTGTTCCAACTAGCATCGGTGTAACCATTAACAACGAGCTGTTCATCACCTCCATAAGAAAGAACCATATCCTTAGTTCTTCTCAAGTACTTAAGGATGTTTTTGACCGCTATCCAATGATCCACTCCTGGATCACTTTGATATCTGCTAGTCAAACTAACAGCATATGCAATGCCGGGTCTAGTACATAGCATGGCATACATTAGAGATCCTATGGCTGAGGCATAGGGAGTCTTACTCATCCTTTATCTATCTTCTGCCGTTGTTGGATTTTGAGTTTTACTCAACGTCGTATTGGGCAACATGGGCAATAACCCTTTCTTGCTATCTTCCATTCCAAACCTCTTTAGAACTTTGTCCAAATATGTACTTTGTGACAATGATATTAGGCGTCTTGATCTATCTCTATAAATCTTTATGCCTAATATGTAAGCTGCTTCGCCAAGATCTTTCATTGAAAAACTATTATTCAAATATTCCTTGACACTATTAAGAAGGTCTACATCATTCCCAATCAACAATATGTCATCTACATATAGTATTAAGATTGCTATAGAGCTCCCACTCACTTTATTGTAAATACAAGCTTCTCCATAAGTTTGTATAAAACCAAAACTTTTGATTACCTTATCAAAACATTGATTCCAACTTTGGGATGCTTGCTTCAATCCATATATGGACCGTTGAAGTTTGCATACCTTGTTAGCATCCTTAGGACCGACAAAACCTTTGGGTTGCATCATATACAACTCTTCATCAATGTCTCCATTGAGGAATGCTGTTTTGACATCCATCTGCCATATCTCATAATCGTAATATGCAGCGATTGCTAACATAATCCTCACAGACTTTAGCTTCGCTACTGGTGAGAAAGTCTCATCATAGTCAACTCCTTGAATTTGTCGAAACCCTTTTGTGACAAGTCGAGCTTTATAGACAATAACATTACCATCAGCATCTGTTTTCTTCTTGAAAATCCATTTGTTCTCGACAGCCTTCCGGCCATCTGGTAAGTCCACCAAAGTCCATACTTGGTTTTCGTACATGGATCCAATCTCGGATTTCATGGCTTCTTGCCATTTATTGGAATCTGGGCTCATCATCGCTTCCTCATATGTCGCAGGGTCATCGGTGTTATCCACCAACATGACACTCATAACGGGATCATACCAATCAGGAGTGGTACGAGTTCTCGTTGACCTGCGAGGCTCTGTAGCAACTTCTGGCGAAGTTTCATGATCATCATCATTAGCTTCCTCTCTTATTGGTGCAGGCACCACATGAACTTCTTCGGTGCTGCTACTACTCGAAGTTCGAGAGAAGGTTCGACAACCTCGTCGAGTTCTACTTTCCTTCAGTCACTTCTTTGAGAGAAATTCCTTCTCTAGAAAGGATCCATTCTGGCAACGAAGATTTTGCCTTCGGGTCTATGATAGAAGGTATACCCAATAGTTTCCTTTGGGTATCCTATGAAGACGCATTTTTCCGCTTTGGGTTCAAGCTTGTCCGGCTGTAACTTCTTTACATAGGCTTCACAACCCCAAACTTTAAGGAACGACAATTTAGGTTTCTTCCCAAACCATAATTCATACGGTGTCGTTTCAACAGATTTAGATGGTGCCCTATTTAAAGTGAATGCGGCTGTTTCTAATGCATAACCCCAAAATCATAGCGGTAAATCTGTAAGTGACATCATAGAACGAACCATATCTAAGAGAGTTCGATTACGACGTTCGGACACACCATTCTGTTGTGGTGTTCCGGCGGTGTCAATTGTGAAAGTATTCCGTATTTCTTCAAATGCTCGCCAAACTCGTAACTTAGATATTCACCTCCACGATCAGAACGTAGAAATTTAATCTTCTTGTTACGTTGATTCTCAACCTCACTTTGAAATTCCTTAAACTTCTCGAAAGTTTCGGACTTATGTTTCATGAAATATATATACCCATATCTACTCAAGTCATCCGTGAAGGTAAGAACATACTTGATAACCACGGCGATGCTACACTCATTGGACCACACACATCGGTATGTATGATTTCCAATAAGTCCGTAGCTCGCTCCATCATCATACCGAAAATGGAGTCTTAGTCATTTTACCCATCGACATGCTTCGCATCTTTCAAGTGATTCAAATCAAGTGATTCAAGAAGTCCATCGGAATGGAGTTTCTTCATCGCTTCACTCAATGTGACCAAGGCAGCGATTGCCGCATATAGGTCGAGTTATCGCTCGATTTCAAACGTTTAGCTTCAATGTTATTAATATGTGTATTTCCACTATCGAGATTTAATAAGAATATACCATCTATCAAAGGTGCATGTGCATAAAACATATTACTCATATAAATCGAACAACCATTATTCTCGGACATAAACAAGTAACTGTCTCGCAATAAACAAGATCCCGATAAAATGTTCATGCTCAACGCAGGCACCAAATAATAATTATTTAAGTATAAAACTAATCCCGATGGTAGATGAAGAGGTAGCGTGCCGATCGCGATCACATCAACCTTTGATCCGTTTCCCACGCGCATCGTCACCTCGTTCTTCGCTAGCTTCCGTTTATTCTGCGACTGTTTGAGTTACAAATATGAGCAACGAACCGAGTATCAAATACCCAGGCACTACTACGAGTACTAGTGAGATACACATCAATAACATGTATATCGGATATACCTTTCTTCTTGATGTTGCCGTTCTTCAAATCCGCCAAGTACTTTGGGCAATTCCGCTTCCAGTGACCTTCTCCCTTGCAGTAAAAGCACTCTGTATTAGGCTTGGGTCCAGCCTTGGTCTTCTTTGTCGGTGAAGTAACTTTCTTACCACCCTTCTTGAAGTGTCCCTTTTGCTTAGACTTGCCTTTCTTGAATTTGGTGGTCTTATTGACCATCAACACTTGGTGCTCTTTCTTGATGTCCACTTCTGCAGATTTTAACATGGAGAAGAGTTAAACAACTGCTTGTTCATGCTTTGCATATTGTAGTTCATCACAAAGTTCTTGTAACTTGGTGGTAGTGATTGGAGGACACGGTAAATCCCCAAAGCATTGGGAATCACTATACCCAAACTTTGAATTTTGTTTGCGTGCCCAGACATCCTAAGCACATGCTCACTGACGGAGCTGCCCTCTTCCATCTTGCAGTTAAAGAACTTTTCAGAAGCCTCATAACTCTCAACTGCCGCGTGAGTCTCAAAAATCAATTTGATTTCACGGACAATATCATGTGGGTCTGAATTCTCAAACCTTTTCTGAAGCTCTGATTCTAAACCATACAAGATAGCACACTGAGCAGGAGTCTTGATTCTTAGGCGAGGTAAATGTTCTTTACTTCATCGGTAGCATCAGCTGCAAGGGTCACCAATGGTGCATCCGACACATAGGTCAAATTACCGGCATTGAGGACAATCCTCAAATTGGAACCAATCCATGATTGCTTCCATTGTTTTTCAACTTTTCTTTCTCTAGGAACGCATTAAAATTGATGGTAGGGGCCGCCATTGATCTACAACATATTTGCAATAGTTTAGACTAAGTTTATGAAAAATTGAGTTCTAATTAATAGTTAAATTAATCTAGGTGAACTCCCACTCAAAACAATATCCCTCACATTGTTTTAGTGATCACACGAACCAAATCCACTACATCAAAACCGATCATCACGAGAGTTGATGTAGCTTCAATGGCGAACAATCGACATGTTCTTCATATCTACTATATGATTCATGCTTTACCTTTCGGTGATCCGTGTTCCGAGACCATGTCTGTACATGCTAGGCTCGTCAAGATCAAACCTTAGCTTCCGCATGAGCAAATCTGGCTTGCCCATGTTGTATACACTTGCGGAATCTAACACACCCAATAATCACGTGGTGCTTCGAAACAACAAGCTTTAGCAACGGTGCTTACTAAGGATGAACACTTTAGAACTTGAAATTCATGTGCATGAGGGATCATCTTATAATGCTACCGTCGTTAACTAAGCAATACAAGATGCATAAAGGATTAACATCACATGCAATTCATAATATGTGATATGATATGGCCTTTCTTCTTTGTGCTTCCGATCTTCATCGAACATGATCTCCATCATCACCGGCATTGCATCAAGGTCAATGACGCTGCTTCATGGTTGTCGTCCACCGGCTTCAACTATTACAACTACTTTGAATAGACACGCGGGTCTTAACATAAATTAAAGACAACCATATGGCTCCTGCTGGTTGCCAACTTACAATAAGGAACATTGCATACATCACATATAATCACAATCATGGCCATATCACATCACAACATATCCCTGCAAAACAAAGTTAGACGCCTCTAATTTCTTTGCATATTTTACGTGGTTTGGGGCTTTCAATAAGTGTCGATCTAACTTACGAACAAGAACCACAACGTTGATGTTTGAACCATCAAGTGTCCGTTGTAAATTGGATCTATACTATAATGGGAGAGACAGACACCCGCAAAGCCACTTATGCAATACAAGTTGCATGTTGAGCGTGGAGCAAGTCTCATGAACGATGTCATGTAAGGTTAGCCGGCGCTTCATCCCATCATACCGCAAGATGCAAAGTACACAAGAAGCAATTGATAATAAAGCACCACCCACAATGACCATTGTGTTCTACTCGTCAACAGATCTACATATAGACACGGCTCGATACCCTTTGTAGGGGTTCGTAGCATGGAAAACAAAAAATTTCTACCGCATACAAACAAACAAGCCAAGATCTATCTACTAGATTGTAGCAACGAGTCAATAGAATAACTCACCCTCGAAGATTCCAAAGTGTTTAACGAGAGAGGATTCTCGTGGGTGATGTAGTCCTACTCTTCCTGATCTCAAGATCATGTAGACGATCCTTCGGTAGCTGCGTTAACAGCGATTCCATGATCGGCCACACGTTCGATTTCGACGAAGACCTTCCTCTCCCTTGTTCCAGCAGGCAGCGGTGGTTGTAGCACTCTCCTCGCGATTCTGGCATCACGACGGCGTGGTACCGGAATTAGAGGGGAGATCTCGCAGGGCTTCGCCTTAAGCCGGAGCGAGTATGGTGGACTATGAGAGAGCCTCGGTGATCTAGGGGTTAGACACACCAAGTAGAAGGAGCTAGGCCAGCGGCTAGGGAAACTAGAAGCCCCAACTCGGCGGCTTGGGAGAAACCCTAGGGCGGCGGCGGCTATGGTGGGCGGCGGCTAGGGTTAGGGTTTAGAGGGGCAAGGTGTGTCCTTGGAGGGGCAGCCCTGCCCCTCCTTATATAGGTGGAGGGGGCGCGCCAAGGGGAGAGGAGTCCCTCCCCAACTCGGCTTCCAAGGCCGGCGGTGGAGGGAGAGGGACTTCCTCCCCAAGTAGGTTTCCTACTCTCCCTCCACCAAATAAAATAGCCGTTTGACTTTTCAAATTGGCGTTTGACTTTTCAAACTAGGATTTGATTTAACCCATTATATTGTTCAGCGATGACACATAGTACATGATGCAACCATTCCAACTTGTTATGACACATTCATGTACCCTTCCCCTCCGGAGTGCCGGACATTCCGGAACCTTCTAGAACATTCCCGATGAAAAACACCGGAACCATTCTCCAACCCCGAAACAGGACTTTCCTTATATGAATCTTATTCTCCGGACCATTACGGATCTCCTCGTGATATCTCGGATCACATCCGAGACTCCGAACAACATTTGGTCTCTTACTCATCATTCCATAACTACTCAACAACGTTGAATCCTTAAGTGTGTCTTCCTACGGTTCGTGAATTATGCGGACATGATCGAGACACTTCTCCGAACAATAACCAATAGAGGAATCTGGAAATTCATATGGCTCCCACATATTTCTACGATTACTCTGCGATCAAATGAACCACTTACATACGGTACCAATTTCCCTTTGTCTCACGATAGTTTACTTATCCGAGGTTTTGATCGTCGGTATCTCTGCATACCTAGTTCAACCTCGTTACTGATAAGTACTCTTTTCTCATTCCCGTGATATGTGATCCCTTGTGAGCCAGTCAAATGCTTGCAAGCTAATTGGATGACATTCCACCGAGAGGGCCTAGAGTATATCTATCCGTCATATGGATGGACAAATCCCACTCTTGATCCATGTGTCTCAACCAATACTTTCCGAACACTCAATGCCACCTTTATATCCACCCAGTTATGGTGTGGTGTTTGATGTCATCAAAGCATCCTTTCGGTGATGGTGATATGCATGATCTCATGGTCGAAGGAATTAGGTTACTATGTATCAGAAATCATATAGCAATTGAACTATTAAAATGACTTGATCTTTATGCTACGCTTATCTATAGGAGTATGTCCATCATATCATTCTCCTAATGATATGATCTTGTTGTTAATAACATCTCAATGTTCATGATAGGGAAACCACAATCATTTATTAACCAACAAGCTAGTATTATGAAGAGGCTTTACTAGTGTAACATCCCAAAAATATCAAACTTAGATCATCAAACACTAATCATCAAGATTAGGGTTAACAAAAACTTTTCTAAATAAAATCATGAATGCATGCATATGTGTATGCATGGATTTTTAATTTCTTTAAAAACCACCTTGTTTGTGTGATCCATTGCTTGTAAAATGTTTCTTAGGTGAAAAGAACATCATCTAAAACATTTCCCACACTTTTCCTAAAGACAAGTAAATCAAAACACATATATTAAGTGAATGGTCATTTTGACCAATTTAACTCCCATGCCTACTTTGGCTGTCTCAAACTTTCAAAACCTAACAGAAACTTTTCTGGATCTTTGCACCCCTTGAATGTACTCATAACAAAGTATCAAGGCCCACTTTGTGATCATCCAGAAACTTTCAAATGCATAGTTTAATGACAATTCAAAATTGAATCTTCTTCATATGGGAAGATCCCACTTTTTCAAAAACCACTCAAACAAGCTCAACTTTCAAAACCCAAGCATCTGCAGACTCACTAGCACCAATCTAGCAAACCCACCAAAATTCATTTCAAAATTCAAAACTTGATTTCATGCGGCCATTTCATCAAACAGGTTGCAGACACAAATCAAACAAAACATCAAACACTATAGTGTGCAGTGATTCTTGCCTAACTTGTTCCCTAGTTAGCTCACACACAACCCAGTAGATCATCTAGAAAGATTAGCCCAACACTAGCACCCCTGTGAGCTTGCCATTGCCATTAATGGTGAACAACCGAGCACCTCAATGCCACCCCATAGTCGACAGCAGGCTAGAAGAAGAACTAGCCGTGCCAACCTTGTCTGGGAGGCAGCCCACCGTCCACTGCCACTGCCTGTCCTAGCCGCGAGCATTGCCAAGCCCTGGACCACGCGCACAAGCTGCGCCCAGACCATGCCGAGCGTGCGCCAGAGCGCCAACCTCGACCAGCATCCACAGACCACGCGCCACCCTCACCGCGCGCACACATGATCACCACCGACCCAGGAGACCGCCAGACATCCCCATTAGCAGCCCCGTGCCATACAGCCCCCGCCCACCGTCGAAGACACTGCCTCTGCCGTGCAGAGCACCGGCCGTTCCAGACCAAACCACACCGCCCGATGCGTCGCGACCATGTCGTTGAGCATCGCCCGGAGACACAACACCGTCCCTACCCTTGCCCATGCCATAGCCGCAGAACGTCGCCCCGGCAGGCTCACCGTGCGCCCCGACGGTCCCCTCGCTCGACTATAAATAGAGGCCACCCCGCACGATTTCTTCACACCATCTCACTCCCCTCTCCTCACTGACCGTGCCACACCATTCTCAGAGCAAGGCGAGCACCACCTCGCCGGAATTTCACTGGAGCCTGCCACTGCCGGAGAAGAAGGGAGCCAGCGATTGGAGCCGCCCCAGGAGAAGCCACCGGTACCAGGAGGTTCGCCGTCGTCGACTTCGTCGTTCGCCCGCCTCGCCGACCCTCGCCCGTACCCCGGTGAGCCCCCAGCACCCCCACTGGCCGTGCTAGGTTTCGTTCTCGCCGGAGCTGTCTCGCGTCGACGATGACCCTCAGCCGTTAGATTAGAACTAGATCGAACGATCCACGTTGCCCCATACCGCCCAGCCCGTGTCAGCGGCAGTGGGGACACCCACTTAAGCAGCCAGCGAGCCACATGTAGCAGGCGGCCCGTTAAATTTCCTGTGACCAGCAATTCAAATTAAACCTTTTCTTTTTAAATTCAAACACACTTCAGCACCCAACTTCAAAAATCAACCCAGATCGATTCAGTGCACCAAATTGGATGAAACCAATTTTGTTGGAAAGGTCTGTGAATGCTTAATCCAAGCCCATTGGATTCAAGTCATTTGGATCTGTAGATCACCCATAGCAAAAATAACAAGGCAGAAGCTTTTCTGCATTCAAACATTTTTCAAATTTAAACCATAAAAGCTTTTGAGTTGATTCCAACTCTCAAAAATCACTTTTAACCTTACCTTTCAGAATATATAAAAATATATAGGTTTACTTGCATAAATAATGTTCAAGTAATAAAAGAATGCTTCATAAGCATTTCTAGCCACTTTAATTAATTAAAATAAAAGGGTAAAACCTAATTAAATTGTGACACCACTTTAAATCACATTCCCATGGACTACAATATGTGGTGATGACATGTGTCAACATGATCCCATATTTGGTTTGGAGAATATTAAATCTTAAGTAGTTTTTCAATGAGTAGAAATTACTTTTCTAAATAAAAAAGATTTAAACCAAGCTTTAACCTTGTAATGTTAGAGATGATGCTAGATCATCTATAGGACCCTTGTGTGTGATGATTGCAAGTAGTTAAGTATTGTTTGGTGATTGTGTACCTCGTATTTATTCATAGACGCTAGTACCGACCAAGGATACGAGGAGGAAGGAGGATACTACGAAGAGGAAGCCGAGGAGAACTTCAACCACTGCTCTGCACAAGGCAAGCTGATACTATACCAATGCAAGCCAATACTTGCAAGCTAACCCTTGCCAGATACCCTACTGATGCCACAAACCCATACTTGCAATCCTACCTACTTGTTAAAACAATCCTAGTTTTATGGCAAGCTTCTTACTTTATTTCTTTATCAAAGCTTACTTAGAGTCTACCTAAGAGTTTGGTAGATACCAGACAGTTGTGCTGAAGGTTGCATAAAGAGCATAAAATTTGGCCTAAGCTAGAAACCTTGATATCAGCCTAAGATATAATGTTGGACTTAGTGAAACTCCACTAGTTACCACCCCTCATTAGTACCACCCTCACCTGTATATGCTAGTGCTAAGCATAATACTTGATCAACTTTTAGATGGGAATACTTGGTGGAAAAATGGTTATGAAAACCTTGGAATGATGGATCATTCTATTGAAATGTTTTGGACATGTGTTTCCAAACACTTGATGATTTTGGTGATGAAAATGTTGAGGCATGAGCCTTAGCCCTTTATAAAACTGATGGTTGTCGGATGCGATACCATTCCAATTTTAGCGTACAACCACAATACCCGAATATTGGGTAGGGCTTATTTGGAAACTTATATACCTTAGTATTAGTTCCTCTCGGCCAACGTCTGTGAGGCTACCTTGTGAAGATTGTCCACATGCAGTACCCAAGATGACGGTGGTCATGGTTGGGAGGCCAAACTCACAGAGAGGTGCTTATACTAGGCGTGTAATCGAAAGGTTAGGATTGATTATCCATCATCGAGTATGGTGAATTCAGGATTTGTTCCTGACGTATGTATCGAATGTTGTGGTGAAAGTGTACAATCTCTACAGAGTGTCAAACTATTCAAATAGCCACGTCCGCGGTTATGGAAAGTTGGAGTGGCCATACTGTTCCCCCGTCAGACGTTTCAAAATGACTTGTGAAACAAATTGAGACTTTGACTTGACCACAACAGAGTTGTGACCTGAATTACAAGATCCCATTTAGGAGATATAAAATTGTGACCAGCTTTGGAACTTAGTAGAGATAAACCTCGCTTTTTGCAAAACAACCCTAGAGCCTAGTGTCCTATTACCCAAAAACCCCTTACCGGTTAGTATTAGTTTGCGAGTACTTAAAGAGTACTCATGGCTTTGTCCCTGGCTATTCCCATGGACAGACTATGAAGAGGAGTACCTGGAAGATGGACCCCAGGAAGGTTACGACAACTAGGATCATCTCCCATCGTCAGCATTGCCTGTGACCCCGAAGATGGAGCTTCGCCTACGCTACCGTTATTATTACGTATTCCGCTGCTTGATGTGTATTGAGAACTGGATCATGAGATCCCTATTCATCTAAGAACTTATGTATCGTTTGTAAGGGATGAAGTACTATGGTATCCAATTCTGTTATGTCTCGCAAAAATGGTAATCATGGGATTGCGATGTATGGCATAACAGGCATCTAGGATTGAAAAATCCGGGTGTTGACAAGTTGATATCAGAGCCATCCTGACCATAGGAGACCCTAGTTAGATTGGACGTTGAACCAAAAACTTAGTTTCAAAACCAAAGAATAAAAATATTTACGAAAACTTATTCTCATTCTTACCTCTTTAATTCTTTAATAAAACTTCATGTTCCTAAAAAAAACTCTTGCAAAATAGATAAAATTTTGACACACTTGATCACTCTGCTAATCTACTCATCCTCTATTTTTATAGATGGACGTGAAGTACAACAAGTTTTATCAGTTGGGGAATGGAAGGGACCTTATCTTTGAGAGGGATCTGGATCAGCTTTCGGAACTTCTGGAGCGTCCACACCCCGAGTTCTTCGGAGCTCATATCAATGATCAAGGAGGAGAAGATCTGCAGTGGCTAATTGTTGCAAGTCTCCGAGGAAAGATTGAACCTCCCACTGCGGAGGGAATTCAGTTTACCTTGAGGGAAAACAACTGGCTTGATGGACTTGCCAGAGCAATGCAGGAAGCTCTTTCCGTCCTGTGGGCGAGCATCAATCGGATCAAGGGTACTCGCTTTGAGTTTTCCCAAGGCGTGATGAATGGCCAACCACTAGAAGCCCCATACCACCCCAGCTGAAGACTCAATTGGACCACCTTAGCTTCATGATGTATGATCGTCGGCAGGAGTTGGACAAGCTACGTGACTATTGCAACCACAAGTACGCCATCATCAAGGCGAAGGACGGACCATCGCCATGCTAGCAAAGGATCACAAGTCTCGCCGCCGTCATTTCGACAAGAAGGGCGCATTATTGCGTCTTCTCCGCATCTCATCTGGAAGAGACCATCCACGAGAGACATGCGATTAGAGGAAAGGGAGAATGCGGAGAGGATCTTCGTGGAGACCCTTACTCCTATCTCAGCGATGACAATGATTTTACGGAGGATCGGCCATGGACTTCTTCACCGATGAGGATGATTTCGCCTTCATCGATGATCCAAGATGATGAAGCCACAAACTCCGAGGAGTAGTAGCACCGAGCACTAACGTAGTGAGTAGTAGTCGATCCCATCAGATCGTAGTTTCGAATGGTTCTTAAAACCATCTGTTTTCCTTGTTATGGTGTGTGTTGTCTTGTGTGCTATGAATGAATGAAAGAGCAAGTTGCGAGAAAACCTGAGTCAAACTCTAAAACTTTTCAAAACCCAAAACCTTAGAAATTTCCTCTTTTCTCATAATCTATATCAATCTTCGATGCAGCGTGGAGGAAGTGGTTCAGCCCGGACCCGATGTTGCAGATCCTGCAAATGTTGACTTCGACGCGAAGCTGAAAAAGCGAGCGTCAAGCCAACCTATCCACTCTGCAACAGATAGCCCAGCTAGCCCATAACAACCAAGGCCATGGAAATCAGGACAACCATGGATCTAAGCTCAAGAATTTCCAGAATACCAACCCACCCGTTTTCACCAAGTCGGAAAAGAACCCTAGGCCGATGATTGGCTGCAAACCATGGAAAATAACTTAGAAGTAGCAGTGAAATAGCGAAAAGTCCTATTCGCCACCCATTATCTAGCCGGAGATGCGGGGCATGGCGGAGCGATGTTCGATGCAATGACGGAGGCGGATGATGACACAGGAGAATTCAAGGTCAAGTTCAGCAGAACCCATGTGCCGCCAGGTTTGATCAAGAGAATGAGAGACGAGTTCAGAGAGTTGAAGCAAGGAAGGATGACTGTAGTGGAATACCGTGACAAATTTTTGTCATTAGCTAGGTATGCCCCGAACGAGATAGACACCGAAGCCAAGAAGAAAGAAAGATTCCTAAATGGTTTGCATGACGAGATGCAGACAGTATTGGTCAATATCCCCTTTGTTGATATTGAAGCCCTTGTCGACTCTGCTATCCAGATGGAAGGAAAGATCAACCAGGCCAATGAGAACCGCAAGCGTCGCATGATGCATCAACCAGGAACCCATCAGACCCCAAAGTATCGCCCCAACCCATATCCAGGATTTGCCCCAAGAACCAACATACCCCCTATGACCCGTCCAAACTATCCCAACCGTGGAAACTCTAGACCCGGAGGAAATCACAACAACCCCGGCAACTCTAACAATTTCACCCATGCCCCACCCAAGTTCAACACCAACAATGCTACCGCCAACCCTAACACTGCCCCGAGGACTGGAAGTAATGCTGTGCCTGTCGCAGCTAAGGACAAGTCACAATTGACCTGTTATGACTGTGGAAATAAAGGCCACTATTCTAACGAGTGCCCCAACAAGAAGAATGCTACAGCCCCTAATGCCAATGCTGACTCAGCAGCGTCGTGTCCGACCAGGAGAAGATTTGCCCAGAATTCACTCAACGCAATGGCGTCTTTTTCTCATGCATCTTGAAGAAGCTCGAGAGCGCGGAAGTCGTCTTTGGGTATGTTCTGTTAATTCAGTACTTGCAAGAGTGTTGTTTGATTCTGGTGCATAGCATTCATTTGTCACCGAAGAATTTGCCTGCACTAGTAAAATTCAACCAACCAAATTGAAGCATGTGATGATTGTACAAATTCCCGGATCAACCACCAAGGCTAGGAAAATTTGCAAGGCCGTCCCTATCCGAATCCATGGCATAGATTTTTATGCTAATCTAATAGTACTCGGAACTAAAGGTTTGGAAGTAGTACTAGGAATGGATTGGATGTCCAAACATAAAGGATTGATTGACTGTGCCAAGAAATCCATCACCATGACCAGTACCACCGGAATATCAGTCGAACATATATCTGAAACCTTACCTCGCCAATTCAAGTGTAACAAGAGTCTAGCCCAACCTACCATTGACCAAGTTCGGATAGTGCGAATACCCGATGTATTTCCAGATGTTTTGCCAGTATGCCCCAGATCGGGATATCGAGTTTATCATCGAACTAATCCCCGGAACAGGACCCATAGCCCAGAGACCCTATAGTATGAACCCGTCAGAACTAGAAGAGCTGAAGAAGCAATTGGATTCCATGTTGGAAATCGGATTGATTCAACCAAGTGCGTCCCCATGGAGATCACCTGTCTTGTTTGTGGACAAGAAGGATGGAGGTAACCGTTTGTGTACGGATTATCGAAAATTGAATGATGTCACCATCAAGAACAAGTACCCCGCCTAAGATAGAAGATTTGTTTGATTAGTTGACCGTTGCCCAGGTGTTTTCTAAGATTGATCTTAGGACTGGCTATCATCAACTCAAGATTCATGCAGAGGATATCCCAAAGACTGCCTTCACCACCAGATATGGATTGTATGAGTATACAGTCATGTCTTTTGGATTAACCAATGCCCCCGCTTATTTCATGAATCTCATGAATAAGATTTTTATGGACTTCCTGGATAAGTTTGTCGTTGTTTTCATTGATGACATTCTGATTTATTCCAAATCAGAAGAAGAACATGAGCTACACCTAAGGACCATTCTTGGAACCCTTAGAGATCATCAGCTGTATGCAAAATTTAGCAAATGTGAATTCTGGTTACAGGAAGTAGGACTCCTCGGTCACATTGTATCAGCCGGAGGAATTGCCATTGATCCTGCCAAATTGAAAGATGTAGAAGATTGGCAAGCCCCAACCACTCAAACCCAAGTTCGTGCTTTTCTCGGATTGGTGGGATATTACCGCAAATTCGTAGAAGGATTCTCTAGTATCGCCAGACCCATGACCCAATTGCTGAAGAAGGACAAGCAGTTTGAATGGACCGACAAATGTGAAGCGAGTTTTCAAGAACTCAAAAGGAGATTGATTTTAGCCCCAATCTTGATCATGCCGGATATTACGAAGCCCTTCGATGTGTATTGTGACGCATCCAAGATTGGTCTCGGATGTGTGCTAATGCAAGAAGGCAAAGTTATCTCTTATCTCTCGCGACAATTGAAGCAACACGAGCAAAAATACCCAACCCATGACCTCGAACTCGCAGCCGTAGTTCTAGCCCTAAAGACATGGAGACATTACCTGATGGGAAATCATTGTGAGATTTATTCGGATCACAAGAGCCTAAAGTATATATTCACTCAGAAGGAGCTGAATATGAGGCAGAGAAGATGGATTGAGCTAATCAAGGATTACGACCTGGACATTCACTATCACCCTGGTAAAGCCAATGTGGTAGCAGATGCCCTTAGCAGATTGCCGTGCCGCTTGAACTCCATGATTTTGAAGGAGCAACCAAGTTTGCACAAAGAGATGGAAGATTTTCGAATGGAATTAGTAAGTGAAGGATTTTTGGCTAGCATAGAACTTCAGCCCACTTTGATCGGTCAGTTAAAGAGGCGCGAAGGAAAACGCTAGTATCGATGGAATCAAGCGTCGTGTCAGACAGGCAAAGTACCGGATTCACCGAGACGAAGAAGGAGTTTTGTGGTACAATGGTTGCCTTTGTGTACCATCAGTTGAGTTGAAAGAAGTTATCTTGAAGGAGGCTCATGATACTCTTTATTCTATCCATCCCGGAGGAACTAAGATGTATAAAGATTTGAAAGAGCAATTTTGGTGGCATAAGATGAAGAGAGAAATCGGAAGATATATCGCCAAGTGTGATATATGTCAGCGAGTCAAGGCAGGACATCAAAGACCCGCTGGATTGTTGCAACCTTTGCAAATTCCGGAATGGAAATGGGATTACAGAGGAATGGACTTTATCAACTGGACTACCTACTTCTAGTAGGGAAATGACTCTATTTGGGTCATAGTGGACAGATTGTCCAAAGTCGCCCATTTCTTGCCCGTCAAAACCACCTATCAGAGTTCGAAGCTAGCAGAGTTGTACATCGCTAGAATCGTTAGTTTGCACGGAGTCCCCAAGAACATTATATCGGATCGAGGAACTCAGTTTACCTCGAGATTCTGGAAGAAAGTCCAAGAAGGTTTAGGAACTCGCCTAGATTTCAGTACTGCGTATCACCCTCAGACCGATGGACAAACGGAGCGAGTAAACCAAGTACTCGAAGATATGTTGAGAGCATGTGTGTTAGAATATGGATCCAAGTGGGAAGACTGTTTGCCGTTTGCAGAATTTTCATACAACAACAGTTACCAAGCCAGTTTGCAAATGGCCCCATTTGAATTCATGTACGGAAGAAAGTGCCGCACCCCTTTGAACTGGTCGGAAGTAGGAGAGAGTCAGATACCCGACATCCTATGAGAGGCAGAAGAGAAGGTTCACAAGATTCGTGAGCACCTCAAGACAGCCCAATCCTGACAAAAGAGTTACGCCGACAAGAGACGTCGAGACCTCGCCTTCAACATCGGAGATTTTGTTTATCTGTAAGTGTCGCCATTGAAGGGAATGCAGCGTTTCCAACTCAAAGGAAAGTTAGCCCCTAGATATATCGGACCTTTCAAAATTTTGAACCGTCGAGGAGAAGTATCTTATCAACTGGAACTACCTGAAGAGATATCAGCTGTGCACAATGTGTTCCATATTTTGTTACTTCGCAAGTGTCTCGAAGTCCCCGAGAAGACCGAAGTGTTCAAGAATATCGATCACCGGACCATAGAGATCAACGATGACCTAACCTATCCCGAAGTACCCATCCGTATATTGGAAGAAGCCTTTCGAACTACCAGAACCCGAAGCATCAAGTTTCTCAAGATTCAGTGGAGCAACCACACAGAAGAGGAAGCTACACAGGAGCGAAGATCACATCAGGACGGAGTTTCCCGATCTCTTCAAATCCTAGGTAATCTTTTCGTCCTTTTTCAAATCTCGGGACGAGATTTTTTTTAAGGGGGGAAGGTTTGTAACATCCCAAAAATATCAAACTTAGATCTTCAAGATTAGGGTTAACAAAAACTTTTCTAAATAAAATCATGAATGCATGCATATGTGTATGCATGGATTTTTAATTTCTTTAAAAACCACCTTGTTTGTGTGATACATTGCTTGTAAAATGTTTCTTAGGTGAAAAGAACATCATCTAAAACATTTCCCACACTTTTCCTAAAGACAAGTAAATCAAAACACATATATTAAGTGAATGGTCATTTTGACCAATTTAACTCCCATGCCTACTTTGGCTGTCTCAAACTTTCAAAACCTAACAGAAACTTTTCTGGATCTTTGCACCCCTTGAATGTACTCATAACAAAGTATCAAGGCCCACTTTGTGATCATCCAGAAACTTTCAAATGCATAGTTTAAATGACAATTCAAAATTGAATCTTCTTCATATGGGAAGATCCCACTTTTTCAAAAACCACTCAAACAAGCTCAACTTTCAAAACCCAAGCATCTGCAGACTCACCAGCACCAATCTAGCAAACCCACCAAAATTAATTTCAAAATTCAAAACTTGATTTCATGCGGGCATTTCATCAAACAGGTTGCAGACACAAATCAAACAAAACATCAAACACTATAGTGTGCAGTGATTCTTGCCTAAATTGTTCCCTAGTTAGCTCACACACAACCCAGTAGATCATCTAGAAAAGATTAGCCCAACACTAGCACCCCTGTGAGCTTGCCATTGCCATTAATGGTGAACAGCTGAGCACCTCAATGCCACCCCATAGTCGACAGCAGGCTAGAAGAAGAACTAGCCGTGCCAACCTTGTCTGGGAGGCAGCCCACCGTCCACCGCCACTGCCTGTCTCAGCCGCGAGCGTTGCCAAGCCCTGGACCACGCGCACAAGCCGCGCCCAGACCATGCCGAGCGTGCACCAGAGCGCCAACCTCGACCAGCATCCACAGACCGCGCGCCGCCCTCACCGCGTGCACACACGATCACCACCGACCCAGGAGACCGCCAGACATCCCCATTAGCAGCCCCGTGCCATACAGCCACCGCCCACCGTCGAAGACACCGCCTCTGCCGCGCAGAGCACCGGCCGTTCCAGACCAAACCACACCGCCCCATGCCTCGCGACCATGTCGTTGAGTATCGACAGGAGACACAGCATCGTCCCCTACCCTTGCCCATGCAATAGCCGCCTGTAACGTCGCCCCCGACAAGCTCACCGTGCGCCCCGACGGTCCCCTCCCTCGACTATAAATAGAGGCCACCCCCGCACGATTTCTGCACACCATCTCACTCCCCTCTCCTCACTGACCGTGCCACACCGTTCTCAGAGAAAGGCGAGCACCACCTCGCCGGAATTTCACTGGAGCCTGCCTCTGCCGGAGAAGAAGGGAGCCAGCGATTGGAACCGCCCCAGGAGAAGCCACCGGTACCAGGAGGTTCGCCGTCGTCGACTTCGTCGTTCGCCCGCCTCGCCGACCCTCGCCCGTACCCCGGTGAGCCCCCAACACCCCCCACTGGCCGTGCTAGGTTTCGTTCTCGCCGGAGCTGTCTCGCATCGACGATGACCCTCAGTTAGATTAGAACTAGATCGAACGATCCACGTTGCCCATACCGCCGCCCAGCCCGTGTCACCGGCAGTGGGGACACCCACTTAAGCAGCCAGCAGGAGCCACAGCTTAGCAGGCCGACCGTTAGAATTTCCCGCAGCCCAAACAATTCAAATTAAACCTTTTCTTTTTAAATTCAAACACACTTCAGCACCCAACTTCAAAAATCAACCCAGATCGATTCAGTGCACCAAATTGGATGAAACCAATTTTGTTGGAAAGGTCTGTGAATGCTTAATCCAAGCCCGTTGGATTCAAGTCATTTGGATCTGTAGATCACCCATAGAAAAAATAACAAGGCAGAAGCTTTTCTGGATTCAAACATTTTTTCAAATTTAAACCATAAAAGCTTTTGAGTTGATTCCAACTCTCAAAAATCACTTTTAACCTTACCTTTCATAATATATAAAAATATATAGGTTTACTTGCATAAATAATGTTCAAGTAATAAAAGAATGCTTCATAAGCATTTCTAGCCACTTTAATTAATTAAAATAAAAGGGTAAAACCTTATTAAATTGTGACACCACTTTAAATCACATTCCCATGGACTACAATATGTGGTGATGACATGTGTCAACATGATCCCATATTTGGTTTGGAGAATATTAAATCTTAAGTAGTTTTTCAATGAGTAGAAATTACTTTTCTAAAAAAAAAAGATTTAAACCAAGCTTTAACCTTGTAATGTTAGAGATGATGCTAGATCATCTATAGGACCCTTGTGTGTGATGATTGCAAGTAGTTAAGTATTGTTTGGTGATTGTGTACCTCGTATTTATTCATAGACGCTAGTACCGACCAAGGATACGAGGAGGAAGGAGGATACTACGAAGAGGAAGCCGAGGAGAACTTCAACCACTGCTCTGCACAAGGCAAGCTGATACTATACCAATGCAAGCCAATACTTGCAAGCTAACCCTTGCCAGATACCCTACTGATGCCACAAACCCATACTTGCAATCCTACCTACTTGTTAAAACAATCCTAGTTTTATGGCAAGCTTCTTACTTTATTTCTTTATCAAAGCTTACTTAGAGTCTACCTAACAGTTTGGTAGATACCAGACAGTTGTGCTGAAGGTTGCATAAAGAGCATAAAATTTGGCCTAAGCTAGAAAACTTGATATCAGCCTAAGATATAATGTTGGACTTAGTGAAACTCCACTAGTTACCACCCCTCATTAGTACCACCCTCACCTGTAGATGCTAGTGCTAAGCATAATACTTGATCAACTTTTAGATGAGAATACTTGGTGGAAAAATGGTTATGAAAACCTTGGAATGATGGATCATTCTATTGAAATGTTTTGGACATGTGTTTCCAAACACTTGATGATTTTGGTGATGAAAATGTTGAGGCATGAGCCTTAGCCCCTTTATAAAACTGATGGTTGTCTGGATGCGATACCATTCCAATTTTAGCGTACAACCACAATACCCGAATATTGGGTAGGGCTTGACTGGAAACTTATATACCTTAGTATTAGTTCCCTCCCGGCCAAGGTCTAAGCTGAGGCTACCTTGTGAAGATTGTCCACATGCGATTACCCAAGATGACAGTGGTCATGGTTGGGAGGCCAAACTCATAGGAGAGGTGCTTATACTAGGGCGTGTAATCGAAAGGTTAGGATTGATTATCCGCATACTGAGTATGGTGAATTCAGGATTTGTTCCTGACGGATGTATCGAATGTTGTGGTGAAAGTGTACAATCTTTGTAGAGTGTCAAACTATTCGAATAGCCGCGTCCGCGGTTATGGACAGTTGGAGTGGCCATACTGTTCCCCCGTCAGACGTTTTAAAATAACTTGTGAAACGAATTGAGACTTTGACTTGACCACAACAGAGTTGTGACCTGAATTACAAGATCCCATTTAGGAGATATAAAATTGTGACCAGCTTTGGAACTTAGTAGAGATAAACCTGGCTTTTTGCAAAACAACCCTAGAGCCTAGTGTCCTATTACCCAAAAACCCCTTACCTGTTAGTATTAGTTTGCGAGTACTTAAAGAGTACTCATGGCTTTGTCCCTGGCTATTCCCATGGCCAGACTATGAAGAGGAGTACCTGGAAGATGGACCCCAGGAAGGTTACGACAACTAGGATCATCTCCCATCGTCAGCATTGCCTGTGACCCCGAAGATGGAGCTTCGCCTACGCTACCGTTATTATTACGTATTCCGCTGCTTGATGTGTATTGAGAACTGGATCATGAGATCCCTATTCGTGTAAGAACTTATGTATCGTTTGTAAGGGATGAAGTACTATGGTATCCAATTCTGTTATGTCTCGCAAAAATGGTAATCCTGGGATTGCGATGTATGGCATAACAGGCATCTAGGATTGAAAAATCCCGGTGTTGACAACTAGGGACTTCAATTTAAGTTTACATATCACATAAGTATTAATGTTTCCTTGTTAATACTATTATAGCATGAATGTAAAAATTTATCATAAACACAAAGATATAATAATAACTAAATTTATTATTTCCTCTAGGGCATATCTCCAACATGTTGACCCGACCCTGTCCCACTCGTCAGCCTCCCTGGCTAGTACTGCCTCGGTGAGAAATAACCAAACCGCCCCTCCTGCCCCACTTTTCCCATGAGGATGCTGAGGTGTCCTAGGGCCCATCTGTCGGTCTCTAGGGCTAGCAGAAGCCCTGGTGTAAAAAGTTCCAGTGCTGTTTAATAATTTCAGAAAAAGGTTTTAGTTAATTCTAGAAATTCATATAATATTGTAAATTCAATAACTTTTAATTTATAAGTCAAAAAAATACAAATAATATATCAAAATGTTCAGAAAAATGAGAACTATCTAATAGAGCTATAATCATGCATTGTTCAACAAATTAAATGGCAAGTTTAATTAGAAGATCAAACTAACCCCTCGAATATGTTACGGAGTTTCTCCGAATTAGGGTTTTCACCCCTCGGAACCCTGTTTAAATCGTCGAGAATGCTTTAGGGTTTTATTTTGATACAAATTAACTTGTCATATCATCATTCTTGTTTGAGAATTGCATTGATGCCATGTGTTGATTGTTTCCCTTTATTTCCGGTATTTGGTTCTTTCCTGTAGAATACGATGTCGAGATCGAGATCGAAGACCGAGATCAAGACCATCGAAGATCGACGAACAATACTTGACCAACTACAATCAAGTCAAGTACAAGGCTCCCGAAGATCTGCTTATCTGCTATCAACAGTCAAAGGCAAGCATAGCCCCACCATGATATAATCCTATGATTTCTAAAGCATTTCAATTCTTGCTTTGATGCATACGATTCTACTGTGGTCTTTTATCGATAGATGGAGTATCCTATCTATTTCATTACTCCCTTTTGAGCTTATATTACCTGATCCACTGGTCCTAGCATAACTAGGTTTGGCTTGTGTGCACTGCTAGAGCTATCATCCGTGTTCTTCTTAGCTTAGCCATGCATAGCTGTCAGTTCTGGTCCTTCCAGATGATGTATCAGATGCAGATAATCTAGTATGACAGGAGAACGTGATGATATGAGATCGGTGATATGAGTTAAACATGCTAAGGCTTGTATGGGAGGCCATGATGGGATGTGGTTTTTCTAGTCCCATGCTCGCCACCACTAGGAACTGAGTTCTTGCCTTTGGAACCGAGATGAGCCTACAGCCACACGGGGCTTGGGAACCCCTCGCCTGATTAACTTGCCTAGTAGATTCCATGAGTCACATAGTTCGGGCGTTCCATTCGACATATGCATAGAAAATCTTTTGAAAGATTTGCCGGGTGAAAGGTGCATCATAACAGGTAGGTAAGCATGGCCGGGGTTGCTTGGGGTCGATGGAGCCCCTGGTGAACCAACCTCGCCTCACATATTTAAGTACCGGCTTCGTGATTTGACCCGTTACAGCGGAACCATACTTATTGCGTGACTCATGGTCTCGGCGAAAGCAAGGTAAAGGTCGTGGCCAACCATCCTCTGCCAGCCTTCCAAGGAAGAGGGCTAATAGCTTGGCATTAAGAGTCGGTTGGTACGTGTGGGTAAAGTTGTATACCCCTGCAGGGTAATAATCTTTTCAAAAAGCCGTGTTCACGGTTATGAACGCTTGGTGACCAGATTCTAAGATCATAGAGAACTTGAACCTAATCATAAAATTTGGCAGATCAATGTGTGCTTAAGGATGCTTCCTCATGGGTACGAGGGGGTGATCCTAGTTGGTAGATGATGATGATTGGTGGATATCAAAAGATGATGATCAATACTTTGGGGATGTCGCTCTTTTATCCCCTTTTAAAATATTCTGAATAGACGAGCTTCTTCTCCTCTTGTTTTATAAACAAAAGATGGCTTTATGCAAAACAACTCCACTAGCCAGAAGTCTTGCGGAGTATACCCTGTACTCACCCTTGCTTTGTTGATACTTTTGGCAGAGTAAGTGTTCCTTGAAGATCAGTTTGGCACTATATCGACATCGATGAGTAGCTTGGGGTTCTCGGCCGGCAGCCTGGAATCTATGGGCTGGGACGTCATCGTTATGCTTTAGGCCTCTTAGGCCATTTGTTAAGTTTGCTATACTTAATAGCATAATTTGCCTTTCGTTGTTTGATGTTTGTGGTCAGTGACCCCTGCTTGTAATAATTTGGTTCTCTGCTCAGTTATGAGCTTGCAGTAATAAATTTTGTGTCGTAGGGTCACTGATGTGTTACCGATTCTTCACTGGATATTCTCGAGCTCAAGGTTAAGATTATGTTAGACGGAGGTTTGGGATTTGTTTAGCCCTGATCCCGGGGTGTCACACGCGTCGACCCGGCTCGGGACTGACCGATGCCGACGAGGTCATGTGCCTCGACCACGCGCCGATGCGTACGCACTGACGCCGCCGTTGCTAGGGGTGCCGTGTTGTGCGGTTGTTGGCACCACCCGGACCCACGCCTGCTGCTCCCTGCGCTCTGTGGCCTCGCCCCGCGCTCTGCCGCCGGCTCCTGCGTGCACCGCGCGCTTGCCGGCCCTGCCCATGTTCTGCCGCCGGCCCGTCCTGCGCCTGCCTGCGCACCCGCCGTGCTTGCCGCCCTACCTGCTCGCCCGCAGCTCCGTCGTGTGCCTATAGCGCCGCCACGCATGAGCAACAATGCGCAACTCGCTGGCCCCGTCCCGCGCTCTGCCGCCCGGCGCCGCCGCCTGCTGCCGCCCAGCGCCGTCCCCACAGCTCCGCCCGCCGCTGCTGCGTGCTGTCGCGTCGCCCTACCTACGTGCCCACAGCTCCACCCCGCGCCCACAGTACCACCCCGTAGAAGCTCGCCGCCCTCACCGGCCCCGCGCCCTTGCCGCCCAGCGCCGTCACTGTCCAACACCCTCGACGGCGCCGCGTCCTCGTCGGCCCCGCTCCAAGCGCCCGTCCCTGGCGTTGACACCCCAGCATGCTCGGGATGCAGTACCTCCTCGCCGGCGGGCCGAGGCGATTCTCGTACGTGGAGCTGAAGACCGCGACCAAGGACTTCATGGACGTGGTGGGACGCAGCGCGTACGGGCGGTGTTCCCTAGCGACCTCCCGGACTGGCGCGCGGTGGCCGTGAAGCAGCTGCATGGCGTGGGCGGCGGCGAGGCGGAGTTCTGGAGGTGCGGCAGCGTGAGCACCTCGGGCGGGAAGGTGGCCCTGTCCTTGAACGACGGGTTGGGCTCCACGCCGAAGTCCAGCCGCGTGACGTGTAGTGGCGCCGCCATGGAGGCTCCTGTAGCAGTGTTGCCGTTGACGAGCGCGGCGGCGGTGGCCGGATTGCACTCGAGGCCCGGCCAGGGCGCGCTGCAGGGGTCAGGGATCTCGGAGCACCAGTCCTGGTCGGAGGAGACGACGTCCATGACGAGGAACGGGATGGGGAAAAAGTAGTGTGGGTCGAGCGGCCGGCGGCGAGCGTCGGCGCGCAGGAAGGGCGAGCGGCAGCAGGATGGGGCCTCTGTACCACCAACGGGATGGAGGAAGAAGAAGGTGGGTGGGGAAAAATTAGTGAGACTGATGGGTGGGACCCACTGGCAGTAAATAGTAAAATAGGAGAGAAAAATAAAAAATAACATAAGATATGTCTGACATGTGGGCCCCACTTCCACCTCAGCTTCTCCTAGACACGTGTCGCCAACTCGACACTTACAACTAGGCCTAAGCCGTCAGAAAGCGTGTCAAAGTGCTCTCAGCTGTGAATTAGTCCGATTCACAACGCTTGTACCCTTAAATTGGTACTGACATGCCAAAATTATCGAAAGTGGTACTGACCCGTCCCGACAGCCCCAATTGTGGTAGTTTTATCCAATTAACTCGGAGTAAGAGCGCAGGGCAAAACAGAGCATGGGCGAGGGGAACGAACCGATGGATAGAGAAGATGATTTTTTGGTGGGGAATTGGTTGAGGGAGGATGTTGGGGCTGTGTCGGTTAACATCTGCAGCAAAGGAGGTTGACGGCAACCGAAATTAGCGGTAGGGGGCATTGACTGAACGAGTGGGAGAGAGAAGTTTTGCATAGAGGGATGCGTGGGAGGAAGAAGATAAGGAGAGAGAGGGATCAATACTTTGTGGACCTAAGCGAAGAAAAGATTCCTTCTCTGTATGCAGTTACACGTAGGAAACTAGTTTAATAATACCATGTTCTTGCATAAAATCTCGTATTAGTTGCTAAAACCCTAGTTTCTTGCCTGGCAGTACTTTGATGCCTAAAAATTATAAAAAATTGCCAATTTGTTGTCTAAAACCACATAATAGTTGCTAAAATATGCTAGTTTTTTGCCTAAAATTTCTGACATGGAAATTTCTGTGCCCGACGAGGCTACTTCGGTTCCCGGCGAGTCAACTTCGGTGTCCGGCTAGGAAACTAGTTCCAGACTAACATTTTGCCCTGCGAGGCAACTTCGGAGTCTGACAGGGCAACTTCTGTGCCTAACAAGGCAAGTTTTGCCCCGCGAGACAACTTCTGTGCCCGGCAAGACAACTTCGGAGCCCGACGAGGCAACTTTGGTGCCTAACAAGGCAACTTCGGTGCCCGACAGTACAACTTTGGAGCCCAACAAGGCAACTTCTATGCCTAAACAAGCAACTTCGGAGCCCCATCAGGCAACTTTAGAGCCCGACGAGGCAACTTCAGTACCCGACGAGGCAACTTGTGCCCGACGAGACACCTTCAGAGCCCGACGAGGCAACTTGTGCCCGGCGAGGCAATTTTGGATCCCGGCAAGGCCGACGAGGTAACTTGTGCCCAACTTCGAAAGCCGACG
Organism: Avena insularis; assembly: GCA_023614405.1. Taxonomy (NCBI): domain Eukaryota; kingdom Viridiplantae; phylum Streptophyta; class Magnoliopsida; order Poales; family Poaceae; genus Avena; species Avena insularis. The sequence continues at coordinate 331,242,796 of CM042693.1, forward strand.
AGGCAACTTGTGCCCGACGAGGCAACTTTGGTGCCTAACGGGGCAACTTTGGTGCCTGACGGGGCAACTTTTGTGCCTGACGAGGAAAATTTTGCCTGACGAGGCAACTTTGGAGTCCGACGAGGCAACTTCTGTGCCTAACAAGGCAAGTTTTGCCCCGGAAGGCAACTTTGGTGCCCGGCGAGACAACTTTGGAGCCCGACGAGGCAACTTCGGTGCCTAACAAGGCAACTTCGATGGCCGACGGGGCAACTTCGGTGCCTGACTAGGCAACTTTGGTACCTGACCAGGCAACTTCGGAGCCCGACTAGGCAAATTCAGAGCCCGACCAGGCAACTTCAGTGCCCGACCAGGCAACTTGTGCCTGATGAGGCAACTTCGGAGCCCGACGAGGCAACTTGTGTCCAACTTCGAAAGCCTACAAGGCAACTTGTGCCCGGCGGGGCAACTTCTATGCCCGATGAGGCAAATTTTGCCCGACGAGGCAACTTTGGAGTCCGACAGGGCAACTTCTATGCCTAACAAGGCAAGTTTTTTCCCACGAGGCAACTTCGATGCCCGACGAGGCAACTTCGGTGCCTGGCGAGGCAACTTCGGTGTCCAGAGAGACAACTTCGAAGCCCGACGAGACAACTTTGGTGCCTAACAAGGCAACTTTGGAGCCCGACAAGGCAACTTATTCTCGGCGAAGCAACTTCGGAGCCCGACGAAGCAAGTTGTGCCCGACGAGGCAACTTGTGCCCAACTTCGGGATCGTTAGGCACATAAGAGCCTGACGAGACAACTTCAGTTCCCGACGAGGCAATTTCTGTTCCTAACGTGGCAACTTCGATGCCTGGAGAGGCAACTTTGATGCCCGACGAGGCAAATTCGGTGTCTGGCGAAACAACTTCGAAGCCCGACAAGGCAACTTTGGTGCCTAACAGGCAACTTTGGAGCCCGACGAGGCAACTTGTTCCCCGCGAGGCAACTTCGGAGCCTGACGAGGCAACTGTGCCCCACTTCAGGCTCGTTAGGCACATAAGAGCCCGACGAGACAACTTTAGAGCCTGACGAGACAACTTCAGAGTCCGACGAGGCAACTTCTGTCCCTAATGTGGCAACTTCGGAGCCCGATGAAGCAATTTTTTAGAGTTGCAAAATTAGCATGCTGTGATTTATTAGGCAAGAATCTGGAAAATAAACAATTTGACACAAAATCTAACACAAACCATATCAAATCCAAATCTGCTCTCCTATTCTTCACATTTACACAAACCAGATTAATTCATTCATGGATTAGGGGACCACACGAGCATACCGGATCACACAAGCATACCGTAGCACATCATCTAGTAAGTCAAGTGGGTGGTGGTAGCCTGGTAGGTACGTACACTGTGCTTCGGGCAGGTACGGGTAGGCCAGGCATTCTCCTGTCTGCCGACGAGCGCCTCAGGGTCGCAGACGGGCGGACTCAGCAAGGAGGTATCAACCGGTTGGGGTGGATCTAGATGATGGGCACAGGCAACACAGATAATTTAAGGAGGTTTAAACTAGTTAGAGCATCTCTAGCGACATCGAAAAAGCCGAACCAGAAAACGCGTTTTTAGGTCGTGTTTCGTGAATTTTTTTCAGGTCGTGAGCGGCGGGGCGAAACAGAAACCGGAAAAGGAAATATTCGATTTAGATTCCGCCTGTCGCTTCGTCGTCCTTGTGTCGTATACAAATAGGATGCGCCTACGCGTTCATCCCCATCCATTCCCTCCCTCTCCAATCTCCACCGCGCCGCCATGGAGGTGCCCCCGCTGAACTTCTACGAGACGGCGATGTTCGCGCACTTCGATATCGTCGCGCCGCCGGCCGCGACGGTGCCCCACAGATGGCGCATCAGCTATGCGGGGGTGCCGGTGGCTCCGCTCCCGGGCCGAGCCGAGCCGAGATGGAGAGGGCGCTGCCCCGGTATGCGGCGGCCAGTCCGTACTGGCCGGCGTTGTTCAAGAAGGAGCGGAAGGCCAAGATAGGCAACCGCATCGTTTACGGGCGCGTGGTGCACCGGGATCTTCGCAACCGAGAAGGGCGGGAGAGGTTCTAGTCCGTCCAGGGGGACGGACCAAGTACACCGTCATCACCGCCGCTCGCCGCGAAGAGGTCCTCCGTCTCGCGAACAATGCGGAAATCATGGAGGTTCCGTCCGACGACGAGGAGGAAGCCGGCGGCTCGGAGGAGGAGGAGGAGGAGGACGGCGCGAAGGACAGCAGTAGCGGAAGTGACTAGTGGTTGAATCAATTAATATAGGATGTGAAATCGTAGTTTTGTTTAGGAAGAATTCGTGGTTGAATCAATGAAATGCAACTATGTTTCCGCCTCGATTTAGATCTCCTTTCCGGATCAATTTTTATCACAGCGAGGGTTGGAAACGTGACTGTCGAGTGGAGGAGGCCTTGTTGGCGGGCGGAATTTTTCTGCCGGGGCCTGGGTCGACAGCGGCGCCCGACTGCGCCGGCGACGGGTGGACGCAGAAGGGAGAGGAACGCGCTGAAACTTCCATGCCGCCAAGCATCCCGTGGTTTCCAGGTTGGCTACGTGTCAGGCTTGAAACCTGGGGATTTAGGGATCCGCGGGGGTGTTTTCTCCGGGGCCTAAATTTTTTTCCGGTTCGGGCGGTTTTGGGGCGTCTGTTTTTAGCACGCGAAACCGGATGGTTATTTTTCTGGTTCCGCCTTTTTACGGTGTCTGCTAGAGATGCCCTTAGGTTTTGAGTGATAAATCACTGGGATGATAGAAATGCATACATCAAAAACCGATGTCCACACTTGCTGACGGGGCAGAGAAAGCAGGAGTGGCGATGAGCGTGAGAGGAGGCGGCGACGAGCGTGAATGGCGGCGATGCTTGGGGTGTGAGGCGTCGGCGGCGGCAGACGAGCACGGGAAGAACAACGGAGAAAGATTTTAGAGCCTCATTGGGTTGGATGGGACTGGCTCTAAAGTCTGGACCATGCCGGTGAGGATAAGCAGCGGTGGTCAGCGGGGGGCGAGATCGTGATGCGGCGGTGCCGCTCTGCCGGTTTGTGCCCCAACGTGGGGCCAGCTTGCGATCCGGTAGACAGTGCGTCCTCGACCCTTTTTTTAGGGAAGTGCGTTCTGGACCTAAGCAGTGCGGGATATGCAGGCTTGGGGGTTATTGGGCTGGGCCTTCGGAAGTTTAATTCAGCCAACAAATTAAACACGCCTCCATCATATTTCGTTTTTCTGTGGTCCAATTTGCTGAAAAAAGATGGGTCCAAAAAGCCCAAACGACCAAACTAAAATCAGTTAGTGATTCTTTTTTTCGAAATAGGGATAAAGCCCGGCCTCTGCATCAATCGATGCATGCAGCCTGTTTTTATTAAATTATTAAATTTTATAATTTATTACAAATCACTTATCACATAAATCGGTTAGTGAAATTGGAAACAGACAAATTTCTATGTCGATGGAGAAAACCAGAAGTTTGTGTTCAGTTTTCGGGTTCTCTGCTCTTATGCACACTGTCACTCATCTATCTCAGAGCAAGCGCAATCCATTATGTTAGCTTATAAATCTTACAACATTAACCAAGCTAGTAGTTTATATATCTTGGACACTTCGACATGGTAAGCCAGTGTATAGGAAAACCCTAGCAGGCGAGCTAAGTTGGTCAAGATGATGACAATCTCTTCACCGCCACCGACATGGTATGTTGTCGGTGTCGTTTCCCTTTCCTCCAACAGAAAGAGAGACCTCGAGATGCTCATGGCGAAGATAGAGGCATCTACTTCTTAGGATTTTGTTGTAACTTCGAGTTTTCAAGGATTTTTTGTTGTTCTTTTTGCTATAGTTTCACTAGTGCACAACACACCCTCTAACAGCGGTTCAGGAGACCCTTTAACAGCGGTTTCAGAACCGTTGTTGGGGGCTCGGTGTTAGAGGCCCCCTCCTTTAACATCGGTTCTTATACGAACCGCTGTTAAAGGGTGGCGCACGTGGGGCTGCCGCAATGCTCAGGCCCCCCACTTTAATACCGGTTCGTAGCACGAACCGGTGTTAAAGGTTCTCTGCCGCGGCAGAAAAACGGCATAAATCTTTGCCGCAGCAAGAAAACGGCATAAATCTCTGCCGCGGCAGAGTTCTGCCGCCGCCCCGTTCTGGGCGGATTTCTACGCGAGGGACGGGAGAGGGGGAATCGATCGGGAGAGGTATACACATACATCGTCGGTACATACGAGTACATGAATAATTAAGCAATTATTATTATACACAAACATCGTCATTGTGGTATTCTCCGTACACGTTGAAGCATCAAGTACAAGACACACACGTTCAAGCATATATACAATATAACATCTCTGTGCACGTTCATTTTGGTGGATATCTAAAGAGTTCTCCGCCAGGCGAGACGACCTCATGAAGTATGAACCCCGTCAATTCCTCTTGAATGGCTCGTATGCGGTCAAATGGTAGGAATTGGTCCCGCATCCGTTCGATCTAAATATATATGAAGAATGAGTCAATATATATATAAGAATAAAACTCAACACAACTGATGATAATAAAATAATGTTGTGTACTTCGTTTACTTACTCTAAGTTGTTCTAGTGCGGCTTGGCCCGTCGCACATATTGTGTTGCGAATGAACTCGCAAACATAGTATCCGCATAAGTTATTGTCGGGTCCCTGATACGCGCACTTTACGAGAATAGAGGGTTCAATCAAAATAATAATTAATAAAGTATGATATAATGGAATTGGAAGCAGAATCAAAGAGATACGCAGACCTAGCTGGCTAGTATTATTTACATTTTGTTCTACAAATTTTAGTTCTTCTGACCATTCACCCACGGCCCTGCCCGTGAACCTTTTCCAAACCCTGTCCGGCAAAAAAAATGGATAAAAGAGTAATTAATTACTTATTGTCACGAAAGTTGTCGATCTAATGCGATAATATGATTGATATTACCTCTGGAGCATCTCTTTAAAGGCTGCCCATAGCTCTTAGTATTTTCGTAACGAGTCCATGACAAGAACTTTTCCTGCGTCAGGTTGAATGACTAGCAGAATAAAGTGGAATCTGTGCACTCATAACTCATCATCAGTTACACTTAACATCGAGTAAGCTAAAACAGAATGTGTACAAGAGAGGGTAACAGTACTCACGAGAAGTTGTAAGGCAATACTATTTCCCTTTTAGTTTGTTGTCTCAGTAAAGACCTTAGCAAGAAATCTTCTGTTTGCCCGGATCTGTGTTTTACCACTTGTTCATAAACTCTATTTGGGTCAACGAACCCAATGTCAAAAGGGCCTCCTTTCATGCATTCCATAACCTTTTTCCTTCATAATAGTATATACATGTATGGTGAGCATATATATACATACAATTAATGAATTGAATGAGATGAGATAGAAATTATAGAAATAGTACTTACACACGATAAAGGCTGATGGCAGCTTTGTCGAGTTCCTTCTGATTGAATAGAAAATGCAAGTATTTAATATTGAAGGCGATCTCGTCATCTCCGCACAAGAAAATCTCATCTCTTATATGCGCCATGATCCATTCTTCCTTTCTCGTCTTGCAGAAATCAAGGTACCACTTGTGCAATTTTCGCATCTTTGTTGGTAGATTCTTGAACTCCTCTTTCTTGACGAGATTCTTCCCATACTTTCATGGCTGTATGGGGTTGACATCGCCTTTGGGCAAGTTGTCTCCCATGATGTTCAAGTATGCAATGTAATTCATCCCCATCTCATTGGTCTTTCTTTGTAGCTCTGCCTCGTAATTATTTACAGGAGGAGCTATCCGTGTGTCAAACACTTGGAGCGGGGCGCACGATTGGTTTTCCTGCTCTCCGAGGATGGGAACTATTTTCTGGGGTGCCACACGGCTACTACTTTCAGACTCCCTCCACCTTGCATTCCCCTTCATAATCTGACGCTCGTAGTCCGGCACAAGTGGGGTTTCAGGTTTAAAAAGATTATTGTAAAACTTCCCCACCATCGTCGGATCTATTTTCTCCTTTGGCGCCGGCTCCCGAGAGTTGCTGGCAGCGACGCGGTGGCAGCTCCGCGAGTGGACGGGGGTGGCAGACGGCACGGGCGCGGTGGCGGGCAGCGGACGACGAAGGCGTGGTCAAGCAGCCTGGCGGCGTCTTTGTTTCTCCACCGCGGCTCCTCTGCTCCTCTCTGCGCTCGATCGAATTCTGGCTGGTGGGAAGAGGAAGAGGAAGGCGCGCGCCTTTATACCACCCCTCTTTAACACCAATTCCAGCCACGAACTGGTGTTAAAGGGGGGGATTTGTTCCGCGCGCGCACCCCCGTCTAACACCGGTTCCATCCACAAACCGGTGTTAAAGGGGGGGGGGTGTGCACGAAACGAATTCCCCCCCTTTAACACCGGTTCGTGGCTGGAACCGGTGTTAAAGGGGGGCATTTAATTCGTATATTAAAGGGGTGGGGGCTTTTTGAATTCAAAAACTAGGATATAATTTAGAAAATTCATATATTTTTCATTGTAACTCAGAAAAATATGAAAAATATATCATAATTTTCAGAAAAATAAGATCTATCCATTCATATAAAAAAATTATAGTTACTATAGATAAATTTTTTCAAAATGATTAAAACACTTACAAATAAATTTTGATTATTCAATTAAGACAAAAATAAAATAGTCAAACCCTAACTTTGAACTTAAGAAATATTAAACATCTGAAAAGGAATATAACCATATATTATTAGAGAAAATCATATTTTATTTTGTATTAACATTTTTAAATTGTTTGGATATTTAAATTTAGCATCTTTTGTACACTTTGGAATCTGACAAAACTTTCAACATGAAAATTGTTTGTATTTGAATAATTAATCCTAAAACATTTTTTGAAATTATAACTATTCAAACTAATAACATATGGGAAAGGGCGGGCAGAATGCGTGGGAGGAAAAGGGAGGGAAGAAAAATTTATTACGATAGAAGTGGAATTAAAGTACATAACGCAACTAACAAAGCACGATTGAAAATTAAGATACATAGAATAACTGAAAATTAAGATACATCCAGATTAAGTCACAATCGACTGAACTTGTTTTGGAATGTTGGAGTGATTCAGTCATGCTCCTGCCTACACCTGTAATACTCGCCACTGTAGTCGTCGTACTCGCCATGGCCGTCGTTGCTGTCGTCGTCAGGATTGCCGTAGTTGAACCTTGAAGGCTAAGTACGCGTTTGTAACATCCCAAAAATATTAAACTTAAATCATCAAACTCTAATCATCAAATTTAGGGTTAACAAAAACTTTTCCAATTAAAAATATGAAAGCATTCATATGTGTGTGTATTAAAATTTGGATTCTTTTGAATTGCCATGGTTCTGTGTTTCTTTGCTTGTAAAATGATTCTTAGGTGAAATAAACATCATCTAAAAAATCCCGAAACTTTTCTCAAAGACAAACAAATCAAAACAAACAAATTAAGTGAATGGTCACTTTGGCCAAATTAACTCCCATGCCTACTTTGGCTATCTCTAACTTTCAAAACTTAACAGAAACATGTATGGATCTTTGCACCCCTTGATAGTACTCATAACAAGGTACCAAGGCCCATTTTGTGATCATCCAAAAACATTTGAATTTAAATGACAGTTTAAAATTGAATCTAGTTCATATGGAAAGATCCCACTATTTTAAAAACCACTCAAACAAGCTCAATTTTCAAAACCCAAGCATCCACAGAATCCTCAACACATGCCTAGCACACCCACCAAAAATATTTTCAAAATTCAAAACTTAAGTTCATGCGGCCATTTCATCAAACAGGTTGCAGATTCAAATCAACAAAATCAAAAACACTACGTTGAGCAGTGTTTTGGCCAACCTTGTCCCCTCTCTGGTTACAACTAGCCTTAGTAGATCATCTAGCACCCTTAACTAACCGCTAGCACCACTGTGAGCTTGCCAATGCCATCAATGGTGAGCAGGCCGAGAGCACCCATGTCACCCCAGTGTGGACAACAAGCTAGGAGAAGAACTAGCCGTTCCAACCTTGTCTTGTATGCAACCCATGCCTCACCGCCCCCACTCGACCAGCCCTAGCTCGAAGACAACGACCAGAACCGCCAGGAACACCGCGCCCGCGCCGCTGTCGACCATGCCAACGCGCACCACAGAGCACGCTCTGTTCCCACGCAACCCGACCACCTCGAGCCCTCGCCGCCCGCCAACATGCACCCCACCATCCCAGGAGACCACCAGACATGATCATTTCACCGCCCGTACTCCGTAGCCACCGCTCGCCACAGAGTTCGCCGCCTCTGCCTCGCAGAGCATCGCACGTTCCCGACCAATTGCCACCACCTCTACACGCGCATTTAAACCTTAGAGCATCGCCAAGAGACCGCCCATCAATCGCCAACCTTGGCCATGCCTCTAGCCGCCCGTAGCCGTGTCACCACCGTCGCCTACCCATCCCTCTCGGTCTCGCCGTCGAGCCTATAAAAGGAGATGACCCCCGCTCGATTTCTTCACACCATCTCACTCCCCTCACCTCACTGATCGGTCCACCCCTTAGACAGAGCAAGGCGAGCAGCGCATCGCCGGAATTTGGCCGGAGCTCACCGCTGCAGAGGAGAAGAGGAGTCGTTGATTTCGTCCACCCCCGGAGCGGCCGTGACCACCCCTGAGTTCACCGTCGTCGACATCGTCGTTTGCCCGCCTCGCCGTCGTCACTGGAGCCCCGGTATGCCCCCTATGCACCCCCACTGAGCCGCTAGGGTTCGAGCTCGCCGGTGACCTGTTCATCGTCGACGATGACCCTTAGCCGTCGATCTTCATTCTAATCCAACGCACCATATCGCCCCGTACTGCTTCGTGTTTAAAGAGCCACTGACCAGTAGACCCCCTGTCACTGGGGGAGCCGCCCAATAACCCTTCCCACGCAGCCCACTCGTTTGAATTTAGCTTTTTCTATTTATATTCAAACTCAGTTCTGTAGCTAGTTTCAAAAATCAACCTAGTTTGATTCAGTGAACCAAATTTCATGAAACCAATTTTGTTAGAAAGATATTGAAATGCTGAATCCAAGCCCATTGGATTCAAATCATTTGGATCTATAGATCAACCTTGGTAAAAATAACAAGGAAGAAGCTTTTCTGCATTCAAACATTTTTCAAATTTAAACCATAATAGATTTTGAGTTGATTCCAACTCTTAAAAATCATATTTGATCATACCTTTCAGAATATATAAAAATATATGGGTTTACATACAGAAATAATGTTCAAGTAATAAAAGAATGCCACATAGGCATTTCTAGCCACTTAAATGATTTAAAATAAAAAGGTTAAACCTTATTAAATTGTGACACCACTTTAAATCACATTCTCATGTACTGAAATATGTGGTGATGACATGTGTCAACATGATCCCATGTTTGAGTTGGAGAATATTCAATCTTCAGTAGTTTTTCAATGAGTAGAAATTACATTTCTAAAAATAAATAAATAAGACAAATGCTTTATTCTTGTGATATTAGTGATGATCCTAGATCATCTATAGAACCCCCTTGTGTGATGATTGAAAGTAGTTAAGTATTGTTTGGTGATTGTGTACCTCGTATTTATTCATAGACGCTAGTACCGACCAAGGATACGAGGAGGAAGGAGGATACTACGAAGAAGAAGCCGAGGAGAACTTCAACCACTGCTCTGCACAAGGCAAGCTTATACTGATACTGATGCAAGCCTAATACTACTAGTTTGTCTGAGCAAGCTAACACTTGCAATTATGAAAGTTAGATAACCCATGCAATGCACTAAGCATGCTTGGTTAGACACATTTGATGATACCCCGTCCTAGTTTTACTTGCAAGATTTATACTTTATTTCTTTATCAAAGCTTTCTCTTAGAGTTTACTTAAGTAAATTGTAGATACTAGAAAGATAATTGAAGGTTGCATAAAGAGCATTAAATTTGGCCTAAGGTAGATAATCTTGATGTCATCCTAAGGCATGAGATTGAACTTAGTTAAACTCCATTTGTTTACCACCCCTCATTAGTAATCACCCTCACTTGTAGATGCTAGTGCTAAGCATAAAACTTGATCAACTTTAGATGGGAATACTTGGTGGAAAATGGTTATGAAAACCTTGGAATGATGGATCATTCTACTGAAATGTTTTGACATGTGTTTCCGAACATCAGATGATTTTGATGATGAAAATGTTGAGGCATGAGCCCTAGCCCTTTATAAAACTGATGGTTGTCTGGATGCGATACCATTCCAATTTTACCGTACAACCACAATATCGGAAATTTGGGTAGGGCTTGACTGGAAACTTATATACTTTAGTATGGGTTCCCTCATGGCCAAGGTTTGAGCTGAGGCTACCTTGTGAAGATTGTCTACCTGTGTAGTACCCAAGATGACAGTGGTCATGGTTGGGAGGCCAAACTCACAGGAGAGGTGCCTATACTAGGGCGTGTAATCGAAAGGTTAGGATTGATTATCCGCATACTGAGTATGGTGAATTAAAGATTTGTTCCTAACAGATGTATCGAATGTTGTGGTGAAAGTGTACAATATATGCAGAGTGTCAGGATGATGGACCCCAGGAAGGTTACGACAACTAGGATCATCTCCCATCGTCAGCATTGCCTGTGACCCCGAAGATGGAGCTTCGCCTACGCTACCTTTATTATTACGTATTCGGCTGCTTGAGTTGTATTAAGAACTGGATCATGAGATCCTTATTTGTGTAAGACATTATGTATGATTTGTAATGGATGATGTACTGTGGTATCCAATTCTGTTATGTCTCCTAAAAATGGTAATCCTGGGATTGCGATATATGGCATAACAGGCATCTGGGATTAAAAATCCGGGTGTTGAGAAGTTGGTATCAGAGCCATCCTGACCATAGGAGACCCTAGTTAGACTGGACGTTTGAATCAAAAACTTAGTTTCAAAACCAAAGGAAGCAAATATTTACCAAAACTTATTCCCATTCTTATCACCTTGATTCTTTCAGCGGGATTTGGACCAGCTTTCAGAACTCCTGGAGCGACCGCACCCCGAGTTCTTCGGAGCTCAGCTCAATGATCAAGGAGGAGAAGATCTGAAGTGGCTAATTGTTGCAAGTCTCCAAGGAAAGATTGAATCTCCCACTGCCAATGGAATTCAGTTCACCTTGCGAGAAAACAACTAGCTCGATGGACTTTCCAGGGCCATGAAGGAAGCTCTTGCCTGTCTGTGTGGGCAGAGTATCAACCAGATCAAGGGTACCCTCTTTTAGTTTTGTCCAAGGCGTGATTCTATGGGACAGCCACTGGAAGCCCCATACCACCACGAGCTGAAGACTCAGTTGGACCACTTTAGCTTCATGATGTACGATCGTTAGCAGGAATTGGACAATTGCCGTGACTACTCCAACCACAAGTCCGCCATAATCAAGACGAAGGATCAGACCATCGCCATGCTAGCGAAAGATTGCAAGTCTCACCGCCGTCAGCTCGATAGAAGGAGCGCATCATTGCCCGTCTTCGCCACCGTATCTCGGATTTGGAGGAGACCATCCACGAGAGAGACATGTCGTTGGAGGAAAGGGAGAATGCCGGAGAGGATCTTCATGGAGACCCCTACTCCTATCTCAGTGATGATGATGATTTTCTGGAAGATCAGGCTATGGACTTCTTCACCGATGAGGATGATTTCGCCTTCATCGATGATGACGAGGATGATGAGTATGACGACTACACCGACTCCGAGGAGTAGTAGCATTTGAGCACTAGCGTAGTGAGTTGTATTCGGTCCCACTGTATCATAGTTTCCAGAATGGTTCTTAAAACCATCTGTTTACCTTTGTTGTGGTGTGTGTTTGTATCGTGTGCTATGAATGAATTAATGAAAAGCAAGTTGCTGGAAAAATCTGAGTCAAACTTTAAAAACTTTTCAAAGTCCCGGAACCTTAGAAATTTCCCTCTTTTCTCATGATCCATCTCAATCTTCAGATGCCACGCGGAGGAAGTGGTTCATCCCCGGACCTGATGTTGCAGATCCAGCAAATGTTGGTTTCTGACCGCGAAGCCGAAAGAGCTGAACGTCAAGCCAACCTAGCCACCCTTCAGCAGATAGCTCAGCTAGCCCACAACAATCAAGGCCAAGGAAATCAGGACAACCATGGATCTAAGCTCAAGAATTTCCAGAATACCAACCCACCAGTTTTCACTAAGTCAGAAGAGCCCTTAGACGCCGATGATTGGCTGCAAACCATGGAAAACAACCTGGAAGTCGCCAGAGTGGAAGCTAACGAGAAAGTTCTGTTCGCCACCCATTATCTAGCCGGAGATGTAAGAGCATGGTGGAACAGTGTTCGTGCAATAACCGGGGGACAGATGATGACCTGGGAGGAATTCAAGGTCAAGTTCAGCAGAACCCATGTGCCACCGGGTTTGATCAAGAGAATGAGAGATGAGTTCAGAGAACTGAAGCAAAGACGGATGACCGTAGTGGAATACCGTGAATTTTTTTTGTCATTAGCTAGGTATGCACCGGATGAGATCGACATTGAAGCCAAGAAGAAGGAGAGATTCTTGAATGGTCTGCACGATGAGATGCAGACTGTGTTGGTTAACATCCCCTTTGCTGATATTGAAGCCCTTGTCAACTCTGCCATCCAGATGGAAGGAAAGATCAACCAAGCCAATGAGAACCGCAAGCGTCGCATGATGTATCAGCCAGGAACCCATCAGACCCCAAAGTATCGCCCTAACCCATCTCCAGGATTTGCCCCGAGAACCAACAGACCCCCGATGAACCGTTCGACCTATCCCAACCGTGTAAACCCAAGGCTCGGAGGAAATGACAACAACCCCGGCAACTCTGGCAATTTCAATCGTGCACCACCCAAGTTCAACAACAACAATGCTGCCACCAACACCAACACTGCCCCGAGGACTAGAAGCAATGCTGTGCCTGTTGCAGCAAAGGACAAGTCGCAAGTGACTTGTTATGACTGTGGAAATAAGGGTCACTACTCCAATGAGTGCCCCAAGAAGAATGCCGCAGCCCCTAATGCAAATGCCCCAGCTCAGCAGTAGCGTCGTGTTCAGCCTGGAAGAAGGTTTGCCCCAGGGAATTCACTCAACCGCAACGGCCGTCTTTTTCTCATGCATGCTGAATAAGCCTAGGAAACGCCAGACGTCGTGCTGGTATGTTTTCTGTTAATTCAGTACTCGCTAGAGTGTTGTTTGATTCTGGTGCATCGCACTCATTTTTCACCGAAGAATTTGCATGCACTAGTAAGATTCAACCAACCAAACTGAAGCATGTTATGATTGTTCAAATCCCCGGTTCAACCACCAAAGCTAGACAAATTTGCAAAGCCGTCACTATCCGAATCCATGGCATAGATTTTTATGCTAATCTAATAGTACTCGGAACTAAAGGTTTGAAAGTAGTACTAGGAATGGATTGGATGTGTAAACATAAATGATTAATTGACTGTGCCAAGAAAGCCATAACCATGACCAGTACAGCCGGAATATCAGTCGAGCATGTATATGAAACCTTACCTCGTCAATTCAAGTGCAACAAGAGTATAGCCCAACCTACCATTGACCAAGTCCGGATAGTCTGTGAATACCCCGATGTATTTCCAGATGTTTTGCCCGGTATGCCCCCAGATCGGGATATCGAGTTTATCATCGAACTAATCCCCGGAACCGGACCCATAGCTCAGAGACCCTATAGTATGAACCCGTCTGAACTAGCAGAACTGAAGAACCAACTGGATGCCATGATGGAAATTGGATTGATTCGACCAAGTGCGTCACCATGGAGATCACCTGTCTTGTTCGTGGACAAGAAAGATGGAGGTAACCGTTTGTGTACGGATTATCGGAAGTTGAATGATGTCACAATCAAGAACAAGTAGCCATTGCCCAAGATAGAAGATTTGTTTGATCAGTTGACCGGTGCCAAAGTGTTTTCTAAGATTGATCTTAGAACAGGCTATCATCAACTCAAGATTCGTGCAGAGGATATTCCAAAGACTGCCTTTACCACCAGATATGGATTATACGAGTATACTATCATGTCTTTTGGATTAACCAATGCCCCCGCTTATTTCATGAATCTCATGAATAAGATTTTTATGGACTTCCTGGATAAGTTTGTCATTGTTTTTATCGATGACATTATGATTTATTCCAAATCAGAAGAAGAACATGAGCTACACCTAAGGACCATTCTTGGAACCCTTAGAGAGCATCAGTTGTATGCCAAGTTTAGCAAATGTGAATTCTGGTTATAGGAGGTAGGATTCCTTGGCCACATTGTATCAGCCGGAGGAATTGCCGTTGACCCTGCAAAGGTGAAAGATGTCGAAGATTGGCAAGCCTCAACCACTCAGGCCCAAGTTCATGCATTTCTCGGATTGGCGAGATACTACCGCAAGTTCGTAGAAGGATTCTCGAGTATAGCCAGACCCATGACCGAATTGCTGAAGAAGGACAAGAAGTTTGAATGGACCGACAAATGTGAAGCGAGTTTTCAAGAACTCAAGAGAAGATTGATTTCGGCCCCAATCTTAATCATGCCGGATATCACGAAGCCCTTTGACGTGTATTGTGACGCATCCAAGATCGGTCTCGGATGTGTGCTAATGCAAGAAGGCAAAGTTATATCTTATCTATCTCGACAACTGAAACAACATGAGCAGAATTACCCAACCCATGACCTCGAACTCGCAGCCGTAGTTCTAGCCCTGAAGACATGGAGGCACTACCTTATGGGAGACCGTTGTGAGATCTATTCAGATCACAAGAGTCTGAAGTATATATTCACTCAGAAGGAGCTAAATATGAGACAGAGAAGATGGATTGAGCTAATCAAGGATTACGATCTGGACATTCACTATCACCCTCGTAAAGCCAATGTGGTAGCAGATGCCCTTAGCAGATTGCCGTGCCGCTTGAACTCTATGATTTTGAAGGAGCAACCAGCTTGCAAAAAGAGATGGAAGATTTCCGAATGGAATTAGTGAGTAAAGGATTTTTGGCTAGCTTAGAACTTCAACCCACTTTGATCAGCCAAATCAAAGAGGCGCAGAAAGGAAATGCTAGTATTGACGGAATCAAGCGTCGTATCGGTACAGGCAAAGTACCCGGATTTACCGAAGACGAAGAAGGAGTTCTGTGGTACAAAGGACGCCTTTGTGTACCAGCAGATTCTGAGTTGAAAGAAGTTATTCTGAAGGAAGCTCATGATACTCTTTATTCTATCCACCCCGGAGGAACGAAGATGTATCAAGATTTGAAAGAGCAATTTTGGTGGCATAAGATGAAGAGAGAAATCGGAAGCTATATCACCAAGTGTGATATATGTCAGCGAGTCAAGGCGGGACATCAAAGACCCGCTGGATTGTTGCAACCATTGCAGATTCCAGAATGGAAATGGGATTCCTTTGGCATGGACTTTATCACCAGATTGCCTAATTCTAGTAGGGGAAATGACTCTAGCTGGGTCATAGTGGACAGATTGTCCAAAGTCGCCCATTTCTTACCCGTCAAGACCACATATCAGAGTTCGAAGCTAGCGGAGTTATACATCGCTAGAATCGTCAGTTTGCACGGAGTCCCCAAGAACATTGTATCGGATCGAGGAACTCAGTTTACCTCGAGATTCTAGAAGAAAGTCCAAGAAGGTTTAGGAACCCGACTAGATTTCAGCACCGCTTATCACCCTCAGACCGATGGACAAACGGAGCGAGTAAATCAAATACTCGAAGATATGTTGAGAGCATGTGTGTTAGAATATGGATCTAAGTGGGAAGACTATCTGCCATTCGTAGAATTTTCATACAACAACAGTTATCAAGCCAGTTTGCAAATGGCCCCATTTGAATTCATGTATGGAAGGAAGTGTCGCACCCCTTTGAACTGGTCGGAAGTAGGAGAGAGTCAGATTTTCGGACCCGACATCCTACGAGAAGCAGAAGAAAAGGTTCACAAGATTCGTGAGCACCTCAAGACCGCCCAGTCCAGACAGAAGAGTTACGCCGACAAGAGACGTCGAGACCTCGCCTTCAACATAGGAGATTTCGTGTATCTGAAGGTGTCACCATTGAAAGGAATGCAGCATTTCCAACTGAAAGGAAAGTTAGCCCCCAGATATATCGGCCCCTTCAAGATTCTGAACCGTTGAGGAGAAGTGTCGTATCAATTGGAACTACCCGAAGAGATGTCAGCCGTGCAAATGTGTTCCATATCTCATTACTTCGCAAGTGCCTCGAAGTTCCGGAGAAGACTGAAGTCTTCAAGAATATCGATCACCGGACCATAGAGATCAACTATGACCTGACCTATCCCGAAGTACCCATCCGTATTGTGGAAGAAGCTTTCAGAACTACCAGAACCCGAAGCATCAAGTTTCTCAAGATTCAGTGGAGCAACCACACAGAAGAGGAAGCTACACAGGGCCGAAGATCACATCAGGACAGAGTTTTCCGATCTCTTCAAATCCTAGGTAATCTTTTTCGTCCTTTTTCAAATCTCGGGACGAGATTTTGTTTAAGGGGGGAAGGTTTGTAACATCCCAAAAATATTAAACTTAAATCATCAAACTCTAATCATCAAATTTAGGGTTAACAAAAACTTTTCCAATTAAAAATATGAAAGCATTCATATGTGTGTGTATTAAAATTTGGATTCTTTTGAATTGCCATGGTTCTGTGTTTCTTTGCTTGTAAAATGATTCTTAGGTGAAATAAACATCATCTAAAAAATCCCCAAACTTTTCCCAAAGACAAACAAATCAAAACAAACAAATTAAGTGAATGGTCACTTTGACCAAATTAACTCCCATGCCTACTTTGGCTATCTCTAACTTTCAGAACTTAACAGAAACATGTATGGAGCTTTGCACCCCTTGATAGTACTCATAACAAGGTACCAAGGCCCACTTTGTGATCATCCAAAAACATTTGAATGCATAGTTTAAATGACAGTTTAAAATTGAATCTAGTTCATATGGGAAGATCCCACTATTTCAAAAACCACTCAAACAAGCTCAATTTTCAAAAACCCAAGCATCCACAGAATCCTCAACACATGCCTAGCACACCCACCAAAAATATTTTCAAAATTCAAAACTTGAGTTCATGCGGCCATTTCATCAAACAAGTTGCAGATTCAAATCAACAAAATCAAAAACACTATGTTGAGCAGTGTTTTGGCCAACCTTGTCCCCTCTATGGTTACAACTAGCCTTAGTAGATCATCTAGCACCCTTAACTAACCGCTAGCACCACTGTGAGCTTGCCAATGCCATCAATGGTGAGTAGGCCGAGAGCACCCATGTCACCCCAGTGTGGACAACAAGCTAGGAGAAGAACTAGCCGTGCCAACCTTGTCTAGCATGCATCCCATGCCTCACCTCCCCCTCTCGACCAGCCCTAGCTCGAAGACAATGACCAGAACCGCCAGGAACTCCAGCGCCCAGCGCTTCGACCATGCAGCCAACGCAGCATCGCCGCTGTTCCCATGCAACCCGACCACCTCGAGCCCTCGCCGCCCGCCAGCATGCACCCCACCATCCCAGGAGACCACCAGACATGATCGTTTCACCGCCCGTACCCCGTAGCCACCGCTCGCCGCAGAGTTCGCCGCCTCTGCCTCGCAGAGCATCGCATGTTCCCGACCAATTGCCACCACCCCTACACGCGCATTTAAACCTTAGAGCATCGCCAGGAGACCGCCCGTCGATCGCCAACCTCGGCCATGCCTCTAGCCGCCCGTAGCTGTGTCGCCACCGTCGCCTGCCCATCCCTCTCGGTCTCGCCGTCGAGCCTATAAAAGGAGACGACCCCCGCTCGATTTCTTCACACTATCTCACTCCCCTCACCTCACTGATCGTTCCACCCCTTAGCCGGAGCAAGGCGAGCAGCGCATCGCCGGAATTTGGCCGGATCTCGCCGCTGCAGAGGAGAAGAGGAGCCGTTGATTTCGTCCACCCTCGGAGCGGCCGCAACCATCCCTGAGTTCGCCGTCATCGACTTTGTCGTTTGCCCGCCTCGCCGTCGTCACTGGAGCCCCTGTATGTCCCCTATGCACCCCACTGAGCCGCTAGGGTTCGAGCTCGCCGGTGACCTGTTCATCGTTGATGACAACCCTCAGCCGTTGATCTTCATTCTAATCCAACGCACCATATCGCCCCGTACCGCTTCGAGTTTAAAGAGCCACTGACCAGCAGACCCCCTATCAGTTGCGCCCCGTGCTGTTGAGTGACACTGGGCCGGCCCAATAACCCTTCCCGCGCAACCCACTCGTTTGAATTTAGCTTTTTCTATTTATATTCAAACTCAGTTCTATACCTAGTTTCAAAAATCAACCCAGCTCGATTCATTGAACCAAATTTCATGAAACCAATTTTGTTAGAAAGATATTTAAATGATGAATCCAAGACCGTTGGATTCAAATCATTTGGATATATAGATCAACCTTGGTAAAAATAACAAGGCAGAAGCTTTTCTGCATTCAAACATTTTTCAAATTTAAACCATAATAGATTTTGAGTTGATTCCAACTCTCAAAAAATCATATTTGATCATACCTTTCAGAATATATAAAAATATATGGGTTTACATACAGAAATAATGTTCAAGTAATAAAAGAATGCCACATAGGCATTTCTAGCCACTTAAATGATTTAAAATAAAAAGGTTAAACCTTATTAAATTGTGACACCACTTTAAATCACATTCTCATGTACTGAAATATGTGGTGATGACATGTGTCAAC
The DNA here is from genome assembly GCA_023614405.1 of Avena insularis. Classification (NCBI taxonomy): domain Eukaryota; kingdom Viridiplantae; phylum Streptophyta; class Magnoliopsida; order Poales; family Poaceae; genus Avena; species Avena insularis. The sequence goes on from CM042693.1 coordinate 331,261,581, forward strand.
ATGATCCCATGTTTGAGTTGGAGAATATTAAATCTTAAGTAGTTTTTCAATGAGTAGAAATTACTTTTCTAAAAATAAATAAATAAATAAGACAAATGCTTTATTCTTGTGATATTAGTGATGATGCTAGATCATCTATAGAACCCCCTCGTGTGATGATTGAAAGTAGTTAAGTATTGTTTGGTGATTGTGTACCTCGTATTTATTCATAGACGCTAGTACCGACCAAGGATACGAGGAGGAAGGAGGATACTACGAAGAAGAAGCCGAGGAGAACTTCAACCACTGCTCTGCACAAGGCAAGCTTATACTGATACTGATGCAAGCCTAATACTACTAGTTGATTGAGCAAGCTAACACTTGCAATTATGAAAGTTAGATAACCCATGCAATGCACTAAGCATGCTTGGTTAGACACATTTGATGATACCCCATCCTAGTTTTACTTGCAAGCTTTATACTTTATTTCTTTATCAAAGCTTTCTCTTAGAGTTTACTTAAGTAAATTGTAGATACTAGAAAGATAATTGAAGGTTGCATAAAGAGCATTAAATTTGGCCTAAGCTAAATAATCATGATGTCATCCTAAGGCATGCGATTGAACTTAGTTAAACTCCATTTGTTTACCACCCCTCATTAGTAATCACCCTCACTTGTAGATGATAGTGCTAAGCATAAAACTTGATCAACTTTAGATGGATACTTGGTGGAAAATGGTTATGAAAACCTTGAAATGATGGATCATTCTACTGAAATGTTTTGACATGTGTTTCCGAACACCAGATGATTTTGATGATGAAAATGTTGAGGCATGAGCCTTAGCCCTTTATAAAACTGAAGGTTGTCTGGATGCGATACCATTCCAATTTTACCGTACAACCACAATACCCGAAATTTGGGTAGGGCTTGACTGGAAACTTATATACTTTAGTATGGGTTCCCTCACGGCCAAGGTTTGAGCTGACGCTACATTGTGAAGATTGTCCACCTGTGTAGTACCCAAGATGACAGTTGTTCATGGTTGGGAGGCCAAACTCACAGGATAGGTGCCTATACTAGGGCGTGTAATCGAAAGGTTAGGATTGATTATCCGCATACTGAGTATGGTGAATTTAGGATTTGTTCCTGACGGATGTATCGGATGTTGTGGTGAAAGTGTACAATCTCTGCAGAGTGTCAAACTATTCGAATAGCCGCGTCCGCGGTTATGGACAGTTGGAGTGGCCATACTATTCCCCCGTCAGATGTTTTCAAAATGACTTGTGAAGTGGATCAAGAGTTTGACTTGACCACAACAGAGTTGTGATATGAAATACAAGTTCCCACTTAGGTGTTATAAAACTTTAACTAGCTTTTCTTGCTTCTGAACTTAGTAGAGGTAAATCTGGATTTTTGCAAAACAACCATAGATCTTAGTGTCCTATTACAAAAAAAACCCCTTCACTTGTTTGTATTAGTTTGCGAGTACTTAAAGAGTACTCATGGCTTTGTCCCTGGCTATTCCCGTGGCCAGAATATGAAGAAGAGTACCAGGATGATGGACCCCAGGAAGGTTACGACCACTAGGATCATCTCCCATCGTCAGCATTGCCTGTGACCCCGAAGATGGAGCTTCGCCTATGCTACCTTTATTATTACGTATTCCGCTGCTTGAGTTGTATTAAGAACTGGATCATGAGATCCTTATTTGTGTAAGACATTATGTATGGTTTGTAATGGATGATGTACTGTGGTATCCAATTCTGTTATGTCTCACAAAAATGGTAATCCTCTGATTGCGATGTATGGCATAACAGGCATCTGGGATTAAAAACCCGGGTGTTGACAGCGTGGGCTGGACTTGAGGGTAGCGTAGACGGGGGTTAGAGTCGGCCGCAGTGTCGTAGGCCATGACGCTCTGGAGAGTCCGACCGCGCCACCACAGCCGATGGCCAGCCTCGTTGAATTCGGAGGAGGTGGGCCGTCCTCCTCGTGCCTGGCGAGCGCCCTCTCACGCCGATCCCTAAAGAAGGCTTCCCAAGTCGGGAAATAGTCGGGATGCCATCTGGGATTCCTTCGCTGCTCCGGCGTGAGCTCGAAGTAGTAGTGGTTCGTGATGGCCATCCGGCGCGCCACACCTAGAGGGACATGATGAACCGGCATGCCTCCGGCGCTCAGCATCCAGCCGACACGGACGATGGAAGCCATGGGAAATAGTGATGAGGTTGCAAATATGAGTCTAGAGATGTGCTATGACAGTGGAGGCCAACCCTACATATATATAGTGAGAAATATGGCAGGAAGATAACTGGAGGGAAGAACTGGCGGGAAGAAAAATGGCGGAAAGAAATGGCGCGAAGAAAAATGGCGGGAAGAAAAATGGCTCATTTAATACATATAGTTTTAACAGAAGAATTATGACATTGATTTCCATTTTGAGATACATATGTGTGCCAAAAATGGCTCAATTAATACATATAGTCAATCTTATGATCGCGTCGGCCGTAACCATGGAGTATCAGCACCGTTTAACAGGATGGTTGGGTTAGTCTTCACTCTGAAGGGCGGAATTTCATTAAACTTATTATAATCTTCTGACATATCTGTCTTGTCCTCCACTCCCACGATGTTTCTTTTCCCTGAAAGAACTATGTGACACTTTGGCTCATCGTGTGATGTATCTGTTTGCTTATTTTTTTCTTTTTCGGTTTGATAGACATGTCCTTCACATAGAAAACCTGAGACACATCATTGGCTAAGACGAATGATTCATCTAAGTTCTTGTCTACCTTCATAAGATTGTTGAGATCCACTGTTGTTATTCAGTACTTCTTGTCTACCTCAACCACTCCTCCTGTTAGCTTGACCCATTTGCACCGAAACAAGGAGACCTTAAAATTAGGTCCATAGTCAAGTTCTCATATCTCCTATATGAACCCATAATACGTGGTCTTTTGCCCATTGTCTTCTGCTGCATCAAAGCGGACACCACTGTTTTGGTTGGTGCTCTTTTTATCTTGGCCTATCGTGTAAAATATATTCCCATTTATCTCGTACCCTTGGAAAGTACATACAGTCGAAGATGGTGTCCTGGCCAACAAGTACAGCTGATCTCCAACAGTGGTGTTATTCATGAGAAGTCTTTGCAGCCAGCCACCAAAACTCTCCATGTGTTCACTTATAATCCATTCATCAGACTGTCCCGGGTGTTTGAGGCGTATAAAATTCTTGTGTTCATTGATATACGGGGCAACCAAGATAGATCTTTGTAAAACCGTGTAGTGTGCTTGATTGAGAGAATGCCCGTCCCTACATATCATTGCTTTACATCCTAGGGTGCCTTTTCCACGCAGTATCCCCTCATGTCGTGATTCTGGAACACCAATCGCCTTAAGGTCGGGAATAAAATCAACATAGAACTCAATGACCTCCTCTGTTACATAGCCCTTGGAGATGCCTTCTGGCCTAGCACGGTTATGAACATATTTCTTTAAGACTCCCATGTACCTCTCAAAGGGGAACATATTGTGTAGAAATACAGGACCGAGAATGGCAATCTCCTCTACTAGGTAAACCAGGAGATGCGTCATAATATTGAAGAAGGATGGTGGGAACACCAACTCAAAGCTGACAAGACATTGGGCCACATCTGTCTGTAACCCTGGTAGGCTTTCTGGATCGATTACCTTCTGAGATATTGCATTGAAGAATGCACATAGCTTCAATATGGGTACTCAAACATTTTTAGGTAGAAGCTCCCTCAATGCAATCGGAAGCAATTGCGTCATAATCACGTGGCAGTCATGAGACTTTAGGTTTTGGAACTTTTTCTCTGCCATATTTATTATTCCCTTTATATTCGACGAGAAGCCAGACAGGACCTTGATACTGCTCAGGCATTCAAAAAATATTTCCTTCTCTGCTTTGGTAAGAGTGTAGCTGGCAGGAGTTAAGTGGCATCCTTTACCCTTCTCGTTCTCAGGATGCATAGGCTCTTCAGGTTCTTTCATACGTTGCTGGTCCTGCCGTGCTTCCGGTGTATCTTTTGTCTTCCCATACACTCCGAGGAAGCCTAGCAGGTTCACGCAAACATTCTTCGTCACGTGCATCACGTCGATTGAAGAGCGGACCTCTAGGACTTTCCAATAGGGTAGGTCCCAAAATATAGATTGCTTCTTCCACATGGGCGCGTGACCGGCATCGTCAATCGGAACAGATAGACTGCCAGGACCTTTTCCAAAGATTACTTCTAGGTCCTTGATCATACCAAATACCTCCTCACCGGTACAGAGGACGGGCTTCCTCCAGGGTTCTACCAGACGTTTCAAATGCTTGCCTTTCTTTCTTACGGGATGCAGGTTCGAAAGAAATTGACGATACCCTAGGTACACAACCTTCTTACATTTATCCAAATATACACTTTTAGTCTCATCTAAACAGTGCGTGCATGCTTTGAATCCCTTGTTTGTCTGCCCTGAAATATTACTAAGAGAAGGCCAATCATTGATGGTTACGAAAAGCAACGCTCGTAGGTCAAATGGCTCCCCTTTGTGCTCATCCCACATACGTACACCTGGTTTGGCCCACAGCTGTAAAAGTTCTTCAACTAATGGCCTTAGATACACATCAATGTCGTTGCCGGGTTGCCTCGGGCCTTGGATGAGCACTGGCATCATAATGAACTTTCTCTTCATGCACAACCAAGGAGGAAGGTTATAGATACATAGAGTCATAGGCCAGGTGATGTTACTGCAGCTCTGCTCACCAAAAGGTTTCATGCCATCTGTACTTAGACCAAACCTTAAGTTCCTTGCGTCACGTGCGAAGTCCGGGTACTCTCGCTCGACTTTTCTCCACTGTGACCCATCAGCGGGGTGTCTCAACATCACGTATTTCTTACGATCTTCCATGTGCCATCGCAACAACTTGGCATGCTCTTTATTTCTGAAGAGATGTTTTAACCGTGGTATTATAGGAGCATACCACATAACCTTGGCAGGAACCTTCTTCCTAGGGGCCTCGCCCTAAACATCGCCAGTGTCATCTTGTCTGATCTTATACCGCAGTGCAGTGCATACCGGGCATCCATCCAAATTCTCGTACTTCTCACCGCGGTAGAGGATATAGTCATTAATGCAGGTATGTATCTTCTGCACGTCTAATCGTAGAGGGAAGACAATCTTCTTTGATTGGTATGTACTGTCAGGCAATTCATTATTTCTTGAAAGCAGATTCTTCATTTTTACCAACAACATTAAAAATGCGCTGTCAGTCACACGATTCTCTGCCTTCCATTGCAGCAAATCCAGTGTGGTACCTAGCTTTTTGTGTCCATCTTCGCAAGTTGGGTACAACAATGTTTTGTGATCCTTTAACATCTGCTCCAGCTTCTCCTTCTCCTTTTCAGTTTTACATTCTTCCTTTGCATCAGTAATGGCCCGACCAAGATCGTCATCAGCTGGCCCATCTGCTGCCTCTTGATCTTCATTATCTACCCCCGTTGCAGTATCATCGTTTTCAGAATACATATTATGATAGTTGTCATCATCCTCTTCTTCTTTGTTGTCTTCCATCACAACCCCTTTTTCTCCGTGCTTGGTCCAACAATTATAGCTGGGCATGAAACCAGATCGAAGCAGGTGGGCGTGAATGGTTCTGGTATTTGAGTAGTCTTTCTTGTTCTGACAGTGAACACACGGACAACACATAAAACTATTGTGACTACGGTTTGCATTAGCCACAACGATAAAATTTTGGAGGCCCGTAATGTACTCGGAAGTGCGTCGGTCACCGTACATCCATTGCCGGTTCATCTGCATTATATAGTATATCAAAAATTAATAGGGAGATGACCACTTATATAGTACATCAATGACACATGAAAGGATAAAGTTGCCGACCTCGACCGAGAAGGAAAGAGCAATGAGAAAACTTAATTCGATCTCTCGGGCATTTCAACGAACACCTCTTGTGCATAGGAAAAACCACAAACTAGCACACCTCTCACCCTCTTGCTAAGCTCCAAAATGAGGGAGTGAAAAATGAGAGAGAGGGGTGTGGGCTGCGGTGTGTTATATAGACGCACCCCTTTAACCACGTACCGGTGTTAAAGGGGGGCTACGCGGGCCACTGGTGCAGGGCCTTTAACACCGGTTCGTGGCTTGAACCGGTGTTAAAGGGGGTGCTCCTTTTTGCTTTCCAGACCACGCTGATATGGGTGCCCCCTTTAACACCGGTTCGTAGAAGAACCGGTGTTAAAACTCATTTCCGACTTCAACCAAAGGTCTCGTTTCCACTAGTGTTTCTTCGATCTAATACATGTTTACATAATAATAAATGTAATTCTACTAGTTCTTACTTGATCGTAATTTCATAAAGTACAACTTGCACTTACCAAGAAAATTCAACTGGGTGAAAAATTGCAAGCTACTCTTTCAATTGGCTGAGACGTAGATGAACCCAAATAAAAAAGTGAGCACGTCGGTTTATGCTAGCTTAACATACATGATTAACGATCATTATTATTGCCTCGGATGCATGCGGGCACGCTAAAATTGTAGACGAGGCCTATCAATAATAATCATGGATTTTTTTTTGAAAAGAGTATTTTTTTAATATTACAGGGATACCAATTACACTCAGTCTCTGCAATAACGCATGTCCTAGTGGTCCTACGGATGCACATAGCTCAGAAAAAAAGAATTACAAGAAAAAATCCGGCTACAGAGAACTAATCCTCAAAGCAACGACACTGACACATTCAGAACAACACTAGTAGTCCTCCACTCCAATAATAACACCTTCAAGAAGGAAACAGTGCCCAAGCATCGTCGTTGTCCGATGAAAGATCATAGGTTTTCACCCTGAAGAAAGTCCTTGCTCATAAAACAATGCCTTCAATAAGGTCATTGTCAGGCACAACCAGTTAAGGCTAGACCTTGGATTTTCATCCTGCAAGATAAGACTAAAAACTCCCCCTGTGTTGTCTTTCAGCACAAACAGTCGCTACAATGAGTCCCAGATCACGCAGTCAGTTCTCCGTCGCCACAAGAACAATAATCACCATCGCTACCCTCATATTTCCGCTTTTCTGACATTTTCCGTATCTGACTTCACCATGGATCTAAGAATGGCACTTGGTGGGAACAAACAACAGATCTTCGCAACGCTCCCGCTGAAACCAAACGGCCAGGAAAACAAGGTGCGCACGACTGAATACCTTCCGATCCAGCAATCTCCAGGCATGATACACCCATGCGAGTTCGCCGGCGGAGCCTTCCGGAACACGCCTCTCCAGACCGGATCAACGAGGGTAGACATCAAGCAGATCTTCGTCTTCGTGCGAAAGAAACCAAAGGACCACCACCTTTATTAGATCCGACAGAGCGATCCCCACACCGCCGGCCGGTTTCCGGAGAACAGATCGAGCAGGAAATTAGGGATGGAGAGCCGATCTAGGTATTCCAACGGAATCCCATCGCCGACACCTCCTCCACCAGATCGCCACCCGCCCCACTTCGGTAGAGGCCGCAGCCTCCAAATCCGAGCTCCCATGAAGCCACCGCCGGCCAGAGCCGTGGAGACGTCGATGGCGAGGGGGGCCCGTCCAGCGCCGGTGTTCTCCTCCCTACCGCCACGCTGGGGCTGGGAGGCCAGATCCCCGCCGCCCCCATCACTGGCGCCACACACTTAGGCCGGCTGCCCTCCGGGGGCGACGAGAAGGGAGAAAGATGGAGGGGGAGGAGGTGGCGGCGGGGTAGGGTTTGGCCCCCTTGCTCGCCAGGAGGGGGAGACGCGAGGGGGCTGTACTATGCTTATGGCAGCGATAAAACGTCTTAAAAATGGAGGGAGGATTTCACTTCCCCAGCCTCTGCACCAACTAGGGATGCACATAGCCATTAAGTATGAGTACCAGGATTTTTAAACTTGGTTAAGCACCAAGCCTGGTCCTCAAGATAAATTACACGAGTACCAGGAGAGCCTGGTCCTCAAGTATAAATAAGAACCTTAATTTACTTCCATAAGGATTTGAAGGTGTCGGGTTTGTAGATCCACTCCCCAACCGGTTGAGCTAGGCTCACTCCAAATAATAATCATGGCTGGGAGTCCAAATAAGCAAGAACGTTTGTTGCCTTGGCAATGTTAACATTTGAGCAATTATCAGCCTCAAGTAGATGACAAAGTTATGAGCTAGTCCCATTGCATTACTAGTCAATAGTCATGCATACCTCTAGTCAATAGGCTCACTCCAAATAATAATCATGGCTAGGGCTCTCTTCCTCGCACTAGCTGCACCACCGACGATGTCCGACGAGTAACCTAACCATGCCATCATCCATGCATAACCAACTCCTGAGAGCGAGAGAAGGAAGTTTCAGTCCCACCTCAAATAAAGTTGCGTGGTGGTAGTAGTAGTCTACTATACTAATATATAATTAATGGCAGTGTTCTTACAGCTTTTTAATGGATGTGTGCATGTTTTGCAATGAGCCCCCCTTAGCAGTCTAGAAATTGTTATCTAACGAACTGATGCCAACACTTCGCTGCTGGGCGATGGAGGGCCTCTGTTTAGAAATATAAGATGTTTTAGATTTATGAAGCAAATGTATCTAGATACTTTTTAGTGTGCAGATTCACATGTGTAAATCTGCACACTAAAAAGTGTCTAGATACATTAGTTTTACAAACCTAAAACATCTCATATTTCTAAACAAAGTGAGTACTTGTGTTTCAAGCGAAATAAAATCTTGGAGATATATATGGCCAGAAGCGACAGGTGTATTCCCTGCTAGCTAGCCCCTCTTTTGTTAGAGAAACGAATTCTGAGAATGACTGATGGCCATCTTCAATGCATATCATGGAAAAGGACATGGCAAAAACTAACATATTGCTTTTGTTTCAGATGGGTTTCCCCAGAATATCCATGATATTTCTATTAATAGATTAACAGAGGATACCGTAAATACTCCACCTTAATTCTAAAAAAGATTGTAGGGTTGTGTCACTATTTCTTTAAAAGAGAGACAATCCCTACAGTTTCAAAAAGCCCGCATCTAGCAAAGAAAATTACGGACCTTGACATGGGATCCAGAGACTTTCGCTTCCCTTTAATAAATAAATTTCCAGGAAATCTATCATTAGAATACATGTGCATAGCCCGCGGATGCTTCCGCGAGGAGTTGCATACAAGCAAAACCTTCTACCTCATGCTAACATTATCAAAATTCAAAACAGTTTATCCGACAAACCAAAGTATGTCTTCACCGATGAGTTCGTATCGACAAGAGCTTGAAAAGAAGACCCACATTGTTATGCTTGGGCAATTTTTTTCCTATCATAACTAGTTGCAAAATAATAGTACCGTGACTGTTATGTTAGTTGTGAATGGTTACGACAATAAAAGTTTATTGTTACCCGTGTATTGCTTGTATCTTTTGGGGCATTACAATATTATGCGGATTTAGAATTTGAATATAAAGGTTATATTGACAAGTAAGAGACTGTAGCACACCATAAAAATTAGAATTACACAAGTCTTTCATGGGTAGAGAGTGACGGTCGGTAACCTAGTCTTACTCAAAACCAAACTAATTTTGTTGATGTCATGCTTGCATGCATTATTCTCATCCGTTGGGTACGTTTAATGAGAAAATTGGTGCGGTACAGGGAGACCAAAATCCATCAGTTTTTAGTATCTATGAAATTCAAATTTTATCAATATTTGTAAACTAACTTAATTATTCAAATTAAGATTCTTGGGAGCCAAACGAAAGGATTTAATGTCTTCACCACATGTTGTTTCCAGAAGAAGAGGACACGGGTATAAGCTAAATAAGCCAACCCATGCCTTAATTTTCTGTTTACTCTTAGTCCGAGATAACTTGTTTAAATAGTTGCATGGTCGATTTACCATTGGCTAATCTTTATGAGGTCATGCATTTATATATTGATTAATAAAATATTTCCTAGCTACTACTTTAGATGGAAGGCTCACTATCAATGTACGCTCCAACATTGGAGTTACATTGCACACTTCGAAGGGGAACACGTCTGAAGGCTAGCAATGGTCCATAATAATGTAATCGGCTGGGGAGGATTTTAGCTACAGATCAGTCACTGGGGTCGGGTGGGGGTGGGGGGTTCACTTGTAATGAACCCTTTATTGGTTCTATGTCTTGATCGATAGCTAGGCCTTTAAGACATGAACATAGTGCGGAAGGCCCGGAATAGCAATCACAAATCATCCAACTTTTGCATTACATCCATACAAAGGACAACACTAAACCTAAATAATCAATTAGCTCAACAACCATGTCATGGACCATGAAGACCAAATTTCCACAAGTGGTCTAACTAGATAGTACAGATTCCAGTTCGTTGAGACAACTAAGCTAATTTCTACTAGTTTCTTGTAAAACTCCTACATTCTTGTCATTTGGCATGTATATATTACTATGAATGTTGGATGGATACATAGATCTTCGAGGAAACACAAATGAAACTCACAGTAATCACATGATACAATGGACGACTAGGAAAATAATCAAAAAAGACCTGTTTGATTATTTTCAATACTGAACGCATATAAGAAAAAGAAAGATGTGATTAATTTATGTATACCAAAAAAAGTATCGGTTGGGTTTAATACACTTAATCCGGGCCATAAAAAAATCCAATGGATGAGCAATAAGTTGGAACCTGACAGGCTATAATAACCTAATTACCGTTTCCTTCTCCCTCCGCATGCAGTGGCCCCCCTTGACCATTCTCGCAGTTGCTTATGTTTTTTCAAGGATTTATTGGGGCTGCATATGTCAATATAGATTTTGTGGTATATATTTTTTATGATTTATTTTTGTATACAGATGCTAGTAGGCACAAAGGAATCTCTTCACCAAACCCATTCATGCACTTTTTCTCTCACATATTTGGAAGGTTGTCAGCATCATTGCTCGCTTTCCGACAAGAATGATTACCAATGAGGCCCCGACAGATTTCATCATTATCCTACAAGGTTGGATTAAAAGAAAATATTATCCTAAAACAGGACAGCTTTATTCCGCTTTAGATTTGGATAGTCCTATGTGTGTGTTTTCTGGTAATTTCTTACATTTTAATCTAAAGAATATATAACAAACCTTCGTACAGAAAGTTAACCCTTTGCAGATTTTCCACACCAAAAGTATGAGTAGGAAGTCTTGAGAATATAAAGTGTGGCGAGCGTGTGCTTGTACACATGTACGTGCTTTCTTAGCTTGTCACTAAAAACACACGGAAAGAGAAAATTCACGGTCGTTATCTCGTCATAACGAACCGACACCTAAAAGGGATACGCTTTATTCGTAAACGATTCCGGCCGGCCGGACGGTCGATTCGTACCGAAGATACCACGGAAAACGAGCCGCGCGGTGACGTGAAATACATCTGCATGCATGCGTGATGCCGCCGGAACGATAGTAATTAAACGCGCGCACAAACTTGTGACGCCGACGCGTCATCAGCTGCTCGATGATTCTTCTTTTTCGACCGAGAAAGCCTTGAAACATAAGGTGCTCAAATAACGGAAACGGGTGTGACGCACGAGTAGAATTCAGTGACCATTTTGGTTCTCACGTACACATCAACTGGATATATACAATGCGTCCGACATGTGTGCATGCATGCATGCCAAATGGTCTTTCGAAAAAAAAATGCATACGTGTTAGTGGTAGAGCAAAGGTGCAACCTTTAGCACTATCTATAGAAGCTAAGATGTGCCGACAATTATAATAATTTATGTGGTAGACTGAATTCCACTTTGTAATTACACAAAAAAAACCATTTTATAATCCAAATATTCACCTGTCAATAATTTTCAACCATAGATATATGTACAAAAGTAATGGTGAAAGATACATTGTGGACTTTGTAAAAAATGTCATCTATTTAAGAATAGAGAGAGCATTATTTTATTCAACCATGTTATATTGTTAGAACACGTCCTCCGTCTTAAAATACATGTCGCAGACTTATCTAGATTCACATTTGTCTATATACACTATAATATGTCTATATACATACAGATCTAGAAAAACTTGTGACATCTAACTTAGACAAAAGAAGTACAAACTTTTGGTATAGGAATGGCAAAAGCATTAAGGGAACTGAAAATTGGAGAAGCTCGTAGCGTTTGCGTTGCCTTTTTCAGAGCATTCAAGAAAGCATGAAACATAAAAGACTTGTCATCGCAGTGGAATTTCTTCAAATTGGTGAGTGACGTACGCCTGTGCTGGCATAAATTTTTATGGGATTTAATCGTGGCAACTCCATCACAACCGTACCTTTGCTTGTCATGCATGGCAAAGTAAGATCGATTAACGAACAAAGTGAACCAGCACCTAAAAGCGGCCGGGCGGCAGACGATTCGCGCTGAAGACACACGAGTGAAAGTGAGTGTTGCACCGTTGCATGTAAGTGCGTATTTACGTCACGTTTGTGTTTGAGCTATAGTAAGCATATATACGCGGCGCTGCTTGAGACACAGGTGCGCGCGTCGGCTGCCTCATCGACATCGATCCATCCCTGTCGCTTCCGTCTTTTTTATCAGAAAAGTAATATTCGTCATCATACCTTGGAACATAAGGAATCGATATTCGTCTCAAAATATAACGAAAACGAGTGCGACGTCGTCGTAGATTGATGTATAGTTTGGATGCGCGACAAGGTCGTCATTCCGTTAGCCTTTCAATTCTGCCACTTGATGATTAGTTTAGCCTTGCATATATAGCTACGCTAAGCTGCATGTAGACTATCAACTTAATGTTTCCAATAGATTAGTTTATTTTAGCCCGTGATGGTATCCGGCTTTCGAGATGTCGGTAGCTGGACAAGAGATCATGGTGCACGCGGTTTCAACGATCAGTATGCGCACTCCACTCCGGCAAAAAACACAAGTCTCGTTAATCCTACTGAGCTACGGATACAAAGTCCTACTGACATCCATGGCCAACTATGAAAATAATCGAAGCAGATATGTTTTACTATTTCTAACAATAAACTTCTTCAAACAGGCACTACGCCCTGCTTTATAAATAAAGCAACGACCATTCAGAGTACAACCAACACTAGTAGAAAAAGAGCCATTCGTTCGTCCATTCCAGTTTGGAGCATTACTCCCGGTTATGGTTGGACCCGGGACTAATGTGGGCATTAGTCCCGGTTTCAAGGGCTAGAACGCCAGCAATCTTTAGTTCCGGGTCAAACGGGACCTTTAGTCCCGGTTCGTATCACCAACCGGGACTAAAAGGGGTGCCCCTGGTGCCAACCCCTTTAGTTCCGGTTCGTATCACCAACCAGGACTAAAGGTGCGACCTTTAGTCCCGGTTCGTATTACCAACCCGGACTAAAGAAAGTGGGTAAAAAAAATTCTCAAGTTCTGCCTTGGCAGTAAACCGGGCATAAATCCGTCTCGAGATCGTCTTTTCTAGATTTAAAATCATGCCGAAAAATTATAAAAATAAAATTCTTCGAACTTTAGTTATATTAAGTGATTTAGTTGTTACGAAAATTAACAAATATAAAATTTGACATAATTTACAAAAAAATATTATGAAAAATTCAAATGGCCATAACTTTTGCATACGATTAAAAAAAGGTACAACCTATCAAAACGTGCAGAAAAAAGGCCGTTTTGGATTCTTAAAATTCAAAAAGAAAAAAAATTATTTCAGAAATTAAATTATTTTAGTATTTTTATGTCATATTTGAATTCCTTGCATTTTTCTGATAATAATGGATATATTATTTGTCGAATTTTGATTTACAGATTAGAAGATATTATTTATGTCATATTAAATGAATAAATGGCAAAATTGAATAAAATATTTATTTAATTATTTTTTACTTTCATTAGAATAAAATATTATTATTACTTATTTATTGTTGTTTACTAACAATAGTTGTTCTTAATTTCAAAAAATAAAAACGTGTCACATATTGATAATGAGTTAATATGATTGATATATTAGGCTTGACAACAAGGTATAATGGTCCTTCATGCGGGGTGGGAGAGATGAAATGAAGAAGTTAAGCGTGTTGGGGGTGGAGTAGTGATAGGATGAATGACTGGTCGAAAAGTTTGACCGTAAGTACGATTTGAACTAAGATTAAGTATAATTAGTGTTAAAACGAGAGATGTGAGAGATTAACGAGTCAAACAATTCAAAAGTTTAAGAAAAAATTGAAAAACAAATTGGAAAAAAAATAAAAATAAACCCTTTAGTCCGGGTTCGTATTACAAACCGGGACTAAAGTTCCCGCGTGCTCAACGCTGCCCCGTGAGTGCCTTTAGTCCCAGTTTATTTGTGGCCAAACCGGGACTAAAGGGATAAGCCTCGATTTCGTAGATCCGGTTGGGAAACCGGAACTAAAGAACTTTACAAATCGGGACAGAAGGCACGTTTTCCACTAGTGCAAGTCATCGACTCCGAGACGTCAAAAGAAAAGAAAAGAAAAGTCCGCTGGAGCCACAACACATCATGCCCAAGGTAACAAGAAGAAAAAAGAAAAAGAGGAGCTGGAAGTGTGCTCCCTCTACGAGGCCACAGAAGTAAGGATGGCAATGAGAAGGGTATGGCCGGGTAAAACAATACCATACCCATACCCGTATAGTCAATGGGTAGAAAACTTTACCCATATCTGTACCCGCGGGTATAAATATTTACCCATGTCCATACCCGACGGGTAGATCCAATGGTAGACAAGTTATTCACAATTTTACATTAATTAATATCATATTTTATAAGAAAATATATATCTCTACTCAATAATAGGTACAGGAGTGCATGACAATTATCAACGTTTAGAAAATCGCAATCTCATACTTGTCCTTAGGCTACTCGACCGCATAGATTGAAACTCTACAGGTAAGTTTTACAAGTCATTCTAAATGGGAAGGGTATGGGTATACCCATGAGTACGATCATATACCCGTGTCCGTACTCGTGACTTAACGGGCAGGGTATGGGTATTACCCATGGGTATAAAAGTATGCTCATACCCTACCCATGTGGGTACGGTACCCGCGAGTACCCGTACCCGTGGGTAAAATTGCCATCCTTACACGGAAGCACTAGCAGGAGCCGTGAAGCACTGCGCCGACGCCCTGAGAACCTGCAAGATGTCGTCCACGCTCTCCCGGTCTCTTTGCCTAGATAGGGGTGTAGGGGTTCGTAGCATGGAAAACAAAAAATTTCTACCGCATGCAAATAAACAAGCCAAGATCTATCTACTAGATTGTAGCAACGAGTCGATAGAGGAACTAACCCTCGAAGATGCCAAAGCGGTTAACGAGAGCAGATTCTCGTGGGTGATGTAGTCGTTTTCTTGCCGATCTCAAGATCGCATAGACGATCCTTCCGACGCTGCGTTCTGGCAGCGCTTCCGAGGTCGGTCACACGTTCGGTACTCGATGAAGACCTTCCTCTCCCTTGTTCCAGCAGGCAGCGGAGGTTATAGCACTCTCCTCGCGATTCCGGCAACACGACGGCGTGGTATCGGAAGTAGAGGGGAGATCTCGCAGGGCTTCTCCTTAAGCCGGAGCGAGTATGGTGGACTATGAGAGAGTCCTTGGTGATCTAGGGTTTAGAGGCACCAAGGGAGGAAGCTTGGCCGGCGGCTAGGGCTTGGGGAGAGCCCCTGTAGGGGTTCGTAGCATGGAAAACAAAAAATTTCTACCGCATACAAACAAACAAGCCAAGATCTATCTACTAGATTGTAGCAACGAGTCGATGGAATAACTCACCCTCGAAGATTCCAAAGTGTTTAACGAGAGCGGATTCTCGTGGGTGATGTAGTCGTACTCTTGCCGATCTCAAGATCGCGTAGACGATCCTTCCGGCGCTGCGTCCTAGCGCTTCCATGATCATCCACGTTAACTTTTCGAAGACCTTCCTCTCCCTTGTTCCAGCAGGCAGCAGAGGTTGTAGCACTCTCCTCGTGATTCCGGCAGCACGACGGCGTGGTACCGGAAGTAGAGGGGAGATCTCGCAGGGCTTCGCCTTAAGCCGGAGCGAGTATGGTGGACTATGAGAGAGCCCTCGATGATCTAGGGTTTAGACACAACAAGTAGAAGGGGCTAGGCCGGCGGCTAGGGCAACTAGAAGCCCCAACTCGGCGGCTTGGGAGAAACCCTAGGGCGGCGGCGGCTATGGTGGGCGGCGGCGGCTAGGGTTAGGGTTTAGAGGGGCTAGGTGTGTGTCTTGGAGGGGCAGCCCTGCCCCTCCTTATATAGGTGGAGGCGCCAGGGAGGAGTCCCTCCCCAACTCGGCTTCAAGGCGGTTGGTGGAGGGAGGACTTCCTCCCCAAGTAGGTTTCCTACTCTCCCTCCACCAAACAAAATAGCCGTTTGACTTTTCAAATTGGCGTTTGACTTTTCAAACTAGGATTTGATTTAACCCTTTATTTTGTTCAGCGATGACACCTAGTACATGATGCAACCATTCCAACTTGTTATGAAACATTCATGTACCCTTCCTCTCCGGAGTGCCGGACATTCCGGAACCTTCTAGAACATTCCCGATGAAAACACCGAAACCATTCTCCAACCCCGAAACAGGACTTTCCTTATATGAAACTTATTCTCCGGACCATTCCGGATCTCCTCGTGATATCCCGGATCCCATCCGAGACTCCGAACAACATTCGGTCTCTTACTCATCATTCCATAACTACTCAACAACGTCAAATCCTTAAGTGTGTCTCCTACAGTTCGTGAATTATGCGGACATGATCGAGACACTTCTCCGAACAATAACGAATAGAGGAATCTGGAAATTCATATGGCTCCCACATATTTCTATGATTACTTTGCGATCAAATGAACCATTTACATACGATACCAATTTCCCTTTGTCTCACGATAGTTTACTTATCCGAGGTTTTGATCGTCGGTATCTCTGCATACCTAGTTCAACCTCGTTACTGATAAGTACTCTTTTCTTGTTCCCGTGATATGTGATCCCTTGTGAACCAGTCACATGCTTGCAAGCCAATTGGATGACATTCCACCGAGAGGGCCTAGAGTATATCTATCCGTCATATGGATGGACAAATCCCACTCTTGATCCATGTGTCTCAACCAATACTTTCCGAACACTCAATGCCACCTTTATAGCCACCCAGTTACGGTGTGGTGTTTGATGTCATCAAAGCATCCTTCCGGTGATGGTGATATGCATGATCTCATGGTCGAAGGAATTAGGTTACTATGTATCAGAAAGCATATAGAAATTAAACTATTAAAATGACTTGATCTTTATGCTATGCTTATCTATAGGAGTATGTCCATCATATCATTCTCCTAACAATATGATCTTGTTGTTAATAACATCTCAATGTTCATGATAGGGAAACCACAATCATTTATTAACCAACAAGATAATATTATGAAGAGGATTTACAAGGGACTTCAAATTAAGTTTACAAATCACACAAGTATTCATGTTTCCTTGTTAATACTATTATAGCATGAATTTAAACATTTATCATAAACACAAAGATATAATAATAACTATATTTATTATTGCCTCTAGGGCATATCTCCAACAGTCTCCCACTTGCACTAGAGTCAACTAATCTAGATTACATGGTAATATACCGAACACCCATGGCAGTTTGGTGTTGGTCATGTTTTGCCCTCGGGATAGGTTTAGTCAACGGATCCACCACATTCAGATCTGTGTGTACTTTGCAAATCTTTATGTCACCATCTTGGACATGTTCTCGAATAGCATGGAAAAGTAGCTTGATGTGCTTTAGCTTCTTGTGTGACCTTGGTTCTTGCGCATTGGCTATGGCGCCCATGTTATCACAGTAGATAGACATTGGGTCCAGCGCACTTGGAACCACACCGAGATCTGTAATGAACTCCTTCATCCATATCGCTTCTTGCAAAGCCTCCGAAGCAGCCATGTATTCCGATTCAGTTGAAGATCTCGCCACAACGCTTTGCTTTGCACTCCTCCAGCTAACTGCTGCACCATTCAAAGTAAATCATTATCCAGTTGTGATTTAGAATCATCCGGATCGGTGTTCCAACTAGCATCGGTGTAACCATTAACAACGAGCTGTTCATCACCTCCATAAGAAAGAACCATATCCTTAGTTCTTCCAAGTACTTAAGGATGTTTTGACCATGTCCAATGATCCACTCCTGGATCACTTTGATATCTGCTAGTCAAACTAACAGCATATGCAATGTCGGGTCTAGTACATAGCATGGCATACATTAGAGATCCTATGGCTGAGGCATAGGGAGTCTTAATCATCCACTCTCTATCTTCTGCCATTGTCGGACTTTGAGTTTTACCCAAGGTCGTATTGGGCAACATGGGCAAGAACCCTTTCTTTCTATCATCCATTCCAAACCTCTTTAGAACTTTGTCCAAATATGTATTTTGTGACAATGATATTAGGCGTCTCGATCTATCTCTATAAATCTTTATGCCTAATATGTAAGCTGCTTCGCCAAGATCTTTCATTGAAAAACTATTATTCAAATATTCCTTGACACTATTAAGAAGGTCTACATCATTCTCAATCAACAATATGTCATCTACATATAGTATTAAGAATGCTACAGAGCTCCCACTCACTTTCTTGTAAATACAAGCTTCTCCATAAGTTTGTATAAAACCAAAACTTTTGATCACCTTATCAAAACGTTGATTCCAACTTCGGGATGCTTGCTTCAATCCATATATGGACCGTTGAAGTTTGCATACCTTGTTAGCATCTTTAGGATCGACAAAACCTTTGGGTTGCATCATATACAACTCTTCATCAATGTCTCCATTGAGGAACGCTGTTTTGACATCCATCTGCCATATCTCATAATCATAATATGCAGCGATTGCTAACATAATCCTCACAGACTTTAGCTTCGCTACTGGTGAGAAAGTCTCATCGTAGTCAACTCCTTGAATTTGTCGAAACCGTTTTGCGACAAGTCGAGCTTTATAGACAGTAACATTACCATCAACATCTGTTTTCTTCTTGAAAATCCATTTATTCTCGACAGCCTTCCGGCCATCCGGTAAGTCCACCAAAGTCCATACTTGGTTTTCGTACATGGATCCAATCTCGGATTTCATGGCTTCTTGCCATTTATTGGAATCTGGGCTCATCATCGCTTCCTCATACGTCGCAGGGTCATCGATGTTGTCCACCAACATGACATTCATAACGGGATAATACCAATCAGGAGTGGTACGAGTTCTCGTTGACCTGCGAGGCTCTGTAGCAACTACAACCGAAGTTTCATGATCATCATCATCAGCTTCCTCTCTTATTGGTGCAGGCACCACAGGAACTTCTTTCGGTGCTGCGCTACTCGCAAGTTCGAGAGAAGGTTCGACAACCTCGTCGAGTTCTACTTTCCTTCCAGTCACTTCTTTCGAGAGAAATTCCTTCTCTAGAAAGGATCCATTCTTGGCAACGAAGATTTTGCCTTTGGATCTATGATAGAAGGTATACCCAATAGTTTCCTTTGGGTATCCTATGAAGACGCATTTTTCCGCTTTCGGTTCAAGCTTGTCCGGCTGTAACTTCTTTACATAGGCTTCGCAACCCCAAACTTTAAGGAACGACAATTTAGGTTTCTTCCCAAACCATAACTCATACGGTGTCGTTTCAACGGATTTAGATGGTGCCCTATTAAAGTGAATGCGGCTGTTTCTAATGCATAACCCCAAAATGATAGCGGTAAATCTATAAGTGACATCATAGAACGAACCATATCTAAGAGAGTTCGATTACGACGTTCGGACACACCATTACGCTGTAGTGTTCCCGGCGGTGTCAATTGTGAAAGTATTCCGCATTTCTTCAAATGCTCGCCAAACTCGTAACTTAGATATTCACCTCCATGATCAGAACGTAGAAATTTAATCTTCTTGTTATGTTGATTCTCAACCTCACTTTGAAATTCCTTAAACTTCTCGAAAGTTTCGGACTTATGTTTCATGAAATAGATATACCCATATCTACTCAAGTCATCTGTGAAAGTAAGAACATAACGATAACCACCGCGCGATGCTACACTCATTAGACCACACACATCGGTATGTATGATTTCCAATAAATCCGTAGCTCGCTCCATCATACCAGAAAATGGAGTCTTAGTCATTTTACCCATCAGACATGCTTCGCATCTTTCAAGTGATTCAAAATCAAGTGATTCAAGAAGTCCATCGGAATGGAGTTTCTTCATACGCTTCACTCCAATGTGACCAAGACGACAGTGCCACATATAGGTCGAGTTATCGCTCAATTTCAAACGTTTAGATTCAATGTTATTAATATGTGTATTTCCACTATCGAGATTCAATAAGAATAGACCATCTATCAAAGGTGCATGTGCATAAAACATATTACTCATATAAATCGAACAACCATTATTCTCGAACTTAAACAAGTAACCATCTCGCAATAAACAAGATCCTGATATAATGTTCATGCTTAACGTAGGCACCAAATAACAATTATTTAAGTATAAAACTAATCTCGATGGTAGATGAAGAGGTAGCGTGCCAACCGCGATCACATCAACCTTTGATCCATTTCCCACGCGCATTGTCACCTCGTTCTTCGCTAGCTTCCGTTTATTCTGCAGCACCTGTTTCGAGTTACAAATATGAGCAACCGAACCAGTATCAAATACCCAGGCACTACTACGAGTACTAGTGAGATACACATCAATAACATGTATATCGGATATACCTTTCTTCTTGATGTTGCCTTTCTTCAAATCCGCCAAGTACTTTGGGCAATTCCACTTCCAGTGACCTTCTCCCTTGCAGTAAAATCACTCTGTATCAGGCTTAGGTCCAGCCTTGGTCTTCTTCGTCGGTGCGGTAACTTTCTTACCACCCTTCTTGAAGTGTCCCTTTTGCTTAGACTTGCCTTTCTTGAATTTGGTGGTCTTATTGACCATCAACACTTGGTGCTCTTTCTTGATCTCCACTTCTGCAGATTTTAACATGGAGAAGAGTTCTGGCAACTGCTTGTTCATGTTTTGCATATTGTAGTTCATCACAAAGTTCTTGTAACTTGGTGGTAGTGATTGGAGGACACGGTAAATCCCCAAAGCATTAGGAATCACTATACCCAAGCTTTGAAGTTTGTTTGCGTGCCTAGACATCTTAAGCACATGCTCACTGACAGAGCTGCCCTCTTCCATCTTGTAGTTAAAGAACTTTTCAGAAGCCTCATAGCTCTCAACTACTGCGTGAGTCTCAAAAATTAGTTTGAGTTCACGGACAATATCATGTGGGTCTGAATTCTCAAACCTTTTCTGAAGCTCCGATTCTAAACCATACAAGATAGCACACTGAACTGTGGAGTACTGAGTCTTCCGAGCGAGGTAAACATTCTTTACTTCATCGGTAGCAGTAGCTGCAGGAGGGTCACCCAGCGGTGCATCCAGCACATAGGTCAAATTACCAGCATTGAGGACAATCCTCAAATTGCGGAACCAATCCGCGAAGTTGCTTCCATTGTTTTTTAACTTTTCTTTCTCTAGGAACGCATTAAAATTGATGGTAGGGGCCGCCATTGATCTACAGCATATTTGCAATAGTTTAGACTAAGTTTATGATAAATTGAGTTCTAATTAATAGTTAAATTAATCTAGGTGAACTCCCACTCAAAACAATATCCCTCACATTGTTTTAGTGATCACACGAACCAAATCCACCACATCAACACCGATCATCACGAGAGTTGATGTAGCTTCAATGGCGAACAATCGACATGTTCATCATATCTACTATATGATTCATGCTTTACCTTTCGGTGATCCGTGTTCCGAGACCATGTCTGTACATGCTAGGCTAGTCAAGATCAAACCTTAGCTTCCGCATGAGCAAATCTGGCTTGCTCACGTTGTATACACTTGCAGAATCTAACACACCCGATCATCACGTGGTGCTTCGAAACAACAAGCTTTAGCAACGGTGCTAACTAAGTATGAACACTTTAGACTTGAAATTTATGTGCATGAGGGATCATATTATAATGCTACCGTCGTTAACTAAGAAATACAAGATGCATAAAGGATTAACATCACATGCAATTCATAATATATGATATGATATGGACTTTCTTCATTGTGCTTCCGATCTCCATCTTCAAGCACGAACATGATCTCCATCATCACCGGCATTGCATCAAGGTCAATGACGCTGCTCCATGGTTGTCGTCCACCAGCTTCAACTATTACAACTACTTTGAATAGACACGCGGGTCTTAACAGAAATTAAAGACAACCATATGGCTCCTGCCGGTTGCCAACTTGCAATAAGGAACATTGCATACATCAAATATAATCACAATCATGGCCATATCACATCACAGCACACCCCTGCAAAACAAAGTTAGACGCCTCTAATTTTTTTTGCATATTTTACGTGGTTTGGGGCTTTCAATAAGTGTCGATCTAACTTACGAACAAGAACCACAACGTTGATGTTTGAACTATCAAGTGCCCGTTGTAAATTGGATCTATACTATAATGGGAGAGACAGACACCCGCAAAGCCACTTATGCAATACAAGTTGCATGTTGAGCGTGGAGAAAGTCTCATGAACGATGTCATGTAAGGTTAGCCCGGGCCGCTTCATCCCATCATACCGCAAGATGCAAAGTACACAAGAAACAATTGATAATAAAAGCACCACCGCCCACAATGACCATTGTGTTCTACTCATGCAACAGATCTACATATAGACACGGCTCTGATACCACTATAGGGGTTCATAGCATGGAAAACAAAAAATTTCTACCGCATACAAACAAACAAGCCAAGATCTATCTACTAGATTGTAGCAACGAGTCGATGGAATAACTCACCCTCGAAGATTCCAAAGTGTTTAACGAGAGCGGATTCTCGTGGGTGATGTAGTCGTACTCTTGCCGATCTCAAGATCGCGTAGATGATCCTTCCGGCGCTGCGTTCCGGCAGCGCTTCCGCAGTCGGTCACACGTTCGGTACTCGACTTAGACCTTCCACTCCCTTGTTCCAGCAGGCAGCGGAGGTTGTAGCACTCTCCTCGTGATTCCGGCAACACGACGGCGTGGTACCGGAAGTAGAGGGGAGATCTCGCAGGCCTTCGCCTTATGCCGGAGCGAGTATGGTGGACTATGAGAGATCCCTCGGTGATCTAGGGTTTAGACACACAAGGTAGAAGAGGCTAGGCCGGTGGCTAGGGCAACTAGAAGCCCCAACTCGGCGGCTTGGGAGAAACCCTAGGGCGGCGGCGGCTAGGGTTAGGGTTTAGAGGGGCTAGGTGTGTGTCTTGGAGGGGTAGCCCTGCCCCTCCTTATATAGGTGGAGGGGGCGCGCCAAGGGGAGGGGAGTCCCTCCCCAACTCGGCTTCCAAGGCCGACGGTGGAGGGACAGTGACTTCCTCCCCAAGTAGATTTCCTACTCTCCCTCCACCAAACAAAATAGCCGTTTGACTTTTCAAATTGGCGTTTGACTTTTCAAACTAGGATTTGATTTAACCCTTTATTTTGTTCAGCGATGACACCTAGTACATGATGCAAACATTCCAAATTGTTATGACACATTCATGTACCCTTCCTCTCCGGAGTGCCGGACACTCCGGAACCTTCTAGAACATTCCCGATGAAAACACCGGAACCATTCTCCAACCACGAAACAGGACTTTCCTTATATGAATCTTATTCTCCGGACCATTCTGGATCTCCTCGTAATATCCCGGATCCCATCCGAGACTCCGAACAACATTCGGTCTCTTACTCATCATTCCATAACTACTCAACAACATCAAATCCTTAAGTGTGTCTCCCTACGGTTCGTGAATTATGCGGACATGATCGAGACACTTCTCCGAACAATAACCAATAGAGGAATCTGGAAATTCAAATGGCTCCCACATATTTCTACGATTACTTTGCGATCGAATGAACCATTTACATACAATACCAATTTCCCTTTGTCTCACGGTAGTTTACTTATCCGAGGTTTTGATCGTCGGTATCTCTGCATACCTAGTTCAACCTCGTTACTGATAAGTACTCTTTTCTCGTTCCCGTGATATGTGATCCCTTGTGAAACAGTCACATGCTTGCAAGCCAATTAGATGACATTCCACCGAGAGGGCTCAGAGTATATCTATTCGTCATATGGATGGGCAAATCCCACTTTTGATCCATGTGTCTCAACCAATACTTTCCGAACACTCAATGCCACCTTTATAGCCACCCAGTTACGGTGTGGTGTTTGATGTCATCAAAGCATCCTTCCGGTGATGGTGATATGCATGATCTCATGGTCGAAGGAATTAGGTTACTATGTATCAGAAAGCATATAGCAATTAAACTATTAAAATGACTTGATCTTTATGCTATGCTTATCTATAGGAGTATGTCCATCATATCATTCACCTAACGATACGATCTTGTTGTTAATAACATCTCAATGTTCATGATAGGGAAACCACAATCATTTATTAACCAACAAGCTAGTATTATGAAGAGGCTTTACTAGGGACTTCAAATTAAGTTTACAAATCACACAAGTATTAATGTTTCCTTGTTAATACTATTATAGCATGAATGTAAACATTTATCATAAACACAAAGATATAATAATAACTATATTTATTATTGCCTCTAGGGCATATCTCCAACAGCCCCAACTCGGTGGCTAGGAGAAACCCTAGGGCAGCGACGACTTGCAGGAGGTCGGCGGCTAGGGTTAGGGTTTTGGTGGTATTGGGTGTAGGGAAGAGGGGCAGTCCTCCCCCTCCTTCTATAGGTGGGAGGGCGGGGCAAAGGGGGAGGGAGTCCTCCCCCAAGTCGGCCTCCTTGGCAGGCGGGTGGAGGGAGAGGAACTTCTGCCCAAGTAGGTTTCCTACTCTCCCTCCACCAAGCAAAACTGTCGTTTGACTTTTCAAACTAGGATTTGATTTCTACCTTTATTTTTCCCAGCCATGATACCTAGTACATGATGCAACCATTCCACATTGTCACGACACATTCATGTACCCTTCCCCTCTGGAGTGCCGAACCTTCCGGAACCTTCTAGAACATTCCCGATGAAAACACCGGAATCATTCCCCAACTCCGAAACAGGACTTTCCTTATATGAATCTTATTCTCCGGACCATTCCGGATCTCCTCGTTATATCCCGGATCCCATCCGAGACTCCGAACAACATTCCGTATCTTACTCATCATTCCATAACTACTCAACAACATCGAATCCTTAAGTGTGTCTCCCTATGATTCGTGAATTATGCGGACATGATCAAGACACTTCTCCGAACAATAACCAATAGAGGAATCTCAAAATTCATATGGCTCCCACATATTTCTACGATTACTTTGCGATTGAATGAACCACTTACATACGATACCAATTTCCCTTTGTCTCACGATAGTTTACTTATCCGAGATTTTGATCGTCGGTATCTCTGCATACCTAGTTCAACCTCGTTACCGATAAGTACTCTTTTCTCATTCCCGTGGTATGTGATCCCTTGTGAGCCAGTCACATGCTTCCAAGATAATTGGATGACATTCCACCGAGAGGGACCAGAATATATCTATCCGTCATATGGATGGACAAATCCCACTCTTGATTCATGTGTCTCAACCCATACTTTCCAAACACTCAATGCCACCTTTATAGCCACCCAGTTATGGTGTGGTGTTTGATGTCATCAAAGCATCCTTCCGGTGATGGTGATAAGCATGATCTCATGGTCGAAGGAATTAGGTTACTATGTATCAGAAAGCTTATAGCAATTGAACTATTTAAAATGACTTGATCTTTATGCTACGCTTATCTATAGGAGTATGTCCACCATATCATTCTCCTAATGATATGATCTTGTTATTAACAACATCTCAAATGTTCATGATCAAGAAACCATGATCATCTATTAATCAACAAGCTAGTATTATGAAGAGGCTTTACTAGGGACTCTAATTTAGTTTACAAATCACACAAGTATTAATGTTTACGGTTAATCTTGTTATAGCATGAATGTAAACATTTATCATAAACACAAAGATATAATAATAACTACATTTATTATTGCCTCTAGGGCATATCTCCAACAGTCTCCCACTTGCACTAGAGTCAACTAATCTAGATTACATGGTAATATACCGAACACCCATGGCAGTTTGGTGTTGGTCATGTTTTGCCCTCGGGAGAGGTTTAGTCAATGGATCTGCCACATTCAGATCTGTGTGTACTTTGCAAATCTTTATGTCACCATCTTGGACATGTTCTCGAATAGCGTGAAAACGCAACTTGATGTGCTTCAGCTTCTTGTGTGACCTTGGTTCTTGCGCATTGGCTATGACGCCCATGTTATCACAGTAGATAGATATTGGGTCCAGCGCACTTGGAACCACATTGAGCTCTGTAATGAACTCCTTCATCCATATCGCTTCTTGTGAAGCCTCCGAAGCAGCTATGTATTCCGATTCAGTTGAAGATCTCGCCACAACGCTTTGCTTTGCACTCCTCCAGCTAACTGCTGCACCATTCAAAGTAAATACGTATCCAGATTGAGATTTAGAATCATCCGGATCGGTGTTCCAACTAGCATTGGTGTAACCATTAACAACGAGCTGTTCATCACCTCTATAAGAAAGAACCATATCCTTAGTTCTTCTCAAGTACTTAAGGATGTTTTTGACCGTTGTCCAATGATCCACTCCTGGATCACTTTGATATCTGCTAGTTAAACTAACAGCATATTGTAACACCCTCAGAATCGGCCCTATGCAAGTTTCAGCAATTCCCGCCAAACCCGCATAGAAACGATTCAAAGGTTCCCACCAGGCACTTGCATGCGGGTGGAAAACGAAGTAATATCATTACACAATAGTCCATGATGGAACCCACAGAAAGATATATACAACAACGACTCCATGAGTCAAGAATACAGATATACAATACAAAGATCCAAGTCACCTTTAAAATGATATAGTGTCCGAGTACGGACAAGATGCAAATTGAGCTAAGAGCCCTGAAGAATAACCAATGGCGTCCATAACCCTGCCCAGGCCAAGCCGGAAGGGTAACCCTGCTAACGACGTCGATCTCAAAACCTGCTTAAACAAAAGGGGTGCCAACAAAGGGCAAAGGAAAAAGAGAACGGTCAGTACTGAGGCCAGTACACGGCGAGACTAGAATTCGGCGGTCCTCGCCTACATAGGTATGGTGGACTGAAGCGGCAGCAAAGGATGCACTAAACAACCTATAGAGACTCGATACAACTGGCGGCAATCAGAGAGGGGTAAGAAAGACCTATTTGGATCCAACCTGATTCTAACACCAAGCATACCCATCCTGGGATTCCCCCTCGATACCAACCGAGGAAGTCATACCAAGGAAACTCACACAGTTGGCACTTTTATTCATTCCATTATTGTTGCAACAATTACTAGTCAGATATAGATCGCATGGGTCATCCTGATATAATAAGCAGTGGGCAGTTTTAGTTGACCATTCCGTTGTAGTTGTAGTACTTACTAGTCAGATACATATAGCATGAGGCATCCCAAAACCCAGCAGTTGTTGGTACTTTTATTTATCCATTCCGTTGTAGTTGCAATACTTACTAGTCAGATACAATGGTAACAGGTGACAACACAAACCAGCAATTGTTGGCACTTTTATTTAGCCATTCCATTATAGTGAAGCTAATTACTAGGCATTATAAAGTCAAATTTATAGCACTACTTTAGTTATAGTTGTCTATGATCGAGATACTGTGCTCCAAGTCGTCCATAACAACGGACACGGCTTTCAGAAAGTTTTACCCTGCAGGGGGGCACAAATAGCAACACACGCACGATAAACCTCGAGAAAAACCAATAAAAACCCAACGAGGCATCATGACAGAGCAATTGCAAGATTCATATAAATTTCAGGCCACCCAAGCTACCATGACGAAGTTGGCCGGCTCCGAGACGGACCCAGAGGTTTGTGTCAATGGCTGTAAATGACTGGGAACCCGAAAGTGTGACTGGGTTTGTCGATACCGCGGAAAAATTCCACTTACCTAAACAGTACAGGCGCTCCACGCGCAATCGTAAATAAAGCAGTAAAGCATGGCATAAGTACAGGATAGTAATAAAGCCCCAAACTACTTTGTGGCCCCAAGAAATAAATATGACTCAAGCTCTGGCTAGGGGGATTCATGGTCCCACATGCGGATAGTGCGAATGTTCAAAGAACAGGTATCAAGTACTCGGGGTCCTACGGGACACAAGTGGACGGTTAAAAACCAAATAACATCTATTGCCCACCTGTGCCTCTGCATTATTTACCTACTTCAATTTTAGTTATTAAACGATAATTAAAGCCATAATCATCTCCAACATAAAAGAATAAGGCATTTCTCCAACAATTGTGGTACTTGACAACACGCAACAGCACTTGAGCAAGCGACTGGGACACGCAAGTCCAACTATCTACCAAACAACAGGTAATAGGATGTGTCCAAGGCAATATAAGGCTGCAAGGAATACCACGGATACGAAAACTAGAGCATCACAACACAGATAACAATAGATCAACAGGAAGAAATAAAGACTAGAAAGATAAAATAGGTAGAAAGGGGGAGAATGCTCGCCTGAAAAACATTGCCTAAGGTTCATCCGAAGATCGGGTCGGCACTCGCATCAACTCATCAGCCTAATCCGTGAAGAAGCAAAACACTAGCAGAAACACCGGATGCAATATTTAATACTATGCCAGAAGATCGGGCATGATGCAGGTATAATGTATGACATGTCAAAGGTGCGATGCAATTAGGCCATGTTAAGCAGAACCGGGGTTCCGACAATTATTTAATAGGTTCAAGTTATTTAGATACCCCGCAATTTAAATGTTGTATTAACAAGGCGAAAACATGTCATCGGTTCACTACACAAATTCAAATGGAGCCAATATAAGACTAGATTTACACGCATATGGTCTCCATATTTGATTATACGGTGAATCGGCATAAGGCCCCCAAACCACACCAATATGCATGCGAGTATGAAAATTAAATATGCAACAGTTTATATAGTTGGCAATTTATAAAATAGGGGCTCGGAAAAGGTCACACATCTCGGATCGAAGATCTTGGGGGCTCGGAGGGATTCGGATTCGGTCTCGGCCGGATCGGTCTTCGAATCAGGGGTCTTCGGATCGGGCTTCAGATCCGTGTGGGCGATCTTGGCGTGCCGGTCTTGGGGTCCATGAGTTGGTTCGCTCGCACGAAATCCCGAGGCAGACGTAGCAGGGTCACCGAATATCTTGAGAGAAACTCGGGAACGAGCAACCTTCTGTTGGCTTGAGCCAGCCCAACACTTCACCCGACAACGAACAAACAACAAGGCCTCACACAGAGGTAGGCAGGGACATAAGGCCTCCTGGGCGGTCGGGCGTGTGCAGGGGAACACAATCGGAGCAAGGGTAGCGGGCGGTTGGCGACAAGGAGCTCCGAGGCTACGCGGATGCCCAGGCTCGCGGACGCACGCATCAGCAGAGGCACGCGCACGTGCAGAAGACGAGGCAGACGGGAACAAAGACGACCGGCATAGAGGCGGCTCGGGCTGGCCGCGGGTCGGACCTGGCGAGGGCAAGGCGAGGCAGGCTTGGCGAAGGAGGTGTGAAGACGGGGAACGAACGGGCGGGCGCGCCGGCGGAGGCCGCAGGGGCGGGAGGGAGAGGTTAGAGATGGCGACGGTGGCACGGGCCAGAGAGGGAAGGGTGCGCTGGACGACAGTGGGGGTCGATGCAGAGGCGGCGGGAGCTTAGCGCGACGCAGGCGGCGCGCTGGCGCGGGATGGCGGCGGGCGGAGGGCCGGAGAGGCAGGGAAGCCCGGGGAGGAGGCGAAGGAGGCTCGGCCTGGCCAGAGGGCGGCGGCGCGCGCTCGCGAGGAGGAGAAGCGGCCGGACTCGGACGAGGGAGGCCAGCGAGGAGAGGAGCCGGAGACGGCCGGTGCTGCGGAGGAAGGATTCTAGGCGGCGGCGGTTGTCGATATGCAGGGAGGTGGTCGACGCGGGATGAGCGAGGAGCGGGGCGAGGAGAGACGTAAGGAGTGGGGTGGCTCGTTCACTGCGGGTGGGGCTGGAGGAGGGCAGGGTGTGTGGCGCGTCTTGGTGTTGTGTGTTTGGGTGCCAGGTGGGTGGGGTTGTCCGGCGGCGGGGTGGATACATGGGTGGTGGCGGCGGGGTGAGGGAGTAGGGAGGGATTAGGTAGGGTTAGGGTTAGGCTAGGTTTTGGTCTAGTGTTTCTTTTGGGCCGGGTAGTAGGTAGTCTGGCCCGGCTTGGCCTCTGGCCTAACCGGATGGACTGCCTCCCCGGACAAAATAGGTTTTAATAATTTTATTTTATAAACCTTTATAAATAATTTTTAGGTAGATAAAATATCTGGATCAATCTAGGGTTTTAGTTTGAACAAATAGGGAAATATCTAGTATCTACAAAACAAAATAGGCTTTTAGAAAATATTTTAGACAAACAGATGCATGCTGATGTCATGATGATGCACAAGTATTATTTAACACACAATTTTCTAGTAGTGAATTTTACCGGGGTGCTACACATATGCAATGTCGGGTCTAGTACATAGCATGGCATACATTAGAGATCCTATGGCTGAGGCATAGGGAGTCTTACTCATCCTTTCTCTATCTTCTGCCGTTGCTGGACTTTGAGTTTTACTCAAGGTCGTATTGGGCAGCATGGGCAAGAACCCTTTCTTGCTATCTTCCATTCCAAACCTTTTTAGAACTTTGTCCAAATATGTACTTTGTGACAATGATATTAGGCATCTCGATCTATCTCTATAAATCTTTATGCCTAATACATAAGCTGCTTCGCCAAGATTTTTCATTGAAAAACTATTATTCAAATATTCCTTGACACTATTAAGAAGGTCTACATCATTCCCAATCAACAATATGTCATCTACATATAGTATTAAGAATGCTACAGAGCTCCCACTCACTTTCTTGTAAATACAAGCTTCTCCATAAGTTTGTATAAAACCAAAGCTTTTGATTACCTTATCAATATGTTGATTCCAACTTCGGGATGCTTGCTTCAATCCATATGTGGATCGTTGAAGTTTGCACACCTTGTTAGCATCTTTAGGATCGACAAAACCTTTGGGTTGCATCATATACAACTCTTCATCAATGTCTCCATTGAGGAACGCCATTTTAACATCCATTTCCCATATATCATAATCGTAATATGCAGCGATTGCTAACATAATCCTCACAGACTTTAGCTTCGCTACTGGTGAGAAAGTCTCATCGTAGTCAACTCCTTGAATTTGTCGAAACCCTTTTGCGACAAGTCGAGCTTTATAGACAGTAACATTACCATCAGCATCTGTTTTCTTCTTGAAAATCCATTTTCGACAGCCTTCTGGCCATCCGGTAAGTCCACCAAAGTCCATACTTGGTTTTCGTACATGGATCCAATTTCGGATTTCAGGGCATCTTGCCATTTATTGGAATCTGGGCTCATCATCGCTTCCTCATACGTCGCAGGGTCATCGGTGTTGTCCACCAACATGACACTCATAACGGGATCATACCAATCAGGAGTGGTACGAGTTCTCGTTGACCTGCGAGGTTCTGTAGCAACTTCAACCGAAGTTTCATGATCATCATCATTAGCTTCCTCTCTTATTGGTGTAGGCGCCACAGGAACTACTTCTGGTGCTTCGCTACTCGCAATTTCGAGAGAAGGTTCAACAACCTCGTCAAGTTCTACTTTCCTTCCAGTCACTTCTTTCGAGAGAAATTCCTTCTCTAGAAAGGATCCATTCTTGGCAACAAGATTTGGCCCTAGGATCTATGATAGAAGGTATACCCAATAGTTTCCTTCCGGTATCCTATGAAGACGCATTTTTCCGCTTTGGGTTCAAGCTTGTCCGGCTGTAACTTCTTTACATAGGCTTCACAACCTCAAACTTTAAGGAACGACAATCTAGGTTTTTGTCCCAAACCATAATTCATACGGTGTCGTTTCAACGGATTTAGATGGTGCCCTATTTAAAGTGAATGCGGCTGTTTCTAATGCATAACCCCAAAACGACAGCGGTAAATCTGTAAGTGACATCATAGAACGAACCATATCTAAGAGAGTTCGATTACGACATTCGGACACACCATTACGCTGTGGTGTTCCCGGTGGTGTCAATTATGAAAGTATTCCGCATTTCTTCAAATGCTCGCCAAACTCGTAACTTAGATATTCACCTCGATGATCAGAACGTAGAAATTTAATCTTATTGTTATGTTGATTCTCCACCTCACTTTGAAATTCCTTAAACTTCTCGAAAGTTTCATGAAATAGATATACCCATATCTACTCAAGTCATCCATGAAGGTAAGAACATAACGATAACCACCGCGCGATGCTACACTCATTGGACCACACACATCAGTATGTATGATTTCCAACAAGTCCGTAGCTCGCTCCATCATAGAAGAAAATGGAGTCTTAGTCATTTTACCCATCAGACATGCTTCACATCTTTCAAGTGATTCGAAATCAAGTGATTCAAGAAGTCCATCGGAATGGAGTTTCTTCATACGCTTCACTGCAATGTGACCAAGGCAGCGATTACCACATATAGGTCGAGTTATCGCTCAATTTCAAACGTTTAGCTTCAATGTTATTAATATGTGTATTTCCACTATCGAGATTCAATAAGAATACACCATCTATCAAAGGTGCATGCGCATAAAACATATTACTCATATAAATCGAATAACCATTATTCTCGGACTTAAACAAGTAACCGTCTCGCAACAAACATGATCCAGATATAATGTTCATGCTCAACGCAGGCACCAAATAACAATTATTTAAGTATAAAACTAATCCCGATGGTAGATGAAGAGGTAGCGTGCCGACCGCGATCACATCAACCTTTGATCCATTTCCAACGCGCATTGTCACCTCGTTCTTCGCTAGCTTCCGTTTATTCTCAAAGACCTGCTTTGAGTTACAAATATGAGCAACCGAACCAGTATCAAATACCCAGGCACTACTACGAGTACTAGTGAGATACACATCAATAACATGTATATCGGATATACCTTTCTTCTTGATGTTGCTGTTCTTCAAATCCGCCAAGTACTTTGGGAAATTCCGCTTCCAGTGACCCTCTCCCTTGCAGTAAAAGCACTCAGTATCAGGCTTAGGTCCAGCCTTGATCTTCTTTGCTGGTGCGACAACTTTCTTACCACCCTTCTTGAAGTTTCCCTTTTTCTTCGACTTGCCTTTCTTGAACTTGGTGGTCTTATTGACCAACAACACTTGATGCTCTTTCTTGATCTCCACTTCTGCAGATTTCAACATGGAGAAGAGTTCTGGCAACGTCTTGTTCATGTTTTGCATATTGTAGTTCATCACAAAGTTTTTGTAACTTGGTGGTAGTGATTGGAGGACACGGTAAATCCCCAAAGCATTAGGAATCACTATACCCAAGCTTTGGAGTTTGTTTGCGTGCCCAGACATCTTAAGCACGTGCTCACTGACGGAGCTGCCCTCTTCCATCTTGCAGTTAAAGAACTTTTCAGAAGCCTCATAACTCTCAACTGCCGCGTGAGCCTCAAATATCATCTTGAGTTCACGGACTCATGGTTCTCAAACCTTTTCTGAAGCTCCGATTCCAAACCATACAAGATAGCACACTGAACTGTGGAGTACTGATTCTTCCGAGTGAGGTAAACGTTCTTTACTTCATCGGTAGGATCAGTTGCAGGCGGGTCAGCCAATGGTGCATCCAGCACATAAGTCAAATTACCAGCATTGAGGACAATCCTCAAATTGCGGAACCAATACGTGAAGTTGCTTCCATTGTTTTTCAACTTTTCTTTCTCTAGGAACGCATTAAAATTGATGGTGGGGGCCGCCATTGATCTACAACATATTTGCAATAGTTTAGACTAAGTTTATGACAAATTGAGTTCTAATTAATAGTTAAATTAATCTAGGTGAAGTCCCACTCAAAACAATATCCCTCACATTGTTTTAGTGATCACACGAACCAAATCCACCACATCAAAACCGATCATCACGAGAGTTGATGTAACTTCAATGGCGAACAATCAACATGTTCATCATATCTACTATATGACTCATGCTTTACCTTTCGGTGATCCGTGTTCCGAGACCATGTCTGTACATGCTAGGCTCGTCAAGATCAAACCTTAGATTCTGCATGAGCAACTCTGGCTTGCTCACGTTGTATACACTTGCAAATCTGACTATAGCATGAATGTAAACATTTATCATAAACACAAAGATATAATAATAACTACATTTATTATTGCCTCTAGGGCATATCTCCAACAAGGGGTACCACTGTTGTAGGTATGCAAGCAAAGAAAACACAGAGTCGGATGCACGGCGAGGAAAGATCCGCTCTTTCACCATCTTATTAGGAATAATTCATAATTTCGATGTAATGACCGCAAACACCAACCAGAAGAGGTGGCGCCTTCTACCGATACGGTTCACCTCCGTTTCTAGGAACTCGCCGGGCGTCTTGGGCCTGCCAAGTAGGCCCCATCGCTTCTCGGATAAAGTTACACAGAAACTGAGCGGCGGGGCATGTGAATATAATGTGGGTGCACGTCTCCGGTGTCCCACATAGCGGACACAACCCATTACCGGGACCATTGCGTTTCCACACATCTACCCCCGAAGCGATATGATCCCGTAGCAGATGTCACAGGAAGATACGCAAGCTCAAGGGTAGATGAGACTTCCAAAGGTGTGTCGTCCAAGGTAACTCAGGGCCCTAGAAGAGGGTCCTATAAGCAGAACTAACTGAGAAAGCTCCCGAGAGGGAGTGGCCCCCTGTTACCTTATCCCTCTCCTCTGAGAGGTACAAGGGTAAGGAGCCCTGCAGCCTAAGGAAGTCAGCCGACTCAACATCATTAAAGGACCTCCGAAACGGGATGTTTCAGTGGCCTTCATGGGATGCCTCGGCAACCAACATCGTGGGAGCTGCGTAGATGAAAAACAGTGCATGGAATTAATGGTAGAGGGATACCCCTTGTAACCAGGGGTCAAGCCAAAACAGGACTTCCCGATCATTTCCCACCATGAAGAGAGAGCCCCGGCGGATGAATTTCTTAATGTCTTGGATGGCCAGCCAAAACTGGGACCCCTCCCGGCGTTCACACACCATAAGGGGGCATCCCCGAAGGTACTTTGCCTTGATGAGTTGGAGCCAAATACCTCCATTATCTTGGAGGATCCGCCAAATCCACTTCAGTAATAAGTCCACATTGAAGCGGCATGAGTCAAGGAATCCTAAACCCCCATGGATTTTGGGGGTACAGGTATCCGCCCACTTCACCATATGATACTTCTGGTGTCCATCTCTGGCAACCCAAAACAACCTAGACCGCTCTTTCGCAAAGTCTGCATGGGTTCCCTCAGGGAGCGGATAAAGGCCCATCTGATACATGGTGAGGTTGGACATGTACAAGTTGATCAGGATAGTCTTGCTTCCCTTGGACGTGAGGCGCGCATGCCACAGTTCGGCTTTGGTTTGAACCTTCGCAACCATGGGGGCAAGACCCCTGATTAGCACCCGAGAGTCCTGCATGGGCATTCCCAAGTAGGTCTGGAGAAGTCTGCCAAATGGCAATTCAAGCGGTCTGCGATGCGCTGCCTCTCCTCCTCGGGGAAGCCCAGGATCATGACCTCGCTCTTGTCGAAGTTAATCTTGAGGCCCGATGGGGATTCAAAGCACATAAGCAGATACTTAAGGTTAATGATGTCAAGATCTGACCCGTGCACCATGAACATAGTACCAACAATAAACTCATTTAAGAGAAAAAGGATATATATACAAATATGTGAAAACTACGAGTTAGGTTTAATCCACTTAATCCACTTGGAAGTTTACACGCCATAACAACTCATGTACTTCCTCCGATCCATAATAAGTGTTGCCGAGAGTACCAATTATCCTCTTAGTTGCATGATAGCCCTCATCTTTTACCAAATAATTGCCCTTTCCACCTCCTCAATTCATCAAATTCTATGATGCTTTCCTAGCTTGTCACTGGAAACACAGGAAAAAGGTCAAAAACAATTCATGGTCGTTATCTCGTCATGACAGAACTAACACCTAAACGCTGCATTATTTCTACTCGATTCCGACCGTCGTACTGAAGATACCACTGAGACGTGAAATACTATATCTGCATGCCGCCGGAAGATAGAAAACGCGCGCATACTTGTGACACGGACGCCTCAGCTAGCTGTTCGACCATTCTTCTTTGTCGATCGTTATTACGATCGTATACCTTCCAACATAAGATGCTGAGATAACGAAAATGGGTGTGACGCACGAGTATAAATTAGTGACCATTTGGTTCTCACGTACACATCAATTGGATAGACAATGCGTCGGCGGAAATGTACTCATTTAAGTGTGTATGCATGCATCATGCATGCATGCCAAATGGTCTTTTCAGAAAACAAATACATATCAAACGATAGTGCTGATGCAAAGTTAAAGCCTTTAGCACTATCGTCTATAGAAGCTAAGGTGTGTTGATAATTTGCTAGTTTATCCAAAACAAAATTATTCTTTCCGGGTGCAAAAAGCAGGTCTTAGCATCTAATTTTGGCAGCAAAACTCACATCTAGGCAACTTCTAGGCTTCGTACTTTGCCTTGTCGCCATGATTTGGCCTCTATTTTTCTTTGGTAAAGAACACTTGTATTAAAATCAAACTTTCGCATCAAACCAATAAAATCCACAAGAGTTTACACACGACCACATAAATAGAATGCACACAACCGTATGAAAAAAAGTAGAAGTCAAAGTTCAAGCACATGGTGAGTACATCTCATATAACGTCTAAGGTGGCGTAGGGCCAATCCAGGGACTATGTCGCCATCCAAGTGAGGTTAAAATATCCATTGACATCGAAGAAAACTAAGCTAGTAGGTACACTGGTGTAACGTCCCAAAATTTCTAAAATTTTGAAGTTTTAAATTAAATAACCAAATGATTTAATTTCTTGGATTTGCTGAAATTTCAAAAGAGTGGAAAAGTTTTGAGCACTTAATGTTGTTCAAACCTTGCTCGAATAAAATGTTTTTCTAAATGAGGAAGTTTTGTACAAATTCAAAATTTGAAAACCATGCATGTATTCATAAGCATCATGGTTTATTGGCATTTTTTAAAATAGAAAAATACTAATTCCTAAAACACTATGTCATTTAATTTTTTTGATATAGCCCTGTAGGCCTATCTGCAATGTTTTAAGTTTTATAAAATTTACGTTTGTATAAGAAAGGTCCCAATGGAACCTATTTTGAATATAAAATTCACATTATTTTTTATGAAACTTTTCCAAATTGTTTTGAACCATCTTTGTTTCAATATATGACTTCCATTAAATAAAAATATAAAAGCATATAAAAATGGAAATGGAAAAGTCCTCCTCACATGGATATGGCGCATGGATATCCTGATGGAGGTAGAACATTGCCAAATACGAGGGCAGCCCAACACGACGACTAGACAGGCTGGGCCCACACATCATGCTGACTTGGACTATAGAAGACAAATAAGCATATGTAAACCCTAGATGGTTGTATATATAGGGCCAGCAGGGCCACCCCTTGAGAGGAGACGACCTCATGTCAGAGTAGACAGATACAATCTAGACAACATCCGCCGTCAATGCTATGAACCACAATGACTACACTATAAACCAATTTATGATCATATAGTGAATTATATCAGATGTAAGGATCCCCACCGCTGGGGACCTGGACCTGGATATATCGTGTGCCAATCTCGCACCTGGATTCTCCTATGCCGCCTTGCCCAACTCTCTAAGCTACCCCTATAGCATCTCCCGTGACTCCCCCACGCCACCTCCGAAAGTCAATCTGGCCTAGGCCAACATCAGGCCCAAAGTCCTCCCAGGTCACCCCTCTCCCTCTAACCTCTCTCATTGACTAGAGGGCCCTGCCCGTGACTATGATCGTGTCATCCTTGCCCCCATGGCCCCACCTCGCACGCTCTAACCTCCCCCAAGCCCCCCTTTAAATCCCCACATCTCTTCTATGTTTTGCCCTAGTCCCTGCTCGAAATCCCATCACTAGGATGACAAATTTTTTCATCGAAGCTTTGTGTGACAACACCCTTCTAGTGATGATGTCCACTAGTAATCTAAGATCTCGTGCCCCCTCTCGTCCTTCCTTCTTCCCTCTTTCTTGCATAATGCCAGATGCCTCTCTTTGATATTCTTCCATAGCCAACAATATCCGCAACGATGACCGAGGTGCCGCCTCTCCAGCCACTTCCCGATGTCGGTTGAGCACGCAAGCGACGAGGAAGACCATGTATATGACTCCTCCTTGATGATATATAAATGTCTACTTCCCCCAAGGTTCAAGGACAATTGCATTATCATATACGTCCATGCATGAACCCTCCGCTGCTTTCTCCATTGATTCTCGTGGCCTCTACCGCTGGAAAGCCTCTCCCCCTCAGTTTTTTCGAATTGTTGAATCTTGATCCAATAACTTAGAACATATAACTTAAAGGAAATGGTGTCAACCAATAACGGAATGCCATGTGTCCCAACCTTTATACATAGATTTAATCATAAAAATTTAAATGGAAATTTTGTAGAAAAACCCTTACATCTTGTAGACATAATTTCTTTTCTTCTCTGAAATAAAAAATTCAACTAAAATATCTCTAGAATCCTTAGAACGTTTATAATATTTTAACAATATTAGTTTTTAAATTTTGAATACTTTATCTTCAACAAAATTATAGAGATGACATTGGTGTATTTAGGGCATAACTTTATTTTTGAAAAATATTTTAAAATGAATCATTTTTTCTAAATGACCATAATTTTCTCCTCTATGCAGTGAAGCCAGAAAATAAATATCTAAAACATCTTTATACCAAAATGCGAACTATACCTTATTAAATCCATTCTATGCATATAATAATATTCATTACATTAAATTTTGTACATGATGTATTTTGTAACATTTGCAAACCAGAGAAGTATGGAATGAAAGATGTCGAATTTTGTTTGAAGAAATGATCATGAATAGCATGCATGTTCATGATTGTTTGTATCGTGTTTGTTGTTGATTGGAGTTCTCCAACGTAAAGATTGTCCATAGTGTATCCCGGGCTGTTGTGAGAAGTGTGTGTGAACTTCAAGCATCACTAAGGCAATTTCTCTTTGACCATGATCCCAAATATATACATGTGCTTTCAGATGTTTTTGTAGAATGCCTGAATATGCATTTCATTGTATTATGATAAGCTGGGAAACCCAAGTAGGATAGTCATATCATTCCATGATTGGTTTCCCCTTGTCACTATCATATCATTGTGTTTGATTTCTTAGCATGTATAAGCTTAGACGCGGGGTGAAAAAATCAGATTAGGACGATGAGTTAGTTGGAAGGTGCGGTTTAGTTTGACGAAAGAAAGCGAATCGCCTGGGTGGAATGGATGAGAAGGTTTTAAGTCAAGTAGCATAGTAGGGGCATTGATCCCGACTTACCGACATGTGTTCTAGTGGAAGAACATTTTAAATTGAGTGGCATGGTAGGAATATTGAGCCTGATATACTGACATGTGCACTCGTGGGAGAGGATTTTAAGTTGATCGGCATAGTAAGGGAATTGAGACCGACTTACTAACATGTGCATATCTTAGTTGAAGGATAAGTCGCATGGTAATCAGGGAGAGGCTCCCCGTAGGGCAGAGGCAGGGTGCTAGCCCTACCTTAGCTCATGGCAGAAAAGTTTTTAAAGGTACATACCATATAATTCAGGAGCTGGTTCAAAAGATTGAAGAACGGAACAAAAGAAAATTAAGAGTAAGAAAACTTTCCACTAGCTTTTGGGCCTTTGCCAACTCGTTCATCGCAAACTTCTTGGCTTTGTATTGCTCCACTTTTTGTCGCGGTCGATGGAATCATACTGAGGCGAGGCACTGAGGGAGAGACTTCCTGATGTCAACGTGGTTGGCCTTTAGGATCCATATTGAAGGGAGACAGATCCAAGCCAGGCAAGGGACCGACGAATGGCAGAGGCTTCACCGTATTTCCCAGTCGCTGAACGCTAAGTGTGGATCAGGAACTACGACTATGGATCCTTCTTCAGTCTCTAGTGGGCAGCCGCTAGCACGGGAAGCGGGCTAAATGATGGGTGGTCTCAATGGGAAAACTGCGTCTTCATTTTTCTGGATGACAGGAAGGGAAAGGGGTTAGGAAAGGAGGGAAGGTACATTTTTTTAGATTTTTGCAATCAAGTACTAATGTCTTATTCGGTGATTCTGTGAATTGTAAATTTCTGATTTGACATAGTTTTTTGTGCAACTTTCTGGTGGAAGCAAGTCTAAACCAAGCACACACAAGAGTGGTAATGTTATCTACCTTATGGTACATCAAGAGTAAAAGTGAGAAGTGTAAGAAGAGGCAGAAAATTCTAGGTTTGATGAACAAGTTGAAGAAGATATTGGAGATTCAGTCAGAGCATGGAAAAAAAATGTCGATGAACAAGAAAATGAAGCTATAACTCATTTTCGTCTAGATGACATCAAATTTGATGTAGGACTTCCCTTCCAATTGATCTCTTTCATCCCAATATTAGAGATGATGTTAAGTTTGCTTAAAATCATATAAAGTATTAACGTGTCTAGGCATTTTGGTTTTTTTGCATCAATATTTTTTTAGTTTTAGACTTTGTCTGACCTCAAATTTTTTCATCCTCCGCTACTAATGGTAAGGGCCATGGACCTAACTTACTAACATGTGCACTAGAGGTAGGGAGAGTGGCATGATAGGGGCATTGAGTCTGACTTGCATGTTCACTAGCGGAGTTAGAAGATTCAAAATAGTTAGGAGAAGGTAGGGCAAAATTATTGACAAAGATAAGCCTAAACTCCACTTAGCCAAAAGTTCTTGTACATGGTACCACGATTAAACTTTCCAAATGACACTTGCAAATACATTCAATATGTTGACCATTCATAGCTACAACGTTTATTGTTGCAGGTTACTCCAAAGACACGTGAGGTACAATGTTAGGATCGCGAGTCTGCACTCAGCATGTTTCTCCTGTGATGCCGATGGGATTCATTATCATTTATTTGAATTCCAATGTTGAACATTATTTGTGTTGACCTAGCCCTTAGGTTCCGTAAGTTGTATGGGTTTATGTTAAATTTTTAGATCATTCAATGCAATATGATCTTTGTTTCCGGATATCACATCTTGAGCTATGTGTGCTAGCGAGTCGACCCAGGAACTAGCACAGTAAAACACCTAGACTTGAACCCTACTAGGTCGGGTCACTTGAACGGGTAAACAACCTACAAAGGAGATAAAGTCCAACTATTAAAAATCAAATAGTTTCCACATAGTCATAGCAATCGTATTATGGCAACCCGTCCAAACCTAATGAGGATACTATAATTGTGATCAATGTCGCACAACCAGTCGCTAAAGAATTTTTTCCGCCTTCATATTTAGCCTCTACTTGTCCCCTTGGGCCCAAGAAACTTATTTATCACACTAATCTCTTTTTTGTAAATACACCTCTACGGTAAAATTTTGGCAAGGTGAAAATAACACATTTGATTCGTTCAAACGAATTACACATTTTTACCCATGTGTATGTGGAGATCTCGCGGGAATACTGTTCTAGTCTCCTCACACTATTTTCTTCCCCCTTCAGCATAGTTTTTTTATATTTATGACAAATTTTACATCATTTACAATTCTGGCATGGTAACAATAGCACAATTAACTTGTCTTTAGTAAATAGAGTGTATTCCATTTTATCTCATGTTTGTATATTTATGACATGTTTTATGGAATTTAAAATTGGCCATTACAATTGGCCATTTACACATTTTTAACTCATTCATTAATCACCGAGTTCATACCAGAATCTTTTACACAGAGATCAGAGATAAACAAAGGAATGGGAGGCAGCCACACTTTGCCAACCCTGTCAGACTTTGCTATCCTGGCAAGTTGATGGGCAACGGAGTTACACATCCTACTGGTTTTGATCACCTCACAATTAGAAACAATATCTTTCAAGCGCTCAGTATCCTT
This sequence comes from Avena insularis, assembly GCA_023614405.1. Lineage (NCBI taxonomy): Eukaryota > Viridiplantae > Streptophyta > Magnoliopsida > Poales > Poaceae > Avena > Avena insularis. The sequence continues at coordinate 331,303,749 of CM042693.1, forward strand.
GTACATGCCCCAGCTCCTAGAAGCACAAGAATTAGGCTTGTTGGATGCAATCACAACAATTGCATAGTCAGATTCGATCAAGGCTGGCACCAAGTTGTGGTCTAGGCTCAGCTTCAAGCCCTCCCTTATGGCACAGGCTTCAGCTTCTTCTGCCTCTCTGTATTTGTCAATGGCAAGGCTGGCTGTTGTGGTGATCAGCCCGCGATGGTCTTTGCCAACAATACCGACAGTAGTTTCACCCAAGTTTGGGTCGAAAGACGTGATGAATCCTTGGTGGCGCCATAGAATTTGGTGCTTTATGTGGAGTCGGTTGGAAACCCCAAGAGCAAGATGTGAAGCAGCACAGTAGCAAGTTTTCCCTTAATAAGAAACCGAGGTTATCGAACCAGTAGGAGGAAGGAAACGTCACACAGGTGTTGCAAGCAACGCGGAGACCTGCACAACACAAACTCAAGACTTTGCCCCAACTAACAGTGAGGTTGTCAATCTCACCGGTTGTTGTAACAAAGGATTAAACGTATGGTGTGGAAGGTAATGGTTTGCAACAAGTAAACAAGTAACAGTGGAAGATGTATCAATGGTAAAGATTGGACCGGGGTCCATAGTTCACTAGAGGTGATATCCTTAGATAAACAACATGGCATGAAGGGTAAACAAATTACAGTAGGGCAATTGATAGGAACTGAGCAAGGCATAACAATGCAACTACTAGTCAGAAAGATCCTATGAGATTCGATTGGACAATACAACAAGATACATAGACCGCCATCCAACTGCATCTATGACTAGAAGTCCACCTTCAGGTTATCATCCGAACCCCCTTCAGTATTAAGTTGCAAGCAACAGACAAATGCTTTAAGCAAAGTGTGTAAGGTAAACAGTCCACATGTTCCATGAAAAGAGACCGTTGTTTTCTCCCTAGTGGCAACATCACATCTACAACCGAAGATATTTCTATCACTTCCCTTAGAAACTAGAGGCATGAACCCACTTTCGAGCATAAATACCCCCTCTTGGAGTCACTAGCAACTACTCGACCAAGATAACTACTAACAACGGAGAGAATGCAAGATCACAAACAACACAGACATGATAAAACCATAAAGACAAAACCATTAATCAAACCAACATAATAATCTCAATATCCACCAGATCCCCGCAAACACAACATGCGTGATTACAAATAGATTAGATCTTGATCATGAACGGAGCTCACAAGATCTATACATGAAAGCACAAAGGAGGAGATACAACCATCTAGCTACTACATGGACCCATAGTCCAAGGTGGAACTACTCACGCATCATACCGGAGAGAAGGCCTCCGGGACGATCTCCCCTCCGGCAGGGTGCCAGGAAGAACTTTAGATCCCCCCGATCTAGGGACGATGGTGGCGGCGGCTACAGACGGTTTCGTGGAGATTTGATCGGGTGCTTAGGGTTTCTGCATCGGGGGCTTCTTATAGGCGAAGGGGGAGGCCGAGGTGGTGGCCAGAGGGGCCACACCCTTCCTAAGCGCGGGGCAGGGCCCACCCGCGCCTAGGGGGTCTGGCCGCCCTGGCTTGTGTCTCCATCTCGTCTTCTGGATTCTTGTTCCCCACGGAAAGTTATTGACTTTGATGTTTGTCCCGTCCAATTCCGAGAATATTTCCTTACTAACTTTTCTAAAACAAAAAAACAGCAGAAAACAGGCAACCGACACTGTGGCAACTTGTTAATAGGTTAGTACCAGAAAACATGTAAAAAGCACCTCTAAGTGTACACAAACAAAGCAAAGTAGATACTAAACAAGCATGGAACATCAAAAATTATAGATACATTTCCGACGTATCAAGCATCCCCAAGCTTAACTCATGCTCGTCCTCGAGTAGGTAAGTGATAAAAGAATAATTTTTGAGGTGACATGCACCCTCACAATAAAGATCCAACCATTTGCAAGCATTGAAAGCTGAGATCAAAGAAATCTAAACATGTGCATGAAAGATGGAGTTATAACAATAGGACAAAGTAACTATGCATGCAACATGAAAGGCTACAAACAAAGATCATGAATAACATGCATTGAAAAACATTTGTTTGTTTCACATACAGAAAACATAGCATAGTGGCATTTTTCTTGTCCCTTATAGAGTAGAAAATAGATGCATAGGACACCTTCAAAGTTCACAAGGGTGACTAGAAACAAATAGCACAAGAACAAGTAATATCACAATATGCATCAATCAATAAGCTTTGGAATAGTGCACACATAATGACAACTATGCTCTCTTAATGGTGCCTAAAGGTAGAAGGTGGAGACTCAATAGTGGTGGAAGAAAGGCCTTTTATAAAGGAAGCAGTGATTTCAAGTTCTAAAAAGAGCTTCCAAAAATTATGGTACTTGTTAGCTTTTAGCTCTCATTGCCCCTATCATAAGCATCTTGAAGTGATTAAGGTTAAAGTGAACAAAGATGGAGTATATGCTTGACGAAGTATAAGTTGGCAATCTCAAGTCCCTTGAATACGAGGGCCACACCTCATGCTACTCAACTTCAGTCACAGGTAAGTTCTTGTCATTGTTAGTATTTGCATATCATAGAGAACCGCCAACGGGTACCCCTTGCACATGGTACACGAGCTTTCCCATAACCAAAATGACAACGCAAGCAGACAATGAGAATCTCAGTGATATTTTTATTTACTATATGCATAGCTTTTTATTGAGGATGCTTCATAGATAGCTCACTATGGTGATGCTGGAAGTTTCTCTAACACAGAATACTTACTCCATGGACTTACAAGATTCCTCTTTATTTCACACCGGTGACATCCATAGACAAAAGAGCATGATATCAATTGAGTACAAAGTACAAGTGCAATATTGAAAACGTTCCTTGTGATAGGATGGTTCTGCTAATTCCAACGTATAAGTGCAAGCATATACAACATAGGTGACACAATGGTTCAAGTTTATTAGGGGCAAGGAACATAAAGTGTGCCATCAAGTTTGTGAGGGCTTTAATCACTAAGTTTTCACATAACAAAATAGTTTTTAATTGGAAGATAGCTAAAAACAAGAATATACTTGGAATGCTGTAACACACCATGCATAGGAGTTTATAGTGGACACTTTGGAATAACTTGGTTTCTTGGGAGTTGGAAGCATGAGTAGAGCTTACTCATACAAGTGGAGGCTAGCAAAAGACTGGGAGCAACCAACTAAGAGAGCATAATGGCCATAATCATACAAAGCAACAAAACATTACTAATCAAAGCATAGAGTGGTACTACAAGTGAAAGTACAAAGGAAGTCGCCTACTGGGGGGGTGAATAGGCTTTTAAAAATATTACGGTTTAGGCTCAAGTAAATGCGGAATAAAACTAACGTTTAATTTATTGAGCACAAAACCTAGCCACTAAGTTCACCTAGGTGCACCAACAACCTATGCTAAGCAATACAAGCAACAAGGTGATAGCAAGGTATAAATACTTCAAGCACGATGGCTATCACAATGTAAAGTGCATAAGTAAAGGGTTCGGTTGAGAGATAACCGATGGGCACGGAGACGAAGATTTGTTTCCCGAAGTTCACTTCCAAAGAAGCTACGTCTCCGTTGGAGAGGTGCGATGGCGCAATGCTCTCCGAACGCCACAAATGGCTCACCTAGAGGTGTGGTGGCTCGATGCTCACCCAACACCACACAAGGCCTTACCCTGGATGTGGAAGCACGCAACTCACCGACGCCACAAAAGGCTCACCCTATTCTCCCAAGTGCGCACCACAAAAGGCGGGCACTTGCTCCACTATGGGACGCTTGAGGGCGGTCACCGAACCCGTACAAGATTGGGGCTAACTCCACAACTCAATTGGAGGCTCCCAACAACAAAGCCACAAAAGGCCAACAATGCCACAAAAGGCCAACAACGCCACAAAAGGCTACAAGACCACAAAAGGTCAACAAGACCACAAAAGGTCAACAACCCAACCACACAACCGTCTAGGGTTCCAAGGAACCCAAGAGAAACAAGCTCACAAGCTTGAACTCGCCAAATCTCCGAGGAGAACTCAAACCTATGCACCAAATGCAAGGGCAATTCCTTCTCTCCCAAATTCCAACAAAGCTACAAAAGCTATTGGGGGAATAAGGGAGGAAGAACACAAGAGGAGAACACAAAACTCTCCAAGATCTAGATCCCAATGATTCCTTCACAAAGAAGGGATTTGGCTTGGGGGGGATTGTAGATCTAGATCTCCTCTCTCAAATCCCTCAAAAATATGCAAGAATCATAGGAGGGGAAAGGGAGAGGGAAAGCTTCTTCAAGGTTGACAATGGAGGAGAGAGAGAAAGCCAAGAACCAAGAAGAAAAGTTGTATCCCACGAAGGGGAAGAGGATCCCCTTTTAAAGGGCTCCCAGATCTGCCCGTTATGGGCATTCGTGACACCTGGCCGGAACTTCCGGTGGGAGGCCGGAAGTTCCGGTGGCACACAACCAACGGTTGAAAACTGCGGAGCGAGAAACTGGAAAAATGAATCATGGCCGGAACTTCCGCCGGTTCACCGGAACTTCCGGTGGGAGCAAAAATTCCGGTGAAAGTTCCGACAGAAGTTCCGTCAAATAGACACAACGAAAACAGAAGGTTACTGAACGTGAGCGGAACAAGAGCCGGAAATTCAACCGGAACTTTCGGCCTGAGCGGAACTTCCGGTCACTGGCCGGAACTTCCGGTGAGAGCGAAACTTCCGGTGGAAATTCCGACTGAAGTTCCGTCAAATAGCACATCCAAAACATAAGGTTACTGAGCGTGAGTGGAAGAAGACCCGGAACTTCCACCGGAACTTTCGGCGGCAAAAATGCCCTAGCGGAACTTCCGATGGTAAGCCGGAACTTCTGGTCAGGGAAATTCCAGAAACCAGAAAACCAGAAACGCAATAACTTTTGCATCCGAACTCCAAACGGGATGAAACCAATTTTGTTGGAAAGATAACAACGAATATAATCCAACTAAATATTGGGTATCACCTTGGAAGAAAATACTATGAATATATATGTGAAGTATCCCCAAGGTGTGGAGCCGGAAAACTCGCAAGATCAAAAACCGCAATAAGATATGCAAGTGAAATCCTTAGATGATGAACTAGAGCTTGTTATGATGATGACCACAAGCTCTAGATCCTCTCATGGACAAGAACCAAATAATAACCAAGAAAGATGATGCTATGAATGCAAAGGTTTGAGCTCTCTCCGAACGATGCAAACGAGACACCCGCTTGAGAGCCCCTCTTGATAGTACAGCTATCTATCCTGAACCCGGTCTCCCAACTAACAACACGAGACCGGCAAAAGAGAAGCCCTATCAAGAACATACCTTTGCCTTGAGAAACCCACCTAAACTTGATGTAGACCGTCTTGTTCTTCTATAGTGGGAACACCTTTCTTGGATGCTCTTGCTTGATGAAGATGAAGACTTGCAAGTTGCTCCCCCATACTCCATGGGGAAACCTCTTCTTTGAACTTGTCTTCATCATTCCATGAGCACGAGGATGGCAAGATTCAAGCATGAGATCTTCTAGAGATGGCGCATCTTGAGCTCGCCCTTCTTCATCCCTACTTGAGGTTGATCCATCTTGATGCAAATCTTTGCACATGCCTGGATCGACCTTCAAGCTCCTTCTTTCGTCATGATTCCAATGGGCACAAAGCCCTTGGACATTTCTTCATCTTCCAACCTTGAGACCAACACATGGCCCAAGCAATGCCAATGGACAAACCTACAAGTGAAACTCAATTTACACATTAGTCCATAGAGATTGTCATTAACTACCAAAAACACACATGGGGGCATACATGCCCTTTCAACAAGTCAAGGACTAAATGATCATAGAGGCTAATGGTGACTTATCATAGTCATAACATGGTGTGAGCATGTGCCAAGTCAACCCAAACAAAGCATTAAAGGAGAATACCACAATACTATGCTTTGGCATGCTAAAACAATGCATAATTTCTTTAAGGCACAATAAGCAATCCCAATTGTTTGGAACAATACATACTATAGCAATAATCACTAAGCATAAGGTCAAAACAACACCTAGCATGTCATGCTAGAGTCTAAGTCACAGTCAATGCAAGCCCCTCTTGCACTTTCAAGCAAGAACTTACTACTCTTTTCCAACACCAAGCAACTTATTTGCAAAACAACATAGCGAGAACGGGGGTCCAAACTACTTTATTCAAGAAAACTAAACAACCTAAGCAAAGCAAACAAAAACTAAGACGCTCCAAGAACAACACAACTATGCATGAAACAATAAAAACAAAGTGTCTAGATAGACCTGAGCTTTTTATTGATGAAGAAGGGGATGCCTTGGGCATCCCCAAGATTTGACGCTTGTACCTCTTGGATATTTCTTGGGGTGACACCATGGTGGCATACCAAAGCTTAAGCTTTTGTCCATTCTTCATCTCATTGCATCATTCTCTCTCTACACCTAAATTTTTTCCTTCATACAAAACTTCACACAATCTTCATTAGCAACATTCGTTTATTCAAAAGATATTAGACCACTGGAAAAGCTTTGAAACAGCAAGGCTTTTCACTAAAAACACAATCTACTGTAGTAACTCCTTCAAAAAGCTCAATTCCCCAAAATAGAACTCAAAAAAGAATCAATAAGAAGAAAATGCAAATAATAGCAGAAATCTGTCAAAACAGACCAGCATGTAGAAACCGATTTTTTCGAACAACTTCTGTTGCTCAAATCAAAAAGTGTTGAACTAAATAAAGTTAGCTAACATACTGGGGGATGTATTAGTAAATTTTGAGCTCAATACAAGTTATAGAGACTCCTCACGAATTTTTATGGTGGAGGACAGAAATCTGTTTCGGGACAGCAACTCCCCGAATCTTACTTCCCTCTCATTAGAGGTCATTCTTGGCACAAAAAGCAAACAAAAAGGATTAGGAGAGGTCATTACTGAAGTAATAACTTCCAAGACTCAAGGAAACTCTTGGGTTATCTCCCAACAAGTACTTTTCTTTAACGCCTTTAAGTTAGGCACAAGAAGCAAGAAGAATCAAGTATTTTCAAATGAAGAAGCATTAACATCAATACTTGCAAAGTCTTCAACTATGAAAGGTATCTAATCCAAATGGGTTTTGGAGGATCCCTTATCATCTCTCTTTGGTCTACTACTTTCATCAAAAAGATTTTTAGGAGCAATCAAATCAAAATTCTTTTCAAAGGCTTCATGCATTCCAACAAGTTTAAAGGGTATGGGTATCTTAAGTTCTTCTCTAGGCTTAGTTTTATCAGAAATACCCACAACATCTACACTTGAGCCTAGCATATTGAAACGCTCAAAGACCTTTTTAGCTTCCCTAGAATCGTCATGAAATTCTTTTGATAAAGTTTCAAGGATGAATTCTCTCTTTTCCGCATTATTTTCTTCTTTTAGTTTTAGGAACAAGAATTGTATGAAGGGGTTAAGGCTAAGAAACCTAGCCTCCAACATATGAACTAAAGAAGCTACAACAATCTCATAATTAGGAGCAAGTTCGGCTATAGATTTATCCTCAATGTACTCATGCTTGCTAACATGATTAAAAATTCTTCAATATTATCTTTCCCAATTATGGAGCCACTACCTATTGCAAGATATTTCAGGGCTAACTTGGAGAGCAACATGGTGAGCTAGAGCAAGGTGGCAACTAGAGTAGGAACTAATTTTTTCTGTGTTTTTGAATAAAGAAAGCAAACCAAACTAGACTATTTTTTTGGGTTTTTTGAAAAGAGGCAAACAAAACCAAGCAAAAGAAACAAAGCAAACTAAAAACAAAGTAAAGAGAAAGGAAGTGGACGACTCCCCTTGTGAAGACGTCCTTAGCCTCCCTGGCGACGACGCCATAAAACTTGTTGATGACTCCTTGGTGGCGCCAGAGAATTTGGTGTTTTATGTGGAGTCGGTTGGAAATCCCAAAAGCAAGGTGTGAAGCAGGACATCAGCAAGTTTTCCCTCAGTAAGAGACCGAGGTTATCGAACCAGAAGGAGGAAGGAAACGTCACACAGGTGTTGCAAACAATGTGGAGACCTGCACAACACAAACTCAAGACTTTTTCCCAACGAATCAGTGAGGTTGTCAAGCTCACCGGTTTGCTGTAACAAAGGATTAAATGTATGGTGTGAAAGGTAATGGTGGTTTGCAGCAAGTAAAAAAGTAACAATGGAAGATGTATCAATGGTAAAGATTGGACCGGGGTCCATAGTTCACTAGACGTGCTCTCCTTAGATAAACAACATAGCATGAAGGGTAAACAAATTACAGCGGGGCAATTGACAAGAACTGAGCAAGGCATAACAATGCAATTACTAGTCAGAAAGATCCTATGAGATTCGATTGGACAATATAACAAGATACATAGACCGCCATCCAACTACATCTATGACTAGAAGTCCACCTTCAGGATATCATCCGAACCTCCTCCAGTATTAAGTTGCAAGCAACAGACAACTGCTTTAAGAAAAGTGTGTAAGGTAAACAGTCCACATGTTCCATGAACAAGAGACCGTTGTTTCCTCCCTAGTAGCAACAACACATCTACAACCGAAGAGATTTCTGTCACTTCCCTTGGAAACTAGAGTCATGAATCCACTATCGAGCATAAATACTCCCTCTTGGAGTCACTACCAACTACTTGGCCAAGATAGCTACTAACAACGGAGAGCATGCAAGATCACAAACAACACAGACATGATAGAATCATAAAGACAAAACCATTAATCAAACAAACATAATAATCTCAATATCCATCGGATCCCCGCAAACGCAACATGCATGATTACAAATAGATTAGATCTTGATCATGAATGGAGCTCACAAGATCTATACATGAAAGCACAAGGAGGAGATACAACCATCTAGCTACTACATGGACCCATAGTCCAAGGTGGAACTACTCACGCATCATACCGGAGAGAAGACCTCCTGGATGATCTCCCCTTGGTGGTCGGAAGAACTTGACTTCCCGATCTAGGGATGACGGTGGCGGCGGCTACAGAAGGTTTCATGGAATATTGATCGGGTGCTTAGGGTTTAGGCATCGGGGGCTTCTTATAGGTGAAGGGGGAGGCCGAGGCGGTGGACAGAGGGGCCACACCCCTCCCAGCGCGGGTCAGGGCCCACCCGCGCCTAGGGGGGTCTGTCCTCCCTCGCTTGCGTCTCCGTCTCGTCTTCTGGATTCTTGTTCCTCACAGAAAGTTATTGACTTTGACGTTTGTCCCGTCCAATTCCGAGAATATTTCCTTACTAACTTTTCTGAAACCAAAAACAGCAGAAAATAGGCAACCGACACTGTGGCAACTTGTTAATAGGTTAGTAACAGAAAACATGTAAAAAGCACCTCAAAGTGTAGACAAGCAAAACAAAGTAGATACTAAAGAAGCATGAAACATAAAAAATTATAGCTATGTTTCCGACATAGCAAGACGCATCGAAATTAAACTTCAATCTTCCTTTGCATGGTTTTTGCCAAGTTACACATTCCTTCATGTCAAGCAATTTGTGGCATAGTTCGAGTTAGCAGCAGGTACAAGACAATTGTTGGTGGTACCTTTGGCAATTCTCGGCAGATTCGGTAGGTCTCTGTCGTAACTGAGTAAGAAAGAAGCATATCTAGCAATGGTCTCTTCTCCTTTTCCATGAGTAACATTACAGCATAGGTTCCATGATCTCCACAAAATCATGAGAGTTCTACTTCTCTGAACATTGTCGCAAACAGACAAGAGATGTTGGAGCCAGTCTAGGTCGTGTTATGATAAGAATTGTTTGGATGGTAGGTTTTAGTGTTTTATCATCTCCCATCTTAAAGCTTTTAGTTTGTTGCAGTTGATCGTCGCATGAAAACTGCTCTCCTCCTCTCTTCAGGACAAACTACAGGTGTTGTCGAGTTCTAGCTAGATTCCTTCTAAATTTATTCTTCTTAGTGGCCAGGTTGTTGCGAGATATTCTTCATCTGAAGATTCTCACCTTGCTTGGAACATTTTCCTTCTAGATAACCTTCCAAATATTCCTACTTTTATCCTGAGCCAAACTCGCACCCACGCACCATCCGTAAACACTCCAGTACGATCATAATACCAGGCCAAAAGATCATCACAAGGCTGGAAGCTTTTGGTTTAGAATCCAGTCAACCTCTTTGGGGCACAAATCTTCCTGACCAGCGCCTCATTCCATTTACTTTGGTTTTTGAGTAGTTGATATACACGTCTGATGCTGAAGCTCGTTTCCTTTGGTGTAGCTTTGAGATTGTAGTCTCCCGGGATCCAATTATCTCTACAAATATTAATACTCTTTTGTATTCTCGTTTCCGACTCTCCAAATTATACCTTCCTTAAGGAGCTCCAGGCCAAACTCAGTCACATGCCAAGAAGGGGAGGCGTCCTGTTTTAAAACAGTTCCAAGAAATTTCCGCGAGGAAAAGTAAATAGATTTTAGTAGTCTGGCACATAGGCTGTTTGGTTATTTGATGGTCCTCCAACATTGTCTGGCAAGGAGGGCTTGGTTTATTAGTTTGGGATCTCTAAAACCCACACCTCTAAGGTTCTTCGGGCTAGTGAGGACGTCCCAAGAAGCCCAGTGAACTTTTATTTTCCTCTCATCTTCTCCCACTAGAAAATCTTCACAATCTTCATATATTCTTCGTGAAACCTAGCAGGTAGCTTGAAGACACTAATGACGTGGTTTGGAATAGCTTGAGCCACTGATTTTATTAGTTCATATTTAGCTCCCATTGACATGAAGCGTTCAGCCCAGTTGGTCAGTCTTTTCGCAAGACGATCTTTTGAAGGTTCGAATCTTCCTTTTCTCATTCTACCTTCCGGAGTGGGAAATCCTAAGCACTTGTCCTCAAAAGTTCCCTTAGTCATTTCCATGACTTGTCGAACTTGTTGCTGGACCTATTCTAGGCAATTCTCGTTGAATAGGATAAAGCATTTGTTTGTGCTTAAGATCTTACCCGATCCTTCCTCAAACAAAGCGATAGAAGATTTAACGATCAAAGCTTGTTCTTCATTCGCTTGGAAGAAGAGAAGGCAGTCATCGGCAAACATCAGTTGGGAAACTCAAGGAGCTCCTCTGCAGATTTTGAATTCATGAAGAGTATTAGTCCTTGTAGCTTCATTGATGATCAAGGTGAGGCTTTCAGCCACAAAGAGGAACAGATACGGGGATAAAGGATCCCCTTTGTCGTAGACCTAAGGTTGGGGTAAACTTCTTAGTTGCCGTGCCATTAATTTGGAGTGAAAACTTTACCGATTTGACACGGGTCATGACCAAGCTTACCCATTTACTATCGAAACCCCATCTCAACAGCGCTCCTTCCAAGAAAACCCACTCCTCCCTGTCGTAAGCTTTGGACATATCCAATTTATAAGCACAGAAAGAGCTCCCATCCTTCTTTTCTCTGTGAATAGCATATAGCATTCGAATGCTATTAGGGAATTGTCAGTTAAGATGCGCGCACTTTGAGTTTCTGATATCAGCCCCTAAAGAAGTGGCCTCAAGCGATTGAAAAGGCACTTAGAGAGGATTTTGTAGATGACATTACAAGCTGAGATGGGCCTGTAATCCTTCAGATCCGTGGCATTATCAATTTTAGGGATGAGAATGATCTTAGTCATGTTAAAATCATCTGGAATCTCACCATCTTAGAAGAACTTTTTAATAGCAACACATACTTTCTTTTTTAGTAGGCCATCCGGTCCTAAAGCTTTCAAAGGCCCAATATGAAATAGGGCATCATCTATTTCCTGATAAGGGAAATCAGCAAGCACGGACTGGTTCATTTGCTCAGAAACCGTAGGTTTGATCAACTCAATAAGATTCGACGGACTGACCTTTGGATCTTCAGTATAAAGAACGTTGAAGAAATTATTAGCAATCTTTAGAAAATCCTCTTCATTGTAAGTTTCTGAACCATCCGCTTTATTGAGTTTGGAGATCTTGTTTTTCTTTGCTCTTCCCGTAGCCTTCCTATGAAAAAAAACAAGTGTTTTGGTCACCTTCTTTTAGCCATGTCACCCTAAAGACCGCCGTCTCCACATAATATCTTCCTTATGAAGAAGTTTATCAAGTTTAGTTGCTACAATTTTAACCTCCTTATGGTTTTGATGGTAATTTCTCCTCTGAAGATTTCCAAGCTTCTTTTTTAAAAAGTTCATTTCTTTATTCACCAAGCCAAAGTTGTCCTTACTCCACATACCCATAGAGAACATTGTGTAGGTCAGCTTCTCTTGAATATCTCCAAGAGTATTTGCAGGTTTGAGGTGGCACCAAACTTGATCGACACAATCAAATAGAGAAGCCTCTCGCTCCCACATAGCTTCATACCTGAGAGGTCGATTCTTTGGACTGTGGTTGTCAGTATTTAGCTATTGGGTAGTGATCTGATTTTGAAGATATTACATGCTGCACTGAGGCTCGAGGGTACATAGCAGACCAAGCTAGAGAAGCAACTGATCGGTCCAACTGAACTCTCACATTCTTCCTCCCTTGTTGTTTATTGTCAAAGGTCTAGGGTGTCCCTCAATAGACAAGGTCATGTAGATTACATAAATTTAAAGTTTCTATGAAATCTCTCATACGACTTACGCTTCTTCTTACGTTGGACATATGCTTAGATTGAAATAAGCATTCGTTGAAATCTACAGACACAATCCATGGCTCCGCCGACATAGTTTTGATTCTCCCCAACAATTTCTAGAACTCAGGGCGATCCTGAGGGTGAGGTTCACTGTCAACACCCGGATTTTTAATCCTAGATGCCTGTTATGCCATACATCGCAATCCCAGGATTACCATTTTTGCGAGAAATAACAGAATTGGATACCACAGTACATCATCCATTACAAACCATACATAAGGTCTTACACAAATAAGGATCTCATGATCCAGTTCTTAATACAACTCAAGCAGCGGAAATACGTAATAATAATAAGAGCGTGGCGAAGCTCCATCTTGAGGTCACAGCAATCGACGATGGGAGATGATCCTAGTTGTCGTAACCTTCCTGGGGTCCATCCTCCTGATACTCCTCTTCATAGTCTGGCCACGGGAATAGCCAGGTACAAAGCCATGAGTACTCTTTAAGTACTCACAAACTAATACTAACATGTGAAGGGGGTTTTTGTAGTAGGACACTAAGCTCTATGGTTGTTTTGCAAAAAGCCAGATTTACCTCTACTAAGTTCAGAAGCAAGAAAAGCTAGTTGAAATTTTATAACACCTAAGAGGGACTTTTATTTCATATCACAACTCTGTTGTGGTGAAGTCAAAATCTCGATCCATTTCACAAGTCATTTTGAAAACATCTGACGGGGGAACAGTATGGCCACTCCAACTGTCCATAACCACGGATGCAGCTATTCGAATAGTTTGACACTCTGCAGAGATTGTACACTTTCACCACAACATTCGATACATCCGTCAGGAACAAATCCTGGATTCACCATACTCAGTATGCAGATAATCAATCCTAACCTTTCAATTACACACCCTAGTATAAGCACCTCTCCTGTGAGTTTGGCCTCCCAACCATGACCAACTGTCATCTTGGGTACTGCACAGGTGGACAATCTTCACAAGGTAGCCTCAGCTCAAACCTTGGCCGTGAGGGAACCAATACTAAGGTATATAAGTTTCCAGTCAAGCCCTACCCAATCTTCGGGTATTGTGGTTATACGGTAAAATTGAAATGGTATCGCATCCAGACAACCATCAGTTTTATAAAGGGCTAAGGCTCATGCCTTAACATTTTCATCATCCAAATCATCTGGTGTTCGGAAACACATGTCAAAACATCTCAATAGAATGATCCATCATTCCAAGGTTTTCATAACCATTTTCCACCAAGTATTCCCATCTAAAGTTGATCCAGTTTTATGCTTAGCACTAGCATCTACATGTGGGGGTAAGTACTAATGAGGGGTGGTAAACTAGTGGAGTTTAGCTAAGTTCAATGTCATGTCTTAGGATGACAACAAGATTATCTAGCTTAGGCCAAATTTTATGCTCTTTATGCAACCTTCAATTATCTTTCTAAAATCTACCATTCACTTAAGTAAGCTCTAAGTAATAGCTTTGATAAAGAAATAAAGTAGAAAGCTTGCAAGTAAAACTAGGATTGGGTTATCAAGTGAGTATGATCACATATGCTTAAGGCATAGGGTTGGCATGGTAACAAGCAAGTATTTTCTTGCATCAGTATCAGTATAAGCTTGCTAATTGAATAGCTTGCAAGTATTGGCTTGCCTTGGGCAGAGGAGTGGTTAAAGTTCTCCTCAGCTTCTTCTTCGTAGTATCCTCCTTCCTCCTCGTATCCTTGGTCGGTACTAGCGTCTATGAATAAATACGAGGTACACAATCACCAAACAATACTTAACTACTTTCAAGCATCACACAAAGGTGTTCTATAGATGATCTAGCATCATCACTAACATTACAAGATTAAAGCATTTGTCTTATTTATTTTATTTTTAGAAAAGTAATTTCTACTCATTGAAAAACTTCTTAAGATTTAATATTCTCCAAACCAAACATGGGATCATGTTGACACATGTCATCACCACATATTTCAGTACATGGGAATGTGATTTAAAGTGGTGTCACAATTTAATAAGGTTTAACCTTTTTATTTTAAATAAATAAAGTGAATAGAAATGCCTATGTGGCATTCTTTTATTACTTGGATATTATTTCTGTAAGTAAACCCATATGTTTTTATTTATTCTGAAAGGTATGATCAAATGTGATTTTTGAGAGTTGGAATCAACTCAAAAGCTATTATGGTTTAATTTTGAAAAATGTTTGGATGCAGAAAAGATTCTGCCTTGTTATTTTTTCCAAGGTTGGTCTATAGATTCAAATGATTTGAATCCAATGGGCTTGGATTAAGCATTTCAATATCTTTCTAACAAAATTGGTTTCATTCAATTTGGTGCACTGAATCGAGTTGGGTTGATTTTTGAAACTAGGTATAGAACTATGTTTGAATAAAAATAGAAAAAGCTAAATTCAAACGAGTGGGCTGCACGGGAAAGGTTAACGGGGCGGCCTAGTGTCACTCCGCAGCACGGGGTGCAACTGACAGGGGGGTCTACTGGTCAGCGACTCTTAACACGCGAAGCGTTACGGGGCGATGTGGTGCATTGGATTAGAATGAAGATCGATGGCTGAGGGTCGTCGTTGACGATGAACTAGTCACCGGCGAGCTCGAACCCTAGCGGCTCAGTGGGGGTCGTGGGAGGCTCACCGGGGCTCAGGCGAAGGTCGGCGATGCGGGCGAACGACAAAGTCGACGACGGCGAACTCAGGGGTGGTCGCGGCAGCTCCTGGGATGGACGAAATCGACGGCTTCCTTCTCCTCTAGCAGCGGCGGACTCCGGTGAAATTCTGGCAATGCGCTGCTCGCCTTGCTCTGGGAATGAGGTGGGATGGTTCTGGGTGAGAGGGGAGTGAGATGGTGTGCTTCAATTGGCTGGGGGTGGCCTCCTTTTATAGGCTCGACGGCGAGACCGAGAGGGATGGGCAGGCGAAGGTGGCGACATGGCTACGGGCGGCTAGAGGCATGGCCGAGGATGGCGATCGATCGGTGGTCTCCTGGCGATACTCTAAGGTGTAAATGCGCTTGTAGGGGCGGTGGCAAACGGTCGGGAACGCTCGATGCTCTACGAGGCAGAGGCGGCAGGCTCTGCGGCGAGCGGTGGCTATGGAGTACGGGCGGAGAAATGGGCATGTCTGGCGGTCTCCTGGGATGGTGGGGTGCATGCTGGCGGGCGGCGAGAGCTCGAGGTGGTCGGGCTGCGTGGGAACGGCGCGTGCTCTGTGGTGCGCGTCGGCATGGTCGACAGCAGCGCGGGCGCGGTGTTCCTGGCAGTTCTAGTTGCTGTCTGCGAGGCAGGGCTGGTCGAGAGGGGGCGGCGAGGCATGGGCTACCTCCCAGACAAGGTTGGCACGGCTAGTTCCTCTCCTAGCTTGTTGTCCACACTGGGGTGACATGGGTGCTCTCGGCCTGTTCACCATTGATGATATTGGCAAGCTTACAGTGGGGCTAGAGCTTAGTTAAGGTTTGCTAGATGATCTACTGAGGCTAGTGTAACCAGAGAGGGAACAAGTTAGGCCCAAAACTCTGCTCAACATAGTGTTTTGATTTTGTTTGATTTGTATCTGCAACCTGTTTGATGAAATGGCCGCATGAACTCAAGTTTTGAATTTTGAAAAGATTTTTGGTGGGTGTGCTAGGAATGTGTTAAGGATTCTGTGGATGCTTGGGTTTTGAAAATTGAGCTTGTTTGAGTGGTTTTTGAAATAGTGGGATCTTCCCATATGAAATAGATTCAATTTTAAACTGTCATTTAAACTATGCATTTGAAAGTTTTTGGATGATCACAAGGTGGGCCTTGGTTCCTTGTTATGAGTACTATCAAGGGGTGTAAAGATCCATACATGTTTCTGTTAAGTTCTGAAAGTTAGAGATAGCCAAAGTAGGCATGGGAGTTAAATTGGCCAAAGTGACCATTCACTTAAATTAGTTGTTTTTGATTTGTTTTTCTTTGGGAAAAGTTTGGGGATTGTTTAGATGATGTTTATTTCACTTAAGAATCATTTTACAAGCAAAGGAACACATAATCATGGCCATTCAAAAGAATCCAAATTTTGATACATACACATATGAATTCTTTCATATTTTAATTACAAAAGTTTTTGTTAACCCTAAATTTGGTGATTAGAGTTTGATGATTCTAGTTTAATATTTTTGGGATGTTACAAACCTTCCCCCCTTAAAAAAAATCTCGTCCCGAGAATTGAAAAAGGACGAAAAAGATTACCTAGGATTTGAAGACATCGGGAAACTCCGTCCTGATGTGAACTTCGCGCTCCCAGGTAGCTTCCTCTTCTATGTGGTTGCTCCACTGAATCTTGAGAAACTTGATGCTTCGGGTTCTGGTAGTTCTGAAATCTTCTTCCAAAATACGGATGGGTACTTCGGGATAGTTCAGGTCATCGTTGATTTCTATGGTCCGGTGATCGATATTCTTGAACACTTCCGTCTTCTCCGGGACTTCGAGACACTTTCGAAGTAAAGAGATATGGAACACATTGTGCAGGGCTGACATCTCCTCGGGCAGTTCAAATTGATATGACACTTCTCCTCGACGGTTCAGAATTTTGAAGGGTCCGATATATCTGGGGGTTAACTTTCCTTTGAGTTGGAAACGCTGCATTCGCTTCAATGGCGACACTTTCAGATACACAAAATCTCCTATGTTGAAGGTGAGGTCTCGACGTCTCTTGTCGGCGTAACTGTTCTATCTGGACTGGGCGGTCTTGAGGTGCTCATGAATCTTTTGAACCTTATCTTCTGCTTCTCGTCGGATGTCGGGTCCAAAAATCTGACTCTCTCCTACTTCCGACCAATTTAACGGGGTGCGACACTTTCTTCCATACATGAAATCAAATGGGGCCATTTGCAAACTAGCTTGATAACTGTTGTATGAAAATTCTGCAAACGGCAGATAGTCTTCCCATTTAGATCCATACTCTAACACACATGCTCTCAGCATATCTTCGAATATTTGATTTACTCGCTCTGTTTGTCCATCGGTCTGAGGGTGATAAGCTATGCTGAAATCTAGTCGGGTTCCTAAACCTTCTTGGACTTTCTTCCAGAATCTCAAGGTAAACTGAGTTCCTCGATCCGATACGATGTTCTTAGGGACTCCATGCAAACTGACGATTCTAGCGATGTATAACTCCGCTAGCTTCGAACTCTGATATGTGGTCTTGACGGGTAAGAAATGGGCGACTTTAGACAATCTGTCCACTATGACCCAGATAGAGTCATTTCACCTACTAGAAGTAGGCAATCCGGTGATAGAGTCCATTCCGACGGAATCCCATTTCCATTCCGGAATCTGCAATGGTTGCAACAATCCAGCGGGTCTTTGATGTCCTGCCTTGACTCGCTGACATATATCACACTTGGCGATATAGCTTCCGATTTCTCTCTTCATCTTATGCCACCAAAATTGCTCTTTCAAATCTTGATACATCTTAGTTCCTTCAGGGTGGATAGAATAAAGAGTATCATGAGCTTCCTTCAGAATAACTTCTTTCAATTCCGAATCTGCTGGTACACAAAGGCATCCTTTGTACCACAGAACTCCTTCTTCGTCTTCGGTGAATCCGGGTACTTTGCCTGTACCGTACGATGCTTGATTCCGTCGATACTAGCATTTCCTTTCTGCGCCTCTTTGATCTGGCTGATCAAAGTGGGTTGAAGTTCTATGCTAGCCAAAAATCCTTCACTCACTAATTCCATTCGAAAATCTTCCATCTCTTTGTGCAAGCTTGGTTGTTCCTTTAAAATCATTAAGTTCAAGCGGCACGGCAATCTGCTAAGGGCATCTGCTACCACGTTGGCTTTACCGGGGTGATAGTGAATGTGTAGGGGTTCGTAGCATGGAAAACAAAAAATTTCTACCGCATGAACACACAATCAAGATCTAATCTATGATCAAGCCAAGATCTATCTACTAGATTGTAGCAACAAGTCGATAGAATACTAACCCTCGAAGATCCAAAGCGGTTAACAAGAGCAGATTCTCGTGGGTGATGTAGTCGTACACTTCCGATCTCAAGATCACGTAGACGATCCTTCCGGCGCTGCGTTCCGGCAGCGCTTCCGCAGTCGGTCACACATTCGGTACTCGATGAAGACCTTCCTCTCCCTTGTTCCAGCAGGCAGCGGAGGTTGTAGCACTTTCCTCACTATTCCGGCAGCACGACGGCGTGGTACCGGAAGTAGAGGGGAGATCTCGCAGGGCTTCGCCTTAAGCCGGAGCGAGTATGGTGGACTATGAGAGAGGCCTTGGTGATCTAGGGTTTAGAGGCACCAAGCAGAGAGGGCTAGGCTAGCGGCTAGGGCAAGTAGAAGCCCCAACTCAGCGGCTTGGGAGAAACCCTAGGGCGGCGCCAACGACTTGGTGGCCGGCGGCTAGGGTTAGGGTTTGGTGGGGCAAGGTGTAGGTCTAGAGGGGCACCCCTGCCCCTCGTTATATAGGTGGGAGGGCGCCGGCCAGGGGAGGAGAGTCCTCCCCCAACTCGCCTCCAAGGCCGGCGGGTGGAGGGAGAGGAACTCCTCCCCAAGTAGGTTTCCTACTCTCCCTCCACCAAGCAAACTTGCCGTTTGACTTTTCAAATTGGTGTTTGACTTTTCAAACTAGGATTTGATTTATCCCTTTATTTTGCTCAGCAATGACACCTAGTACATGATGCAACCATTCCAACTTGTTATGACACATTCATGTACCCTTCCCCTCTGGAGTGCCGGACCTTCCGGAACCTTCTAGAACATTCCCGATGAAAACAACGGAACCATTCTCCAAACCCCGAAACAAGACTTTCCTTATATGAATCTTATTCTCCGGACCATTCCGGATCTCCTCGTGATATCCCGGATCCCATCCGAGACTCCGAACAACATTCGGTCTCTTACTCATCATTCCATAACTACTCAAAAACATCGAATCCTTAAGTGTGTCTCCCTACGGTTCGTGAATTAAGCGGACATGACCGAGACACTTCTGCGATCAATAACCAATAGAGGAATCTGGAAATTCATATGGATCCCACATATTTCTACAATTACTTTGCGATCGAATGAACCACTTACATATGATACCAATTTCCCTTTGTCTCAGGATAGTTTACTTATCCGAGGTTTTGATCGTCGGTATCTTTGCATACCTAGTTCAACCTCGTTACCGATAAGTACTCTTTTATCGTTCCCGTGATATGTGATCCCTTGTGAGCCAGTCACATGCTTGCAAGCTAATTTGATGACATTCCACCGAGAGGGACCTGAGTATATCTATCCGTCATATGGATGGACAAATCCCACTCTTGATCCATGTGCCTCAACACATACTTTCCGAACACTCAATGCCACCTTTATAGCCACCCAGTTACGGTGTGGTGTTTGATGTCATCAAAGCATCCTTTCGGTGATGGTGATTAGCATGATCTCATGGTCGAAGGAATTAGGTTACTATGTATCAGAAAGCTTATAGCAAATGAACTATATTAAATGACTTGATCTTTATGCTACGCTTAACTATAGGAGTATGTCCATCACACCATTCTCCTAATGATATGACCCTGTTGTTAACAACATCTCAAATGTTCATGATCAGGAAACCATGATCATCTATTAATCAACAAGCTAGTATTATGAAGAGGCTTTACTAGGGACTCTAATTTAGTTTACAAATCACACAAGTATTAATGTTTACAGTTAATCATTATAGCATGAATGTAAACATTTATCATAAACACAAAGATATAATAATAACTACATTTATTATTGCCTCTAGGGCATATCTCCAACAGTCTCCCACTTTCACTAGAGTCAATAATCTAGTTTCAAACCTTTGTGTATTCAACACCTATGGCTTTTCGGTGTTGCATGTACACGATTGCTAGTGGTTAACTGATCTCCGGATCTGACACTTCCAGGTCCGTGTGTAATTGCATGTCTTTGCGTCTCTACGCATCACTCATTCTATAATGAGATGGCTTTGTATAAATTTGGTTCTTTGGTGAGACCTTTAGTTCTTTGGGGTTAAAACATGTTGATAATATTGTCGTACAATATATCTTCATAGTATTATCCCGCTGTGAACTACACCTAGTTTGATAACAAACTTCTTGACACAAATGCCCTCTTTTGCTGCTATTATAGCAGTTATATACTTAGCCTTTTGTTGTAGTATCTGTCACAATGTCTTAACTTTGGAACTTATCCAAATTCATTATGGAACTTACTTTCCAGTTTATTGTGCCACCCTTAGTTTAGATTGAGATAAACTTAATTTGTACTTTGTGACAAAACGAGTATCAATGTAGCACTTTTACAATGAACTAACCATCTATTTGTCACTTCTGCAAAATAATATACTCTTAGTTCTTCCAAAAGATCATAAGAATATCCTTACTATCGTCCAATGATCATCTGATGAATCATTCTTGTATATGCTCATAACATTTAGAGCATAGGACATATCTGGATTTGTACATATTACAGTATGACTGATATGAATACTCTTTGTGATTTAATGCATCAAGTATCAATCTATACTTGAATCTTTGTTTCACTTACCAAGTGTCAATATACTTGAATATATCATCAATATTGAATTCATTCAATCCTTTCTGTGTGACAAGAACCTTTCTTATAGTTTCTATATTGAACTCATTCAATATATCATCTATATACTTTCGGCACAACCATATTAGCGTCTATTGATGCCAAATATTTGGGTTTTTCCTACGTCTTTCATCGGATGAAATTCTTAATATGTGTTAATAAAAGATATATCATTTGCAATCAACAATATGTCTTCCACATAATGTATTAGAAACATGTCTTAGCGCTCCCACTTAATTTCTTGCAAATGCAAGCATCTTCATCGTCTCCGACGAATTTAAACTTTTTAACAGTTTTATCATAGTGAAGATTCCAACTCCGCAATGCTTACTTCAACCATTGTAGTTTGCATATGCTTTTAGCATCCTTTGAATTAACAAAACCCTATGGACCGCGTTATGCACATGTCCTAGGTAACAATTCTATTAGAAGAACTTGTTTTGTTTATTCAACTACCACATAACAAAATTATATGTAGTGGTTGCTACATTAATCCGTCTAGACTAAATATTGCTATGAAAGATCAAATCTTGTCATGGTCAACCTTTGAACATTGTTGTGAACTCTTTCCCAACATGTCGACTATTTCATAGATGCGAAACATCCATGTCTATTTTATAGATCCAAACACAACTATAAGGTCTTACACCTTTCTCGAGGGTCCTTCAAGGTCAAAACTTGATTTCTCGTGTATGGAACTATCACGGATTCCATTTTACGGAGTCAGGGCCCATCATCGCTTCTTTGCATCTAGTCCGTTCATTATTCTCAAATAATGATTCAACCCTCAAATCTTGGTATTTGATTGTCTACCCGACCTACTTGGTTCAATAGAAACTTTGACCTTTGTAACCACAACCTTTGAGGCATGTGAGCCATGAGCATTGTTGTTGCCTCCGGAACACTTTTCGGCGCTGCGCAACTTTGCACATATAGCTAAGGTTCTTTTAACCTTATCAAAGTTCTATTGTCCTCCCACTTATCTTTTCACGAAAAATTCCTTCTCAAAGAAACTTGACGTTCTAAGCGACAAACACTTTTGTCTCCGATGTTATGGAGGAACAGTTATTCGAAATAACATACAAAGATAGGTTCATCCGACTTTGGTTGCAAACATCTTTCTTATGCATAGCATACCAATGTTTAAGAAATGACAACTTGGGTTTTATCCCAAACCATAACTTTATATGGTGTCATTTCAACGGATTATGATGGAGCTCTTTTCAGTGGAAAAATGGTAGTCTCTAAAGCTTTTAATCTTTAAAATATAATGACAGTTTTATGAATTACACCTTTGATCTTACCATGTCAAACAAGGTTTAATTACATATCTCGAACGCCCCATACTCTTATGGTGGTTCGGGAAATGCAAATACACGGAACGATTCCTTAAATCTTAGGTATATGCTAAACTTGTAACTCAAATATCTTCCTTTATGATCTTATCATAAACTATTTATATTCTTGTTACGATGATTTTGCACTTCATCTTGAAAATCTTTGAACTTTTCAAATGTTTCATACTTCATCCTTATTAAGTAAATATTCATATATTCACTCAAATTTTCGGAGAAAGCATATGAAGTTGAAATCCATCGCTCTTGACTACACATAATGGATTTCATACAACAATATGTACAAGTTCCAATAAGCTAGTCATTCGTTCCCTTTTGGCCTATGAACGAAGTTTTAATTGTCTCTAGGAAAGTTTCACAAGCGTCATTTGATCAAAAATCAAAAAGACTCCAAAATTCCATCCACATGGAGTTTCTTCATGTTTTCTTTCCAATATAATTTAAACAGCGATGTCAGTTCCTAAGTGATCTTTCAATCAATTTGTCTTTTGACATTTTAGCACTAGTTTTATGGATGTGATTTCTCCAACGAGATTTGTAAATCATCCATCTTTTATGGATTACAGCAATTATTTGAACAACCCTTTTGTTCTCATAACACCTGATAAAACAAATCTTGAAGGCAAGCTTTGATGTTTAACAAGCAGCACAATAACCCTTTATTTGTTCTCGATGAATAACATCACATATTCTTTTGCTAGTTACTTAGGCCATTGTAGTTCATGAATTGTGTTGTTTCATATGACGATTCACACCAACAAATTCAGTATCAAATACTTAAGAACCACATTGTTTAATAAGCAAAGAATATAGCCATAACATGTATATCATCTATATACTTAAGCTGAACAATTCTAGTCTTTTCTTTTCTGCCATATATTTATGAGATTCTCTTTCAGTATTTCCTTTTCTATTTGAAAGAATCTATCAACATTAATAGTGGAGCCATATACATGACACATAGTCCAAAGCGTGTATAGTTAAATACCAATGTCTTTGGACTTGCACTTTGAAGTAGATCACCATCATCAAATGTTTGGTCTTCTTTCAAATTCCTTTCTTTAGTAATCTCTTGGTGTAGTAAACATTTTACCTACATCAAATATTCACCCTTATCATGGAATTATCCATGATCAAGCTACTTTTAGCTTGTAACGGTGAATCGCGAGTATAATGTTGCTCTCCAAAACCTTTTGGAGGATTAGGACAACTAGTGTCTCCAACCTTTTGCAAATTCTCATCAAATATGAGAACATGACTTTTGCCATATTATACTCTATCATGTTGCAATCAAAACTTCGTTTCAGATATCATTATATCTTCCACACATCATGGTTTCTGAAACAACTCTTTCAACTCCTAGATTACCTTGATATTGAAACTTATCTTTCAAATATCAAGAATCATGGAGACAAACATGATACTTATACACTAACACTGGAATTGTCACTCTTGATTTAATACCAATTATTAAACTTCATGGAGTAACCGTAACTTACTGAAAGTTTGCAATAGGACTTTTAAACTTTAGATTAACACTTCAAAACAATACGATACCAGTTCGTAAAGTAACTAACCAGAATTCTATAGTTCTATCATCTCAATTAAAACTAAGCGCAAGGTGGTAAACGGATGCCAATGACTACAACTACTATGCAATTTCACTTTGATTTAATTTATGATAAGTAGTGTTCAACTTTTAATCATATTGCTGTTGAACTCCCACTCAAAACAATATCCCTCACATTGTTTTAGTGATCACACGAACCAAATCCACCACATCAAAACCGATCATCACGAGAGTTGATGTAGCTTCAATGGCGAACAATCAACATGTTCATCATATCTACTATATGACTCATGCTTTACCTTTCGGTGATCCGTGTTCCGAGACCATGTCTGTACATGCTAGGCTTGTCAAGATCAAACCTTAGCTTCCGCATGAGCAAATATGGCTTGCTCACGTTGTATACACTCGCAGAATCTAACACACCCGATCATCACGTGGTGCTTCGAAACACCGAGCTTTAGCAACGGTGCTTACTAAGGATGAACACTTTAAAACTTGAAATTGTGTGCTTAAGGGATCATCTTATAATGCTACCGTCGTGAACTAAGCAATACAAGATGCATAAAAGGATTAACATCACATGCAATTCATAATATGTGATATGATATGGCCTTTCTTCTTGTGCTTCCGATCTCCATCTTCAAGCACGAACATGATCTCCATCAACACCGGTGTGGCGTCAAGGTCAATGGTGCCGCTCCATGGTTGTCTTCCACCAGCATCAACTATTACAACTACTTTGAATAATAGACACGCAGGACTTAATGGAAACAACCATATGGCTCCTGCCAGTTGCCAACTTACAATAAGGAACATTGCATACATCATATATAATCACAATCATGGCCATATCACATCACAGCACACCCCTGCAAAACAAAGTTAGACGCCTCTAATTTTCTTTGCATGTTTTACGTGGTTTGGGGCTTTCAATAATTGTCGTTCTAACTTACGAACAAGAACCACAACATTGATACTAGTATTCTCAATCACCCATTGTAAATTGAATCTTAACTATGTTGGGAGAAACAGGCACCCGCAAAGCCACTTATGCAATACAAGTTGCATGTCAAGCGTGGAGCAAGTCTCATGAACGATGTCATGTAAGGTTAGCCGGGCCTTCATCCCACCATCCAAGATGCAAAGTACACAAGAAGCAATCGACAACAAAAGCATCAACGCCCATAATGACCATTGTGTTCTACTCGTGCAACAGATCTACATATAGACACGGCTCTGATACCACTGTAGGGGTTCGTAGCATGGAAAACAAAAAAATTCTACCGCATGAACACACAATCAAGATCTAATCTATGATCAAGCCAAGATCTATCTACTAGATTGTAGCAACAAGTCGATAGAATACTAACCCTCGAAGATCCAAAGCGGTTAACAAGAGCAGATTCTCGTGGGTGATGTAGTCGTACACTTCCGATCTCAAGATCGCGTAGACGATCCTTCCGGCGCTGCGTTTCGGCAGCGCTTCCGCAGTCGGTCACGTTAAATTTTCGATGAAGACCTTCCTCTCCCTGGTTCCAGCAGGCCGCGGCGGTTGTTGCACTCTCCTCACGATTCCGGCAGCACGACGGTGGTATGGAAGTAGAGGGAGATCTCAGGCTTCGCCTTAAGCCGGAGCGAGTATGGTGGACTATGAGAGAGTCCTTGGTGATCTAGGGTTTAGAGGCACCAAGCAGAGAGGGCTAGGCCGGCGGCTAGGGCAAGTAGAAGCCCCAACTCGGCGGCTTGGGAGAAACCCTAGGGCGGCGGTGGAGACTTGGTGGTCGGCGGCTAGGGTTAGGGTTTGGTGGGGCAAGGTGTAGGTCTAGAGGGGCACCCCTGCCCCTCCTTATATAGGTGGGAGGGCGCCGGCCAGGGGAGGAGAGTCCTCCCCCAACTCGGCCTCCAAGTCCGGCGGGTGGAGGGAGAGGAACTCCTCCCCAATTAGGTTTCCTACTCTCCCTCCACCAAGCAAACTTGCCGTTTGACTTTTCAAATTGGCGTTTGACTTTTCAAACTAGGATTTGATTTATCCCTTTATTTTGCTCAGCAATGACACCTAGTACATGATGCAACCATTCCAACTTGTTATGACACATTCATGTACCCTTCCCCTCCGGAGTGCCGGACCTTCCGGAACCTTCTACAACATTCCCGATGAAAACACCGGAACCATTCTCCAAACCCCGAAACAGGACTTTCCTGATATGAATCTTATTCTCCGGACCATTCCGGATCTCCTACTGATATCCCGGATCCCATCCGAGAATCCGAACAACATTCGGTCTCTTACTCATCATTACATAACTACTCAACAACATCGAATCCTTAAGTGTGTCTCCCTACGGTTCGTGAATTATGCGGACATGACCGAGACACTTCTCCGATCAATAACCAATAGAGGAATCTGGAAATTCATATGGCTCCCACATATTTCTACGATTACTTTGCGATCGAATGAACCACTTACATACGATACCAATTTCCCTTTGTCTCACGATAGTTTACTTATCCGAGGTTTTGATCGTCGGTATCTCTGCATACCTAGTTCAACCTCGTTACCGATAAGTACTCTTTTCTCGTTCCTGGATATGTGATCCCTTGTGAGCCAGTCACATGCTTGCAAGCTAATTGGATGACATTCCACCGAGAGGGACCAGAGTATATCTATCCGTCATATGGATGGACAAATCCCACTCTTGATCCATGTGCCTCAACACATACTTTCCGAACACTCAATGCCACCTTTATAGCCACCCAGTTACGGTGTGGTGTTTGATGTCATCAAAGCATCCTTTCGGTGATGGTGATTAGCATGATCTCATGGTCAAAGGAATTAGGTTACTATGTATCAGAAAGCTTATAGCAAATGAACTATATTAAATGACTTGATCTTTATGCTACGCTTAACTATAGGAGTATGTCCATCACATCATTCTCCTAATGATATGACCCTGTTGTTAATAACATCTCTATGTTCATGATCAGGAAACCATGATCATATATTAACCAACAAGCTAGTTTAACAAGAGGCTTTACTAGGGACTCTTTTATGTTTACAAATCACACAAGTATTAATGTTTCGGGTTAATACAATTATAGCATGGTATGTAAACATTTATCATAAGTATGAAGATATGATAATAACTACTTTATTATTGCCTCTTGGGCATATCTCCAACAGAATGTCCAGATCGTAATCCTTGATTAGCTTAATCCATCTTCTCTGTCTCATATTCAGCTCCTTCTGAGTAAATATATAATTCAGACTCTTGTGATCCGAATAGATCTCACAACGGTTTCCCATCAAGTAATGCCTCCATGTCTTCAGGGCTAGAACTACGGCTGCGAGTTCGAGGTCATGGGTGGGGTAATTTTGCTCATGTTGTTTCAGTTGTCGAGATAGATAAGATATAACTTTGCCTTCTTGTATTAGCACACATCCGAGACCGATTTTGGATACATCACAATACACATCAAAGGGCTTTGTGATATCTGGCATGATTAAGATTGGGGCTGAAATCAATCTCCTCTTGAGTTCTTGAAAACTCGCTTCACATTTGTCGGTCCATTCAAACTTCTTGTCCTTTTTCAGCAATTGGGTCATGGGTCTGGCGATACTCGAGAATCCTTCTACGAACTTGCGGTAATATCCCGCCAATCCGAGAAATGCACGAACTTGGGTTTGAGTGGTTGGGGCTTGCCAATCTTCGACATATTTCACTTTTGCACGGTCAACGGCAATTCCTCCGGCTGATACAATGTGGCCGAGGAATCCTACCTCCTGTAACCAGAATTCACATTTGCTAAACTTGGCATACAACTGATGCTCTCTAAGGGTTCCAAGAATGGTCCTTAGGTGTAGCTCATGTTCTTCTTTTGATTTGGAATAAATCAGTATGTCATCGATGAAAACAACGACAAACTTATCTAGGAAGTGCATAAAAATCTTATTCATGAGATTCATGAAATAAGCGAGGGCATTGGTTAATCCAAAAGACATGACGGTATGGTCGTATAATCCATATCTGGTGGTAAAGGCAGTCTTGAGAATATCCCCTGCGCGAATCTTGAGTTGATGATAGCCTGTTCTAAGATCAATCTTAGAAAACACTTTGGCACCAGTCAACTGATCAAACAGATCTTCTATCTTGGGCAATGGGTACTTGTTCTTGATAGTGACATCATTCAACTTCCGATAATCCGTACACAAACGGTTACCTCCATACTTATTGTCCACGAACAAGACAGGTGATCTCCATGGTGACGCACTTGGTTGAATCAAACCAATTTCCAACATGGAATCCAGCTGATTCTTCAGTTCCGCTAGTTCAGACGGGTTCATACTATATGGTCTCTGGGCTATGGGTCATGTTTCGGGGATTAGTTCAATGATAAACTCGATATCCCGATCTGGGGGCATATCGGGCAAAACATCTGGAAATACATCGGGGTATTCACAGACTATCCGGACTTGGTCAATGGTAGGTTGGGCTATACTCTTGTTGCACTTGAGTTGACGAGGTAAGGTTTCAGATACATGCTCGACTGATATTCGGGTTGTACTGGTCATGGTTATGGCTTTCTTGGCACAGTCAATTAATCCTTTATGTTTGGACATCCAATCCATTCCTAGTACTACTTCCAAACCTTTAGTTCCGAGTACTATCAGATTAGCATAAAAATCTATGCCATGGATTCGGATAGGGACGGCTTTGCAAATTTGCCTAGCTTTGGTGGTTGAACCAGGGATTTGAACAATCGTAACATGCTCAGTTTGGTTGGTTGAATCTTACTAGTGCAGGCAAATTCTTCGGTGACAAATGAATGTGATGCACCAGAATCAAATAACACTCGAGCAAGTACTGAATTAACATAAAACATACCCAACACGACATCCGGCGCTTCCTGGGCTTCTTCAGCATGCATGAGAAAAAGAAGGCCATTGCGGTTGAGCGAATTCCCTGGGGAAAACCTTCTTCCAGGCTGAACACAACGCTGCTGCTGAGCTGGGGCATTTGCATGGGGGGCTGCGGCATTCTTCTTGTTGGGGCACTCGTTGGAGTAGTGACCCTTATTTCCATAGTCATAACAAGTCACTTGCGACTTGTCCTTTGTCTGTGAGCACAACATTGCTTCCAGTCCTCGGGGCAGTGTTGGTGTTGGCAGTAGCATTGTTGTTGTTGAACTTGGGTGGTGCACGGTTGAAATTGTTAGAGTTGCCGGGGTTGTTGTGATTTCCTCTGGGCCTCTGGTTTCCACGGTTGGGATAGGTCGAACGGTTCATCGGGGGTCTGTTGGTTCTCGGGGCAAATCCGGGAGATGGGTTAGGGCGATATTTTGGGGTCTGATGGGTTCCTGGCTGATGCATCATGCGACGCTTGCGGTTCTCATTGGCTTGGTTGATCTTTCCTTCCATCTGGATGGCAGAGTCGACAAGGGCTTCAATATCAGCAAAAGGGATATTGACTAATACCGTCTGCATCTCATCATGCAAAACATTCAAGAATCTCTCTTTCTTCTTGGCTTCGGTGTCGATCTCATCCGGGGCATACCTAGCTAATGACAAGAATTTGTCACGATATTCCATTACGGTCATCCTCCCTTGCTTCAGTTCTCTGAACTCGTCTTTCATCCTCTTGATCAAACCCGGTGGCACATGGGTTCTACTGAACTTGACTTTGAATTCCTCCCAGGTCATCATCTGTCCTCCGATCATTGCACGAACGCTATTCCACCATGCTCTTGCATCTCCAGCTAGATAATGGGTGGCGAACAGAACTTTCTCGTTTGCTTCCACTCTGGCGACTTCTAGGTTATTTTCCATGGTTTGCAGCCAATCATCGGCATCTAGGGGCTCTTCCGACTTAGTGAAAACAGGTGGGTTGGTGTTCTGGAAATTCTTGAGCTTAGATCCATGGTTGTCCTGGTTTCCATGGCCTTGATTATTGTGGGCTAGCTGGGCTATCTGCTGAAGGGTGGCTAGGTTGGCTTGACGTTCGGCTCTTTCAGCTTCACGGTTAGAAACCAACATTTGCAGGATCTGCAACATCGGGTCCGGGGATGAACCACTTCCTCCGCGTGGCATCTGAAGATTGAGATAGATCATGAAAAAAGAGGGAAATTTCTAAGGTTCAGGGACTTTGAAAAGTTTTTAAAGTTCGACTCAGATTTTCTAGCAACTTGCTTTTCATTCATTCATTCATTCATTCATTCATTCATTCATAGCACACGATACAAACACACACCACAACCAAGGTAAACAGATGGTTTTAAGAACCATTCTAGAAACTAGGATACAATGGGACCGAATACAACTCACTACGCTAGTGCTCAAGTGCTACTACTCCTCGGAGTCGGTGTAGTCGTCATCCTCATCATCATCGTCGTCATTGATGAAGGCAAAATCATCCTCATCGGTGAAGAAATCCATAGCCTGATCCTCCAGAAAGTCATCATCATCGCTGAGATAGGAGTAGGGGTCTCCACGAAGATCTTCTCTGGCATTCTCCCTTTCCTCCAACTGCATGTCTCTCTCATGGATGGTCTCCTCCAAATCCAAGATACGGTGGCGAAGACGGGCAATGATGCGCTCCTTCTTGTCGAGCTGACGGCGGCGAGACTTGCGGTCCTTTTCTAGCATGGTGATAGTCTGATCCTTTGTCTTGATGATGGCGGACTTGTGGTTGGAGTAGTCACGGCAATTGTCCAATTCCTGCTGACGATCATACATCATGAAGCTAAGGTGGTCCAACTGAGTCTTCAGCTCGTGGTGGTATGGGGCTTCCAGTGGCTGTCCATTAGCATCACGCTTTGGACAAAACTCAAAGCGGTTACCCTTGATCTGGTTAATACTCTGCCCACACAGACGGGCAAGAGCTTCCTGCATGGCCCTGGCAAGTCCATCGAGCCAGTTGTTCTCTCTTAAGGTGAACTGAATTCCCTCAGCAATGGGGGGGTTCAATCTTTCCTCGGAGACTTGTAGCAATTAGCCACTGCAGATCCTCTCCTCCTTGATCATTGAGCTGAGCTCCGAAGAACTCGGGGTGCGGACGCTCTAGAAGTTCCGAAAGCTGGTCCAAATCCCGCTCAAAGATAAGGTCTCCTCCATTCCCGAACTGATAAAACTTGCTGTACTTCACGTCCATCTATAAGAATATAGGATGAGTAAGTTAGTAGAGTGATCAAGTGTGTCAAATTTTATGTATTTTGCAAGAGTTTTTGAGGAACATGAATTTTTATGAAAGAATCAAGGTGATAAGAATGGGAATAAGTTTTTTAAAATATTTGCTTCCTTTGGTTTAGAAACTAAGTTTTTGATTCAAACGTCCAGTCTAACTAGGGTCTCCTATGGTCAGGATGGCTCTGATACCAACTTGTCAACACCCGGATTTTTAATCCCAGATGCCTGTTATGCCATACATCGCAATCCCATGATTACCATTTTTGCGAGACATAACATAATTGGATACCACAGTACATCATCCATTACAAACCATACATAAGGTCTTACACAAATAAGGATCTCATGATCCAGTTCTTAATACAACTCAAGCAGCGGAAATACGTAATAATAACGGTAGCGTAGGCGAAGCTCCATCTTCGGGGTCACAGGCAATGCTGACGATGGGAGATGATCCTAGTTGTCGTAACCTTCCTGGGGTCCATCCTCCTAATACTCCTCTTCATAGTCTGGCCACGGGAATAGCCAGGGACAAAGCCATGAGTACTCTTTAAGTACTCGCAAACTAATACAAACAAGTGAAGGGGGTTTTTGTAGTAGGACACTAAGCTCTATGGTTGTTTTGCAGAAAGCCAGATTTACCTCTAATAAGTTCAGAAGCAAGAAAATCTAGTGGAAATTTTATAACACCTAAGGGGGGACTTGTATTTCATATCACAACTCTGTTGTGGTCAAGTCAAAATCTCGATCCATTTCACAAGTCATTTTGAAAACATCTGACGGGGGAACAGTATGGCCACTCCAACTATCCATAACTGCGGACGTGGCTATTCGAATAGTTTGAAACTCTGCAGAGATTGTACACTTTCACCAAAACATTCGATACATCCGTCAGGAACAAATCCTGAATTCACCATACTCAGTATGCGGATAATCAATCCTAACCTTTCAATTACACACCCTAGTATAAGCACCTCTCCTGTGAGTTTGGCCTCCCAACCATGACCAACTATCATCTTGGGTACTGCACAGGTGGACAATCTTCACAAGGTAGCCTCAGCTCAAACCTTGGTCGTGAGGGAACCAATACTAAGGTATATAAGTTTCCAGTCAAGCCCTACCCAATCTTCGGGTATTGTGGTTGTACGGTAAAATTGGAATGGTATCGCATCCAGACAACCATCAGTTTTATAAAGGGCTAAGGCTCATGCCTTAACATTTTCATCATCCAAATCATCTGGTGTTCGGAAACACATGTCAAAAGATCTCAATAGAATGATCCATCATTCCAAGGTTTTCATAACCATTTTCCACCAAGTATTCCCATCTAAAGTTGATCCAGTTTTATGCTTAGCACTAGAATCTAAATGTGGGGGTAAGTACTAATGAGGGGTGGTAAACTAGTGGAGTTTAGCTAAGTTCAATCTCATGCCTTAGGATGACAACAAGATTATATAGCTTAGGCCAAATTTTATGCTCTTTATGCAACCTTCAATTATCTTTCTAGAATCTACCATTCACTTAAGTAAGCTCTAAGTAATAGATTTGATAAAGAAATAAAGTAGAAAGCTTGCAAGTAAAACTAGGATTGGGTTATCAAGTGAGTATGATCACATATGCTTAAGGCATAGGGTTGGCATGGTAACAAGCAAGTATTTGCTTGCATCAGTATCAGTATAAGCTTTCTAATTGAATAGCTTGCAAGTATTGGCTTGCCTTGTGCAGAGCAGTGGTTGAAGTTTTCCTCGGCTTCTTCTTCGTAGTATCCTCCTTCCTCCTCGTATCCTTGGTCGGTACTAGCGTCTATGAATAAATACGAGGTACACAATCACCAAACAATATTTAACTACTTCCAAGCATCACAAAAAAGTGTTCTATAGATGATCTAGCATCATCACTAACAATACAAGATTAAAGCATTTGTCTTCTTTATTTTATTTTTAGAAAAGTAATTTCTACTCATTGAAAAACTTCTTAAGATTTAATATTCTCCAAACCAAACATGGGATCATGTTGACACATGTCATCACCACATATTTCAGTACATGGGAATGTGATTTAAAGTGGTGTCACAATTTAATAAGGTTTAACCTTTTTTATTTTAAATAAATAAAGTGAATAGAAATGCCTATGTGGCATTCTTTTATTACTTGGACATTATTTCTGTAAGTAAACCCATATGTTTTTATTTATTCTGAAAGGTATGATCAAATGTGATTTTTGAGAGTTGGAATCAACTCAAAAGCTATTATGGTTTAATTTTGAAAAATGTTTGAATGCATAAAAGATTCTGCCTTGTTATTTTTACCAAGGTTGATCTATAGATTCAAATGATTTGAATCCAATGGGCTTGGATTAAGCATTTCAATATCTTTCTAACAAAATTGGTTTCATTCAATTTGGTGCACTGAATCGAGCTGGGTTGATTTTTGAAACTAGGTACAGAACTATGTTTGAATAAAAATAGAAAAAGCTAAATTCAAACGAGTGGGCTGCACGGGAAAGGTTAACGGGGCGGCCTAGTGTCACTCCGCAGCACGGGGTGCAAGCCCGATGGGGGGGCACCGTCTACGAGCGTCTTAACAGCGGCGTTACGGGGCGATGTGGTGCATTGGATTAGAATGAAGATCGATGGCTGAGGGTCGTCGTTGACGATGAACTAGTCACCGGCGAGCTCGAACCCTAGCGGCTCAGTGGGGGTCGTGGGAGGCTCACCGGGGCTCAGGCAAAGGTCGGCGATGCGGGCGAACGATGAAGTCGGCGACGGCGAACTCAGGGGTGGTCGCGGCAGCTCGTGGGGTGGAAGAAATCGACGACTTCCTTCTCCTCCAGTAGCGGCGGACTCTGGTGAAATTCCGGCGATGCGCTGCTCGCCTTGCTCCGGGAATGAGGTGGGATGGTTCTGGGTGAGAGGGGAGTGAGATGGTGTGCTTCAATCAGCTGGGGGTGGCCTCCTTTTATAGGCTCGACGGCGAGACCGAGAGGGATGGGCAGGCGACGGTGGCGACATGGCTACGGGCGGCTAGAGGCATGGCCGAGGGTGGCGATCGATCGGTGGTCTCCTGGTGATGCTCTAAGGTGTAAATGCGCTTGTAGGGGCGGTGGCAAACAGTCGGGAACGCTCGGTGCTCTGCGAGGCAGAGGCGGCGAACTCATATGGCGGCGAAGTACGGCGAAATGGGCATGTCTGGCGGTCTCCTGGGACGGTGGGGTGCATGCTGGCGGGCGGCGAGAGCTCGAGGTGGTCGGGCTGCGTGGGAACGGCGCGTGCTCTTTGGTGCGCGTCGGCATGGTCGACAGCGGTGCAGGCACGGCGTTCCTGACGGTTCTGGTTGCTGTCTGCGAGGCAGGGCTGGTCGAGAGGGGGCGGTGAGGCATGGGCTACCTCCCAGACAAGATTGGCACGACTAGTTCCTCTCCTAGCTTGCTGTCCACACTGGGGTGACATGGGTGCTCTCGGCCTGTTCACCATTGATGGTATTGGCAAGCTTACAGTAGGGATAGAGCTTAGTTAAGGTTTGCTAGATGATCTACTGAGGCTAGTGTAACCAGAGAGGGAACAAGTTAGGCCCAAAACACTGCTCAACATAGTGTTTTGATTTTGTTTGATTTATGTCTGCAACCTGTTTGATGAAATGGCCGCATGAACTCAAGTTTTGAATTTTGAAAAGATTTTTGGTGGGTGTGCTAGGCATGTGTTGAGGATTTTGTGGATGCTTGGGTTTTGAAAATTGAGCTTGTTTTAGTGGTTTTTGAAAGTGGGATCTTTCCATATGAAATAGATTCAATTTTAAACTGCCATTTAAACTATGCATTTGAATATTTCTGGATGATCACAAGGTGGGCATTGGTTCCTTGTTATGAGTACTATCAAGGGGTGTAAAGATCCATATATGTTTCTGTTAAGTTCTAAAAGTTAAAGATAGACAAAGTAGGCATGGGAGTTAAATTGGCCAAAGGGACCATTCACTTAAATTAGTTGTTTTTTATTTGTTTGTCTTTGAGAAAAGTTTGGGAATTGTTTAGATGATGTTTATTTCACTTAAGAATCATTTTACAAGCAAAGAAACACATAATCGTGGCCATTCAAAAGAATCCAAATTTTGATACATACACATATGAATGCTTTCATATTTTAATTAGAAAAGTTTTTGTTAACCCTAAATTTGGTGATTAGAGTTTAATGATTCTAGTTTAATATTTTTGGAATGTTACATTCACCATAGACGAAGGTGTGTCTCGTTTTATTTTATCAGTATCAGTGACATTTACATCTATATGATGCGGACAAAGCTGATAAGCCCCCCCCTCCCTCTACCCTTCATACAAACAGGGAGACAATTGGTGTAGCCAATGCGTCTACGAACGCGCACTAAGCGTACGAGCTCCTGAACTTTCCGAGGTTGCCCACTCCCTCGGCAGTTCCAGCACAAGATCCTCATTTGGGTTCCCAGACACCCTCCTCGGTGCCCGGTTTCATGCCGACCATCTCTGGTTCAGTCTTCTTTTTATCCCTTCCCTTTTTTTCTTCCTCCTTATTCACAACTCCGACTGTGAGGCCAGATTGCACCTACCTAAATCAGCTGACCCTATTACAGATTGTTCAGCCCTACTGTCCGCTAATAACTCTAGCGAAACACTTTTGACACCCTGTTTGTATGAAGGGTAAAGGTGGGGGTTGGCCCTCTTTGTTAGCGATCATGTCAAAATTGACCTAATCAGCTTTGGTCCGCATCATATAGCTGCAAATATCACTGATACTGATGGAATAAAAACGAGACACACCTTCGTCTATGGTGAACCTCGCCCTCAGGATCACCCTGAGTTCTGGAAATTTTTGAGGAGAATCAAAACCATGTCGGCTGAGCCATGGATTGTGTCTGGGGATTTTAACGAATGCTTATTTCAAGCTAAGCATATGTCCGTTGTAAGAAGAAGCAAAAGTCGCATGAGAGATTTTAGAGAAACTTTAAATTTATGTAATCTGCATTACCTTGGCTATCGAGGAACACCCTGGACCTTTGACAATAAACAACAAGGGAGGAAGAATGTGAGAGTTCGATTACCGAGCAGTTGCTTCTCCAGCTTGGTCTGCTATCTACCCCCGAACCTTGGTGCAGCATGTAATATCTTCAAGATCGGATCACTGCCCAATAGTTATTACTCTAAAGCCTGACAACCACAATCCAAAGAATCGACCTCTCACGTATGAAGCTATGTGGGAATGAGAGGCTTCTCTGTTTGATTGTATCAATGAAGCTTGCAAATACTCTTGGAGAGATTTAAGAGAAGCTGACCCACACAATGTCCTCTATGGGTAAGTGGAGTAAGGACAAATTTGTCTTGGTGAATAATAAAAAAATCAACTTTTTAAAAAAGAAGCTTGGAAATCTTCAGAGGAGAAATTACAGTCAAGACCATAAGGAGATCAAAGCTGTAGCAACTAGACTTGATAAACTTCTTCCTTGTAATTTTTATATTGTATTATAATTTTTATACTCCCTCCAACCCATATTAACTGACTTGGATTTGCCAAATTTTGAATGAATCTAGACACTATTTAATAATTAATATATAGGTTTGGATGAATCTAGACACTATTTAATATATAGGTTCATCCAAATTTTGGTAAATCCAAGTCAATTAATATGGGTCGGAGGAAGTATAACATTTGACCCAATTTTGACATTTTTCCACTTGCAATTTAATATCCATTCACTAGCCACGTCGACCTTACATGTGGGCTCAACTGGCCAGCATCGGGACAAACATTATATTTGGTAAAACATGACGATATTGTAATACTACTAGGGGTGTCGAATAACGTACTCCCTCCGATCCATATTAATTGACTTCGATTTATCAAAATTTGGATGAACCTATATACTAAATAGTGTCTAGATTCATTTAAATTTAGACAAATTTGAGTCAATTAATATGGGCTGGAGGAAGTAGAAGAAATTAATGTGCCTAACACGCATTGGAAACATGAATGCGGCAATACAGGAATTCACTCAAGAAATATTCTCATAATAATATGAACTTTCATTATTTTCAACTATGGTATATGTAAAAAAGAAATAGTCAAAGAAAAGCATATTAGAAACCTGATAAATGTCTAAACCGTCATCTATGAAGAGAGTTTTTTTTCAACCACGTTAGGAGAGCGCAGCGGCAATTCTCGAAGTGGCGAGTGACGTACGCATGTGCTGGCGTTTATTTATCTATGGAATTTAATCGTGGCAACTCCATTACACCCTTGCTTGTCAATTGTCATGCATGGCAAAGTATGATCGATTAATTAACGAACAAATTGAACCAGCACCCACTAGTGCAGGCCCCCCCTTTAACTCCGGTTAGAAGGGCCCTCAACAGCGGTTCCCTAACCGCTGTTGAGGGTTCGGTGTTAGAGAGGGGCCCCTTTAACACCGGTTCTTATACGAACCGGTGTTAAAGGGTGGCGCACGTGGGACTGCCGCAGGCCTCAGCCCCTCCCCCCCCCCCCCCCGGAACCGGTGTTAAAGGTTCTTCTGCCGCGGCAGAGATTTAGGCCGTCGTATTTCTGCGGGAGGGGGGGGGGGAGCGAGGGGGAATCGATCGGGAGCGGTATACACATAAATCGTCATCGGTACATACGAGTACATGAATAATTAAGCAACTATTATTATACACAAACATCGTTATCGGCAAATACATCGTCATCGTTCATTTTGGTGGATATCTAAAGAGTTCTCCGCCAGGCGTGACGACCTCATCAAGTATGAACCCCGCCAATTCCTCTTGAATGGCTCGTATGCGTTCAAATGGTAGGAGTTGGTCCCGCATCCGTTCGATCTGAATATATATGAAGAATGGGCCGTCAATATATATAAGAATAAAACTCAACACAATTGATGGTAATAAAATAATGTTGTGGACTTTGTTTACTTACTCTAAGTTGTTCTAGTGCGGCTTGGCCCGTCGCACATATCGTGTTGCGAATGAATTCGCAAACATAGTACCCACATAAGTTATTGCCGTGTCCCTGATGCGCGCACTTTACGAGAATAGAGAGTTCAATCAAAATAATAATCAATAAAGCATGATATAATGGAATTGGAAGCTAGCTAGTATTACTTACATTTTGGTCTACAAATTTTAGTTCTTCTGACAATTCACCCACGGCCCTGCCCGTGAACCTTTTCCAAACCCTGTCCGACAAAGAAAATGGATAAAGGAGTAATTAATTACTTATTGTCACGAAAGTTGCCGATCTAGTGCGATAATATGATTGAAATTACCTCTGGAGCATCTCTCTAAAGTTTGCCCATATCTCTTTTTCTTTTAAATGTGAGTCCATGACAAGGACTTTTCCGAGTCGGGTTAAATGACTAGCAGAATAAAGTGGAACCTACACACGCATAACTCATCATCAGTTACACTTAACATCGAGTAAGCTGAAATAGAATGTGTACAAGAGAGAGGGTAACAGTACTCACGAGAAGTTGTAAGGCAATAGTATTTCCCTTTTGGTTTGTTGTCTCAGTAAAGACGTTAGCAAGTAATCTTCTGTTTGCCCGGGTTTGGTTTCTACCACTTCTTCATGAACTCTATTTGGGTCAACGAACCCAATGTCAAAAGGGCCTCCTTTCCTGCATTCCATAACCTTTTTCCTGCATAATAGTATATACATATATGGTGAGCATATATATATACATGCAATTAATAAAGTGAATGAGATGAGATATAAATTATAGAAATAGTACTTACACACAATAAAGGCTGATGGCAGCTTTGTCGAGTTCCTTCTGATTGAATAGAAAATGCAAGTCTTGAATGTTGAAGTCGATCGCGTCATCTCCGCAGAAGAAAATATCATCTCTTATATGCGCCGTGATCCATTCTAACTTTCTCGTCTTGCAGAAATGAAGGTACCACTTGTGCAATTTTCGCATCTTTGTTGGTAGAGTCTTGAGCTCCTCTTTCTTGACGAGATTCTTCCCATACTTCCATGGCTGTATGGGGTTGGCATCGCATTTGGGCAAGTTGTCTCCCATGACGTTCAAGTATGCAATGTAATTCATCCCCATCTCATTGGCCTTTCTTTGTAGCTCTGCCTCATAATCATTTACGGGAGGAGCGTCCCGTGTGTCGAACATTTGGAGCGAGGCACATGATTGGTTTTCCTGCTCTTCGAGCATGGGAACTGTTTTCTGGGGTGCCTCACGACTGCTACTTTCAGTCTCCCTATGGCGCCTTGCATCCGCCTTCAAAATCTGGCGCTCGTAGTCCGGCACAAGTGGGGTTTCAGGTTTCGAAAGATTTTTGTAAAACTTCTCCACCACCGCCGGATCTATTTTCTCCTTTGGCTCGGCCGGTCTAGGTGCAAAGAATTTCTTGACTTGTTCTTCCGAGATCCTATTGGTCTCCTCGTCACTGCGATTCCACGGTAAAACCGGCAATGGCTTGGCGGAAGGCTGCGGGACATAGTTTTTTGAATTCTTTGGCGTACGGTTTCCTGCGGATTTCTTTGTGGCAGGCATCGATGCTCCTCGTGGCAGTGCTCTTCCGCTTCTGTTGAGGAGATGGCTGACGGGCCGAGAGATGGCTGCCGCTTGAGAGAGATGGCTGCCAGCAGAGATAGCTGAAGCGGCTCGGACTCCTGGCAGAGGGCGCAATGACCTCCAATTTGGAAGCACAATGTGTTCCTTCTTCCAAAGAATGGTTGTTTTCACTGCAAATTTGAGTTGAGTTTCCCCTTCACCTGTAGCATGGTCAAGCTGTGCTTCCTCATATTCCTTCACAACCTCATCCACCCCGACAATAGCATAGCCATCTGGAATCGGTCGGCAGTGGTAAGTTCCACCAGCTACAGGAGGTAAGGCATAGCCAACAGCCACCTTAATGGATAAGCCCATTAATCTCACATGCAGCTCAGCGTGTTCGCTCTCCATG
Source organism: Avena insularis (assembly GCA_023614405.1). Taxonomy (NCBI): domain Eukaryota; kingdom Viridiplantae; phylum Streptophyta; class Magnoliopsida; order Poales; family Poaceae; genus Avena; species Avena insularis. The sequence goes on from CM042693.1 coordinate 331,344,029, forward strand.
ATCTCATCCACGGGGTATCGAGGACCCGTCATTTCAAGCGTGGGCTGCATGTTCTCCGTGGAAGCCCACCGCTTTTCCGCGAGTGCAGGCGCGGGCGGCTTCAATGCGGCTCTTCGTGCGCTGAGATGGGCCGGTAGCTTGATGGCTCTATTGTGCATTCACTTGCGCTGCAGCTGCAAGTGCATGTTCTATCTGTGTCATCCGCTCATGCGCTCTTTTTCTTTTCTGCCGCCATCTGTAGAAATCGCTCAATCGGCAAACCCATCCTTCCACGTCATACCCCCTGTGCCTCGTGCATGTCTAGGGTGTTCTTTTTTACCGATGGCGCGTGTGAGCTGGTCATTCTCTCTGTCGGGATGGAAGGTCCTGGCGGATGTTTCCTCGTATGCCGTGATGAGTTCAGTGACGGGTTTGGCAAGGAGGGTTGGGAAGATACACAATCCTGTTTCTGGGTCCAACCTTGCCCCGATTCCGTAGAACCAAGTCTTTGCACGTAGGTCCCACCCATCTGTCTAGGGTGTGATCCTCTCTCGCGAGGCCTTCTCAGCTTCCTCCACTTAGGCCTCGAGATATGTAGCCACTGACCCGTCCTCTGGTGATATTCCTTCTTCAGGGCATTAAGCGTATTGGTTTCTGACCTCTTTTTAGCTATAGCACTTTTTTATATGTCTCAAATTCGGGCCAGTGAGGTCTTATCTTCGTATAATATGCGTCTTTGAAATTTGGAGTCTCGTCAGCTTTGACAAATTTGTTCAATTTTGTCTTCCGATTCTGGAAAGCGTCAGCCATCTTCTTTAGAGTCCACTCTTTGACCTTTTCCTTTATAACCGGGTTGTTTTCATCCTCCTCTGGCGGAAGGGTGAAATTTACCAACAACGAATTCCAAAGCGTTTCTTTGGATCTGTCATCGACAAAGGTACCGTCGCCCTTCTTTGGCTTATTCCAATTTTCAATTATGATTGGGATTTGGTCCCTAACAAGAACTCCAGCCTGACGTACAAATTTGCCTGCGGCCTTCTTGGGCTCCATCGGCCTGCCATCAACACGGACTGCTTCGATCGTGAACTTTGCGATCTTTCAACCCGGCTCAGCTCGCTTGCTCTTTTTCATAGAAGAAGATGGTTGCTGGCTGGTCGATCCAGAGGGCTAAAAGAAGAAAGAAGCGTTAATTAATACATGTAGAAGAAGATTGTTGGTGGAAGTCAGCAGAGGCTTAATCAATGCATATACCTCGCCGGACTTTGTAACCATTAAATTGCGTTCACCGGAGTCTTCATCTTCTCCATGACTAGTACTTGAGCTGTCGTCATCATGTCCCTCCAAGTTCAGATATTGTGAGGTGTCCTCATCAATAATGTTCTCCATTATTTCTTCTTCTTCAAGGTTTCTACTAAGTGGATCCATAGTTTCTAAAACAATAATATTATCTAGAGTAAGAGTGTAAACATTCAAGTGCACTTGGATTCATACACAAATATACATATTATTCATACCAAAATACACAAATAAATACACAAATGAGTCAGAGGTCCAATTTGTATACAAGTTTTAATCTATGCATGTAGTACAATTTATCGAGCAAACAAGTTTTAATCAGGATGAGTCAGCAATCATACACGTGGCAGACACGTGGCACTCACCGGTGGGGTGACGTTGGTCTCGTCGGGCGGCGGTGCTCGTCGGACGGATGCGGCGGTCTCGTCGGGCGGCGGTGCTAGCGACGGGCTCATCGGGCGGCGGGCGGCGGCGGCGTTTAGGCGTGGCCTATGAGCTCCGAAGCGGCGGCGGCGAGACGCTCCTGCACGGGAAAGAGAGCGAGGTGGTCAGGGCTCCTCGAAATAGGCTTGCGCCCCGCTATATTAATATAGCAATCACAAGATACAACGAAAATGTTGGAGCAACAGAAAAGCAACAGCACAATCTAACCCAAAAGAAAATAAAGAGAAAAATAAAAGAAACAAATGCCGACATCGAGCAGATCGACGAACGAAAATGACCCGTGACCGCTGCGCCCTCCGGAGTTGTCCCACCTCACTCCTAGCACTTCGAAGCACCGTGTTTCAAGCAACACCTTCAAGAAGGAATGCGATGTCGACGACGCTGTTGCCCGAACTTGTCCTAGGGTTTCCCTCGATATCCTCTCAGTGTCAGAGGGTTTGGATGGATTCCCTGTTTCTAAACTTGTCGAGAGTCTGGCCATCAGACGCGTGTTGTCAGTGCTCCAGGAGAAAGGCTACCAGGACTGTGTCCTGGAATCGTACTGTCTGTCGATGATTCAACGCATCAGGTCGTCGGCCCAGGATCGCTTCCATATGGGCATTGTTATTGGGGACATCAAGGCTCGCCGGGGAAGACGACGATGACACGAGGCCGAGGCTCGCCGGGGAAGTATCCCTGTCGCCATCGTCCGGACGGGTTGCACGGCGCAGAATTTCATCAAACTTATTATAATCTTCTGACATGTCTGTCTTGTCCTCGATTCCCACGATGTTTCTTTTCCCTGAAAGAACTATGTGACGCTTTGGCTCATCATATGATGTATTCGTTTGCATATTTTTTCTTTTTTTGGGTCTGGAGGACATGTCCTTCACATAGAAAACCTGAGCCACATCATTGGCTAGGACGAATGGTTCGTCTAAGTTCTTCATAAGATTGTTGAGATCCACCGTTGTCATTCCGTACTTCTTGTCTACCTCAACCCCTCCTCCTGTTAGCTTGACCCATTTGCATCGAAACAAGGGGACCTTAAAATTAGGTCCATAGTCAAGTTCCCATATCTCCTCTATGAACCCATAATACGTGGTCTTTTGCCCATTGTCTTCTGCTGCATCGAAGCGGACACCACTGTTTTGGTTGGTGCTCTTTTTATCTTGGCCTATCGTGTAAAATGTATTCCCATTTATCTCGTACCCTTGGAAAGTACATCTGACAATGAAGATGGTGTCACGCCAACAAGTACAGCTGATCCCCAACAGTGGTGTTATTCGTGAGAAGTCTTTGCAGCCAGCCGCCAAAACTCGCCATGTGTTCACTTATAATCCATTCATCAGACTGTCCCGGGTGTTTGAGGTGTATTAAATTCTTGTGTTCATTGATATACGGGGTAACCAAGATAGATCTTTGTAAAACCGTGTAGTGTGCTTGATTGAGAGAATGCCCATCCCTACATATCATTGCTTTACATCCTAGGGTGCCTTTTCCACGCAGTCTCCCCTCATGTCGTGATTCTGGAACACCAATCGCCTTAAGGTCAGGAATAAAATCAACACAGAACTCAATGACCTCCTATGTTACATAGCCCTTGGAGATGCTTCCTTCTGGCCTAGCACGGTTATGAACATATTTGTTTAAGACTCCCATGTACCTCTCAAAGGGGAACATATTGTGTAGAAATACAGGACCGAGAATGGCAATCTCTTCTACTAGGTGAACCAGGAGATGCGTCATAATATTGAAGAAGGATGGTGGGAACACCAACTCAAAGCTGACAAGACATTGGGCCACATCTGTTTGTAACCCTGGTAGGTTTTCTGGATCGATTACCTTCTGAGATATTGCATTGAGGAATGCACATAGCTTCACAATGGGTACTCGAACATTTTCAGGTAGAAGCCCCCTCAATGCAATCGGAAGCAATTGTGTCATAATCACGTGGCAGTCATGAGACTTCAGGTTTTGGAATTTTTTCTGTCATATTTATTATTCCCTTTATATTCGAGAAGCCGACGGGACCTTGATACTGCTCGGACATTCAAAAAGATTTCCTTCTCGCTTTGGTAAGAGCGTGGCGGCAGGAGTTAAGTGGCATCGTTTACCCTTCTCGTTCTCGGATGCATAGGCTCTTGAGGGCCTTGACGCGTTGGTCCTGTCGTGCTTTCGTGTATCTTTTGTCTTCCCATACACTCCTAGAAAGCCTAGCAGGTTCACGCAAACATTCTTAAATCACGTGCATCACGTCGATTGAAGAGCGGACCTCTAAGACTTTCCAATAGGGTAGGTCCCAAAATATAGATTGCTTCTTCCACATGGGCGCGTGTCCGACATCGTCATTCGAGCAGATAGACTGCCAGACCTTTTCCAAAGATTACTTGAGGTCCTTGACCATACCAAATACCTCCTCACCGCACGGAGGACGGGCTTCCTCCGGTTCTGCCAGATGTTTGAAATGCTTGCCTTTCTTTCTTCTTTGGATGCAGGTTCTAAGAAATCGGCGATACCCTAGGTACACAACCTTCTTACATTTATCCAAATATACACTTTCAGTATCATCTAAACAGTGTGTGCATGCATTGTATCCCTTTGTCATCTGCCCCTGAAATGTTACTAAGAGCAGGCCAATCATTGATGGTTACGAAAAGCAATGCTCGTAGGTCAAATGGCTCCCCTTTGTGCTCATCCCACATACGTACACCTGGTTTGGCCCACAGCTGTAAAAGTTCTTCAACTAATGGCCTTAGGTACACATCAATGTCGTTGCGGGTTGCCTCGGGCCTTGGATGAGCACTGGCATCATAATGAACTTCCTCTTCATACACAACCAAGGAGGAAGGTTATAGATACATAGGGTCACAGGCCAGGTGATGTGACTGCAGTTCTGCTCACCAAAAGGATTCATGCCGTCTGTACTTAGAACAAACCTTAAGTTCCTTGCGTCACGTGCGAAGTCCGGGTACTCTCGCTCGACTTTTCTCCACTGTGACCCATCAGCGGGGTGTCTCAACATCGCGTCTTTCTTACGGTCTTCCATGTGCCATCGCAACAACTTGGCATGCTCTTTATTTCTGAAGAGACGTTTTAACCGTGGTATTATAGGAGCATACCACATAACCTTGGTGGGAACCTTCTTCCTAGGGGCCTCGCCCTCAACATCGCCAGGATCGTCTCGTCTGATCTTATACTGGCAGCGGCATACCGGCATGCATCCAAATTCTAGTACTTCTCACCGCGGTAGAGGATGCAGTCATTAATGCAGGCATTTATCTTCTTCACGTCTAATCCTAGAGGGCAGACAACCTTCTTTGCTTTGTATGTACTGTAGGACAACTCATTATTTCTTGGAAGAAGATTCTTCATTTTACCAACAACTTTGAAAACGCTACGGTCACACCATTCTCTGCCTTCCATTGCAGCAAATCCAGTGTGGCACCTAGCTTTTTGTGGCCATCTTCGCAAGTTGGATACAACAATGTTTTGTGATCCTTTAACATCTGCTCCAGCTTCTCCTTCTCCTTTTCAGTTTCACATTCTTCCTTTGCATCAGTAATGGCCCGACCAAGATCGTCATCAGCGGGCCCATCTGCTCCCTCTTGATCTTCATTATCTACCTCCGTTGCATTATCATCATATTCAGGATACATATTATGATAGTTTTCATCATCCTCTTCTTCTTCGTTGTCTTCCATCACAATCCCTTTTTCTCCGTGCTTGGTCCAACAATTATAGCTGGGCATGAAACCGGATCGAAGCAGGTGGGCGTGAATGGTTCTGGTATTTGAGTAGTCTTTCTTGTTCTGACAGTGAACACACGGACAGCACATAAAACCATTGTGACCACGGTTTGCATTAGCCACAACGATGAAATTTTGGAGGCCCGTAATGTACTCGGAAGTGCGGCGGTCACCGTACATCCATTGCCGATTCATCTGCATTAATATGTAGTATATATCAAAAAATAATAGGGAGATGACCATTTATATATATAGTACATCAATGACACATGAAACTATAGTTGCCGACCACGACCGAGACGGAAAGAGCAACAAGAAAGCTTATTTTGAGCTCTCGGGCATTTCACCGAACACCTCTAGTGCATATGAAAAAACCACAAACTAGCACTCTTCACACCCTCTTGCTAGGCTCCAAAATGTGAAAGAATGAAAGAGTGAGGGGTGTGTGGGCTGGGGTGGAGTCTTATATAGCCCCCCTTTAACACCGGTTCATGCCACGAACCGGTGTTAAAGGGGGGCTCCTTTTTTGCCGCAGGGGCCACGCTGGTACGCCCCCCTTTAACACCGGTGTTAAAGCCCCTTTTCTGGATCAACAAAAGACCTCGTTTCCACTAGTGACCTAAAAATGATTCGCGCTGAAGACAACCGTACTGAAAAGGGTGTTGCGCCGTTGCAGCACTAGTGCATGCATGCAGTGCAGTGCGTATCTACGTCACCTTTATGCTTTGAGTAAGCATACGGAATACACCGGTACGCGCGTCGGCTGCCTGATCGACATCTATCGATCCCCGTCACAAATTTTTAATCAGAAAAGTAATATTCGTCATCATACCCTTGGAACATAAGGAATCGATCTTCTGAAAAATAACGAAAACGAGTGCAACGACGTCGTGATGTATGGTTTTGATGCGCGACAAAATCTTCATTCCGTTAGCCTTTCAATTCTTCTACTTTATGATTAATTTAGCCTAGCATATATAGCTACGTTAGGCTGCATGGAGACCTATTTTATTTACCCTTTACAGAGGTCAAAAGAAAATTACCATTTAAATTAATACTGTAGATTACTAGCTGAATGCCCGTGCGTTGCTACGGGAACTCAAAATTCTTTTCTACCGTGATTCTATTTCAGTCACGCCTTTTACTTTGTAGATATCTTACTCAAACAATAGTATGTCACTCGCCACGGTGTGGCGGTGTTTCCTCCAACTCTGGTAAATCATTGTATAAGTTTTAACAGTTCATAAATTTATTATAAGTTTCAATGGCACAATTCAGCTTACGGTACCTACATACCAAAGCAAAAGAATAAAGGGAATATAAACTACAAAAGCATGATTGAACATTTGGATATGATGCCCCTTTTTCTTAATGAATTTACATCATCATCAGCCAGCGTAGAGAGGATGAATTACACTAAAAATGGACATGGAATAAGATGGTGTGGCATGTTTACTATGCAGTACATGAAAAATGGAAATTTTTATTTAGTACAAATATACATTATGGGTAGAATGTAAAACATCAGTCAATCTTACAAGGCTATCAAAAGGATCTTCCAAACAGACCTAGAAAGCAACTTCTTCCTCCTTTGTGTTTCAACTCATTCCCGGCCTTTGTGTGTCAGCTCACATGATATTCCCTTGAGGATTCAAGACAAATTCTAAACACTACGATCTGTCAAACATGTAGCAGGGTTGCCTATGTATATTGAGTTATTTATTGTGTTTCAAATCTAAGGATAGAAAAAACTACATGTTGCTGCAGTTAGGAATGAAAGTGGAGCAGAAAGTTTTCGATTTTTTCACGAAAAAATGGAAACGGAATGACAATACGGACAGAGAAACAGAATTTGGGCCTGCACCCAGCTCACCTCTCCATCTCTCATATCTCCTGGCCGTTCCCTACAAAAAATCTCCTGGCTTCGGCCGCTCGACGCCCTGCTTCGGTCATCGCGCCTCTCCGGCCGACGCTCCGTTGCTCCGTCCCGGCTGCAATCGGCGACTGCATCGGCATGCCTCTAAGCTCGCATGACGCTGACGTCCACGCTCGAACTACGAGAGCAGAGAAACAAATGATCTTCCTGCAGGTATTGAAGTGTCTCTTGGTTTCGTAATCTGTCACGGCGTGTGCAACAAATTGATGGCATCGACTTCCCACTGGGCACGCATCGCGAGCACACCCTCCCCATCGACAAGCTTGTCCCCAGCAAGACAAAATGCTGAGGCTGCCGCGACACCTACATATTTCAGTCCATAATTTCATTGCTTCAGGGCATGCAACAAAGAGCTGCCCTCCACTCTCAAACGAGCAAATCATGGTATTGCACACTACACACCTAGTATCAAGATAGCTCTGGTGCTTCTGAATGTTCATTCAAAGGGGCAAATTGTCCAATGCAAAACTCCATAAGAAATGGTGACCTTAGGTGGACAGTCTAGCTTCCACATTTGATTCCAAATGTTACTCTCTCATTCACTGCCTACACCTCTGTAGGATGAGCCCGCTGGAGCTCATCATTTGTCGACTGTACATAATTCTGTAGGCTACTTTTACTAAAAAAAATCGTTTACTATTTGGATGTCAGGCAATACAATTCTCAAGCTGGGCACATATTGAAATTTTTAAAATCGATTCAGCATCGCCCGGTTTAAATATTTGCCAAATCAGATCCTCGTTCCGGCATACTGAGTCTAAGTCCAACAAATCTGCAACTGTACTTGGCTATATATTACCTTGGGGTGTACTTGGTCCCCCGGTACATCATCAATTTAAACAAACATAAGTCAGCCTAAGCTCAAGGTCTGAAGGCTGTAAGCAATACATCATGGCAGCAAATTAAATATTTGCAGTAAAGAGATATAAAACATATTTTTGTTGGTTTTCTAGAGGCAACAGCTACATAATCTAGACTTGCTCAGCTAGAACATTACTAACCATCTCCGTCTCCGCGGTAATATTCAATCAATATACTTGAGAAGCACACACTAATAGCGTATTTCTGCTGAATACTACTCCTATAATCTAATGCGCCATTTCATACCAGGAAATTTCTACCATGAAAAATTACACCTTTTAATCATTTACCAAATTACATGTTTCAGAAAGTGTGCATCCCTGACACCAGTAGGCTCCGGTCAAACACAACTTTGTTCAGTCCAATAGCACCGATAATTTATCTGTGCATAAAAATAAGGTTCGGTTGAATGTATCAGAGGAGTCATTAAGTATAGCTGTCTAAGACTATTTTATCAGGAAACAAACAGGTCCGGTTATACATCTACAGAATCTTTCTAAAAACCAGACCAGATTGTCAAGCAATCGAATTAGCAATAATCCACGCCAGGAGTTAACAGAGCACGTCAAAACGACGAAATCACAAATTGGAGGGACCCGAACTCTGATCCAATTGGTGCATGTAGCCCAGTCCTAGCGCTGACAAAGCACCGCGTCACAACACACATGTATGCACCCAACACCTCGAATTCCAGCCATGAGGGATTGGGGCAGAAAAGGTAGGTGGGCGCCGGTGAGGACAGTACCTTGCGAGATTAGGCGGTCAACGACGACGTCCAGGAGTGTGGCGTAGATCTCGGCCTTGGTGCGGTCTTCCAGGATCCCCTTGACGCCCTGCACCAGCTTCCTCGAGGTCTGCAGGATATCAGCCCCCTCCCGCCGCCACCCCCTCTCATGATGCCCACTCCTGATCCGACGACGACGAGCTTCGGAAAGGAGTTAGCCAGTGGCGCCCATCTCACCTTCCGGCCGCTTGAGCCTCTCCCATCTCGTCGGTTCCTGCTACCTCGGCCACGGCGGCCTGCAGCAAGCCGAGAAGCGCGAGTCCAGCGACTCCCGATCCTCTGCTCTCACCGGTGGAGCATGAGGAAGGGGGAGAAGGGCGTCGCTCGCCGGTGGAGAAAAGGCAGGGAGAGGATTTAATGATTGTGATGTGATTTAAGGAGAGTTTAAGGCGGTTACATGGTTTCAGGAGAGATTCACGCGTGATGATAGAGAAGTAGATAAATGGGATAAGGTTTGTTAGATGCAACGTGTGAGTTAGGATAGATAGGTGTGCGGTGGCATTTTTCATGTAATTTTTGCATGTGTGACACCAGGCATTCACCACGCTTTTGAAATTAATAGTAAAGATTTTATTTCCAATTATTGTATATTTGAATAGACTAAAAAATATATTTTTACCGTCCGAAAATAAGTGACTTAAATTTGTCCAGATTTATTTTAATATATGCAAATCTATACAAATCAAAGTCACTTATTACGAGTGGGTCATGTAGCTAGTCCCGCATGTCAGTGACGCAAGTATATATATTCCATCAGGCTCGACTTTCTGCTGCCTGAAAATGATTTAGCTACGGCCTAACCTAAAACTGAATCACCAAACTTGAATCAACTGAAGGCCGCAAAAGAGACCCATGCACCAAAAGACCAAGGCCAAGCAAGCTAAGACATAGAACTAATTAAACGATCGCTCATAAGATAATGCTCTGCAAGCATGTTGAATATGGCACATATATAGAATGTGGCGAATATGCCAAAAAGCTGAGGCATAACAATCATGGCTATCTACGCGTGCAAACATGAAGAGTCTGTTGCCTAGGCAACGTCGTTAAGGTTGTTGCGAGTGTCAGCCCCAATCTCAAGGAGACCTAGCTAGCTAGATAGCTCACCGCTGCATGCCTCCGTTGCCAGGAAGCTTCAAGATCGTCTTCTTCACTACACCTGCGAGTGCTGCGACGAGAAGTTTCAGTCCCATGCTTAACCAACATCAGAGAGTGAGAGATCGAAGGTTCAGTCCCACCTCAAATGAAGTTGCTTAGTAAGTACTAGTAGTAGTCTAGAAATATATAATGGCAGTGTTCTTACAGCTTTTAAAGATGTGTCCATGTTTTGCGATGAGCCTTAGCAGTCTAGAAATTGTTATCTAACGGCCTGATGCCAACACTTCGTTGCTGGGCGATGGAGGAAAGCAAGTACTTACTGCCGAGTACTTGTGTCTGAAGCGAAATACTAGAATCTTGGACCTATCATACTCAACTTGGCCAGAAGCGACAGGTGTATTCCCTGCTAGCTAGCTCCTCTTTGTTTGCAAAACGAATTCTGAGAATGACTGATGGCCAACTGATTTGTATATCCCGGACAAGGACATAACCAAACTAACAGATTTGCCTTTGTTTTAGCTTTTTTTTTCCTTTGGAAAATCCATGGTATCTCTATTAACAAATTAATAGAGGAAACTGCAAATAATTCAGCATAAATATAAAAATATTGTCAGAGTAGGTTCACTACTGTTTTTTCACTACAAAAGGTTGGCGAAGATAATCCCCACCGTAGCAGAAAGTCCAATTGAAACAAAGAAAATATATATGCCGTCCTTTGGGACATGTGTCCACGAGTTCTACACTGTATTTACTCGAAATGGATATAGAGACCTTCTCTTGTCTTTAACAAATCTATTTTTAGGAAATGTTTTGGCATACATGTGCAATATAGTCATAATGTGTAGATGCTTTGCAGAGTTGTGCACACATGTAGAATCTCTCACATCATGCTAATATTACAAACGTTAATTGCTAAATCCAAAAATTCAAAATGATATATGTGACAAATCGTAATATTTGTGTTTACGACAAGGACTTCATTATAAGGTCCCACATTGTTATGTTTTCATGAATATTTTACGGTGCTTCTATTTGCCAAGTTAAAGCAAGCCTCTTATCCGCTATGCCAATTAGTAGCCAACAATGAGCACAATAAAAGTGGGAAGATGATACAGATCCCCGGGTCATTGTCGCGTCGCGCCGCTCGCGTCTCTGCTCCCCCCAAATGAAATGATCCCCACGATGCCAGCTCTCCTTCCTAACTGCCCACGACGTCACCCGTGCCTATGCTCCCACTGGACACAGGCATCCGCCGCCACCGTCGTTGGACCGGATCCTTTGGCGCGCCCATGCCTCCATTGCCGCCACCTGCACTCATGCGCTCCGCGCCTCCCGGTTCAGCTCCTCCCGGCGGCGCCGCCTGTGCTCCCTACTCCACCGCCCGCACGCCCTGCTCCTTCCCCAGAGTGCCACTGGTGCTCTTCCCCAGAGCGCTGCCCATTTGGCCTCTGTTCCTCTCCACCGCTCCCGCCTCCCGCCTCCTCCAATCCTCTCCGCCGCTCCTGCGGCCGGTGCGTCCTCCTATTGGGACCGGCAATAAGGATGAATCCCAAGCAACAACCCCTCAACGACGCCTCCCAATGCTTCTTGATTGCTACAAGCGGCATCAGGATTTGATACCACAAGTGATGGAAGTGCTACATGCAACTTCTAGGTTTTCTACATGCGACTGACATTGATGCTACATACGGCCGCTAGCGTCGTTGTAAGTGGCGTCGAGTTTTTCTACATGCTGTTGGTGGCGATGCTACAAACCTTATTGGTTTTTGCTATGTATGGCCGGCGGCGGCGATGCTATATGGGCATCATGCTTTTGCTAGGATGTTACAATAGCATGCATTTTTTTACTACAATAATACAAATTTTTTGCTACAAGGTCTCAGGCACTTTTTCTACAGTAGCACATCTTTTTTGCTACAAAGTCTACAACGAGTCCTTTGGTAAGGTCTCTGATGACCCACAAGTATCGTAGTACTTCCGATAAATAGGAGTGTCGATCCCAACGAGGAGCGAAAGGTGCTGAACAGTGGTATGGAGCAGGAAATCCCTGTGAATACTTAGCAACCGGATTTTTAGTGGTTTTCTGACAAGGCAACAAAACAAAGAGCAAGTAAGAAAAGTAAGATCAAACGGAGCAAGTGGCCCAATCCTTTCTTAGCAAAGGACAAGCCGGTGGAAATACTTATAAGGACCAAACGTTCTCGAGGACACATGGGAATTCTGTCAAGTGCTTTCGCTTCAAATAGCTGAGTACTCTTCTATGGTGTTTGTAAGTGTTGTGTGGGTGAACCTGTGCTAACATACCGCCCTTCCTAAGACTAATACATACTTGTGATTTAACCCCCTGCAAACATCCGTAACTATAGGAAAGTAATTAAGATATAAATCTAACCACAGCCTTAAACTCTGAGATCCTACGCTCCCTTGTGCAAAGGTGTCCTAACGGGGGTTCAGGTTTCTGTCACTCCGGCAACCCCACAATTAGTAGCCAAATACACAATGCATTTCCCTAGGCACATAAATTGTGAAGTATCATGTAGTCGACGTTCACATGACACTACTGGAAGAATATCACCACAACTTAAATACTAAACCATTGAATAATAACTCATCACAGATTCACTACTAACAACATGACTTCTCCCATGTCCTCAAGAACTAAACGAACTACTCACAAGACATCATATGGATCAAGATCAAAGATGATATGGTAATGGATAACAATCTGAACATAAACAATAATCCAATGATTCCACTCACAAGCATCAACTACAATAGTAATCAACACCGGGAAAGTTTCCCCTAAGAAAAGCAATATCCAACACAATTGTTACAGCATAACGGAGTGCTGGTGATGATGCTGGTGGAGATGATGGTGTGGATGATGATGATGATGATGATCCCGATGAAGCCTAGCTTGATGATGGTGTTGATGGCGATGGTCTCCCCTCTACGGGAAGGAATTCCCCCGACAGAAATCTGTCTGCCAGAGAGATCTTTCTCTCTCGGTGTTTTCCGTCCCCCAGAGGTGGCGAAAATCTATCTGTGGTCGCTCCCCAAGCCTTAGGGTTTCGAAGGCAAGATATAGGCGAAGGGGCGGAGTCGGAGGCCGGGCAGGTGGGCCACACCTGCCCTAGGCGCGGGGTCAGGTGGGCTCGCGCCTAGGGGGTGTGGGCCCCCTGCGGCCCCTCTTCGCTCCTCCTTCTGGCTTCCTTCGTCTTCTGGTAAAATAATATGTTTCCATATTTTTCTAGTATTTTTCTGATCTTCGCGAAATTGCACCGAAACGCCTTCTTTTCCATCAGAATCCAGACTCCGGCATTCCATCCTCCAGGAATCATCCAACATGCATAAACAGATGAAAAGCCATAAGTAATACCTCATAATAATACAAAGATCAATGAATAGAGGTAAATTATGATATAGAAAGGTGATGCAAATTGGGTGTATCAACTCCCCCAAGCTTAGACTTCGCTTGTCCCCAAACGAAAACTGAGCTCAGTAAACATGTCCACAGGTTTATGGAGTGAAGTGTCAATAAAAGAATACGAACAAGAAGCATCACACTTACCATTGCACAACTCATAGAAGAAAGCAACTCACCATTATATAAATTAGCTTGCAACCAAGTACAACAAGTCACAATAGAGATGCATAAAGATAAATCATAATCAGAGAACACCTGGCAAACAGTTTCACAAAAAGCTTTTTGTAGAAGTTTCAAAGCAGGAGCACTCTTTGCTCAAAAAGGTTTTTCACAAGTGAAGGCTTTCAAAGTAATACTCAATAGATAAGAGTTTTGTGCAAACAAGGTAGATAAAGAACATGATTGAATAAATCACCATATGAATGCTTGAAACATGGTTATGGAGAGAAATGACTCGCATCTCGCGTCGCCCCCCGCGCGGGCGACTGAGGCGCTGCCCTAGCTACGCCACGCTACCTTCCCCCCTTCCCTCCTCCCCTGCTGCTGCCGGCACGCGCCGCCTGGCAAAGCCCTTGTGGTACCGGCGGCGGCGGGTCCTCTTCTACCCGGCGCCGACACCTCTTTGCGGGGGAGAGCGGCGGGCGGCGGTGCGCTTCAGAGACGATGACGGGCTCGACGACGGCGCGGTTGTGGAGCTTTCGGGCGGTGGCGGCTGCTACCTCGGGGAGGTCCACGGTGGTGGCGCGGCTTAAGATCTGTCGGCGACGGGGCATGGCGGCACGGCCGGCGGGATGGCGACGGTGGCGCGAGGCTTGGGTCGCTTGGCCGCGGTGGTTTGGTGGCCTGGCTGCAGCGGTGGAGCCGCTTGGGCCCGATCTGGGCCTGGCCAGGCCTGATCTAGGTCTGAGTGGCACTGCTGTTGCACCCGGATGGCACTCACCACGGCTCTCACTGTAGGTGAGGGAGGGCAGTTCCCCTCCCCTAGGTTGCCGGCCCGCTGCTTGCAGGCCCGTGCTTGGCCTATCTCGTCTTGTTCAACGACTGTTCGATGCGGCGTTGGCCAGGGTCTTGTCTCGAGTTCATGGATGCCGGGGCGGCGGCTCCGGAAGGTGGGCTGCGTGGATGGCTCTTCGGCGAGCGACGCGGCGGCGGTGGTGGCTCTTCTCCTCGGTCATGTGGATGGCACGGAGCGGCTGTTGGGGGACCTTGGTGTTGACGGCGTTTTGGCTCCGGTAGCCCCCAGATCGTGTGGCGGAGGCCTCGATTGGGGATAGCGAGCATGACGGAAGACGGGGAGTTACACCGAAGGTTTTTCCGGGCAAAATCTCAGTGCTTCGGCACCTTCGGCGGTGGTGCCTGCGGGTATCGTTACCCTCTCTTAGGGGCGCCGTGGAGGCTACCTTCTCCGCGATAGGACTCCGAGTGAAAACCTTTGACCTTTGGTCTCGGCGGCAGCGGCGTGGTGTGTCGTTACCCTCTTGGGGAAGTCGCCGTGGAGTCCCGGTTCTATAGGGTCTTTGCTCGTTATCTCCGGTGGAAAGTGTTGGCCTTCCTGTTTTTCTTGCTTATTTTGATCTGTTGTAAGGGGTCTCCCCATCACCATGTATCTTGTTCGGCCGATGTGGCTTTATTTATAAAGTGGAGCGAAAGCCTATTTCGAGAGATGAATGCTTGAAACACAACAACTCAAATGCTTGCTGGAGATAGAGAGGAAGTAAGTTTACTGACTCAACTTGGAAGTGGGAGAAAGGTCCCTTCATAGAGGGAAGCAGTGATTACAAGTCATAAAGAGCTTCCAAAAGATTATTGTACTTACTAGCTTTGATCCCTCATTGCCCCTATCATAAGCATCTTGAGATGATTAAGGTTAAAGTGAACAAAGATGGAGTATATGCTTGACGAAATATAAGTTGGCAATCTCATGTCCCTTGAATATGAGGGCCACTCCTCATGCATACTCAACTTTGGGCCCAGGTAAGTTCTTGTCATTGTAAGTATTTGCATATCATTGAGAACCGCCAACGGGGTACCCCTTGCACATGGTACATGATCTTTCCCATAACCAAAATGACAAGGCAAGCAGACAATGAGCATCTCAGCGATCTTTTTATTTACTATATGCATAGCTTTTTATTGAGGATGCTTCATAGATAGCTCACTATGGTGATGTTGCAAGTTTCCACCATGATTAGGCATGGCTTAGGCTAGAGGCCTAGGCATTTCTCTAACACAGGATACAAACTCCATGGACTTACAAGTTCCCTCTTTATTTCACACCGTTGACATCCATAGACAAAAGAGCACGATATCAACTGTGTACAGAGTACAAGTGCAATGTTGAAAACGTTCCCCGTGACAAGATGGTTCTGCTAATTCCAACATATAGATGCAAGCATATACAACTTCGATGTTCATAATGGTTCAAGTCTATTAGGGGCAAGGAAATAAGGTGTGCCATCAAGTTCTTGAGAGCTTTACCAACTAGTTTTCACATAACAAAATACTTTTTAATTCGAAAGGTAGATGAAGCTTGACAATTTTCTTGGAATATCAAAAGCTACTAGGTAGATATGGTGGACACAAGTGGCAAAAGTTTTGGGTTCAAAGGATTTTGGAAACATGAGAAGCATGCCTTCTCAAAACACATTTTTTTGCTAGAAATGCTGGGTAGCAAGCAAGAGAGTTGAAAGAAACAAGAAAACATACAAGTAATAAAGCCAAACATACAATCTTCCTTGAAGACACAAAAGAATCTTAAATAAAGAATACTAAGCTTATGAGCCAACAAGAAATAAAACAAATGATACAAAATACCTGAAAGCTTTTTCTTTCTTTCTTTTTCTTTCAAACTAATGCCACTGACCAGAACTCGGTTTGCCAAAACCAAATTTAGATCCATTTGATGATCCCAAAGTGGTGCCAATACTGATCAACAAGATCCATCATATAATAGAGATTGCAAACTAAAATAAGAAGTGCAAAAAAATAAAAGATGAGACTTCTCATTAATATTCAATAAAGGCACTCACACTAAGGGATACATAGATAATCAACTAAAGGAGAGATACTTCCACATCCAAACCAAACTATAAAATAACCTCTCTACCACAGATATGAATCCACTAAAAAGTTAAAAGATAAAGGATAATGGTGGTGATACCGCGACACTCCCCCAAGCTTGGAACAAGCCAAGGGGATGCCAAAACTGATGAAGAATTACTCCTTCGGTGGTGGTGTTCTCTTTTCATGGGTCAGAAAATCTCCCAGCAACTTACGAAGCCTGTTATTCTCCTCTTGAAGCATATCCACCTTCATCCTCAAAGCACGGTACTTATCACAAAACTCGTTGGTGGTTCGAAGGGCTTCCGCTGCCTCATGACAGTATATGAGTTCTGGTCCGAAGGCAATGATTCCCTGCATGTGACGAGAAAAAGCATCCGCAGTGTTAATTGCTCCTATAAAAGTAGGTTTCCTTCCCCTTGTTCCTGCGTTGGTTTGTTCTTCCAACTCTATCTCCACGGGTTTCTTGCCTTTGTCGTTGGCGGAGGCCATGGTGTTCTAAACTTGAGAAGATTTCCTGACAGAAACAGATTGAAATGAAAACACGACGAGAAAACGATTCACGAACCTCGGGGATCCGGGGGTTATTTATTACGAAGTTTCAATGCATAAGGAAGGTTTTGACATGGAAACAAGGCGGAGACGGAGTTCGAGGGGGGAACACCCCCCTCAGGCGCGGCCAGGCTAAGCCCGCGCCTAGGGTGGGTTTGTCCACCCAGGGCTCCCTTTCCTCTTCAGTTTCATCTCATAACTTCCCTTATGTATTAAAAAAATCAAAAATATAAAAATATCGGGGTTTCATGAACCTTCTGTTTTCACCACTTTTACCTATTCAAAGACGAACTCTGCAGATTCCTTCTCTCTTTCTCCTGAGAATTTCCTTCATACAAAACTTTTGCACAAAATCAATGACAACATTAGTGTAAGCCAAAACAATAAACCTTTGGTAAACACTTCAACTGAAAACCCATCAAAACAAAAGCTTCTGTAAGAGGCAAATGCAAATGATGGCAGAAATCTGTCAAAATAGACCAGCAGGTAAAGATTGATTTTTTCTAAGACCTTCTGTTGCTCAAATCAAAAGGTGCAGAACTGACAAAAGTTGGGTAACAACCTGGAGAACAAGCTCAGAAAAATTCAGCTCCATCCGAAGTACTGATCTCCCTCACGAATTTTTACAATGTAGCACAAAAATCTGTCCCGAGACAGCCACTTTTCACAACTCCGCTACTTCACAAAAGTAGTTGAACTTGACACAAAAACCAAAACAAAAAGGATAAGGAGTGGTGATTACAGAGGTAATAACTTCCAAGACTCTAAAAAACTCTTGGGTTATCTCCCAACAAGTACTTTCTTTAATGCCTTTAAGTTAGGCTTGAAACTTCCAAAGATGCTCACATAGGATATATATATCTGAAGTGGAAGAGAGAATCAAGAAGTAAATAACCAACACACTTGAGTCTAACACACTTCCTATGCATGGGGGTATCATGAGAAAACAAATTGTTGAAACAAAAAGCCACTAGCATAGGAAGACAAAACAGATGCAACTTCAAAGCTTTCAACATAAAACGGGTAAACTTAACATTATTGAGATGCATAAAACCATGTTTCCCTCTCTCAAAATAACTTTCAGTAGAACTTTGAATAAAGTTGAAAATATAACTGTCACTGGAAACAACTTTATCATCAGAATAAGCATACTTACAGTCATCAAAAAGAGGTCCAAGCTCATAGACTGGATCAATAGAAGCAAGTTGTTCCATCCTGAAATCTTTATTAGGCAAGCTATTTTCACAAGGAGCTTTAGCAAATTTGGAAAAGTTAAACTCATAATAATCTCCATCAAACTTAGTTAAAACTTTTTCTTTCTTACAATCAATAATAGCTACACAAGTGTTCAAGAAAGGTCTACCAAAAATTAAGGGACAAGTTTTGCTAGCTGCTAAATTAAGTACTAGAAAATTAGCAGGATACTTAATCTTACCACAAAGAACCTCCACGTCTCTTACAATGCCAATGGGGCAAATGGTTTCCTTGTTAGCAAGGTGAATAACCACATCAATGTCCTCAAGCTCAAAATGACCAATCTCATGCATAATTTCCCTATAACGCTCATAAGGAATAGCACTAGAACTAGCACCAATATCACATAAACCATAGTAGAAATGATCACTAATTTCAACAGAAAGCACAGGAACACTAGCTTTTCTAGTCTTAGTAGGATGAGAGATAATATTAGAAGCGTCTTCACAGAAGACAATGTGCTCATCCTCTGTATTTCTAGTGACAGTGTCTTTCACAATAGCTACCAAAGGTTCATCACTCAAATGCTTACTAGGCTCCACAGTTTTCATTGTACCTTTGTTATTTGCACTAATAATCATAAAATACTCCTTTACCTTAGCTGGGAAAGACATTTTCTCAACATGAGGTTCTTGCACAATATGATTACTTGATTAGTAGTACAAACTTGAGTACTTCTAACAGGAACATGACTAACAACATCTTTATATGGAGCATGGTACTTATTCCACTTCTTTTTGGGAATTTCAATGTAAGAGGCAAAGGCCTTAAAACAGTTGGCAATACTTTGGGAGTCAAGACCAAACTCATTACTAATATCACGGAAGTTGTCAGTTCCCATAAAAGATTTAATGCATTAATAATCATAGTTTATACCTGACTTTGTTCCTTTGTCATTGTCAATACCTGGATTTTTAATCCCAGATGCCTGTTATGCCATACATCGCAATCCCAGGATTACCATTTTTGCGAGACATAACAGATTTGGATATCACAGTACATCATCCATTACAAACCATACATAAGGTCTTACACAAATAAGGATCTCATGATCCAGTTCTTAATACAACTCAAGCAGCGGAATAACGTAAATATAAAGATAGCATGGGCAAAGCTCCATCTTCGGGGTCACATGCAATGCTGACGATGGGAGATGATCCTAGTTGTCGTAAACTTCCTGCAGTCCATCATCCTGGTACTCCTCTTCATAGTCTGGCCACGCGAAGAGC
Source organism: Avena insularis (assembly GCA_023614405.1). Taxonomy (NCBI): domain Eukaryota; kingdom Viridiplantae; phylum Streptophyta; class Magnoliopsida; order Poales; family Poaceae; genus Avena; species Avena insularis. Next base: position 331,363,677 of record CM042693.1, read on the forward strand.
CAGGGACAAAGCCATGAGTACTCTTTAAGTACTCGCAAACTAATACTAATAAGTTAAGGGGGTTTTTGTAGTAGGATACTAAGCTCTAGGGTTGTTTTGCAAAAAGCCAGATTTACCTCTACTAAGTTCATAAGCAAATAAAACTATGGAAAGTTTATAACTCCTAAGTGGGAACTTGAATTCATATCACAACTCCGTTGTGGTCAATTCAAAGTCACAATTCATTTCACAAGTCATTTTGAAAACATCTGACGGGGGAACAGTATGGCCACTCCAACTGTCCATAACCACGGATGCGGCTATTCGAATAGTTTGACACTCTGCAAAGATTATACACTTTCACCACAACATTCGATACATCCGTCAGGAACAAATCCTGAATTCACCATACTCAGTATGCGGATAATCAATCCTAACCTTTCAATTACACACCCTAGTATAGGCACCTTTCCTGTGAGTTTGGCCTCCCAACCATGACCAACTGTCATCTTGGGTACTGGACAGGTGGACAATCTTCACAAGGTAGCCTCAGCTCAGACCTTGGCCGCAAGAGAACCCATACTAAAGTATATAAATTTCCAGTCAAGCCCTACCCAATTTTTGGGTATTGTGGTTGTACGGTAAAATTGGAATGGTATCGCATCCAGACAACCATTAGTTTTATAAAGTGCTAAGGCTCATGCCTCAACATTTTCATCATCAACATCATCTAGTGTTCGGAAACACATGTGAAAACATTTCAGTAGAATGACTCATCATTCTAAGGTTTTCATAACCATTTTCACCAAGTATTCCCATCTAAAGTTGATCAAGTTTTATGCTTATCACTAGCATCTACAAGTGGGGGTAAATACTAATGAGGGGTGGCAAACAAGTGGGGATTAGTGAAGTTCAATCTTATGCCTTAGGATGACATCAAGATTATCTAACTTAGGCCAAATTTTATGCTCTTTATGCTACCTTCCAATATCCTTCTAATATCTACAATTAGCTAAGTAAACTCTAAGAGAGAGCTTTGATGAAGAATTAAAATACTTAAGCTTGCAAGTAAAACTAGGATTGGGTATCAAGTGGTGTAAGCTTGCTAAGTTAATAGCTTGCTCATTCAACTAGTAGTATTAGGCTTGCATACTTATCAATATAAGCTTTCTAAGTTGCAAGGGTTAGCTTGCCTTGTGCAGAGCAGTGGTTGAAGTTCTCCTCAGCTTCTTCCTCGTAGTATCCTCCTTCCTCCTTGTATCCTTGGTCGGTACTAGCGTCTATAAATAAATACGAGGTACACAATCACCAAATAATACTTAACTATTTCTAATCATCACACAAAGGTTCATATTAGGTGATCTATCATCATCACTATCATTACAAGATTCAAGCACTTGTCTTATTTATTTTATTTTTAGAAAAATAATTTCTACTCATTGAAAAACTACTTAAGATTTAATATTCTCCAACTCAAAAATGGGGTCATGTTGACACATGTCATCACCACATATTTCAGTACATGGAAATGTGATTTAAAGTGGTATCACAATTTAATAAGGTTTAAACTTTTTATTTTAATTAAATAAAGTGACTAGAAATGCCTATGTGGCATTCTTTTATTACTTGAACATTATTTCTGCAAGTAAACCCATATGTTTTTATATATTCTGAAAGATATGATCAAATATAATTTTTGAGAGTTGGAATCAACTCAAAAGCTCTTATGGTTGTGTCACATCCCAAATTTTAGATTTGGTACTGCATAACATACATGGAATTGCATCATGATCATCCTTGCAAAATTTCAGTTTGAAAAGGTTTTGGCAAAACAAACCACCTCCATTTACGTTTTGACACCTACACTTGAATGCCCGGTTTTACCATGTATCTGTTAAAAACATTATATTTTGGTGGTATGGAAGGCACATGTGCATAGAGGGTTCCTCCACGAACCCGTAGCACTTTGGTTTGCCCAAATCGGAGCTCCGTAGCAAAAGTTACGATAATCTGAATTTTGTCTAAAATTCTGGACAGTTCTGGTATAAATTCAGTTAAAGAAATTCGTCAGAGAAAAAGAAAAAGAATAAAAAAAGAAACAGCCGGCGCAGCCAGCTGGGCCGCCGACCCAGCCGGGGCCGGCCAGCCACTGGCAGCAGGCGCAGTCAGCAATGCTGTAAGACGCCACGCTGTGCAGATAACTCCACGCCACGCCAGCCGCCGCTGCCTGGCTCGTTAACCGCTGCGATACCGACATGGGACCCACTGCTTGCGCGCCGCCGCCGCCGCCGCCGAGTCCGCCAGGGACACGCCGCCGCCGTCGCGATTTTCCCGGGGACCGTAACCGACTCCGCGTGCACGGCCCCTCTACAAAAAGCACGCGCCGCCACCCCACCTCTGTCTCGCCCTGCCTCGTACCCCTCGCGAGCCGAGCTCCACCGCCACCGCCGACGTCGCCGTCGCCAGCAAGCTCGCCCTGCGAGGTAGGAGCCACCGCCGCGATCGCCCTTGCCCCTGGGATGTTCGCCATGCCCGACTGATTCTCCCCGTCGTCTTTTCCCCTTCCGCAGGAACCCACATCGCCGGCCATTTCTCGCTGTTACTCTCGCCGGAGCCGACGCTGCCGCCGTGCTCCAGCCGGCCGCCGCCGACGCCCCCGACCCCGCCGACCCGCGCCTCCGCCACGAGGGAGACCGCCACCATGACCCCGACGTCGTCCCGTCTCTCGCCGCCGCCGAAGCTTGTCGACGCCGCCGCCACGACCTCGCCGCCGCCGCCCTCCAGTGAGCACCTCGCCGCCTCGTCAGCCAGCAAGGCCATGTCGTCGCCATGTCAGGCACGTAAAATCAACATTCAGATTTGACTAAATAATTTTAAATCGATTTATTTGACAGATTATAGGTAAAACTTGTAAAAATCGTAGAAAATAATCTACTGGGCCAAAAATTGCAAATTCAGTAAGTGTAGATTCTGGCTTAACACTGTTGGTTTTCTTGGACACGTGGTGTCAGGAGAAGGAGTCGTTGTGGATCCAAGCAAAGTGACTGCAGTAACTGAGTGGGAAGCGCCCAAGAATGAGGGAGATATTCGGAGCTTTTTGGGACTTGCTGGATATTACAGGAGATTCATTGAAAATTTCTCCAAGATTGCTAAGCCGATGAAGGAACTTCTGAAGAAGGAGAGGAAGTTTGAGTGGACAGATGCGTGTGAAGCCAGCTTTCAGGAACTGAAGCGTCGACTAGTGATCGCACCTGTTCTGTGTTTACCTGATCTTCAGAAGGATTTCCAAGTGTACTGTGATGCTTCTCGACAGGGACTTAGAAGTGTGCTGATGCAAGATGGGAGAGTGGTGTCAGATGCCTCGCGATAGCTTAAACACCATGCGAGGAATTATCCCACGCATGACTTGGAATTAGCATCGGTTGTGGATGCGCTCAAAGTATGGAGGCACTACCTAATGGGAAAACACTGCGATGTGTACACCGACCACAAGAGCCTGAAGTACATATTTACGCAGAAGGAACTGACCATGAGGCAAAGGAGATGGTTGGAGCTTATCAAGGATTATGATATGAATCTGCAATACCACCCAGGAAAAACCAATGTAGTAGCAGATGCTCTGAGCCGGAAGGTCTATGCCAATGGATTGACTGTTGGGGAATTGCCCGAGGATTTGTGCAAGCAATTCAAGGACCTTAGACTGGAGGTAGTGTCAGAAGGATATTTGGCAGCAATGGAAGTCTAACCAACACTACAGGACAGGATCAGGAAGGCTCAAGTAGGAGACAAGGAGATGGATGAAATAAAGGAAAATATGAAGGAGGATCGAGCAAAAGAGTTCTGCAAGGATGAGCAAGGAACCTTGTTGTATGGAGATCGTTTGTGTGTTCCCAACGATCCGGACATAAGGAAGTTGATTCTGCAGGAAGCCGACGACTCGCCGTATTCCATACATACGGGCAATACGAAGATGTATATGGACCTAAAGGGTAGATTTTGGTGGAACAACATGAAGGGAGACATCGTCGAGCATATTGCCTTATGTGATGTATGTAGCCGAGTGAAGGCGGAACACCAGAAGCCCGCAGGACTGCTACAGCCGTTGCCCATGCCGGATTGGAAGTGGGATAGAGTGGGAATGGATTTTATCACAGGATTGCCCAGAACCAGGTCGGGATATGACTCTATTTGGGTAGTGGTCGACCATTTGACCAAGGTAGCCCACTTTATACCGGTGAATACAACCTACATGAGTGCAAGGTTGGCCAAGATTTATATGGACAGAATTGTGTGCCTTCATGGGGTTCCCAAGAGTATTGTATCAGATAGAGGCACCCAATTTACCTCACACTTTTGGCGCCAGCTGCACGAGTCATTGGGAACTAGGTTGGAGTTTAGCATAGCGTTCCACCCCCAGACTGATGGACAGACCGAGAGGGTAAACCAGGTTTTGGAGGATATGCTGAGAGCTTGGGCTTTGGCTCATGGTTCTAGTTGGGATGAGAATTTGCCGTATGCTGAGTTTTCCTACAACAACAGCTACCAAACCAGCATCAAGACGTCGCCGTTCGATGTGCTATATGGGAAAAGATGTCGGACACCATTGCTATAGGATGGAGTAGGGGAATGTTAGCTATTTGGACCTGATTTGATCAAGGATGCCGAGGAGAAGGTCGCTTTGATCTGGGACAGACTGAAGGTCGCACAATCAAGACAGAAGAGCTACGCTGACGCCAAGCGCAAGGAAGTGGTGTATGAGATAGGTGATAGAGCATACCTCAGAGTGTCGCCACTGCGTGGAATTAAGAGATTTGGAATCAAGGGTAAGCTGGCACCTCGGTTTACAGGATCATATCGGGTCTTAGCACGCAAAGGAGAGGTTGCTTATCGCTTGAGTTGCTGCGAGGCTCGTCGCCGTCCACAATGTGTTCCACGTGTCCCAGCTAAAGAAGTGCCATCCGGAGATGGTGGATACACCACTGAGGGACACAGTTCCACTAGAGGAGGTTTAGCTTGAAAATGACTTGACCTATGAGGAGAAGCCGGTCAAGATACTGGATATAGCGGAGAGGATTACCCGTACCAAGACGATCAGGTTTTGCAAGGTGCAATGGAGCCATCACACAGAAGAGGAAGCCACTTGGGAGCGTGAGGATGACATCCGAGAGGACCACCCACACCTATTTGCTAGTCACGCCGAATCTCGGGGACGAGATTCATCTTAAGGGGGTTAGTCTTGTCACATCCCAAATTTTAGATTTGGTACTGCATAACATACATGGCATTTCATCATGATCATCCTTGCAAAATTTCAGTTTGAAAAGGTTTTGGCAAAACAAACCACTTGCATTTGCGTTTTGACACCTACATTTGAATGCCCGGTTTTACCATGCCTATGTTAAAAAGATTATATTTTGGTGGTATGGAAGGTACAGGTGCATAGAGGGTTCCGCCACGAACCCGTAGCACTTTGATTCGCCCAAATCGGAGCTCCGTAGCAAAAGTTACGACAATCTGAATTTTGTCTAAAATTCTGGACAGTTCTGGTATAAATTCAGTTAAAGAAATTCGTCAGAGAAAAAGAAAAAGAATAAAAAAAGAAACAGCCGGCGCAGCCAGCGGCCGCCGCCACCCGGGCCAGCCAGCCAGCAGCAGGCAAGGCGACATCAGATGCTGCGCTGCGTGCATGCGCGGCAGATAACCCATCATTGCCACCGACAAAGTGTGGACCCACCTGTCGGCGCTGCCGCCGCCGAGTCCGTCAGGGACACGCCACCGCCGCCGCGATTTTCCCAGGGACCGTAACCGACTCCGCGTGGACGCCACCTCTACAAAAAGCACGCGCCACCACTCCCCCTCTGTCTCGCCCCGCCTCGTACCCCTCGCGAGTCGAGCTCCGCCGACGTCGCCGACATCGCCGCTGCCAGCAAGCTCGCCCCGCGAGGTAGGAGCCACCGCCGCGATCGCCCTTGCCCCTGGGATGTTGGCCACGCCCGACTGATTCTCCCCGTCGTCTTTTCCCCTTCCGCAGGACCCCACATCGCCAGCGATTTCTCGCCGTTACTCTCGCCGGAGCCGACGCCGCCGCCGTGCTCCAGCCGGCCGCCGCCGACGCCCCCGACCCCGCCGACCCATGCCGCCGCCACGAGGGAGACCACCACCACGACCCTGACACCGTCCCGTCTCTCGCCGCCGCCGAAGCTCGCCGACGCCGCCACGACCTCACCGCCGCCTCCCTCCGGTGAGCACCTCGCCGCCTCGCTCCCCTGCCGCACGATCTTGATCCAACGGTCCAGATGGACCGTGGAAAAGTCAGCCAGGCCGCTGACCGGTCAGTGCGCCACGTCAGCGCGCCATGTAGGCATAGTCAACATTCAGATTTGACTAAATAATTTTAATTCGATTTATTTGACAGATTATAGGTAAAACTTGTAAAATTCATAGAAAATAATCTATTGGCCCAAAAATTGCAAATAAAATATGTATGAATTCAGTGTCTCACGTAGAATATTGCTGTACAGGTTTTTTATACTTTTACAGCAAGGTTTTGTCTTAGTTAATTAAATGAGTTAATGCCCTTTTTAGAGTGTTAAATTCATAGAAAAAGTTCTGGAACTCCAAAAATTGCAAATAAGATGTCCCTGGATTCAGTAGAACAAGTGGAATCTTGTAGTGAATTAAAAGGGTAGGCTTATAGTACTGGTTTTCGCAGAATCTATTTAAAGGCTTTCTGGAGTGTTTTAATTACCCAGGGATTTATATAAAACCTTTTTGAATAATTCTAATTGGTACTGACTCTATGTCAGGATGCCTACACAGTGGATATTTTCCAAGATTTTACAAACAGTATATTAGCAATGGCTAATTATTTAGTTTCTAGTTCTATTGTCGGGCGATTAAAATTGCATGCCTTGCTTTCCATGCATTTAAAATATTTCCCATGCATGCATATAGTAGTTATACTGAACAAGAATATGTGATGCTACTGTAGCAACGTCAACTTTCATGCATGCATCTTGCATCGTCATTATTTGCACATGAATGTGTATGGTTGTTTATGTGATTGCAATTGTATCGTGTAGATTGTGACGAGTGCAACGCTTGCTCGTGTGTGGATTGTTTGTTCGACCGCTGCAGCCAAGGCAAGTAGATGCTACTTTGTTCATGATGTTGTCCTACTATTTTCAATGCATTGTCGTGTATTTTGTAGATGCATGTGTAGGATATTACTATCGCTATGCTATGTCCTATTATGTGGTAGGGCTTTCCTGTAGATGAGCCACCGTTGGTAGATGTGCTTAGCCATGCTATGATGAACGAGGGCTGGGTTACATCACTGAAGTTGTTTCTAAATGTGTTGGTTGTGAAAACTAAAACAACTTAATCAATGAATCTCCTGAGTGTGATGGGATTGATAATTTTTGGTGGTATCATCCGGAAAGGCACCCAGGTATCAAGAGAAAATAATTGGCTTCTTTATTTTGTAGCTTACGTGTAGAACCATGTGCCAATAATGAAATGGGCGGTTGGTTGGACTCAGTAGGTTGTGGTAACTCGAACCCACGTATCCAGAGATGTAGAATTTTGGTAGGTTGGACCGGTGCGTGTCGGGTTTGGGGAGCTACTTCCTGAACGGTCCCTTTTTGGACTTCTCCCTATCATCACCCAAAATGAGAGTGGTGGTACGAGCTGGGCTGGCCAAGTCACATGGGTAAAGTGTACTAACCCCTGCAGGGTGTATAAACTAATCGATTAGCTGTGTCCCTGGTTATGGACGTCTGAGTTGCTTGGTATTGATTCCATGACATGTTTCTCGCTCATTCCAATTTCCTAACTGCTTTAATGTTGTTGGATTAACTTAATTGGGATCTTTTCAAAGAAAATCAAAAACTGTTTATGAAAGTAGGACAAAGGTATTTGCAAATGCAAGCTAGCCACCGCTCCACTTGCCAGATATGCATGTAGATGTTAGTACTATTGTCTCCTTTAGTAGCTCTACTTGCCATACATTCCATGTATTGACCCTTCGGGGCTGCTACGTTTCATGTTGCAGGATATTTCGATTCTGAGTGATCGATTTAGGTCACGGTACTCCACTCGGCACTTGTTCACTTATGGGCAATTTGAAGAATGGAGGATTTACTATATTTATGTTGCTACTTTGAATAATGTGAGCTAGCCTTGAGCTAAGCTTTTATTTGAAATAATGATACTCTGGATCTTCGTTATTTATGATACACGGATATTTTGCTATGTTATTCATCTTATTCTATTGTGAGCCAATGAACCGATCCAGGGATTGGCATGTCACATAGAAGCTACGGTCTTTTCAGAACCGTAGTGTTCCAAATTTTGAAAAATGTTTGAATGCAGAAAAGCTTCTGCCTTGTTATTTTTACCATGGTTGATCTACAAATTCAAATGGTTTGAATCCAATGGGCTTGGATTAAGCATTTCAGTACCTTTCTAAAAATATTGGTTTTATGAATTTTGGTTTAGTGAATCGAGCTGGGTTGATTTTTTAATCTATGTACAGAACTGTGTTTCAACTTAAATGAATAAGAGTAAATTTGAATTGTTGGGTCGCGCGGGATGTTTTACTGGGACGGCCCACTACGCACAGCGCACGCGCGGGCTGGTTAAGTGGATGTCCCCACGTGTCAGTGAGACGGGAAGGGGCGAAGCGGTACGGGGCAATGTGGACCGTGGGATCTAGTTCTAATCGAACGGCTCTGGTTTATCATCCACGTCGGGCAGCACCAGCGAGAAAGAACCCTAGCGCGATAGGTGGGGGTCGTGGGAGGCTCGCCGGGGCTCAGGCGAGGGCCAGCGACAGGGGCGAATGCCGAAGTCGACGATGGCGGTTCTCCTGGTACCGGCATCTTCTCCTGGGGCGGCTCCAATCGACGGCTCCCTTCTCCTCCAGCAGCGGTGGGCTCTGGACAAATTCCGGCGATGTGCTGCTAGCCTTGCTCTGGGAGTGAGGTGGGGTGGTTCTGAGTGAGAAGGGAGTGAACTGGTGTAAAGAAAACGAGCGGTGGAGGCCTGTATTTATAATGGCTGGAGGGGACCGACGGGCGCGGGCTGAGCTCGTCGTGGTCGACGGCACAGAGTGCTACTGGCAGGGGCGACAGTAGGGGAGGTGCTGTGCTCCTTGACGAAGCTCAACAGCGTGGTGGCGAGGCGTGGGGCGGTGCTGATTGGTCGGAACGCTTCGATGCTCTGGGCGGGTCCGACGGCAATTTTAATGGCGCACAGCGCGTGTGGTCTGCGTGGCGGTGAACGTGCATGTCTGCGGGGTTGCTGAGACGGTGGTGATCATGCACGCAAGCGGCAAGGGCGGCGCGCAGTCTGTGGGTGCTGGTCGAGGGTGGCGCACTAGCGCGCTCTCGGCTCGCACGCAGAGAAGTTTGGCATGGTCTTGCCGTGTGGTCCAGGGGATGGCAGTGCTCGGGGCTGGGATAGGGAGTGGCGGTGGACGGTGGAGTGCCTGCTAGACATGTTTGCTAGGCTTGGTGTTGCTCCTAGCTTGCTGTCGACAGTGGGGTGGCAAGGTGAGGCTCGGCCTTCTTGCCATTGATGGCATGGTCTGGTTTACAGTGAGCTAGAGGGGTTAAACAAGTTAGATGATCTACTGAGGGTGTAGTGTGAGCTAGATAGGGAAAAAGTTATGCCAAAATTACTGCACACTATAGTGTTTGAGGTTTGTTTGATTTGTATCTGCAAGGTGTTTGATGAAATGGCCGCAAGAACTTTAAATTTGAATTTTGGATTCAAACTTGGTGGGTTTTCTAGGCACATACTTGGGAGTATCTGGTTAGTTGGATTAGTCAAGGGGCACTGGTTTGGTTGGGTTTTGAAAAATGGGTGATCTTCACATATGATAAATATTCAATTTTGATTTGTGATTTGAATGAGGTTGCCAAATGTTTCTGCAAGTTTGAAAGTTGGTCTTTCATTTACTTTTACTTGGTCTAGCAAGGGGTGAAAAGATTTGGAAAAGTTTCTGTTTGAAATCTTGGACTAGAAACACTCAAAGTGACCTAGTGAGCAAGATTGGCAAAAATGACCATGTGCTTTATTTGATTTGTTTTTGATTTTCTCTTGATTTTTTTCTGCATGGAAATGTTTTATATGATGTTATTTTCCTCTTTAAACCATTTCTTGCTATTTAGGTTAATCACACAAGTTCATTCGTGCATTTATCAAATCATCACATACACACATGCATTCATTTTTATGATGTTAATTAATCAAAGTTTTTGTTAACCCTAATTTTAGTGATTAGAGTTTGATGATCCTTGTTTTATATTTTTGGGATGTTACAAACCTTCCCCCCTTAAACGAAATATCGTCCCGAGATTTGAAAAAGGAAGAAAAAGATTACCTAGGATTTAAAGAGATCGGGAAACTCCGTACTGATGTGATCTTCGCGCTCCCAGGTAGCTTCTTCTTCAGTGTGGTTGCTCCACTGAATCTTGAGAAACTTGATGCTTCTGGTCCTGGTGGTTCTGAAAGCTTCTTCTAAAATACGGATGGGTACTTCGGGATAGGTTAGGTCATCGTTGATCTCTATGGTCCGGTGATCAATGTTCTTGAAAACTTCAGTCTTCTCCGGAACTTCAAGGCATTTGCGAAGTAACGATATATGCAACACATTGTGCACTACTAACATTTCCTCTGGCAGTTCCAATTGATATGATACTTCTCCTCGACGATTCATAATCTTGAAGGGTCCGATATATCTGGGGGCTAACTTTCCTTTCAGCTGGAAACGTTGCATTCCTTTCAACGGCGTCACTTTAAGGTACACGAAATCTCCGATATTGAAAGCGAGGTCTCGAAGTCTCTTGTCGGCGTAACTCTTCTGTCTTGATTGTGGTCTTGAGGTGCTCACGAATCTTGTGAGCTTTCTCTTCTGCTTCTCGTAGGATGTCGGGTCCAAAAATCTGACTCTCTCCTACTTCCGACCAATTCAAAGGGGTGCTACACTTCCTTCCATACATGAATTCAAATGGGTCCATTTGCAAACTAGCTTGGTAAATGTTGTTGTATGAAAATTCTGCGAAGGGCAGATCGTCTTCCCATTTAGATCCATACTCTAGCACACATGCTCTCAACATATCTTTGAGTATTTGATTTACTCGCTCCGTTTGTTCATGGGTCTGAGGGTGATAAGCTGTGCTGAAATCCAGTCGGGTTCCTAAACCTTCTTGTACTTTCTTCTAGAATCTCGAGGTAAACTGAGTTCCTCGATCCAATACAATGTTCTTGGGGACTCCATGCAAACTGATGATTCTAGCAATGTATAACTATGCTAGCTTCAAACTCTGGTATGTGGTCTTGACTAGTAAGAAATGGGCTACTTTGGACAATCTGTCTACTGTGACCCAGATAGAGTCATTTCCCCTACTAGAAGTATGCAATCCGGTGATAAAGTCCATTCCAACTAAATCCCATTTCCATTCCGGAATCTGTAGAGGTTGTAACAGTCCTGCGGGTCTTTGATGTCCCGCCTTGACTCTCTGACAGATGTCACACTTGGCGATATAGCTTCCGATTTCTCTCTTCATCTTATGCCACCAAAATTGTTCCTTCAAATCTTGATACATCTTCGTTCCTCCGGGGTGGATAGAATATCTTTCAAAATCACTTCTTTCAATTCCGAATCTGCTGGTACACAAAGGCGTCCTTTGTACCACAGAACTCCTTCGTCTTCTGTGAATCCGGGTACTTTGCTTGTACCGATACGACGCTTGATTCCGTCGATACTAGCATTTCCTTTTTGCGCCTCCCTAATTTGACTGATAAAAGTGGGTTGAAGTTCTATGCTAGCCAAAAATCCTTCACTTACTAATTCCATTCAGAAATCTTCCATCTCTTTGTGCAAACTTGGTTGCTCCTTCAAAATCATGGAGTTCAAGCGTCACGGCAATCTGCTAAGGGCATCTGCTACCACATTGGCTTTACCGGGGTGATAGTGAATGTCCAGATCATAATCCTTGATTAGTCAATCCATCTTCTCTGTCTCATATTCAGCTCCTTCTGAGTGAATATATACTTCAGGCTCTTGTGATCCGAATAAATCTCACAACGGTTTCCCATCAGGTAATGCCTCCATGTCTTCAGGGCTAGAACTACGGTTGCGAGTTCAAGGTCATGGGTTGGATAATTCTGTTCATGCTACTTCAGTTGTCGGGATAGATAAGATATAACTTTGCCTTCTTGCATTAGCACACATCCGAGACCGATCTTGGATGCGTAACAATACACATCAAAGGGCTTCGTGATATCCGGCATGATCAAGATTGGGGCTGAAATCAATCTCCTCTTGAGTTCTTGAAAACCCGCTTCACATTTGTCCATCCATTCAAACTTCTTGTCCTTCTTCAGCAATTGGGTCATGGGTCTGGCGATACTCAAGAATCCTTCTACGAACTTGCGGTATTATCCCGCTAATCCGAGAAATGCACGAACTTGGGTTTGAGTGGTTGGGGCTTGCCAATCTTCGACATCCTTCACCTTCGCAGGGTCAATGGAAATTCCTCCGGCTGATACAATATGTCCGAGGAATCCTACCTCTGTAACCAGAATTCACATTTGCTAAACTTGGCATACAGCTGATGCTCTCTAAGGGTTCCAAGAATGGTCCTTAGGTGTAGCTCATGTTCTTCTTCTGATTTGGAATAAATCAGAATGTCATCGATGAAAACAACGGCAAACTTATCCAGGAAGTCCATAAAAATCTTATTCATGAGGTTCATGAAATAAGCGGGGGCATTGGTTAATCCAAAAGACATGACCGTATACTCATATAATCCATATTGGGTGGCAAAAGCAGTCTTTGGAATATCCTCTGCACGAATCTTGAGTTGATGATAGCTAGTTCTAAGATCAATCTTAGAAAACACTTTGTCACCAGTCAACTGGTCAAACAGGTCTTCTATCTTCGGCAACGGGTACTTGTTTTTGATAGTGAGATCATTCAACTTCTGATAATCCGGACACAAACGGTTACCTCCATCTTTCTTGTCCACAAACAAGACAGGTGATCTCCATGGTGACGCACTTGGTTGAATCAATCCAATTTCCATCATGGCATCCAGTTGCTTCTTCAGTTCTGCTAGTTCAGAGGGGTTCATACTATATGGTCTCTAGGCTATGGGTCCATTTCCAGGTATTAGTTCAATGATAAACTCGATATCCCGATCTGGGTGCATACCGGGCAAAACATCTGGAAATACATCGGGGTATTCATAGACTATCCTAACTTGGTCAATGGTTGGCTGGGCTATACTCTTGTTACACTTGAATTGACGGGGCAAGCTTTTTGATACATGCTCGACTGATACTCCGGGTGTACTGGTCATGGTTATGGCTTTCTTGACGCAGTCAATTAATCCTTTATGTTTGGACATCCAATCCATTCCTAGTACTACTTCCAAACCTTTACTTCCGAGTACTATTAGATTAGCATAAAAATCTATGCCATGGATTCGAATAGGGACGACTTTGCAAATTTTCCTAGCTTTGGTGGTTGAACCAGGTATTTGAACAATCATAACATGCTTCAATTTGGTTGGTTGAATCTTACTAGTGCATGCAAATTCTTCAGTGACAAATGAGTGCGATGCTCTAGAATCAAACAACACTCTTGCAAGTAATGAGTTAACAGAAAACATACCCAGCACGACATCTGGCGCTTCTTGGGCTTCTTCAGCATGCATGAGAAAAAGATGGCCGTTGCGGTTGAGCGAATTCCCTAGGGCAAACCTTCTTCCGAGCTGAACACGACGCTGCTGCTGAGCTGGGGCATTTGCATTGGGGGCTGCGGCACTCTTCTTGGGGAACTCATTGGAATAGTGACCCTTGGTTCCACATTCATAACAAGTCACTTGCGACTTGTCCTTCACTGCAACAAGCACAACATTGCTTCCAGTCCTTGGGGCAGTGTTGGTGTTGGTGGCGGCATTGTTGTTGAAATTGGGTGGGGCACGGTTGAAATTGCTAGAGTTGTCGGGGTTGTTGTGGTTTCCTTCGGGCCTTGGGTTTCCACGGTTGGGATAGGTCGGACGGTTCATCAGGGGTCTGTTGTTTCTTGGGGCAAATCCTAGAGATGGGTTGGGGCGATACTTTATTGTCTGGTGGGTTCCTGGTTGATGCATCATGCGATGCTTGCGGTTCTCATTGGCTTGGTTGATATTTCCTTCCATCTGAATGGCAGAGTCAACTAAGGCTTCAATATCCGCAAAGGGAATATTGACTAACACCGTCTGCATCTCATCGTGCAGACCATTCAAGAATCTCTCTTTCTTCTTGCATTCAGTGTCGATCTCATCCGGTGCATACCTAGCTAATGACAAGAATTTGTCACGGTATTCCACTATTGTCATCCTTCCTTGCTTCAGTTCTCTGAATTCATCTCTCATCCTCTTGATCAAACCCGGTGGCACATGGGTTTTGCTGAACTTGACCTTGAATTCATCCCAAGTCATCATTTGACCTCCGGTCATTGCACGAATACTGTTCCACCATGCTCTTGCATCTCCGACCAGATAGTGGGTGGCGAACAGAACTTTCTTGTTAGCTTCCACTCCTACGACTTCCAGATTGTTCTCCTTGGTTTGAAGCCAATCATCTGCATCTAGGGGCTCTTCTGACTTAGTGAAAACAGGTGGATTGGTGTTCTGGAAATTCTTGAGCTTAGATCCATGGTTGTCCTGATTTCCATGGCCTTGATTGTTGTTGGCCATCTAGGCGATGTGTTAAAGGGTGGCTAAGTTGGCTTGACGTTCTGCTCGTTCAGCTTCGAGGTCTGAAACCAACATTTGCAAGATCTGCAACATCGGGTCCGGGGATGAACCACTTCCTCCGCGAGGCATCTAAAGATTGAGATAGATCATGAGAAAAGAGGGAAATTTCTAAGGTTCAGGGGTTATTGAAAAGTTTTTGAAGTTTGACTCAGATTTTTCTATCAACTTGCTTTTCATTCATTTATAGCACACAATACAAACACAGACCACAACAAAGGAAAACAGATGGTTTTAAGAACCATTCTGGAAAGTACGATACAGTGGGACAAAATACAACTCACTAACGCTAGTGCTCAAGTGCTACTACTCCTTGGAGTCAGTGTCCTCATCATCCTCATCCTCATCCTCATCATCATCATCATCATCGATGAAGGCAAAGTCATCCTCATCGGTGAAGAAGTCCATGGCCTGATCCTCTAGAAAGTCATCGTCATCACTGAGATAGGACTAGGGGTCTCCACGAAGGTCTTCCCCTGCATTCTCCTTCTCCTCCAACTGCATGTCACTCTCATGGATGGTCTCCCCCAAATCCGTGATCCGGTGGCAAAGACGGGCAATGATGCGCTCCTTCTTGTCGAGCTGACGGCGACGAGACTTGTGATCTTTTACTAACATGGCGATGGTCTGATCCTTCTTGGCGGCGATGTCATACTTGTGATTGGCATAGGAACGGGCATTGTCCAACTCCTTCTGACGGTCGTACATCATGAAGCTGAGGTGGTCCAATTGACTCTTCAGCTCGTGGTGATATGGTTCCTCCAGTGGTTGTCCCATAACATCAAGCCTTGGGTAGAACTCAAAACGGATACCCTTGATCTGATTGATACTCTGCCCACACAGACGGGCAAGAGCTTCCTGTATGGCCCTGGCAAGTCCATCGAGCCGGTTGTTTTCTCTTAAGGTGAACTGAATTCCCTCTGTAGTGGGAGGTTTAATCTTTCCTCAGAGACTTGCAACAACTAGCCACTGCAGATCTTCTCCTTCCTGATCATTGAGCTGAGCTCCAAAGAACTCGGGGTGCGGACGCTCCAGCATCTCCGATAGCTGGTCCTAGTCACGCTCAAAGATGAGATCTCCTCCATTCCCCAACTGATAAAACTTTGTGTACTTCACGTCCATCTATAAGGATATAGGATGAGTAAGTTAGTAGAGTGATCAAGTGTGTCAAATTTTATGTATTTTGCATGAATTTTTGAGGAACATGAAATTTTCATGAAATAATCAAAGTGATAAGAATGGGAAAAAGTTTTTTTGTAAATAATCACTTCCTTTGGTTGAAACTAAGTTTTTGATTCAAACGTCCATTCTAACTAGGGTGATGTCTCTGATACCAACTTGTCAACACCCGGATTTTTAATCCCAGATGCCTGTTATGCCATACATCGCAATCCCAGGATTACCATTTTTTCGAGACATAACAGATTTGGATATCACAATACATCATCCATTACAAACCATACATAAGGTCTTACACAAATAAGGATCTCATGATCCAGTTCTTAATACAACTCAAGCAGCGGAATAACGTAAATATAAAGATAGCGTGGGCGAAGCTCCATCTTCGGGGTCACAGGCAATGCTGACGATGGGAGATGATCCTAGTTGTCATAACCTTCCTGCGGTCCATCATCTTGGTACTCCTCGTCATAGTCTGGCCACGGGAATAGCCAGGTACAAAGCCATGAGTACCCTTTAAGTACTCACAAACTAATACTAATAAGTTAAGGGGGTTTTTGTAGTAGGATACTAAGCTCTAGGGTTGTTTTGCAAAAAGCCAGATTTACCTCTACTAAGTTTAGAAGCAAAGAAAACTAGTGGAAAGTTTATAACACCTAAGTGGGAACTTGAATTCATATCACAACTCCGGTGTGGTCAAGTCAAAGTCACAATTCATTTCACAAGTCATTTTGAAAACATCTGACGGTGGAACAGTATGGCCACTCCAACTGTCCATAACCACGGACGCGGATATTCGAATAGTTTGACACTCTGCAGAGATTGTACACTTTCACCACAACATTCGATACATCCGTCAGGAACAAATCCTGAATTCACCATACTCAGTATGCGGATAATCAATCCTAACCTTTCAATTATACACCCTAGTATAGGCACCTTTCCTGTGAGTTTGGCCTCCCAACCATGACCAACTGTCATCTTGGGTACTGCACATGTGGACAATCTTCACAAGGTAGCCTCAGCTTAGACCTTGGCCGCAAGGGAACCCATACTAAAGTATATAAATTTCCAGTCAAGCCCTACCCAATTTTCGGGTATTGTGGTTGTACGGTAAAATTGGAATGGTATCGCATCCAGACAACCATCAGTTTTATAAAGGGCTAAGGCTCATGCCTCAACATTTTCATCATCAAAATCATCTAGTGTTCGGAAACACATGTCAAAACATTTCAGTAGAATGACTCATCATTCTAAGGTTTTCATAACCATTTTCACAAAGTATTCCCATCTAAAGTTGATCAAGTTTTATGCTTAGCACTAGCATCTACAAGTGGGGGTAAATACTAATGAGGGGTGGTAAACAAGTGGGGATTAGTGAAGTTCAATCTCATGCCTTAGGATGACATCAAGATTATCTAACTTAGGCCAAATTTTATGCTCTTTATGCTACCTTCCAATATCCTTCTAATATCTACAATTAGCTAAGTAAACTATAAGATAGAGCTTTGATGAAGAATTAAAATACTTAAGCTTGCAAGTTAAACCAGGATTGGGTATCAAGTGGTGTAAGCTTGCTAAGTTAATAGCTTGCTCATTCAACTAGTAGTATTAGGCTTGCATACTTATCAGTATAAGCTTGCTAAGTTGCAAGGGTTAGCTTTGTAGGGGTTTGTAGCATGGAAAACAAAAAAATTCTACCGCATGCAAACAAACAAGCCAAGATCTATCTACTAGATTGTAGCAACGAGTCGATAGAGGAACTCACCCTCGAAGATTCCAAAGCGGTTAACGAGAGCAGATTCTCGTGGGTGATGTAGTCGTACTCTTGCCGATCTCAAGATCGCGTAGATGATCCTTCCGGCGCTGTGTTCCGTCATCGCTTCCGCAGTCGGTCACACGTTTGGTACTCAATGAAGACCTTCTTGTCCCTTGTTCCAGCAGGCAGCGGAGGTTGTAGCACTCTCCTCGCGATTCCGGCAGCACGACGACGTGGTATCGGAAGTAGAGGGGAAATCTCGCAGAGCTTCGCCTTCGTTTCACGATAGTTTACTTATCGATTACTTTGCGATCGAATGAACCACTTACATACGATACCAATTTACCTTTGTCTCACGATAGTTTACTTATCCGAGGTTTTCATCATCGGTATCTCTGCATACCTAGTTCAACCTCGTTACCGATAAGTACTCTTTTCTTGTTCCCGTGATATGTGATCCCTTGTGAGCCAGTCACATGCTTGCAAGCTAATTGGATGACATTCCACCGAGAGGGCCCAGAGTATATCAATCCATCATATGGATGGACGAATCCCACTCTTGATCCATGTGTCTCAACCCATACTTTCCGAACACTCAATGCCACCTTTATAGCCACACAGTTATGGTGTGGTGTTTGATGTCATCAAAGCATCCTTCCGGTGATGGTGATAAGCATGATCTCATGGTCGAAGGAATTAGGTTACTATGTATCAGAAAGCTTATAGCAATTGAACTATTAAAAATGACTTGATCTTTATGCTACGCTTATCTATAGGAGTATGTCCATCATATCATTCTCCTAATGATATGACCTTGTTATTAACAACATATCAAATGTTCATGATCAAGAAACCATGATCATCTATTAATCAACAAGCTAGTATTATAAAGAGGCTTTACTAGGGACTCTAAACTAGTTTACAAATCACACAAGTATTAATGTTTCTGGTCAATACTCTTATAGCATGAATGTAAACATTTATCATAAACACAAAGATATAATAATAACTACATTTATTATTGCCTCTAGGGCATATCTCCAACAGTCTCCCACTTGCACTAGAGTCAACTAATCTAGATTACATGGTAATATACCGAACACCCATGGCAGTTTGGTGTTGGTCATGTTTTGCCCTCGGGAGAGGTTTAGTCAACGGATCCGCCACATTCAGATCTGTGTGTACTTTGCAAATCTTTATGTCACCATCTTGGACATGTTCTCGAATAGCGTGAAAACGCAGCTTGATGTGCTTCAGCTCTTGTGAAGCCTCCGAAGTAGCTATGTATTCCGATTCAGTTGAAGATCTCGCCACAACGCTTTGCTTTACACTCCTCCAGCTAACTGCTGCACCATTCAAAGTAAATACGTATCCAGATTGAGATTTAGAATCATCCGGATCAGTGTTCCAACTAGCATCGGTGTAACCTTAACAACGAGTTGTTCATCACCTCCATAAGAAAGAACCATATCCTTAGTTCTTCTCAAGTACTTAAGGATGTTTTTGACCGCTGTCCAATGATCCACTCCTGGATCACTTTGATATCTGCTAGTCAAACTAACAGCATATGCAATGTCAGGTCTGGTACATAGCATGGCATACATTAGAGATCCTATGGCTGAGGCATAGGGAGTCTTACTCATACTTTCTCTATCTTCTGTCGTTGCTGGACTTTGAGTTTTACTCAACGTCGTATTGGGCAACATGGGAAAGAACCCTTTCTTGCTATCTTCCATTCCAAACCTCTTTAGAACTTTGTCCAAATATGTACTTTGTGACAATGATATTAGGCGTCTCGATCTATCTCTATAAATCTTTATGCCTAATATGTAAGCTGCTTCGCCAAGATCTTTCATTGAAAAACTATTATTCAAATATTCCTTGACATTATTAAAAAGGTCTACATCATTCCCAATCAACAATATGCCATCTACATATAGTATTAAGAATGCTACAGAGCTCCCACTCACTTTCTTGTAGATACAAGCTTCTCCATAAGTTTGTATAAAACCAAAACTTTTGATTACCTTATCAAAATGTTGATTCCAACTTCGGGATGCTTGCTTCAACCCATATATGGACCGTTGAAGTTTGCATACCTTGTTAGCATCTTTAGGATCGACAAAACCTTTGGGTTGCATCATATACAACTCTTCATCAATGTCTCCATTGAGGAACGTTGTTTTGACATCCATCTGCCATATCTCATAATCGTAATATGCAGTGATTGCTAACATAATCCTCACAGACTTTAGCTTCCATCGGTGAGAAAGTCTCATCGTAGTCAACTCCTTGAATTTGTCGAAACCCTTTTGCGACAAGTCGAGCTTTATAGACAGTAACATTACCATCAGCATCTGTTTTCTTCTTGAAAATCCATTTGTTCTCGACAGCCTTCCGGCCATTTGGTAAGTCCACCAAAGTCCATACTTGGTTTTCGTACATGGATCCAATTTCGGATTTCATGGCTTCTTGCCATTTATTGGAATCTGGGCTCATCGTCGCTTCCTCATATGTTGCAGGGTCATCGATGTTGTCCACCAACATGACACTCATAATGGGATCATACCAATCAGGAGTGGTACGAGTTCTCATTGACCTGCGAGGTTCTGTAGCAACTTCAACTGAAGTTTCATGATCATCATCATTAGCTTCCTCTCTTATTGGTGTAGGATCCACAGGAACTACTTCCGGTGTTGCGCTACTCGCAAGTTCGAGAGAAGGTTCAACAACCTCGTCGAGGTCTACTTTCCTTCCAGTCACTTCTTTCGAGAGAAATTCCTTCTCTAGAAAGGATCCATTCTTGGCAACAAAGATTTTGCCCTCGGATCTATGATAGAAGGTATACCCAATAGTTTCCTTCGGGTATCCTATGAAGACGCATTTTTCCGCTTTGGGTTCAAGCTTGTCCGTTTGTAACTTCTTTACATAGGCTTCGCAACCCCAAACTTTAAGGAACGACAATCTAGGTTTCTTCCCAAACCATAATTCATACGGTGTCGTTTCAACGGATTTAGATGGTGCCCTATTTAAAGTGAATGCGGCTGTTTCTAATGCATAACCCCAAAACGATAGCGGTAAATCTTTAAGTGACATCGTAGAATGAACCATATCTAAGAGAGTTCGATTACGACGTTCGGACAGACCATTATGCTGTGGTGTTCCCGGCGGTGTCAATTGTGAAAGTATTCCGCATTTCTTTAAATGCTCACCAAACTCGTAACTTAGATATTCACCTCCATGATCAGAACATAGAAATTTAATCTTCTTGTTATGTTGATTCTCCGCCTCACTTTGAAATTCCTTAAACTTCTCGAAAGTTTCGGACTTATGTTTCATGAAATAGATATACCCATATCTACTCAAGTCATCCGTGAAGGTAAGAACATAACAATAACCACCGCACTATGCTACACTCATTGGACCACACACATCGGTATGTATGATTTCTAATAAGTCCGTAGCTTGCTCCATCATACCAGAAAATGGAGTCTTAGTCATTTTACCCATCAGACATGCTTCGCATGTTTCATGTGATTCAAAATCAAGTGATTCAAGAAGTCCATCGGAATGGAGTTTCTTCATACGCTTCACTCCAATGTGACCAAGACGACAGTGCCACATATAGGTCGAGTTATCGCTCAATTTCAAACATTTAGCTTCTATGTTATTAATATGTGTATTTCCACTATCGAGATTCAATAAGAATAGACCATCTATCAAAGGTGCATGTGCATAAAACATATTACTCATATAAATCGAACAACCATTATTCTCGGACTTAAACAAGTAACCGTCTCGCAATAAACATGATCCCGATATAATGTTCATGCTCAACGCAGGCACCAAATAACAATTATTTAAGTATAAAACTAATCCCGATGGTAGATGAAGAGGTAGCGTGCCGACCGCGATCACATCAACCTTTGATCCATTTCCAACGTGCATCGTCACCTCGTTCTTCGCTAGCTTCCGTTTATTCTGCAGTACCTGTTTCGAGTTACAAATATGAGCAACCGAACCAGTATCAAATACCCAGGCACTACTACGAGTACTAGTGAGATACACATCAATAACATGTATATCGGATATACCTTTCTTCTTGATGTTGTCGTTCTTCAAATCTGCCAAGTACTTTGAGCAATTCCGCTTCTAGTGACCCTCTCCCTTGCAGTAAAAGCACTCAGTATCAGGCTTAGGTCCAGCCTTGGTCTTCTTCGCCGGTGCGGCAACTTTCTTACCACCCTTCTTGAAGTTTCCCTTTTGCTTAGACTTGCCTTTCTTGAATTTGGTGGTCTTATTGACCAACAACACTTGATGCTCTTTCTTGATCTCCACTTCTGCAGATTTCAACATGGAGAAGAGTTCTGGCAACGTCTTGTTCATGTTTTGCATATTGTAGTTCATCACAAAGTTCTTGTAACTTGGTGGCAGTGATTGGAGGACACGGTAAATCCCCAAAGCATTAGGAATCACTATACCCAAACTTTGGAGTTTGTTTGCGTGCCCAGACATCTTAAGCACATGCTCACTGATGGAGCTGCCCTCTTCCATCTTGCAGTTAAAGAAATTTTCAGAAGCCTCATAACTCTCAACTGCCGCGTGAGCCTCAAATATCATTTTGAGGTCACGGACAATATCATGTGGGTCATGGTTCTCAAACCTTTTCTAAAGCTCCGATTCCAAACCATACAAGATAGCACACTAAACTGTGGAGTACTGATTCTTCCGAGTGAGATAAACGTTCTTTACTTCATCAGTAGCATCACCGCAGGGTCACCCAATGTGCATCCAGCACATAGGTCAAATTACCAGCATTGAGGACAATCCTCAAATTGTGGAACCAATCCGTGAAGTTGCTTCCATTGTTTTTCAACTTTTCTTTCTCTAGGAACGCATTAAAATTGATGGTAGGGGCCGCCATTGATCTACAACATATTTGCAATAGTTTAGACTAAGTTTATGACAAATTGAGTTCTAATTAATAGTTAAATTAATCTAGGTGAACTCCCACTCAAAACAATATCCCTCACATTGTTTTAGTGATCACACGAACCAAATCCACCACATCAAAACCGATCATCACGAGAGTTGATGTAGCTTCAATGGCGAACAATCGACATGTTCATCATATCTACTATATGACTCATGCTTTACCTTTCGGTAATCCGTGTTCCGAGACCATGTCTATACATGCTAGGCTCATCAAGATCAAACCTTAGCTTCCGCATGAGCAAATCTGGCTTTCTCACGTTGTATACACTTGCAGAATCTAACACACCCGATCATCACGTGGTGCTTCGAAACAACAAGCTTTAGCAACGGTGCTTACTAAGGATGAACACTTTAAAACTTGAAATTTATGTGCATGAGGGATCATCTTATAATGCTACCATCGTTAACTAAGCAATGCAAGATGCATAAAGGATTAACATCACATGCAATTCATAATATGTGATATGATATGGCCTTTCTTCTTGTGCTTCTGATCTCCATCTTCAAGCACGAACATGATCTCCATCATCACCGGCATAGCGTCAAGGTCAATGGCGCCGTTTCATGGTTGTCGTCCACCAGCTCCAACTATTACAACTACTTTGAATAGACACGCGGGTCTTAACAGAATTTAAAGACAACCATATGGCTCCTGCCGGTTGCCAACTTACAATAAGGAACATTGCATACATCAAATATAATCACAATCATGGCCATATCACATCACAGCACACCCCTGCAAAACAAAGTTAGACGCCTCTAATTTTCTTTGCATATTTTACGTGGTTTGAGGCTTTCAATAAGTGTCGATCTAACTTACGAACAAGAACCACAACGTTGATGTTTGAACTATCAAGTGCCCATTGTAAATTGGATCTATACTATAATGGGAGAGACAGACACCCGCAAAGCCACTTATGCAATACAAGTTGCATGTTGAGCGTGGAGCAAGTCTCATGAACGATGTCATGTAAGGTTAGCCCAGGCCGCTTCATCCCATCATACCGCAAGATGCAAAGTACACAAGAAGCAATTGATAATAAAAGCACCACCGCCCATAATGACCATTGTGTTCTACTCGTGCAACAGATCTACATATAGACACGGCTCTGATACCACTATAGGGGTTCATAGCATGGAAAACAAAAAAATTCTACCGCATGCAAACAAACAAGCCAAGATCTATCTACTAGATTGTAGCAACGAGTCGATAGAGGAACTCACCCTCGAAGATTCCAAAGCGGTTAACGAGAGCAGATTCTCGTGGGTGATGTAGTCGTACTCTTGCCGATCTCAAGATCTCGTAGATGATCCTTCCGGTGATGCGTTGTTCCAGCAGGCAGTGGAGGTTGTAGCACTCTCCTCGCGATTCCGGCAGCACGACGGCGTGGTACCGGAAGTAGAGGGGAAATCTCGCAGAGCTTCGCCTTAAGCCGGAGCGAGTATGGTGGACTATGAGAGAGGACTTGGCGATCTAGGGTTTAGAGGGCACCAAGGGGCAGAGCTTGGCCGGCGGCTAGGGCTTGGGGAAGCCCCAAGTCGGCGGCTAGGAGAAACCCTAGGGGCGGCAGCGACTTGCAGGAGGCCGGCGGCTAGGGTTAGGGTTTGGGTGGTGTTGGGTGTAGGAAAGAGGGGCACCCCTGCCCCTTCTTTTATAGGTGGGAGGGCGCCGGTTGGGAGGAGGAAGTCCTCCCCCAACTCGGCCTCCTTGGCCGGCGGGTGGAGGGAGGAGGACTTCCTCCCCAAGTAGGTTTCCTACTCTCCCTCCACCAAGCAAACTTGTCGTTTGACTTTTCAAATTGGCGTTTGACTTTTCCAACTAGGATTTGATTTCTCCCTTTATTTTGCCCAGCCATGATACCTAGTACATGATGCAACCATTCCACATTATCATGACACATTCATGTACCCTTCCCCTCCGGAGTGCCGGACCTTCCGGAACCTTCTAGAACATTCCCGATGAAAACACCGGAATCATTCCCCAACTCCGAAACAGGACTTTCCTTATATGAATCTTATTCTTCGGACCATTCAGGATCTCCTCGTGATATCCTGGATCCTATCCCAGACTCCGAACAACATTCAGTCTCTTACTCATCATTCCATAACTACTCAGCAACATCGAATCCTTAAGTGTGTCTCCCTACGGTTCGTGAATTATGCGGACATGATCGAGACACTTCTCCGATCAATAACCAATAGAGGAATATGGAAATTCATATGGCTCCCACATATTTCTACGATTACTTTGCGATCGAATGAACCACTTACATACGATACCAATTTACCTTTGTCTCACGATAGTTTACTTATCCGAGGTTTTGATCGTCGGTTTCTCTGCATACCTAGTTCAACCTCGTTACCGATAAGTACTATTTTCTCGTTCCCGTGATATGTGATCACTTGTGAGCCAGTCACATGCTTGCAAGCTAATTGGATGACATTCCACCGAGAGGGCCCAGAGTATATATATCCGTCATATGGATGGACAAATCCCACTCTTGATCCATATGTCTCAACCCATACTTTCCGAACACTCTTTATAGCCACCCAGTTACGGTGTGGTGTTTGATGTCATCAAAGCATCCTTCCGGTGATGGTGATAAGCATGATCTCATGGTCGAAGGAATTAGGTTACTATGTATCAGAAAGCTTATAGCAATTGAACTATTAAAAATGACTTGATCTTTATGCTACGCTTATCTATAGGAGTATGTCCATCATATCATTCTCCTAATGATATGACCTTGTTATTAACAACATCTCAAATGTTCATGATCAAGAAACCATGATCATCTATTAATCAATAAGCTAGTATTATAAAGAGGCTTTACTAGGGACTCTAAACTAGTTTACAAATCACACAAGTATTAATGTTTCTGGTCAATACTCTTATAGCATGAATGTAAACATTTATCATAAACAAAAAACTACATTTATTATTGCCTCTAGGGCATATCTCCAACAAGCTTGCCTTGTGCAGAGCAGTGGTTGAAGTTCTCCTCGGCTTCTTCCTCGTAGTATCCTCCTTCCTCCTCGTATCCTTGGTCGGTACTAGCGTCTATAAATAAATACGAGGTACACAATCACCAAAAAACACTTAACTATTTATAATCATCACACAAAGGTTCATATTAGGTTATCTATCATCATCATTAGCATTACAAGATTCAAGCACTTGTCTTATTTATTTTATTTTTAGAAAAGTAATTTCTACTCATTGAAAAACTACTTAAGATTTAATATTCTCCAACTCAAACATGGGGTCATGTTGACACATGTCATCACCACATATTTCAGTACATGGGAATGTGATTTAAAGTGGTGTCACAATTTAATAAGGTTTAACCTTTTTATTTTAACTAAATAAAGTGACTAGAAATACCTATGTGGCATTCTTTTATTACTTGAACATTATTTCTGCAAGTAAACCTATATTTTATATATATTCTAAAAGGTATGATCAAATGTGATTTTTGAGAGTTGGAATCAACTCAAAAGCTCTTATGGTTGAATTTTGAAAAATGTTTGAATGCAGAAAAGCTTCTGCCTTGTTATTTTTACCATGGTTGATCTACAAATCCAAATGGTTTGAATCCAACAGGCTTGGATTAAGCATTTCAGTATCTTTCTAACAAAATTGGTTTCATGCATTTTGGTTTAGTGAATCGAGCTGGGTTGATTTTTGAATCTATGTACAGAACTATGTTTCAACTTAAATGAATAAAAGTAAATTGAATTGTTGGGTCGCGCGGGATGTTTTACTAGGCCGGCCCACTACGCACAGCGCACGCGCGGGCTGGTTAAGTGGCTGTCCCCACGCGTCAGTGAGACTGGGAGGGGTGAAGCGGTACGGGGCAATGTGGGCCGTGGGATCTAGTTCTAATCGAAGGCTCTCATTCATCGTCCATGTCGGGCAGTGCCGGCGAGACAGAACTCTAGCGCGGCAGGTGGGGGTTGTGGGAGGCTCACCTGGGCTCAGGCGAGGGTCGGCGACGGGGGCGAATGACGAAGTCGATGATGGCGGTTCTCCTAGTACCGGCAGCTTCTCCTGTGGCGGCTCCAATCGATGGCTCCCTTCTCCTCCAGTAGCGGTGGGCTCCGGCCAAATTCCGGCGATGCGCTGCTCGCCTTGATCCGGGAGTGAGGTGGGGTGGTTTTGAGTGAGATGGGAGTGAACTGGTGTGAAGAAATCGAGCGGTGGAGGTCTCTATTTATAGTGGTTGGAGGGGACCGACGGGCGCGGGCTGAGCTCGTTGTGGTCGACGGCACAGAGTGCTACTGGCATGGGCGATGGTAGGGGGCGGTGCTTTGCTCCCTGGCGAAGCTCAACGGGGTGGTGGTGAGGCGTGGGGCGGTGCTGATTGGTCGGAACGCTTCGATACTCTGGGCGGGTCCGACGGCGATTTTAATGGCGCACAGCGCGTGTGGTCTGCGCGGCGGTAACGGGCATGTCTGCGGGGTTGCTGGGACGGTGGTGATCACGCACGCACGCGGCTAGGGCGGCGCATGGTCTGTGGGTGTTGGTCGAGGGTGGCACACTGGCGCGCCCTCGGCTCGCACGCAGAGAAGTTTGGCATGGTCTTGCCGTGTGGTCCAGGGGATGGCAGTGCTCGGGGCTGGGACAGGGAGTGGCGGTGTACGGTGGAGTGCCTGCTAGACATGTTTGCTAGGCTTGGTGTTGCTCCTAGCTTGCTATCGACAGTGGGTGGCAAGGTGAGGCTTGGCCTGCTTGCCATTGATGGCATGGTCTGGTTTATAGTGAGCTAGAGGGGTTAAACAAGTTAGATGATCTACTGAGGGTGTAGTGTGAGCTAGATAGGGAACAAGCTAGGCCAAAATTATTGCACACTATAGTGTTTGAGGTTTGTTTGATTTGTATCTGCAAGATGTTTGATGAAATGGCCGCAAGAACTTTAAATTTGAATTTTGGATTCAAACTTGGTGGGTTTTCTAGGCACATGCTAGGGAGTATCTGGTTAGTTGGATTAGTCAAGGGGCACTGGTTTGGTTGGGTTTTGAAAATGGGTGATCTTCACATATGATAAAGATTCAATTTTGATTTGTGATTTGAATGAGGTTGCCAAATGTTTCTGCAAGTTTGAAAGGTGGGCTTTGATTTACTTTTACTTGGTCTAGCAAGGGGTGCAAATATTTGGAAACGTTTCTGTTTGAAATCTTGGACTAGAAACACTCAAAGTGACCTAGTGAGCAAGATTGGCAAAAATGACCATTTGCTTTATTTGATTTGTTTTTATTTTCTCTTGATTTGTTTCTGCATGGAAATGTTTTATATAATGTTATTTTCCTCTTTAAACCATTTCTTGCTATTTAGGTTAATCACACAAGTTCATTCATGCATTTATCAAATCATCACATACACACATGCATTCATGTGATTTTAATTACTCAAAGTTTTTATTAACCTTAATTTTAGTGATTAGAGTTTGATGATCCTTGTTTTATATTTTTGGAATGTTATAGTCATTCCCCCAAGCTTTAGTGTTCTCTGGAATACGGTCTAGAAGATCACATTTAGCTTCTTCCTTTATACGTGTGAATGATCCAGCACAAGAAGCATCTAGTAAATCTTTATCATGAAGAGAAAGTCTAGCATAAAAGGTATTGAGAATAATATTGTTAGAGAGTTCGTGAATAGGACATTTAAGCATTAGTAACTTCAATATCCCCCAAGCTTGAGCTGTACCTTCTCCATCAAGAGGCCACAAGTTATATATAAGATTTCTATCCTTATGAATTTCACTAGGAGGATAAAATTTAGAGTAAAAGAGAGATGCCATCTCCTCCCATTCCATGGATTGTCCATTCTTCAGCAACTTATACCATTCTTCATCTCTCCCTTTCAAGGATATGAAGAGTAACTTCTTCTTCACCTGTTCAGTTGTGATACCTGCACACTTAAACAACCCGCATAATTCATGGATAAAAAGCAAGTGATCACCGGAATGGACAGTTCCATCCCCAAAATAATAATTATCCATAACACGATTAACAATACTTGTAGGTATCTTAAAAGGATCTATCTCAACAGGAGGTGGTTCATCTACTACCCTAGCAGTTGTAGTAGTTTTCCCAAACAGAAAACCAAGTGGGTTATCCATATTGGAAACAAAGTAACAAGCAGTAACAAAAGCAATACTCACAGTAAAAGTTTCCTTTACCAGTTCCACCCTTCAATAGAGCTTCACTCCCTGGCAACGGCGCCAGAAAATATTCTTAATGACCCACAAGTTTAGGGGGTGTATCGTAGTACTTTCGATAAATAGGAGTGTCGATCCCAATGAGGAGCAGAAGGTGCTGAACAGTGGTATGGAGCAGGAAATCCCTGCAAATACTTAGCAAATGGATTTTTAGTGGTTTTCTGATAAGGCAACAAAACAAAGAGAAAGTAACAGAAGTAACGAACAAACGGAGCAAGTGTCCCAATTCTTTCTTAGCAAAGGACAAGCCGGTGGAAATACTTATAAGGACCAAACGTTCTCGAGGACACATGGGAATTCTATCAAGTGCTTTCGCTTCAAATAGCTGAGTACTCTTCTAAGGTGTTTGTAGGTGTTATGTGCGTGAACCTGTGCTAACATACCACCCTTCCTTGGACTAATACATACTTGTGATTTAACCCCTGCAAACATCTATAACTACAGGAAAGTAATTAAGATATAAATCTAACCACAGCCTTAAACTCTGAGATCCTACACTCCCTTGTGCAAAGATGTCCTAACGGGGGTTCAGGTTTCTGTCACTCCGGCAACCCTACAATTAGTAGCCAAATACACAATGCATTCCCCTAGGCCCATAAATGGTGAAGTATCATGTAGTCGACGTTCACATGACACCACTAGAAGAATAGCACCACAACTTAAATACTAAACCATTGAATAATAACTCATCACAGATTCACTACTAACAATATGACTTCTCCCATGTCCTCAAGAACTAAACGAACTACTCACAAGACATCATATGGATCAAGATAAAATATGATACGGTATTGGATAACAATCTGAACATAAACAATAATCCAATGGTTCCACTCACAAACATCAACTACAATAGTAATCAACACCGGGAAAGTTTCCCCTAAGAACTAAAGCAATATCCAACACAATTGTTACAGCGGGACGGACTGGTGGTGCTGGTGCTGGTGGAGATGATGGTGTGGATGATGATGATGATGATATCGATGAAGCCTAGCTTGATGATGGTGTTTATGGCGACGGTCTCCCCTCTCCGGGAAGGAATTCCCCTGGCAGAAATCTGTCTGCCAGAGAGATCTTTCTCTCTCAGTGTTTTCCGCCCCTAGAGGCGGCAGAAATCTATCTGTGGTCGCTCCCCAAGCCTTAGGGTTTCGAAGGGAAGATATAGGCAAAGGGGCGGAGTCGGAGACCGGGCAGGTGGGCCACACCTGCCCTAGGCTGGGTCGTGGGCCCGCTTAGGGTGGGCCTGCGCCCCTCTTCGCTCCTTCTTCTGGCTTCCTTCGTCTTCTGGTAAAATAATATGTTTCCATATTTTTCTGGTATTTTTATGATCTTCGCGAAATTGCACCGAAACACCTTCTTTTCCATTAGAATCTTGACTCCGGCAGTCCATCCTCCAGGAATCATCCAACATGCATAAACAGATGAAAAGCCATAAGTAATACCTCATAATAAGACAAATATCAATGAATATAGGTAAATTATGATATAAAAAGGTGATGCAAATTGGGCATATCACTCTCCGACAAGGCCTTTGGTAAGGTCTAAGACGAGGCCTCCGGTGAGGTCTCTAGCGAGATATGTCCTTTTACTTTTTTTATACTGTAAGCGAACCATTTTTGCTACATACATGTAACAAAAGAAGTATAATTTGTAGCAAAAACAGGTCATTTGTAGCTAAAGCGGGATGAAAGAACATGATAAGAAGATCTGACCGTCGGTCTATTTTAATCGGACAGCTGAGGACTCGAGGATGGAAAGTTTCCGTCTCCCGGAGAACGCCTAGCACCTCCCATAAAAGTGTATCGTTACCGTGTATACTTTCTATGTTTTAGGCATTATAATGCTATCTATAGTTAGACAGTGAGTAACTTCTCTACTAGGCTCTTCCCGTGAAAAGAAAGAGAGGTGTCCATCCTAGCAACCACCACCATCAGTCTCGTCCTCGCCGACTACGACCGGGAATCGACGGGTCCCTAACTCCTCTACTTGCTACCTCGGCGGTTTGAGGGGTTGGGGACCTCGGACCTGCGCAACCTGTATCATCGTTATGGTGGCTATGATGGTGTTGTGTGGGACAAGAATAAGACATACCCGCCTCGTCATCCACCATGTCAATGGCGATCTCGCCATTGGCGTTGAGGAGGGTGGAGATTCTTCTGGTCGACTCTTTCATGGAGTGGTGGATCTTATACAATCTACGTATGTGTTAGAGGTTAGGTGTTAAAATATTCAGATTAATTCAAGGGTTCAATAGTGACGACTCTTGATCCGGGACGATGGTCCTTAGAGACACGTGCACGAACACTTCCAGACTGTCATCAACAATATCAGGCTGGCTCTGCTAAAGAAGCAGCGGCAGCAGTGTGTCGGGGGCTTGCTTCGGCAGTAGTAGTTATCGTTAGGTAGTCCAAGAATCTTGATGCAAATTTTATTATGCTTTGGGTGCTTTGTACTTCTTGTAAATTCATGGAATATATTCAGGATTCTTTCGGGTAAAAGAAGTTAGACTCGGCGAGTGTGAAACTGATTTTTTGGTGAATAGTATAAAAGTGTTTTCAACCAGCTGAAGTATGATACAATAAAAGTACTACTCCCTCTTTCCTATGTCTTAAGGCTTTTCTTTTTAAAGTCAGGCTATGTAAAGTTTATCAAATTTGTAAAAAAAAATGCATTAATATTTACGATATAAAATACATATCCTTTAATATATTATAAAACATATATTCACGTGATATATATATATAATCATAGTTCTTCATAGTTTTGTAAAAGTTTGGTCAAACTTTTCATAACTTGACTTTAAAAAAACGCACTCAGCCTTTGGAACGAAGGGAGTATTACACAAGTCATACACGTAAGGGAAGTGACGTTTGATAATTTGGTAACCAAGTTACTATTACCTACCCTGTAACCTAGTCTTTGTAACGTGTCCCTAATTTGGTAAACAAGTGACTCTAACCTAGAAAATATCACTTACGAACAAAAATGATCAAAATATACCAACATGGGTCTTTATAATGTAGGTCATCGTAACAAGCCTTCGTCGCTAGAGTACCACCACATAAATATTCCTCCTCAACTCAACACTTTTTTTAGGTGGTACTTCCTCCGTTTAGAAATATAAGATATTTTAGGTTTGTTAAATAAATATATCTAGATACCGTTTAGTGTATAGATTTATTTGAACCTGTACACTAAAAAATGTCTAGATACGTTAGCTTCACTAATCTAAAACATCTTATATTTTTAAACGGAGGGAGTACAAGAGAAATATACCGCAACAAGTTTTTTACCCAGCAGTTAAGCATACTCAGCATCAACTTCTTACGACACTCTGTTAATTGTTGACATTATGTTATTTGCAATGTCTATACACGCCTCAAAGCATTTTTGCCCGGTCCCATCTCATATTCGCTATTCCTACCATGCTTTTCGTTGGCCCCACTCAGATTTTGAATGAAACCACCCAAAATTTGACAGTCGCGTGCTTCCTTAATTAGGACATTTGCATTTTCCCTCTGCTAAAACCCCATTCTCCTCTGCGCACTAAAATATCTACGTCATCACCACCCATAGATTGCACCATTGATGGTGATCGACGACTGCCAGAAGTCACCATCTTATGTCGACACCTTACACAAGATCTGATGTTCCCTCCACCGTCCACCCCTCTGTCGTACTTCACCGATGTTGTCTAGGTCAAGGGTAAGTATTCTGCGCTACTCTGCTTTGTTCCCATCGTTTCTCCTTGTGTATACTCCTTCAATTTGTATCTTGGAGATGCCTCTATTTTCATCGCTTCTCCTTGTGTAGATGACACATGGGGTGAAAAGAAATACTTCTTTGTAGCAGCAAAAAGTCTCGGTGCTTACAGAGTATGAACAACGAAGATTGAACATCATGGAAACGAATAATTCAAGAATCATAGGAAACAATTTACATACAATTTCCTTATACGGCCATCTTCACACGAAGCACCACGTTGTTTCTGGAGAAAAATATTGGAGATGAGGTATGTATACTTGCCTAATTGTGATTATATAACTTTCACCATTACTATTTACCCTTTAATTTCAATTGCAGCATGAAGCAATAGGTGAACCTGAGGATGAACATTACGATCCTTTATTTCAAGATTGACAGGGAGTTGAAGAAGAAGAAGAAGAAGAAGAAGAAGAAGAAGAAGAAGAAGAAGAAGAAGAAGAAGAAGAAGAAGAAGAAGAAGAAGATGATGATGATGATGATGATGAGGATGACAACAATGAGGAAGATGATTTACGTGTATAGTATTTAGATGATTATTTAGGTGTAGTTTAATTAGATGATTTAGATGTAGATGATTTATGTGTAGTTTATTTAGATGATTTAGATGTAGATGATTTGGGTGTAGATGATTAAAATGTTGATAATTTAGGTTTTAGATGATTTAGGATTGGATGTAGGTATAAATGATTTATGCGTAGATGATTTAGGTTGTACTTAGATAATTTAGATAGATGCAATAATGTAATTATAGAATTTTTGTTTTTTACTTTTTTTGTTAGCACTACATCTTCTAAAATGGCAGATGAGCCGCGTTGTTATCGTTGCATTTTCAAGAAAAAGACGAAGGTGACCATGTGGGTAGTGACCATCAACGTCGATCACTTCAAGCACCACCTTGGCATTTGTAGGGACGACTAGGCGACAATAGTGCACTATAGGGAGAGGGCGAGGCTCAACATGCCCCGGTATCGAGGGCCGGGGAGATGGAGGGTCAACATCATCCGGTATCGTGGATGAACATTAGTACTTACCGGACCGATGATTCTATTGTCATCTAGATCTTATGACGTTAGAAGAGATGATTGCATAACTTGCAATCAGAAGGCAAGTTCATCCTTGCACAGCCCTTATGAGATCAGGGTTGTATACCTTGTGCAAGTGTAGTCTTACATGTCCTTTGAACTATTTGACGAAAATCCTTTTCGAAAACTCTATCAATTGCATTAAAAGCAAAATACTATTTTAAGAATGAAATGAGACATGGAATGGTGGACGGTGAAACTAGGATTGAAATACATGGAATGGTTGACGGTGAAACTAGGATTGAAATACATGGAAGGTATGCCATGTGGTGGAGGTTCCACCGTATAGGGAAAGTTAGGACTTAACAACCAATGTAGTCAATGATTTGAAGCGCCATATAAACTGTGCTAACCACAGATCCTGGTAAAGTCAGCTAGACCTTCTTCCTTCTGTTTTCCTCGTATACCTGGTCGGGTTGTGAACCAGAGTGGTGATCAGCGGGTGGGATCCCATGACGTCCCTATCTTGTGCTGCAGGATAACGATTAGGTATATTAGAAGGGAGGATAATTGGGCGTAGGTCTCGTGACCGAAACCCATTACAAATAATTGGGTAGCGGGGTTTATGGAGGACAAAACAAAGATGATGGCAGTGTAATCAACGACATCAGGGCTTCAAGGTGGAAAAGAGAAGGGGTGACTCGTCCTGGTATAGTGACTGCGCCATGGGCCCTATTTCCCCGCCCATTCACCTCCTAATGTCCCACTTTAGGTCATTTTGTTCGTCTCAAAGATTATGAAGTGTGCTCTCTTATCTTGCCCTTTTTGGGCCCCGTAGCCCCTGAAAAATTAAAAATACTAACACAAGATGTTTTCTGTTAGACAAAGTTATAACCAAAATAAAGGAAATTATTGGTAAATGTTACTGGTAGCGTCCGAACCACGCGCTACTAGTAGGAAAAGATGCACACCACCAGTAGTCCTTTTCCTACTAGTCTGTAGTGCCGCTCATTGGTGGTATTGTCTTCCATGAGACGGCGTGTTAGCCCTCGCCACCTCAGAGAAGGCTTACCACTACTGTAAAAACCATCTTCGGTTCGACATGAACAACGCTAGCAGTCCCGGCCTGTCACAGCCCGCGACTAGTGGGAGCACTAGTCCCGGGCCGTGAGGCCTCTAACGGCTAGAAACGGCCGTCGTCACTAGTCCCGGACCGGACCAGATCTTTAGTCCCGGCGTCCCGAGTCGTATCACGGCCTAGGACTAGTTGTCCACCACTATATATTCAGCTTCCTTTCCTGCTGCCCTAAAGCATATGGTGTCCATTTTTCTCAAAGAATCAAGAGAGTTCATGCCATTTTTTTCTCAAGATTTGTCAAGATTTAGTTTGCAACCCCTAAATCCAAAGCTTTAAAAGGTTAGAACTTCATTCTTTCATCTCTTATTTCTACTTTAGCTCTATAATGCTCTATAAGTATAGATATATGGATCAATGCATGCATGCTCTAGAAGTAGAAGGATTTTGATATATATGTGTAACAAATTTTGATTATGCACATAGTTACTAAAAATTGAAATGTGTAATTTTAGAGTTTCAGAGCTTAGAATGAAATAAGGTTTTCACTGATAGAACAATAATAAAAAACTCCACATTTATCATGTTGATTGTTTTCTCCAATTCACAAATTGGTGCATGTAAATTTTTCAAAATTCAAAATTAATGCTCTAGAAGCTCTCAATATAACTTGTAATAATTTTATCATGTTGTGTAATGGTTTTTGATATACTTTTACTATAATGCAGATGGTCCGGGAATGGATGTACGGTACTGACCGACGCTCTAGCGAGTTCACTAATGGCGTGCATGAATTCATCCGTGTTGCTGATGCACACAAGCGCAATGGTTTTGTATTCTGTCCATGTAGTGGATGTAGGAATCAGAAGGATTACTCTAACTCAAAACCCCTTCACAGCCACCTGTTAAAGTCCGGCTTCATGCCCAGTTATAATTGTTGGACCAAGCACGAAGAGAGAGAGAGGTTATAATGGAAGACAATGAAGAAGAGGAGGAGGATGACAACTATCATGGTTTCCCTGAGTACGGAGATACTTCCATGGGGGATGTTGAAGGGGAGGATGAAGAAGAGACACATGATGAACCCGCTGATGATCTTGGTCGGACCATTGCCGATGCACGAAGAGATTGTGAAACTGAAAATGGTAGGGAGAAGTTCAATCACATGTTAGAGGATCACAAAAAGTTGTTGTACCCAAATTGCGAAAATGGTCTGAAAAAGCTGGGCAGCACACTAGAATTGCTGCGATGGAAGGCTAAGAGTGCTATACCTGACTCCTCATTTGAAAAGTTGCTGAAAATGATGAAGAATATGCTTCCAAAAGATAATGTATTGCCCGCCAGTACGTACGAAGCAAAGAAGGTTGTCTGCCCTCTAGGTTTAGAGGTTTAGAAGATACATGCATGCCCTAATGACTGCATCCTCTACCGCGGTGAGGAGTACGAGAATTTGGATGCATGCCCGGTATGCACTTCACTTTGGTATAAGATTAGACGAGATGACCTTGGTGACGTTGAGGGCGAGCACCCCGGAAGAGGGTTCCTGCCAAGGTGATGTGGTATGCTCCTATAATACCACGGTTGAAACGCTTATTCAGAAACAAAGAGCATGCCAAGTTGTTGTGATGGCATAAATAGGAACGTAAGTCAGACGGAATGTTGAGACACCCCGCTGATGGGTCGCAATGGAGAAAAATCGATAGAAAGTACCCGGACTTTGCAGATGACGCAAGGAGTTTAAGTTTTGGTCTAAGTACAGATGGCATGAATCCCTTTATGGAGCAGATCTCCAGTAACAGCACCTGGCCCGTGACTCTATGCATCTATAACCTTCCTCCTTGGTTGTGCATGAAGCGGAAGTTCATTATGATGCCAGTGTTGATCCAAGGTCTGAAGCAACCCGGCAATGACATTGATGTGTACCTAAGTCCATTAGTGGAAGAAATTCTGCAGTTGTGGCATGAACCCGGCATACGCGTGTGGGATGAGCACAAGCAGGAAGAATTTAACCTCTAAGCATTGCTTTTCGTAACAATCAATGATTGGCCTGCTCTTAGTAAACTTTCAGGACAGTCCAACAAGGGATACAATGCATGCACACATTGTTTAGATGAGACTAAAAGTATATATTTGGAACATTGTAAGAAGAATGTATACAATGAGCATCGTCGATCTCTTTTGGTCAAGCATCCCTTAAGAAAGAAAGTCAAGCATTTCAACGGTCTAGCATGTCACCAGACGATGCCTAAGGAGCGTACTGGTGCTGATATATTTGATATGGTCAAAGATTTGGATCAAATGGTAACCTTTGGAAAGGGTCCTGGCAGAAAATATGTTCTGAAGGACACTGAAGGACACGCACCCATATGGAAAAAAGAAATCTATATTTTGGGAGCTACCATATTGGAAATTCTTAGAGGTCCGCTCTGCAATCGATGTGATGCATCTGACGAAGAATCTTTGCGTGAACCTGCTAGGCTTCTTGGGCGTGTATGGGAAGACAAAAGATACACCGGAAACACGAAAGGACCATCAACGTATGAAACACCCAGATGGCCTGCATCCAGAATGGTTTCAAGATCATGCCAGCTACGCTCTTACCAAACAAGAGAAGAAAATATTTTTTGAATGCCTAAGCAGTATTAAGGTCCCGTCTGGCTTCTCGTCGAATATAAAGGGAATAATAAATATGGCAGAAAAAAGTTCCAAAACCTAAAGTCTCATGACTGCCACGTGATTATGATGCAAATGCTTCCGATTGCATTGATGGGGCTTCTACCAGATAATGTTCGAGTACCCATTGTGAAGCTATGTGCATTTCTCAATGAAATCTCTCAGAAGATAATCAATCCTGAAGATTTACCACAGTTACAGAATGATGTGGTCCAATGTCTTGTCAGTTTTGAGTTGGTGTTCCCACCATCCTTCTTCAATATTATGACGCACCTGCAGGTTCACCTAGTCGAAGAGATTTCCATTCTCGGTCTTGTATTTCTATACAATATGTTTCCCTTTGATAGGTTCATGGGAATCTTAAAGAAATATGTTCGTAACCGTGCTAGGCCAGAAGGAAGCATCTCCAAGGGCTATGGAACAGAGGAGGTCATTGAATTTTGTGTTGACTTTGTTCCTGACCTTAGGCCGATTGGTCTTCCTCAATTGCGGTATGAGGGGAGACTGAGTGGAAAGGGTACTCTAGGAAGAAAATCAATAATATGTAGGGATGGACATTCTTACACCAAAGCACATTACACCGTTCTACAGAATTCTATCTTGGCAACCCCATATATCGAGGAACACAAGAAAATCTTACGCTCCAACAACCCTGGAAAGCATGACTCTTGGATTAGAGATGAACACATGAAGAGTTTTGGCGGTTGGTTGCAACATCTCATCAAAAACAACACTCTTGGAGATCAGCTATACTTGTTGTCTAGGTCACCATCTTCGACTATATTGACTTTCCAAGGGTACGAGATAAACGGGTATACATTACACGATAGCCCAAGATAAAAAGAGCACCAACCAAAACAGTGGTGTCCGCTTTGATGCAACAGACAACAATGGGTCAAAGACCATATTATGGTTACATAGAGGAGATATGGGAACTTGACTATGGACCTACTTTTAAGGTCCCCTTGTTTTGGTGCAAATGGGTCAAGCTAACAGGAGGAGGGGTTGAGGTAGAGAAGAAATACGAATGACATCATTGGATCTCAACAATCTTGGGTACTTAGACGAACCATTCGTCCTAGCCAATGATGTGTCTCAGGTTTTCTATGTGAAGTACATGTCTACAAAACCTTCAAAAAGAAAAAATAAGAAAAAGAATACATCAGACGATGAGCCAAAGCGCCACATCTTTCTTTTAGGAAAAGGAAACATCGTGGGAGTGGAGGACAAGACAGACATGTCAGAAGATTGTGATAAGTTTTATGAAATTCCGCCCTTCGCGGTGAAGGATGACCCAAGCATCATGTTAATGAATGAAGATGCTCCATGGATACGGCGGGATCAGAAAGGAACACACGCGAAGAAATGATGTGTAATAACTGTAACATTTTAGGGAAGATGCTCCATGTGTCCATTTTTATAGTGTTGTCTGCAAACAATCTTGAGTGTGTTAGTCCCGTTTTGTGGCTAGACCGAGACTAAAAGGGGGCCTTTAGTACCGATTCATACTTACCATTAAGATCTGATCTCTAAATGCGTGAGGTCACATATTACGGAGTGCCTCTATGACCAGTTTCTTGGAGATGCCGGAGGACTGGGCTGCATCTCCCTGAAACTAGCCGTAGTGGTGTCCCTGCTGTCGAAAACCATCTTGCAGCTTGTAACTACTCTAACTATATCAATACGCCTGGGAGCTAACTAATTTCACATATTAGGGAGTGCCTCTATGACCAGTTTCTTGGAGATACCGGAGGACTGGGCTCCGGCGGTATCTCCCTGAAACTGGCCGTAGTGGTGTCCCTGCTCTCGAAAACCATCTTGCAGCTTGTGACTTCTCTAACTAGATCAATACGCTTGGGAGCTAACTAATTTCACATATTAGGGAGTGCCTCTATGACTAGTTTCTTGGAGATGCCGGAGGACTGGCTCCTGGCATCTCCCCAACTGTCTCAGTGGTGTCCCTGCTCTCGAAAACCATCTTGAAGATGCCTCAAACTGGCTGGAGGACTGGACTCATAAGGATTCCTATTTATAGTACAAGCAGCTCGGCATAATGTCGACACTCACGACATAATGTCGACACGCACCCCCTATTATTAGTGCTGACTCATGTTTTGTCCCGGTTAGTGTCTCCAACCGGGACTAAAGGTTCATCTTTAGTCCCGGTTAGTGACACCATCCGGGACAAGGTACAAGCCGCACGACATAATGTCGACACTCACCCCTATTATTAGTGTTGCCTAGCCCAGTCTGCCGCAATCCCTTCAGTCGCGGTTGGTTTCTCCAACCGGGACTAAAGATGAACCCTCTCTTTATAGGCATTTCTGTCTATTTATAGGCTGCTCGATCCAGCCTGCCCGCCCTTTCCTCTATTTATAGGCCTTTTCCTCTAAATACAACATCTTCATATTTAGGTAACACTCAAGACATTTATTAATATTAAAAACTGGGACAAACCGGGACTAGCTAACACTCAGGACTAAAGCCGCCCCATTTAGTCACAATCATGCCTAGTCCTATAGTACACAGCTTCAGGGTATTCTTCGTCATCGTCATCATCATCGTCATCGTTACCTGCCACTCTAGGGACCTTAGCCTAGCCATGGCATATACCAGGGGCCACTCTGACCTCGTACTCATGGCGGGCGGGGAGGGGTCTCCTGGAAGACGATGCTGCTACCGCTGGGCGAGGGAGGGGCCTTCTTGTGGCTCTGTGGAGGGTGGACTTGTGGGCACCGCAGGCGAGGATGGTCTCGCCCACCACAGACGGCGGCCGACTTCGTTGTGGTTCACCGGGGGCGGGCAATCACCCTCGTACCTGGCGAGCTCCCTTTCCCGCCTATTAGCGAAGAAGGCATTCCAGGTGTCGTAGTTGTCGGGATCCCACTAGGGATCCATCCGCTGCTCCAGCGTGAGCTCGTGGTAGAAGTGGTTCGTGATGGCCGCCTAGCGTGCGGAACCTTGAGGGACAGGAGGGACAGGAACCCCTCCAGCGCTCGAGATCCAGTCGTGGCGGCGGTAGCCAGCGGACAAGGGTAGTTGGAGGCGCACAGCACTTCGGTCTCCTCGAGGGTCAGAATGGCCCAGTAGGCGTTGTCCATTGTTCTAAGAGAGGAAAGTGTGGATGTGAGGATAGCCATGGCGTGATCGCCCTAGATATAGAGGGAAAGGGCGGGAAACTTGGCGGGAAGCTTTGGGAAATGGCAGGAAATATCTTTAGTCCCGGTTACTGACTACAATCGGGACTAAAAGCTCTCGTAAAAAGGAAAGGGCGGGAAAACTTGGCGGAAAACGGTGGGAAATGGCCGGAAATATCTTTAGTCCCGGTTTTTGACTACAAGCGGGACTAAATGGATATTATATTAAGATTCTTTATATTTTTCTGATAATAATAGACATATTATTTGTTTTGTTTGGATTTTTACAATAAAAGATATGATTTTCCAAAGTTTTATATTTGATTTGAAATTAAAAAGAAAATTTACAAATGAAATAATTTATAAATGATGCAAACAGATATATAGATATTATATTAAGATTATTTATATTTTTCTGATAATAATAGACATATTATTTGTTTTATTTGGATTTTTACAATAAAAGATATGATTTTCCAAAGTTTTATATTTGATTTGAATTAAAAAAGAAAGTTTACAAATGAAATAATTTATAAATGATGCAAACAGATATATGGATATTATATTAAGATTCTTTATATTTTCCTAATAATAATAGACATATTATTTGTTTTATTTGGATTTTTACAATAAAAGATATGATTTTCCAAAGTTTTATATTTGATTTGAATTAAAAAAAGAAAATTTACAAATGAAATAATTTATAAATGATGCAAACATATATATGGATATTTATATTAAGATTCTTTATATTTTTCTGATAACAATAGACATATTATTTGTTTTATTTGGATTTTTACAATAAAAGATATGATTTTCCAAAGTTTTATATTTGATTTGAATTAAAAAAAGAAAAATTTACAAATAACAAACTAGTCCCGGGTCGTGGCTCGACCCGGGACTAGAGGGTGCCTGAACGCGAAAACGAAGCGGCCGAAAAATACATTCTAGTCCCGGTCCATGACTTAACCCAGGACTAGAGACCCTCTACTCCCGGGCGGTGGCTTAGCCCGGGACTAAAGGTGTGTCACTATATATTCTGGCGCCACGGGAGGTGCTGCCCCAACACTTAGCATTCCTCGACGAAGACGATGAAGATGAAGCTCCACAAACGCAGCATAGGCATGAGGGAGGTGCCGTCAGCCACCCAGCCTCCGCCGCCGCTTGTCTTGCGTGATCGCAGCTCCTCCGCCGATGCATTTTTCTGCCTCGCCGTCGTGCCGCGCGCGTGCCACCTCGCCGCCGTCGTGCCGCCTCGCTGCCTCGTCGGTGAGCTCGATCGAGAGGCCGCGCGGGTGTTTTTATAGTTTTTTGTTATAGTTTTTTCTATAGTTTTCTTTATAGTTAGGATTATTATAATTAGGATTAATAGGATTTTTTGTTATAGTTTTTTATAGTTAGGATTATAATTAGTATTATTAGGATTATTATAATTAGGATTATTAGGGTTTTTGTTATAGTTTTTTCTATAGTTTTTTTATATTAGGATTTTTTTTAGTTATTAGGATTATTGTTTTACCACAAATAATATTAGGGTTTTTTTGTTTTAGTTATTAGGATTATTGTTTTACCATAAGTAATATTAGGGTTATTAATTAGGGTTATTGTTTTTTTGTTTTAGTTATTAAGATTATTGTTTTATCGCAAATAATATTAGGGTTATTGTTTTTTTTGTTTGAGTTATTAGGGTTATTGTTTTTTCTAACCTGTTTAACTCTCTTTTTTTATAGATAATTAAGTCATGGATCCATCCGAAGATCCTGGTCGCATTGGTGAAGGTTTTCTTCAGGGCATGATAAGAGGTGAAATTCCTCTTAATATTACTACCGACGGAGATATTTTGCTCGAGGAAGAGATATCCTCATATCTGAATCCATCCGGTGATGGACTAGAGGAAAACCTAATGTATCAAGGGGAAGACCGGATGGATGAAGGGCAAACAAATAACAACAACAATAATGGCCCCTCAACAGGATCCGGCGAGGTACATATATATATAAAGCCTCATGTTACCTCTATTCATTAACTGATCTAGATATATATTAATCACTCTCTCTTCTTCTTTTAGCCCACCGGATCGAAGCAACCGATAGCTCGAATGAAACAAGGGCTGAACAAAAAGTTGGACGGTAATCAGAGGTTCACCATCGAAGAAATAGATGATGATGGTGAACCGATTGCTCCAGAGAAGCACCGGAGGATGTTTATAAATCAATGTGGGGTGCTTGTTAGGGACAACCTGCCGATCACCATCCAAGAATGGAATCGGTCAAAGAAAACCAGTGAAGAATCCAACAGCTATGTCACCGATGATGCCAAAGATGACCTTTGGCAGAAGCTCATAGCGCATTTCATACTACCTCCAGAGTGTGAAGAATTTGAGGTAGATGGTATTACCCCAAGGCCGGGTGGGCTTGAAAATAGAGCGAAAGTCAAGGAGTGGGCTCTGAGCAAGATGGTTGAACTGTACCGGAACCACAAGAAAGGTTTATACGTGAAATATGCCGCGAAAAAGAAAACTCCAGACTTCAAAGGAGTAAACGAGAAGTTGAGAGAACAGTGGCCTGATTTTGTACAGTACAAGCAATCTGATAAAGCAAAGGCAAAGTCGGCAAAGAACACGGTAAATGCTGCCCAAAAGAAATACAATCATAAAATGGGGACAGGTGGCTACAAGAGTGCCGTCCCTAAGTGGGAAACTATGGAGAAGAAAATGAGGGCTAGAGGCGTCACTCCTGGTATAGATGGATGGCCCGAGAGGTCAAAGCATTGGTGGTACGGGCACGGGGGATCGTTGGACCCAGAAACAGGGAAGACATTATTTCATGAAAAAAATTCTAAAACCCTCCGAAGACCTTGTTCAAGCAATGAACGATGCTCAAAAGGGATTGTTCCGTCCCGAGAGAGAGAACGACGAGATGACACGCGTCCTAGGGAATCCGGAAAAGGAAGGACGAACACGAGGCAAAGGCGCCGATGTCTCCCGGAAGAAAGGGTTTCCTCAGTATGATGCCAGTTACAGAAGCCGTCAGAGAAAGAAGGACCGGGAGGCAGACCGTGTCTCTAGGGTAGATGTAACATCCCAAAAATACTAAACTTAAATCATCAAACTCTAATCATCAAAATTAGGGTTAACAAAAACTTTTCTAAATAAAATTATAAAAGCATGCATATGTGTATGCATTTAATTTGAAATTGTTTTGAACCACCTTGTTTGTGTGTTTCTTTGCTTGTAAAATGTTTGTTAGGTGAAATAAACATCATCTAAACATTTCCCAAACTTTTCCCAAAGACAAATAAATCAAAACAAAGCTAAATGAGTGAATGGTCATTTTGACCAATTTAACTCCCAAGCCTACTT
The DNA here is from genome assembly GCA_023614405.1 of Avena insularis. NCBI lineage: Eukaryota > Viridiplantae > Streptophyta > Magnoliopsida > Poales > Poaceae > Avena > Avena insularis. Next base: position 331,407,653 of record CM042693.1, read on the forward strand.
TGGCTGTCTCAAACTTTCAGAACCTAACAGAAACTTTTCTGGATCTTTGCACCCCTTGATTGTACTCATAACAAAGTATCAAGGCCCACTTTGTGATCATCCAGAAACTTTCAAATGCATAGTTTAAATGACAATTCAAAATTGAATCTTTATCATATGGGAAGATCCCACTTTTTCAAAAACCACTCAAACAAGCTCAACTTTCAAAACCCAAGCATCTGCAGACTCACCAGCACCAATCTAGCACACCCACCAAAAATCTTTCAAAATTCAAAACTTGAATTCATGCGGCCATTTCATCAAACACTTGGCAGACACAAATCAAACAAAATCAAAACACTATTGTGAGCAGTGATTCTTGCCTAACTTGTTCCTCTCAGAGCTCACAAGAACCTCTGAGATCATCTAGCTAACTAAACCAAGCACTAGCACCACTGTGAGCTTGGCAATGCCATCAATGGTGAACAGCCGAGTGCATCGTTGCCACCCCGGTGTAGACATCAAGCTAGGAAGGAAACTAGTCGTGCCAACCTTGTCCGGGAGATCACCCATGCCTCACCGCCCCCTCTCGACCAGCCCTGCCTCAAAGACACCGACCAGAGCACCCAGGAACGCCGTGCCCATGCCTCTGCCAACCGTGTCGAGCATGCGCCAGAGCGCCACCCTCGAGCAAAGCCCAGATCACAAGGCCACCTCGCGCCAGGCATACACGATCGCCACCGACCCAAGAGACCGCCAGACATCCCCGTCACGCCCCCCATGCCGCCACCTGCCGCCCGTTGAAGACGCCGCCTCTACCGCGCAGAGCGTCACATGTTCCAGACCAACCCGTACCGCCCCACGTCTCGCCACCGTATAGTTGAGCATCGCCAGGGAACACCGCACCGCCCCCTACCTTCGCTGATGCCAATAACCGTCTGTACCATCGCCCCCGACGAGCTCACCGTGCGCCCCGTCGGTCCCCTCGATCGACTATAAATAGAGGCCACCCCCAGCCAAATTAAGCACACCATTCTACTCCCCTCTCATCACTAATCGTGCCACACCGTTCCTGGAGCAAGGCGAGTAACACATCACCAGAATTTCACCAGAGCCCGCCGCCTCTGGAGAAGAAGGGAGACAGCGATTGGAGCCGCCCCAGGAGGAGCCACCGGTACCAGGAGATTCGCCGTCGTCGACTTCGTCGTTCGCTCGCCTCGTCGACCATAGCCTGCACCCGGTGAGCCCCCAGCAACCCCCACTGGCCATGCTAGGTTTCTGTCTCGCCGGCGTTGCCCAACATCGACGATGACTCCCAGTCGTTGGATTAGAACCAGATCGAACGCACCACGTTGCCCCGTACCGCTTTGCACCCCCTGTCTCACTGACAAGTGGGGACAACCACTTAAATAGCCCGCGGAAGCGCTACGCTTAGCAGGCCGGCCCAGTATCGTTTCCCGCGCAGCTCAATTATTTGAATTAAACCTTTTCCATTTTATTCCAAACACACTTCTGTACCCAGTTTCAAAAATCAACCTAGATCGATCCAGTGCACAAAATTGAATGAAACCAATTTTTTTAGAAAGGTCTGGGAATGCTGAATCCAAGACTGTTGGATTCAAGTCATTTGGATCTATAGATCACCCATGGTAAAAATAACAAGGCAGAAGCTTTTCTGCATTCAAACATTTTTCAAATTTAAACCATAATAGCTTTTGAGTTGATTCCAACTCTCAAAAATCACATTTAACCATACCTTTCAGAATATATAAAAATATATAGGTTTACTTATAGAAAGAATGTTCAAGTAATAAAAGAATGCCCCATAGGAATTTCTAGTCACTTTATTTAATTAAAATAAAAGGGTAAAACCTTATTAAATTGTGACACCACTTTAAATCACATTCCCATGGACTACAATATGTGGTGATGACATGTGTCAACATGATCCCATATTTGGTTTGGAGAATATTAAATCTTAAGTAGTTTTCAATGAGTAGAAATTACTTTTCTAAAAATAAAAGGAATTAAACCAAGCTTTAATCTTGTAATGTTAGTGATGATGTTAGATCATCTATAGTACCCTTGTGTGTGATGATTGCAAGTAGTTAAGTATTGGTTGGTGATTGTGTACATCGTATTTATTTACAGACGCTAGTACCGACCAAGGATACGAGGAGGAAGGAGGATTCTACGAAGAAGAAGCCGAGGAGAACTTCAACCACTGCTCTGCACAAGGCAAGCTTTATTAACTAAGTGGACCAATGCAAGCTAACACTTGCAATTTATCAAGCTTATACTGATATTGATGCATGATAACACTTGCAAGATACCCTACTAATGCAAGCTAATACTTGCTTGTTACCATGCCAATTATATGCCTTAAGCATATATGATCATCCCCACTTGATAAACCAATCCTAGTTTTACTTACAAGCTTCTTACTTTATTTCTTTCTCAAAGCTCTTACTTAGAGTTTACTTAAGAGAATGGTAGATACTAGAAAGATATGTGAAGGTTGCATAAAGAGCATAAAATTTGGCCTAAGCTAGATAATCTTGATGTCATCCTAAGGCATGAGATTGAACTTAGTTAAAACTCCACTAGTTTACCACCCCTCATTAGTGCTTACCCCCACTTGTAGATGCTAGTGCTAAGCATAAAACTTGATCAACTTTAGATGGGAATACTTGGTGGAAAAAATGGTTATGAAAACCTTGGAATGATGGATCATTCTATTGAAATGTTTTGGACATGTGTTTCCGAACACCTAATGATTCTGGTGATGAAAATGTTGAGGCATGAGCCTTAGCCCTTTATAAAACTGATGGTTGTCTGGATGCGATACCATTCCAATTTTATCGTACAACCACAATACCCGAAGATTGGGTAGGGCTTGACTGGAAACTTATATACCTTAGTATTAGTTCCCTCATGGCCAAGGTCTGAGCTGAGGCTACCTTGTGAAGATTGTCCACCTGTGCAGTATCCAAGATGACAGTTGGTCATGGTTGGGAGGCCAAACTCACAGGAGAGCTGCCTATACTAGGGCGTGTAATTGAAAGGTTAGGATTGATTATCCGCATACTAAGTATGGTGAATTCAGGATTTGTTCCTGACGGATGTATCGAATGTTGTGGTGAAAGTGTACAATCTCTGCAGAGTGTCAAACTATTCGAATAGGCGTCATGATTATGGACAGTTGGAGTGGCCATACTGTTCCCCCGTCAGACTTTTCAAAATGACTTGTGAAATGAATTAAGACTTTGACTTGACCACAACAGGGTTGTGATATGAAATACAAGTTCCCACTTAGGTGTTATAAACCTTCAACTAGCATTCGTTGCTTCTAAACTTAGTAGAGATAAATCTGGCTTTTGCAAAATAACCCTAGAGCCTAGTGTCCTATTATCAAAAACCCCTTTCACTTGTTAGTATTAGTTTGCGAGTACTTAAAGAGTACTCATGGCTTTGTCCCTGGCTATTCCCATGGCCAGACTATGAAGAGGAATACCGGAGGATGGACCCGTGAAGGTTACGACAACTAGGATCATCTCCCATCGTCAAGATTGCTGTGACCTCAAGATGGAGCTTCGCCACGCTACTGTTACTATTACGTATTCACGCTTGATGTTGTATTAAGAACTGGATCATGAGATCCCTATTTGTGTAAGAACTTATGTACGGTTTGTAATGGATGATGTCTTGTGGTATCCAATTCTGTTATGTCTCGCAAAAATGGTAATCCCTGGGATTATGTATGGCATAACAGCATCCGATTAAAATCCGGGTGTTGACAAGTTGGTATCAGAGCCATCCTGACCATAGGAGACCCTAGTTAGACTGGACGTTTGAATCAAAAACTTAGGTTCAAAACCAAAGAAAACAAATATTTACAAAAACTTATTCTCATTCTTACCCTTGGATTCTCTCATGAAAATTCATGTTCCTCAAAAACTCTTGCAAAATACATAAAATTTTGACACACTTGATCACTCTACTAACTTACTCATCCTATATTCTTATAGATGGACGTGAAGTACAGCAAGTTTTATCAGTTGGGGAATGGAGGAGACCTTATCTTTGAGAGGGATTTGGACCAGCTTGAACTTCGAGCGTCCGCACTCGAAGTTCTTCGGAGCTCAGCTCAATGATCAAGGAGGAGACGATCTGCAGTGGCTAATTGTTGCAAGTCTTCGAGGAAAGATTGAACCTCCCACTGCGGAGGGAATTCAGTTTACCTTGAGAGAGAACAACTGGCTCGATGGACTTCCCAGGGCCATGCAGGAAGCTCTTTCCCGTCTGTGTGGGAAGAGCATCAATCAGATCAAGGGTACTCGCTTTGAGTTTTGCCCGAGGCGTGATGCAAATGGACAACCACTGGAATCACCATACCACCCTGAGCTAAAGACTCAATTGGACCACCTTAGCTTCATGATGTACGATCGTCAGCAGGAGTTGGACAACTGCTGTGACTACTGCAACCACAAGTCTGCCATCATCAAGACGAAGGATTAGACCATTGCCATGTTAGCAAAGGATCGCAAGTCTCGCCGTCGTCAGCTCGACAAGAAGGAGCGCATTATTGCCTGTCTTCGCCACCGTATCTCATCTTTGGAGGAGACCATCCACGAGAGAGACATGCAATTGGAGGAAAGGGAGAATGTCGGAGAGGATCTTCATGGAGACCCTTACTCCTATCTCAGCGATGATGATGATTTTCTGGAAGATCAGGCTATGGATTTCTTCACCGATGAGGATGATTTCGCCTTCATCGATGATGAAGAGGATGATGAAGCCACAGATTCCAAGGAGTAGTAGCACTTGAGCACTAGTGTAGTGAGTAGTATTCGGTCCCACTGTATCGTAGTTTCCAAAATGGTTCTTAAAACCATCTGTTTTTCTTTGTTGTGGTGTGTGTTGTACTGTGTGCTATGAATGAATGAATGAAAAAGCAAGTTGCTAGAAAAATCTGAGTCAAACTTTAAAAACTTTTCAAAGACCCAAGACCTTAGAAATTTCTCTCTTTTCTCACGATCTATCTCAATCTTCAGATGCCATGTGGAGGAAGTGGTTCATCCCCGGACCCGATGTTGCAGATTCTGCAAATGTTGACTTCTGACCGCAAAGCTGAAAGAGCGGAACGTCAAGCCAACCTAGCCACTCTGCAACAGATAGCCCAGCTTGCCCGCAACAACCAAGGCCACGGTAATCAGGAAAACCATGGATCTAAGCTCAAGAATTTCTAGAATACCAACCCACCTGTTTTCACTAAGTCAGAAGAACCCCTAGACGCCGATGATTGGCTGCAAACCATGGAAAATAACCTAGAAGTTGCCGGAGTAGAAGCCAACGAGAAAGTGCTGTTCGCCACCCACTATCTAGCCGGAGATGCCAGGGCATGGTGGAACAGTGTTCGCGCAATGACCGGAGGCCAGATGATGACCTGGGAGGAATTCAAGGTCAAGTTTAGCAGAACCCATGTGCCACCAGGTTTGATCAAGAGAATGAGAGACGAGTTCAGAGAGCTGAAGCAAGGAAGGATGACTGTAGTGGAATAACGTGACAAATTCTTGTCATTAGCTAGGTATGCCCCGGATGAGATCGACACCGAAGCCAAGAATAAATAAAGATTCCTGAATGGTCTGCATGACGAGATGCAGACTGTGTTAGTCAATATCCCCTTTGCGGATATTGAAGCCCTTGTCGACTCTGCTATCCAGATGGAAGGAAAGATCAACCAGGCCAATGAGAACCGCAAGCGTCGCATGATGCATCAACCAGGAACCCATGAGACCCCAAAGTATCGCCCCAACCCATCTCCAGGATTTGCCCCTAGAACCAACAGACCCCCGATGAACCGTCCGACCTACCCCAACCGTGGAAACCCTAGGCTCGGAGGAAATCACAACAACCCCGGCAACGCTAGCAATTTCAATCGTGCCCCACCCAAGTTCAACAACAACAATGCTACCGCCAACACCAACACTGCCCCTAGGACTGGAAGCAATGTTGTGCTCAGAGACAAAGGACAAGTCGCAAGTGACTTGTTATGATCAGGAAATAAAGGCCACTATTCCAACGAGTGCCCCAACAAGAAGAATGTCGCAGCCCCAATGCGCCCCAATGCTCAGCAATGTCGTTTTCAGCCAGGAAGGAGATTTGCCCCAGGGAATTCACTCAACCGCAATGGCCGTCTTTTTCTCATGCATGCTGAAGAAGCTCAGGAAGCGCCAGACGTCGTGCTGGGTATGTTTTCTGTTAATTCAGTACTTGCAAGAGTGTTGTTTGATTCTGGTGCATCGCACTCATTTGTCACCGAAGAATTTGCATGCACTAGTAAAATTCAACCAACCAAACTGAATCATGTTATGATTGTTCAAATTCCCGGATCAACCACCAAGGCTAGGCAAATTTGCAAAGCCGTCCCTATCCGAATCCATGGCATAGATTTTTATGCAAATCTGATAGTACTCGGAACTAAAGGTTTGGAAGTAGTACTAGGAATGGATTGGATGTCCAAACATAAAGGATTGATTGACTGTGCCACGAAAGCCATAACCATGACCAGTACAGCCGGAATATCAGTCGAGCATATATCTGAAACCTTACCTCGCCAATTTAAATGCAACAAGAGTATAGCCCAACCTACCATTGACCAAGTCCGGATAGTCTGTGAATACCCCGATGTATTTCCAGATGTTTTGCCCGGTATGCCCCCAGATCGGGATATCGAGTTTATCATCGAACTAATTCCTGGAACCGGACCCATAGCCCAGAGACCCTATAGTATGAACCTGTCAGACCTCGCAGAACTAAAGAAGCAACTGGATTCCATGCTGGAAATTGGATTGATTCAACCAAGTGCGTCACCTTGGAGATCACCTGTCTTGTTTGTGGACAAGAAGGATGGAGGTAACCGTTTGTGTACGGATTATCGGAAATTGAATGATGTCACCATCAAGAACAAGTACCCCTTGCCCAAGATAGAAGATTTGTTTGATCAGTTGATCGGTGCCAAAGTGTTTTCTAAGATTGATCTTAGAACTGGCTATCATCAACTCAAAATTCGCGCAGAGGATATTCCAAAGACTACCTTTACCACCAGATATGGATTGTATGAGTATACAGTCATGTCTTTCGGACTAACCAATGCCCCCGCTTATTTCATGAATCTCATGAATAAGATTTTTATGGACTTCCTGGATAAGTTTGTCGTTGTTTTCATCGATGACATTCTGATTTATTCCAAATCATAAGAAGAAGAACATGAGCTACAGCTAAGAACCATTCTTGGAACACTTAGAGAGCATCAGTTGTATGCCAAGTTTAGCAAATGTGAATTCTGGTTACAGGAGGTAGGATTCCTCGGTCACATTGTATCAGCCGGAGGAATTGCCGTTGATCCTGTCAAAGTGAAAGATGTAGAAGATTGGCAAGCCCCAACCACTCAAACCCAAGTTCGTGCATTTCTCGGATTGGCGGGATATTACCGCAAATTCGTAGAAGGATTCTCTAGTATCGCCAGACCCATGACCCAATTGCTGAAGAAGGACAAGAAGTTTGAATGGACAGACAAGTGTGAAGCGAGTTTTCAAGAACTCAAGAGGAGATTGATTTCAGCCCCAATCTTGATCATGCCGGATATCACGAAGCCCTTCGATGTGTATTGTGACGCATCCAAGATTGGTCTCGGATGTGTGCTAATGCAAGAAGGAAAAGTTATATCTTATCTATCTCGACAACTGAAGCAACATGAGCAAAACTACCCAACCCATGACCTCGAACTTGCAGCCGTAGTTCTAGCCTTGAAAACATGGAGACATTACCTGATGGGAAACCGTTGTGAGATCTATTCGGATCACAAAAGCCTAAAGTATATATTCACTCAGAAGGAGCTGAATATGAGACAGAGAATATGGATTGAGATAATCAAGGATTACGACCTGGACATTCACTATCACCCTGGTAAATCCAATGTGGTAGCCGATGCCCTTAGCAGATTGTCGTGCTGCTTGAACTCCATGATTTTGAAGGAGCAACCAAGTTTGCACAAAGAGATGGAAGATTTTCGAATGGAATTAGTAAGTGAAGGATTTTTGGCTAGCATAGAACTCCAGCCCACTTTGATCAATCAGATTAAAGAGGCGCGGAAAGGAAATGCTAGTATCGACGGAATCAAGCGTCGTATCGGTACAGGCAAAGTCCCCGGATTCACCGAAGACGAAGAAGGAGTGTTGTGGTACAAAGGACGCCTTTGTGTACCAGCAGATTCTGAGTTGAAAGAAGTTATTTTGAAGGAGGCTCATGATACTATTTATTCTATCCATCCCGGAGGAACTAAGATGTATCAAGATTTAAAAGAGCAATTTTGGTGGCATAAGATGAAGAGAGAAATCAGAAACTATATCGCCAAGTGTGACATATGTCAGCGAGTCAAGGCCGGACATCAAAGACCCGCTGGATTGTTGCAACCCTTGCAGATTCCGGAATGGAAATGGGATTCTGTTGGAATGGACTTTATCACTGGACTGCCTACTTCTAGTAAGGGAAATGACTCTATTTGGGTCATAGTGGACAGATTGTCGAAAGTCGCCCATTTCTTGCCCGTCAAGACCACATATTAGAGTTCGAAGCTAGCGGAGTTGTACATCGCTAGAATAGTTAGTTTGCACGGAGTCCCTAAGAACATTGTATCGGATCGAGGAACTCAGTTTACCTCGAGATTCTGGAAGAAAGTCCAAGAAGGTTTAGGAACACGCCTTGATTTCTGCACCGCATATCACCCTCAGACAGATGGACAAACGGAGCGAGTAAACCAAATACTCGAAGATATGCTGAGAGCATGTGTGTTAGAATATGGATCCAAGTGGGAAGACTGTCTGTCGTTTGCAGAATTTTCATACAACAGTTCTCAAGCCAGTTTGCAAATGGCCCCATATGAATTCATGTATGGAAGGAAGTGTCGCACCCCTTTGAACTGGTCGGAAGTAGGAGAGAGTCAGATTTTCGGACCCGACATCCTACGAGAAGCAGAAGAGAAGGTTCACAAGATTCGTGAGCACCTCAAGACAACCCAATCCAGACAAAAGAGTTACGCCGACAAGAGATGTAGAGACCTCGCCTTCAATATAGGAGACTTCGTTTATCTGAAAGTGTCGCCATTGAAGGGAATGCAGCGTTTCCAACTCAAAGGAAAGTTAGCCCCCAGATATATCGGACCTTTCAAGATTCTGAACCGTCGAGGAGAAGTATCGTATCAATTGGAACTACCCGAAGAGATGTCAGCCGTGCACAATGTGTCCCATATCTCGTTACTTCGCAAGTGTCTCGAAGTCCCCGAGAAGACCGAAGTGTTCAAAAATATCGATCACCGGACCATAGAGATCAACGATGACCTGACCTATCCCTAAGTACCCATCCATATTTTGGAAGAAGCTTTTCGAACTACCCGAACCCGAAGCATCAAGTTTCTCAAGATTCAGTGGAGCAACCACACAAAAGAGGAAGCTACCTGGGAGCGCGAAGATCACATCAGGACGGAGTTTACCGATCTCTTCAAATCCTAGGTAATCTTTTCGTCCTTTTACAAATCTCGGGACGAGATTTTGTTTAAGGGGGGAAGGTTTGTAACATCCCAAAAATACTAAACTTAAATCATCAAACTCTAATCATCAAAATTAGGGTTAACAAAAACTTTTCTAAATAAAATTATAAAAGCATGCATATGTGTATGCATTTAATTTGAAATTGTTTTGAACCACCTTGTTTGTGTGTTTCTTTGCTTGTAAAATGTTTCTTAGGTGAAATAAACATCATCTAAACATTTCACAAACTTTTCCCAAAGACAAATAAATCAAAACAAAGCTAAATGAGTGAATGTTCATTTTGACCAATTTAACTCCTAAGCCTACTTTGGTTGTCTCAAACTTTCAGAACCTAACAGAAACTTTTCTGGATCTTTGCACCCCTTGATTGTACTCATAACAAGTATCAAGGCCCACTTTGTGATCATCCAGAAACTTTCAAATGCATAGTTTAAATGACAATTCAAAATTGAATCTTTATCATATGGGAAGATCCCACTTTTTCAAAAACCACTCAAACAAGCTCAACTTTCAAAACCCAAGCATCTGCAGACTCACCAGCACCAATCTAGCACACCCACCAAAAATCTTTTCAAAATTCAATACTTGAATTCATGCGGCCATTTCATCAAACACTTGGAAGACACAAATCAAACAAAATGAAAACACTATTGTGAGCAGTGATTCTTGCCTAACTTGTTCCCTCTCTAGCTCATAGCAACATCAGTAGATCATCTAGCTAACTAAACCAAGCACTAGCACCACTGTGAGCTTGGCAATGCCATCAAAGGTGAGCAGCCGAGTGCATCCTTGCCACCCCATTGTAGACAACAAGCTAGGAAGGAAACTAGCCGTGCCAACCTTGTCTGGGAGATCACCCATGCCTCACCGCCTCTTCTCCAGCCCCTGCGAAGACACCGACTGTAGCACCTGTGAACGCCACCAGCGTTTCCGCCAACCGTGCCGAGCATGCGCCAGAGCGCCACCCTCGACCGAAGCCCACAGACCGTGCGCCGTCCTCGCCGCGTGCATACACGATCTCCACCGACCCAGGAGACCGCTAGACATCCCGTCACGCCCCATGCCGCATGCCACCGCCGCCATTGAAGACGCCAGATTCGCCGCAGAAAGGCCGCGTGTTCCAGACCAACCCGCACCGCCCCACGTCTCGCCACCGTATAGTTGAGCATCGCCAGGGAACACCGCACCGCCCCCTACCTTCGCCCATGCCAATAGCCGTCTGTACCATCACCCCCGACGAGCTCACCGTGCGCCCCGTCGGTCCCCTCGCTCGAATATAAATAGAGGCCACCCCCAGCCGAATTAAGCACACCATTCTACTCCCCTCTCATCACTGATCGTGCCACACCGTTCCCGGAGCAAGGCGAGCAATGCATCACCGGAATTTCACCGGAGCCCGCCGCCTCTGGAGAAGAAGGGAGCCAGCGATTGGAGCCGTCCCAGGAGGAGCCACCGGTACCAGGAGATTCGCCATCGTCGACTTCGTCGTTCGCCCGCCTCGCCGACCCTCGCCTACACCCCGGTGAGCCCCCAGTAACCCCCACTGGCCACGCTAGGTTTCTGTCTCGTCGGTGTTGCCCAACGTCGACGATGATTCCCAGCTGTTGGATTAGAACCAGATCGAACGCACCATGTTGCCCCGTACCGCTTCGCACCCCCTGTCTCACTGACGAGTGGGGACAACCACTTAAACAGCCCGTGGAACCGCTACGCTTAGCAGGCCGACCCAGTATCGTTTCCCGCGCAGCCCAATTATTTGAATTAAACCTTTTCCATTTTATTTCAAACACACTTATCTACCCAGTTTCAAAATCAACCTAGATTGATCCAGTGCACCAAATTGAAGGAAACCAATTTTGTTAGAAAGGTCTAGGAATGCTGAATCCAAGCCCGTTGGATTCAAGTCATTTGGATCTATAGATCACCCATGGTAAAAATAACAAGGCAGAAGCTTTTCTGCATTCAAACATTTTTCAAATTTAAACCATAATAGCTTTTGAGTTGATTCCAACTCTCAAAAATCACATTTAACCATACCTTTCAGAATATATAAAAATATATATGTTTACTTACAGAAAGAATGTTCAAGTAATAAAAGAATGCCCCATAGGCATTTCTAGTCACTTTATTTAATTAAAATAAAAGGGTAAAATCTTATTAAATTGTGACACCACTTTAAATCACATTCCCATGGACTACAATATGTGGTGATGACATGTGTCAACATGATCCCATATTTGGTTTGGAGAATATTAAATCTTAAGTAGTTTTCAATGAGTAGAAATTACTTTTCTAAAAATAAAAGGAATTAAACCAAGCTTTAATCTTGTAATGTTAGTGATGATGTTAGATCATCTATAGGACCCTTGTGTGTGATTATTGCAAGTAGTTAAGTATTGGTTGGTGATTGTGTACATCGTATTTATTTATAGACGCTAGTACCGACCAAGGATACGAGGAGGAAGGAGGATTCTACGAAGAAGAAGCCGAGGAGAACTTCAACCACTGCTCTGCACAAGGCAAGCTTTATTAACTAAGTGGACCAATGAAAGCTAACACTTGCAATTTAGCAAGCTTATACTGATATTGATGCATGATAACACTTGCAAGATACCCTACTAATGCAAGCTAATACTTGCTTGTTACCATGCCAATTATATGCCTTAAGCATATATGATCATCCCCACTTGATAAACCAATCCTAGTTTTACTTACATGATTCTTACTTTATTTCTTTATCAAAGCTCTTACTTAGAGTTTACTTAAGAGAATGGTAGATACTAGAAAGATATGTGAAGGTTGCATAAAGAGCATAAAATTTGGCCTAAGCTAGATAATCTTGATGTCATCCTAAGGCATGAGATTGAACTTAGTTAAAACTCCACTAGTTTACCACCCCTCATTAGTGCTTACCCCCACTTGTAGATGCTAGTGCTAAGCATAAAACTTGATCAACTTTAGATGGGAATACTTGGTGGAAAAATGGTTATGAAAACCTTGGAATGATGGATCATTCTATTGAAATGTTTTGGACATGTGTTTCCGAACACCTGATGATTTTGGTGATGAAAATGTTGAGGCATGAGCCTTAGCCCTTTATAAAACTGATGGTTATCTGGATGCAATACCATTCCAATTTTATCGTACAACCACAATACCCGAAGATTGGGTAGGGCTTGACTGGAAACTTATATACCTTAGTATTAGTTCCCTCACGGCCAAGGTCTGAGCTGAGGCTACCTTGTGAAGATTGTCCACCTGTGTAGTATCCAAGATGACAGTTGGTCATGGTTGGGAGGTCAAACTCACAGGAGAGGTGCCTATACTAGGGCATGTAATTGAAAGGTTAGGATTGATTATCCGCATACTGAGTATGGTGAATTCAGGATTTGTTCCTGACGGATGTATCGAATGTTGTGGTGAAAGTGTACAATCTCTGCAGAGTGTCAAACTATTCGAATAGCGCGTCATGATTATGGACAGTTGAGTATTATCTGTTCCCCCGTCAGACTTTTCAAAATGACTTGTGAAATGAATTAAGACTTTGACTTGACCACAACAGGGTTGTGATATGAAATACAAGTTCCCACTTAGGTGTTATAAACCTTCAACTAGCATTCGTTGCTTCTAAACTTAGTAGAGATAAATCTGGCTTTTGCAAAATAACCCTAGAGCCTAGTGTCCTATTATCAAAAACCCCTTTCACTTGTTAGTATTAGTTTGCGAGTACTTAAAGAGTACTCATGGCTTTGTCCTTGGCTATTCCCATGGCCAGACTATGAAGAGGAATACCTGGAGGATGGACCCCAGGAAGGTTACGACAACTAGGATCATCTCCCATCGTCAGCATTGCTGTGACCTCAAGATGGAGCTTCGCCACGCTAATTACTATTACGTATTCCGCTGCTTGATGTTGTATTAAGAACTGGATCATGAGATCCCTATTTGTGTAAGAACTTATGTACGGTTTGTAATGGATGATGTACTGTGGTATCCAATTCTGTTATGTCTCGCAAAAATGGTAATCCTGGGATTGCGATGTATGGCATAACAGGCATCTGGGATTAAAAATCCGGGTGTTGACAGTAGAGCAGGACCTAGCTGATCTGAAGAACCTAATGCAAGAAATTAGACAAAGGCCGCTGTCGTCAACTCACCCGCATGCTGATGATCCTGCATTGGATCTTAGCCAGCGAAGAAGTAGCGTGGCTTCCACGGAGGTCCGGGCTGATGATCAAACACTGCTGGATGATGCACCGGCCCCTCACTACCCTCGTGGATGATGTCAGAGAGATGGCACAATGTGAGCTACATCAGCCAATGAACAACCTGTCCTTCAAGGTGGCGATCGACACTGCTTTACCTTGTCTACCTGGAGCACTCCACCATTCACTTCCGATTCCACCAGGCTATGCTTGTGTCACGGTGGATGACATAGTGGAGGATTTTGCGGACCTAGAGATTGAAATCGCTATGCCTGAAGGCCTTACGAAACTAGGAGATGTCAAGCGCAACATCATTCTAGGGAAGAAGAAGTACATCAAGTTTCCAGGCTCGGCGCGAAGGCCACCGACTCCGAGGAATCCAAGTCCACCCTGCATCGAATATCGTCAACCTCCAAGTCCACCCCAACCCGATTATCGCCAACCTCCAAGTCCACCCCGCCCCGCTGACGATCGCTGCAGCAGGAGTACATCAACTCGATCTCCGCCTCCGCCTCCGTGCAATACTACTACCTCATCGAAGAAACGGAAGTTCGACGGTCCCCCGCACCCCACATCAAAGAAAGGTCAAACGGCGAAGATAGTCGACATCCCGCCGGCTCTTCCAAAGAGACCTTATGACAAGACCGATGAGAAAACTAACGCGGATGTGGATGCCCAAGTTAAGGCGCATTTTGCACCCAAAAAACCTGAGCCAAAGCCGGTATATGATGAAAAAACCAAAAAGTGGGCTAAGTCCTTTCTTGAGCAACCATCCCAGATATCGATGAATCTAGAATCAGACTATGACCGAGAGATTATTAAGCAAGCACAGAATAAAAAAATCACAAGTGCAAAAAGCGGGAAGCAAGTTGCCCAGCTCGGAGCACATAATAATCAATCGGTCGCCCCACTCAAAGTCATTTCAGACCTCGACAAGGCCTTCAGAGCTGAAATGGATATGGACATGCAAATAATGGAACCCAGAGCCTGTAATAATACTGCACTAATGGGAATCACTGTATCGTAGGCCAAAGCACTTGCTACCGAAGCAAATATGTCTCTTGGTCAATATTTAGGCTATGAAGATACGCCAGTGGGTCAGATAGTACGGAAGTATGTCCAAGGGGAGCCTCTAGTCAGTAATGAGGAGCTTGTGCGTCTATCCACACATATGCGAAATCTGCACGAATGGTACATGTCGCAAGCAGAAAAAAGCATCAGAAAGATTGGTTTCTGGTGGATGTTAGAAAGGAGCATCACTTCAAACCGTACTCGATACAGGTTCAAATGACCGAAATGTTTCAGTTATACAACCAGCGCGCCCTCGACAAATCTATCATTGGTTGCTATTGTCTGTAAGTGATTTATTTCTATAATTAAGTTTGTAGCTCAGCTTGTTCATTGCATTTAATATATTATCCTAACCATATATCCTTTTGTATGATGATATTATATTCTGCAGAATGAAGATGCTTGAATGCAAAAGAGCTAGAAGATACGACGTTGGGTTCATTGACCCATATATCATTAATGAATATACGTTAAAGAATCACCCCAAGAACGTGGAGGAAGACCTGTGCAGGTTCTTAACCGAGAATAATTTTGTTAAGGAAATACTATTTCCTTACAACTTCAAGTGAGTGTTTATATCTTGTACATATTTTATTTTTACTTACTCGATGAGCTATGCATGTATGCTTATGTAAACGTCCGCAGATTCCACTGGATCTTGCTAAATATTCAAGTTGACAACTCCGTAGTTGAAGTCCACGACTCATTAAGTTGGGACCAAGAGCTGTGGAGCGACATGAAAGCAATGCTTCATAAGTAATTTCAATCATTATCGCATTATATCGTCCTCTTTCATTCATTTCGTGATATCAAGTAACTAATAACTCCTTTGTTTATTTTCTTTGCCGAGCAGGTGTTCGACACGGTTCAGACAGAAAATACCAGGTCCATTCAAAGAGGAGCTAACTTATAAAATGGTGAAGAGTTTATAGCAGCCATCGGGAACTCATTTATGTGGATACTACGTCTACGAGTACATCCGCGAGTTGACCAGTGAGCGGAAAGTTGACTCACGTTATATTTATAATTTGCGAGAGAAACTAGAGCCAGACTAGCGCATAAGAGCAATTCAAGAGGAGCTGGCGGGATTTATGATGAAGGAAGTCCTTGATGTACATAGAGAGCATTATGCGAATGACGTGGAACTCGATTTGCCTTAGTGATCTCCATGTAGCTCATATGATATATATATTCATCAATGACCATGTAATTCAAAACATTTCTTTCTTTTGATATATATATATCATCAATGTATGCTTGCAAGGGATCGATTAATTATATAGATGCATCAACGCGTACTGTGTATGTACTAGCGTAGAATATGTGTACTTAAATATATGCACTAGTGCAGAACGGCCCATTGGTTCCGGTTGGTAAGGGGCTTTAGTCCCGGTTACCCAACCGGGACGGGGCAATCGGGACTAAAGCCCGAACATTTAGTCCCGGTTGCCCACCAACCGGGACAAAAGAGCGTACACGTGGCCGCTGCTCCGTGCGAGAGGGGGAGGAGCAACCGTCCCGGTTCGTAATACGAACTGAGACAAATAAGCTTCTACCGTGACAGAGATTTGATACATTTCTCTGCCGCTGCAGAGAATTTATTTTGGCAACTTTTGTTGCCGCGGCAGTATTTTGGCTACTTTTTGTGCCGCGGTAGAGAATTCATTTATGTTATTTTATTGTTTATTTAGTGTTTTACACTCATCAATGAAGGAACCATTATATTATACAAGATCATCATGACAATATTATATTCGATACACGGATCGAGTTCATGCACTACATACAAAAGTTGCTCTTTGTACAATACCTATTGTCTATACATAGCCGAATAGTATTCCCCTTTTGGGTTTAGGGATTCTGCATCCAAGAATCCCGCCAATTCCTCCTGAATTGCTCGTACACGATCCTTTGGCAGAAGACCATCATGTAGACGTTCGATCTGATTTATAAAAGGAGTCAGCCTATATGAATGAAACTAAACAC
Source organism: Avena insularis (assembly GCA_023614405.1). NCBI lineage: Eukaryota > Viridiplantae > Streptophyta > Magnoliopsida > Poales > Poaceae > Avena > Avena insularis. The sequence continues at coordinate 331,424,502 of CM042693.1, forward strand.
AATTTGATTGTAATTAAAAACTATAGAAATTGTTTACGTACGGGGAGTTGCTCTAAATTTCTGCCCTTCTCATCGCACGTCTGCCGGATGAACTCGCAAACATAGTATCCACATAGATTGTTACCTGGTCCCTGCGTCAGGCACTTTACGAGAACATAGTTCAATCAAAATAATAATCAAGCATGATAATAACTATATCAAAACTAGAATCAAATAGATGCGTGGATATAGCTAGTGGTGCTTACATCTAGTTCTTAAAATGTAAGCTCCGCTTTCCAAACACCCCTAGCCTTGTTGGTGAACCGTTTCCAAGCGCTGCCCGGCAAAGAAAACGAATAAAATAAGTTATTAATTACTTGATATCATAAAATTCACGAACATTGCCGATATAGTGTCGTAATGATTAGAATTACCGCTGGAGAAACATCTGTATGTCCTTCCACTGCTCAAGGGGTTTATGTTTCGAGTCCATGACTAGTACACGCCCTTTGTCAAGTTGAATGATTAACAGAATATAGTGGAAGCTGCGAATGCATAACTAATCAATTATATACTTAACGTCGAGTAAGCGAAATAGAAAGTGTATACAAGACAATAACACTCACTCGAAGTTGTAAGGAAAAAGTATTTCCCTTTGGTTTCTTGAAACCTTAACGTGTGTACTATATTATCCTCCGTATCCTGGGGGCTTGTTTTGAGATTAGCTTGATGAACCCAATATGGGTCAATGAAGCCAATGTAATAGATCTGTCCTTTGTTGCATTCGAGAATCTTCATTCTGCATATTATAGTATGATTATATACATGCAATAAACAAGGTGAGATAGCTGGAGACTAAATTAATTACAGAATTAGTACTTACAGACAATAGGCACTGATGATCGATTTGTCCAAGGCGTCTTGATTGAATAATTGAAATAGTTCATCAAATTCAATGGATATCATGTCATCTATTTCTTTCCCATAATGCTTTTTGTAACCCTCAGACTATCCGATTAGCCCCGCCTTTGTGGCATGCATGTATCGCTTATGCAATCTTCGCATTTTGTTGGAAGATTATTTACCTCCTCAGTTTGACGAGATTTGCCGTCGGTATTTGTATGCTACTTCACTCACGGGAAGTACTCTAACCGGGCAATACTCATACCTTGAGCAGCGGCAACTTCTCCGTAGACAGTAACTACCTCGATCATCGCTCTTCGCCGCATATTTGCTCCACCCCACATTGGTATGGGAAATCACCTTGAGAGGGGCGCAAGACTGTTTTGCTTGTTCTCCGAGCTGGCAATGATTTCGCTTGCATCAAGATCTCTTCGAGGCTTGTTGTGCCGCATGTGACTTGAGAATAGAACGCTCATAGTCTGGTGACAGCTTTGGCTCGGGTTGATGAAGAGTCTTTAGCATTTTTAACACTCTGGCTTTTTCTTCTTTGGTGCTGGGAAACTCTGGCTCGTAGATTAAATGGCTCCTGTTTGTTCTCATCCCACGCATGTACACCTGGTTTGCCCCACAACTGTAAGAGTTCTTCAACTAATGGCCTAAGGTACACATCAATGTCGTTGCCCGGTTTCTTCGGGCCTTGGATGAGCACTGGCATCATAATGAACTTACGCTTCATGCACAACCAAGGAGGCAGGTTGTAGATACATAGAGTCACGGGCCAGGTGCTGTGACTGCAGCTCTGCTCCCGAAGGATTCATGCCATTCAGATTTAGACCAAACCATAAGTTCCTTGCCACGCAAAGTCTGGAAGTCTCTCGATTTTTCTCCACTGTGACCCATCGCAGGTGTCTCAACTTCCCGCCTTTCTTACGGTCTTCTTTGTGCCATCGCAACAACCGGCATGCTCTTTGTTTCGAACATGCGTTTCAACCTTGGTATTATAGGAGCATACCACATAACCTTAGCAGAACCCTCTTCCGGAGGGGCTCTCCTCAACATCACCAGGTCATCTCGTCTAATCTTATACCGCAATGCATTGCATACCGGCATTTATCTAAATTCTCATACTCCTATCATGTAGAGGATGCAGTCATTAATGCATGCATGTATCTTTTGCACATCTAATCCTAGAGGACAGAGAGTCTTCTTTGCTTCGTAGGTACTCTCGGGAAGTTCGTTATGTCTTGGAAACTTCGGCTTCATTATTTTCAGCATCTTTTCAAATGAGGAGTCAGTTAGACCACACTCAGCCTTCCATCGCAACAATTCCAGTGTGGTACCGAGCTTTGTGCTACCATCTTCACAATTTGGGTACAACAATTTCTTGTGATCTTCTAACATGCCCTCTAACTTCAAATTCTCATTTTCTGTTTCACAGTCTCGCTTTGCATTAGAAATGACCCTACCAAGTTCATCAGCCGGCTCATCTGATGCCCGTTCTTCACCTCCTTCCTCTCCATTGTCTTCCATTGCAGTATCACTGTATTCAGGAAACATATGATGATAGTTGTTATCATCATCTTCTTTTTCACCATCTTCCATCATAACCCCTCTTTCCCCGTGCTTGGTCCAGCAATTATAGTTGGGCATGAAACCTTTCATAATCAGGTGGCCGCGAATGATTTTTGAGGAAGAGTACTCCTTGTTGTTCCGACATTGAACACATGGACAACGTATAAAACTATTCTCTTTGTTTGCCGTAGCCAAATCGATAAATTTATCCATGCATTTCATATACCCGGGTACGCGCCGGTCACCGTACATCCATTCCCGACCGTTCATCTGCATCATATAAGTAAGTTTATCAAAAAACAGGACATCATAAATAGTGAAATGACCAATTCACATCGACACATGCATTGTATCAATGACAGAGAAAAGATAAGATTGCTAACCTCGATCGAGGAAAATAAAGAGGAGAAAGCTCAAGTGCGTCTCGGACACCTTCTATATTTTTGTTCTATGAGAAATTGAACGGGATCATTCACTCAAACATTTCATCAAACACCTTGAATGCATGCATAGGGGAAAAAAACTAGCACACCCCTCACACCTTTCACCAAGAAAAAACAGAGTGAAGGCAGAGGGCTGGAGCGTTGCATTTATAGAGCGTGGGAGCATACGTCCCGGTTTGTAACACAAACCGGGACTAAAGGTGTGTGCCACGCCATGTGGCTGACACCCAACCTTTAGTCCCGGTTTGTGTTACAAACCGGAACGTATGCCCCCTAACGAGATGCATGCCTCGGGCCCGTGCCCTCGAATCGACGCAGCGTTAAGATTAGTCCCGGTTCGTGGCGGAACCGGGACTAATGTTGTTAGGAGGCATGAACGGATAGCCTTTTTTCTACTAGTGATGTTTGAAATTATAGTGAAACACAAAACAAAAAAGGACGAAATGGCAAAAAAAAAGAAATACACAATCTCTGCCGCGGTAGAGAAACACATAATTTTCTGCCGCGGCAGGAAACCTTATAGTCCCGGGTGGTGTTACGGCCCGGGACTAGAGGGTTTCCGCCCCCCGCGGCGCTGAAATAGCCACGTGGCTGTTATCAGTCGCGGGCCATAGCGAGCCGGCACTAGAGGGGGGGCTCTAGTCCCGTTTTCGCAGCCCCGGTCCCAAAACAGGGACTAGAGCCCGTTGCGGCCCGGGACTGAAGGCCCTTTTTCCACCAGTGTACCTTCTGTCGCCAGAAGAAGCCATCGTCGTCGCCGAAAAACAATGCGAAGGAGGTGGAGGAGCAGTGGCATGCAGATGTGTGCCGCCACCAACCCAGGGGACTCTCCGGGGCATAGGCTCGCACTCGAAACATTGCCCAACGACCCGAGTGGGATAGTGGCTTTGCTGCCAAGCTATAGTGAAAACTTCAACGACATCGACGACAACGACGACGACGCCAGCCCTAGCGGCGTCAAGGACAACAATGGCAAGGAGGGCCCCATCAACTACAGCTGGTTCTACTACCTGCAGCCCCCCTCCTGCAGCGACTAGATTTAGTTTAAATTTAGGTTTGTTACACTTTGTAAATATAATCAAAATTTAAATAAAATTTGAAAAGTTTGACGAGTTTTAAAAAAGTTATGAAGTGCGCGGCTGGAGAGAGAGGCGCCCCCGTACGCGACTACTTGTGCCGGCGCTCCCATACGCCGGATCCGTGGCAGCATTTGGGGGCGAAAGAGTGAAGTCGCTCTACCACCTAAAAGCGATCTGCTTTATTCGTAGACGATTCCGGCCGGACGAGCTATTGGTACGGAAGATACCGCAATGTGGAGTATATATCTGCATGCATGCGTGATGCCGCCGGAACGATAGAAAAAACGCGCGCGCACTTGTGACACTGACGCCTCAGCTGCTCGACCATTCTTCTTCTTTCTCGATTGAAAACCTTTGAAACATACGGTGCTAAAATAACGAAAATGGTGTGTGACTCGCGCAGGAGTAGAATTTTGTGACCATTTCCATTTGGTTCTCACGTACTAGACATCAACTGGACAGGCAATGCGTCGGACATGTATACATGCATGCATGCATGCATATGCATGCCAAATGGTCTTTCGAAAAACAAAATGCATACCAAATGTTAGTGGGAAAGCAAAGCTACAACCTTTAGCACTATCTCTAGAAGCTAAGATGTGCTGACAATTAGAATTTTTTAATTAAAAAGTTGAATTATTCATTTCGAGCGAGGGAATCTTAGCAGCAACTCTCACATCTCGGGGCTATATTTTCTTTCTCTTCTACGCAAGACTTTTTTTTTAAACCTACCACCCTTCCTATTTGTAATTACACAACTCCTAGAATGCATCGTCTTTGTCATTTCTATCTTTTGACTGCATTAAATTTTGGCAAGGTAAGATAAAAAAATGCTTGAGTTGTCCTTTTAAATTAGCTAGTGATTCTTTTTATTAGTCCATGTTTGTACATTTGTGAAATGTCTTACACACTATAAAGTTCTCTGTCACATTTTATCATGTAGTTGTTACATCGTGCAATGTTTATGTGGAAGCATAAATATGTTTGGCATGTCTATGTGGCTCCCAACCACGTGCAACTATAACACGAACCATGAGAAAACCTTGCCCACATCTTCTTCTGCCATCGGGGGAAGCCTTCATATAATTAAAGATCGGTTGGCAGTCTTGTTGCCATGGTAGTTGCCTCTTTCGCCTAAATCCCTTACCGTTCCGAGCATACAGCGAGAAAAGTTAAAAAATGGCTAAGTTACACGATTCGAGTTTGGAGACATTTAGACACACCTACAGATTGTTTGTGCTTCCCATTTATCATCTGGACTAGTTACGTCGACTTTACATGCCTACCCAGCCTGGTAAAAAAATCAGGGAACCATTAATTTACGTAAAACCTAACACAATGTAACAACTAAAAGATATAGTATCACATAAATCTTAAATGGGCTAATCTTAACAAATGTACTACAAACAATGAAATTTAATGCAAAGAATATTCTCTTAATAATTTTGAACCACAATATATGTACAAAATTAATGGTTAAAGATATGTAGAGCGGGCCTTGTCATCTATTTAGGAATAAAGAGAGCAATATTTACTCAACCATGTTATTACCTTGTTAGAAGACGTGCAAGATTTTGGTGCAAGGTTAGAAAATGGCAAAAACATGAAAGGGACTGAAAATGTGAGAAGATGGCAGCTTTTGCGATGAAAAAAGAAAAAGACTTGTCATCCAAGTGGCCGGCATTTCTCTAAGTGGCGAGTGACGCACGCCTGCGCTGGCATATTTTTTATTGAATTTAATCGTGCATGTCATGCATGGCAAAGTAAGATCGATTAACGAACAAATTGAACCAACACCTAAAAGAGGCAGATGATTCGCTCCGAAGTCAGGCCAGTGAAAACGAGTGTTGCACCGTTGTTGCGCCGACGACGTGCATGCGAGTGCGTATTTACGTCACGTTTGTGTTTGAGCTAGTAAGCATACGCGGCGCTGCTTGAGACACAGGTGCGCACGTCGGCTGCCTCATCGACGTCGATCCATCCTTGTCACATACGTTTTTTTTTTAATATTATAGTCATCATGCCTTTGAACATAAGGAATCGATCTTCTGAAAAATATAACGAAAACGAGTGCGACGTCGTAGTTTGGATGTGCGACAAGAGATTATCGTCATTCCGTTAGTCCTGCGTTAAGCTGCATGGGGAGACTATTAATTTACCGTTTACAAGATTAATTTATTTTTTGGTTGATGGGTATATTCGAATAGATAAAAGGTACTGTATGTAAAAATAAATCCCTGCAGCTAGCAACTAGGGTGGGTCATGCATGTAGTCCTGCATCTCAGTACATATATATCCATCATGCTCTACTTTCTACCTGAAAAAGATTTAGCCAAGGCCTAACCTAAAACTGAATCACCAAACTTGAATCAATTGAAGGCCGCAAAAAAGGAGCATTGTAGTAGCCTTGTAGGACTAGAGCTAATTAAAACTAGCTGGACCCATTCATCAACTGAACCAATTAAACGAAAATATCTCATGCATAATGATGTGCAGCACATATATGGAATGTCGTGAATATGCCAAAAAGCTGAGGCATAACAATCACAAGGCTATGACGCGTGCAAACATGACGAGTCTGTTGCCTAGGCAACGTTAAGGTTGTTGCAAGTGTCAGCCCCATTCTCAAGGAGAGTACGTCGACCCAGCGCTAGCTAGGGCGCTCCTGCCTCCGTTGCCACGAAGCTTCTTCAAGATCATCTGCTTCTTCGCTACACACCGGCGAATCCGGAACGCGACGAGTGCCGACGACAAGTTTCAGTCCCATGCATAACCAACTTCAGAGAGCGAGAGATGGAGGTTTCAGTCCCACCTCAAAATAAAGTAGATAGCTAGGCCAGGAAGGGAAGGGAAGGAGGAAGAGTTTGTTAGCCTTGTTCCCTTGGCTGATGGCTATGGCTCAACACATGGTTGGTACAGCTAGTGACAAGATGAGACACACAGTCATACATGCACACTGGCGATTTCAACACTGATGATGATATGATATATGCTCAAAGCGTGTACTTGATTTGGACTAGGGCTTAGAGGCCTCTTGAAGGAACCCCCGTGAAACGAAACGAAATGGAAATATGGAATGGAATAGATGGTTGGTGAAGTGGCACACTAGCTAGCTAAGCTTGAAACCTACTACCACATCCCACTTGTCTCTTAGCTCTATAAATTGTCTCTTAGCTCTATAAATAGATGATGGAAGGATCGAGGTGTGATGTGCGTGCATTCGTGGTGCTAGGTAGCTCTATAAATTGGTGCAACTATTGGTTGCTTCAGCCATCCATTCATTCGATCGGGCTTGCATTGCATCGTTCTAGCTAGAGAGTCCATCATCCGCCATGGCTAGAGAGATGGAGAAGACAAGGAAGGCCACCTCCCATAAGGTTGGGAAATGCATGAGATACATACATAGATCATAGATGCATCTTCTTGCCTGCCGTTTTAGCTAGGATTCATCAGTTGGGTCTTTGTTTTCCCGGCCTTACACATGCATTAGTGGTGTAGGAAGCTGTGATATGTAGCATGTTCAATGGTGTTCCTGCTCATCATATGGTTCAAGCTGGACGACTTTTGGTTCTTTTTTGGTTTTTAGTTCTAGCATAGTGCTGACAGCTTAATTATGAGTTCTCCCCTTGAACATTTGTATATTCTTGCATAAGTTACGACTAAGTTCCCTGATCTTTCTTAGTGACACGTACGTCTTGTTTTCAGTTACTTCCAAGTTAGTTAAAGTCTTTCCAGACAAGCACTGGGCGATTGTGTTAGCTTGGGTATCATTTTCCTTACTTTTTTCTGTAACTGTCCAAGTGGTCAAGGCAAGCTACGCTAGCTAATCAGCTTGCTACAGCTATGCACATAGAGTGCGGGACTGCGGGAGACATGGTTTTAAAAGCTTATCTTATAAAGTTGGTTTAATTTAAACTTTTTATGGGAGTTAATTTTTTTATGGTTGACTCAATTAGTATTTTTTATTTGTTTCCTGCAGAGCACTTCGACTAGTTCAGGTCCGAAGAGCCCAGCTAGGAATGGAGGGTCTCCACCTCATCAGAAGAACATCACCGAGGTACATTTGTAAAGAAACTGGATTATGTACACTGAAGACATGGGAAGGCCAAACTTTCAAAAGCGCAACATCTCATTCTCATCTCATCTAGCTAAAGTCCTTTTCTATGACTACATTTTCTTTCACGTATTCTGGGCATGAGATGGTTAGGTACCACAAGGTATCCAGATAAATTTGCATTCAAACTGTTTTACTAATAGTTTTCTCGAATTATTTTCTAGCCACGACGGAAAAATGAGCAGCAAAGCGTGCGTAAAGGAGGTCCAGACTTGGCAACTCACGATGAGAGCAAACGTCGTTCTCCAACTTCACAAACCTCACCCAAGGTTCATTTAATTTTTTTATTGAAATATAATTAACTAACTCAAAGTACAATTGCTTACACCATGAAGATATTTAAATACCCTGAAATAATTAGTACTAATTCATATAAGTGTTCCCTATATCAGAAAGCAACAAAACACGAGCAGCCGCTGAGCTACTGCAGACTTCACACCGAGGAACGAGCCATAAGGAGAGCTGGTTACAATTACCAGGTTATACAGATTCACATTTGTTTTCCTTGTCATAACTTCGTAAATAGCTATGTACCTCTCTACTTTGACAAGCTAAAGTTGCGAGGAACTTATAATGTTCACTTGGTACAGGTTGCTAGCAAGATAAATACCATGGAAATAATTCGTAGATTTGAGGACAAGTTATCACAGGTGATTTGAGGACATATATATATGTTTACTTTCATATTTAATAATAAGATGGTGCTTAACAAAGAGGTTTATTACATGCAGGTGATGGAGGAGCGTGAGATCAAGATGATGAGGAAGGAGATGGTTCCCAAGGCCCAACTTATGCCAGCATTTGACAAGCCATTCCACCCACAAAGGCAACTGTTTATCCATTTGCATGATCATATATCTAAATCATTAGCACAGCTGATTATATCGCTGAACAAACTTATCATTAATCCATCAAAGATGTGGTCACGGTCACTGTGTAGAACATTATTAGGCGAATATTGATGCAGTATAGAGTAATCCAATAAAAAAATGATTAGACTGAACCAAAATGGATAGGCATATACAAGAACAGATTAAAGGACACATGAGTACATCGAACAGTTGGTAGGAGCGAGCTAGTCCATATATAGCTAGCTTTTGGCTTGAGTGGAGCTTTTGTACGTGTAGTACACAAAGTGAAGGGACTGATAATTAAACAATTAACCATGTGTGGTTAATCAATTCAATGCTACACTAATTAGAAACAAAGGTATACTACATAGATGCTGATGTTGACGTGCATGGATGCAGGTCGAGGAGGCCCCTCACCGTGCCCAAGGAGCCGAGCTTCCTGAGGCTGAAATGCTGCATCGGCGGCGAGTTCCACCGCCATTTCTGCTACAGCGGCGGCGCCGCTAAGGCCATCCATTGATAATATACAACATCGATGGACGGATCATGATGTGTATTTTTTGCATGCGCAGTAGTAGCAGCAGTGTTTCGACTCGATCGATCTTACTTTGCTGCCTGCCAATCGTTTTCACGTCCGTACCGTACGTAGCTGATAGTGCGTTTCTTTCTCTTTCTTCTTTCTCTCGCCCTCTCTCTCTCTTCTTTTCCTTGTTTCTCGGATCCTTTCTTCAATTGCGTCAACTAAAGGTTTAGGAGAGATAAAGAATGGCTCCACCATCAGGATGTATGTATGCATGTCTGTAGATCGATCTGGTGGTAATAATGAAAGAAAGAAAAAAGAGCTTGCGTTGTACTCCACAGATGACCATATGCATGAGAATGTTCTGCTGCTCAGATGCATGCTTGCTCGATCGATATCCATGCATGCATGTTTATGTTGTTAAAGAAGGATATATGAACGCATGCAAGTCACTTTCATGTAGTATGTAGGAAATTGTTCAACCCTGGTTCAGATCTAAAACTGAAAGCAAGTCGCTCATAGATTTAAGTTGAACCAGAATGAGCATGCATGCGTAATCAGTACTACAGTGTGGCCTGCAACGTAAAGGATGTGGATGATCTTCATCTTCCAGGTAGGCTTGCGGTCTCCGCGACGCATGCGCCGCCGTCCCTGTCAGGGTAACAGCTTCCATGTATGCAACGGGTGAAACATTGCGACAGCGACACCAACCGCGCGTACAATGTAGTCAAACGCTACAAAAGGGCTGAATTAAGCCCAGTCTCTCTCTATTCTACGGGCTTGGGCGAGCCTTTCGTTTCTCAGCCCAAGCAAGGATGCACAGGTACAACTCCGGCCTTCTGTACATGGCTACCTTTTGCGAGGCCCATTAACACAGGTACATTTGGTGAGGAACTTTAAATTTCTTCAACCGAAGAAACACTTATCTTTTTGTGTTCATGTAGTTTCTAAGAATTGCTCATGATATTAAATAAATTGTACATGCATTTCATAGTTACTGTTTCATATACATACAAAAACAGTATTGATCTACTTCTAAGTTAATTTTCCTATAAATTAAAAATATGAATGCATTAACCAAAAACTATATGTCCATATAGATCAAATAATATGTCCATATATTAGAAAGTGTTCATGTAGCTAGAAAAAGGAAAATGAAAAATAGGGAACAAGAAAAAGGGAAATGAAGAAATTTTACAAAAATAGAAAAATTAATGTATTATGGATAAAGCTAAAAATTCATGTATTTCATAAAAAGTTAATGACTTTTTTGAAAGAAAAGGAAAAAAACAAGAATAAGGAAAATGAGAAGGTTAAAATTTTCTATGTATGTGAAGAAAAATAGGTAGAAAAGAAGAACAATAAACTAGAAAAATATAATGAGAATAAATCTTAAAGATAAAGTAATAAGAAAATAAAAGACAAAAATGAAAAGAAAACAAAAATCACTACAGGAGAAGCTGAATACGCTAATGGCCGGGTCCCGTCGGTGTAGTCCCTAAATACCGTCGGCGTAGGCTGGCCCGACGGCTGCCGTCGGTGTATGGCAGTCGGCGTACAGCCCCGAAGGCGTAGCCTCTCCTCCTGTCGGCGTAGAAAAGCCGTCGGCGTAGACCATATGGGGCCCACCTAGATGACTAACGGCCGTTTGGCTACGCCGACGGCTTTAACGTCGGCCTAGATTTTTCCAATTTTATTTACAATTTTTTTTCAATTTTTTTTAATATTTTTGAATTGTTTAACTTATTAATCTCACATGGACATTTTTAATTCTAATTATACTTAGTCTCAAGTCAAATTGCACAATTAGTCAAACTTCCCAACCGGTCACCCATCCTAATACTACTCCAGTCCCAGCACGCTTAACTTCTTTGTTCCTTCCACATGAGCTTCCGACAAAGAAACTAGAATTTGATGTGAATATTATCATATCAAACCTATTAACCATTACACTATAATGTTAGACATATTTTTTTTTTACATTCCATACAATTTTTTGAGTAAACAACAATAAATAAGTAATAATAATCTTGAATTCAAATAAAAATAAAATAAATTTTATTTATTTTGCTTTTTTTATTTAAATTTGAATAATTCATATCTAGAAATCCGTAAATCACAATTCGACAAATAAAATATCCAAATCGATCAGAAAAATGAGAGGAATCCAAATATGACATCCCTATCATCTATTTAATTATATATTGTAACTTTTAAATATTAGACCAACTGAAACTATGTCAAGATTCATGAAACACCCCATTTTTGGCACTCGAAAAATAAAAAACGGCTTTTTAGGGCGACGGAAAGGAAAACTTCCTCCTACAACATTGTTCGCCATACCATGATATACACGAGTGCATAATATGGGCACATTATCGCAAACTATATTATGATTCTAGCAATAACATTGGTCATTTGACCTAAAATCCAGAAAACCTCGGTTGAGATAGGTCATTTTATGAAGGTTTTTTTGAGACACAATCAATATACCAGATTTGGTATTTTTCCATGCAACTATGTCATATAATATGACACCACGTAAAAGTCTTGCATTATTTCGATCGTTTTTGAATTTTTTATGCCCGTTTCAAACTATCGTTAAACTTTGTAAATCGAGGGGCATGAAGATTCTTAGCTCGGGGCTGAGCCTCACTAAACTTGCATAATATCTCTAATGAAATAGCATATTGTGAACCTAAATTTGATTTTTGCAAAAAATTATGAGCATCATATCATGTACCTGTAGTTCAAATCTAACTCATTTCCCTCTCAATTGAGGATTTTGTCTTTTTTACGAGGGGTGGACGAAAAGGTTTGAGATATCTAGGTTAGGAAATTATGCATTCAATATGGTCTAATATTTTTGAAAAATGTGATATTATTATTTTAAAACTTTCATTTAGTGGTTGCTTCATAAAACACCCTGTTTTTTGCACTCAAAAAATAAAAAATATGTTATACGAAAGTATTTATATTATATATATATATTTGTTGACAAATATGTAATATTTGAGTTTATATAGATATATCTTATTTTTCTGCAAATTTTGATATATTATATGTATTTTTCTGAATTTAAATGATTTAGTTATGATTTTTCTAAGATTAATAGCGCAAAAAATAAAAATGGCTACGCCGATGGCAAACCTGACGGCGTCGCTCTCCCGTTAGCCTAGTATGCTACGCCGACGGCCCCGTTTACGCCGACGGTTGCCGTCGGCCTATCTGTTCTATGCCGATGGTAAAACTGGGCCGTCGGCCCATCAAACTACGCCGACGGCCCCGACATATTGTCGTCGGCCTATACTATTATTCCCGTAGTGAATGTGCCAACAAGAAAAAAGAAACATCAACTTATTCGATTGGTCCTTCCGCAAAAGTATGTGGAGTTGCTTCCCTCGACGAGGTAACGAGCATCAAATAGGATTCTTGATAAATTCACTCGTTCACCATTTTCATATAAGCTCATGACGGATCGGTAACCAAAGGGAAGAATTCACATTATTTATTTAAATATGATTTTTGGGGACGTTTTTCAGGGTTTTTTTGGCCCTCGCGTCGTATCCCCGCGAGCGACTTGGTGGAAACCCTACAAACCCGCCACCGTGACCCCTACTGCACCACCCTACCCCGCTGCCGCCAGCTCATGTTGCCGGGCGAAGCCCGCTTGCGGCCGGTGGCGGCGGGATCTGTTTCCACTCGCGCTGGATTCTCCAGATCGAGCCTGCGCTTCAAAGTCCACCGCCATATGGCACTGCAGTTCGTCCCCGCCTCGCCTCTTGCCTACAGCTTCCCCACATCGCCGCCCACCATCCTTCCCCCGCTAGCGCCCATCCCCAGTCACCGCTCGCTGTCGTATCCGCCACCATCTTCCTCCCATCCCTCTCCACCCCATCCTGCTCGATCGCCAGATCCGTCGCCTCTAGCTTTGGGAGTTTTTGCCTAGGATTGGTGCTCCTCCATGTCCCTGCCCAGACTGCACTCGTCCAAGGTCGTTTTGCATCTCCTATGAGCAGGATTGGCCCGGCCGCGCTCGCTCCTGCGTGCCAATCCCGCTAACACGCAATCCTGATGTGTCCCGGTGCGACATCTGCTCTTGTCGGTTCCGCTCTCTACCGGCTTCAGATAATTTCCATTCAGATCCTGCTCACGGCCAGGTCCTAGCATAGGTCTTGGTATGCTCTTCCATGATGTGCTTGCTGGGAAGCTATGAGTCGGCCTTGGCAGTCTCTAACGTGAGTCTCCTCGAGATTTTTGTTGGGGTATCGGGCGAAAGGTCTGCGTCGGCGACGCCTAAGGGCGCCATGCACCTCCTTGGAGGTGTCGCAAAGGAACCCCACTCACCTCGGCCATCCTCTATTATGTTTCGATCTGTGCTTGTGGTATCTAGCAGTGTGTTGTGGTTCCGAGCGAAAGCCCTGCACTGATTTGTACTGGTGATGAAGACGCATGTGGGTGTCTTCTCCTTCCTTGGAAGCATCACTTTGGAACCAATTCCCCTGCCGGCGTTGGCTCTCTTGGTGGTCATGGTCGTGCTTTGCGAGCTCGGGTCTTTGTGTTATGATCTACGCCCGTGCCAAGATAAGTTCTTTGGTAGTTCATGCAGATCTAGTTGACCTTCTATATGGGAGGTTCGTGCTGGCGGTGAGGTCCCGGTGATCATGGTCATTCGATGGCGTTTGGGGTCTTGGTGGCTTTGCTTTGTGCTCAGGTTCACTCATTTGGTGGTGGTTGTCTTGTTCGTGGTCGAGAGGAGGTGTAGTGGCAGTCTCGGTGGAACCTTGCCTTTTGGTGATGACCTCGGCAGGGGGATGCCTGATGACCCACAAGTACAGGGGGTGTATTGTATTACTTTCGATAAATAGGAGTGTCAATCCCAACAAGGAGCAGAAGGTGTTGACTAGTGGATTGGAGCAGGAAATCTCTGTAAATACTTAGCAAACGAATTTTTAGGGTTTTTTGATAAAGCAAGGAAATAAAGTGCAAGGAAATAAAGACAGCAAATAATTGCAGCAAGTGGCCCAATCCTTTCTTAGAAAAGGACAAGCCGATGGTAATACTTATGAGAACCAAACTTTCTCGAGGATACATGAGAATACTGTCAAGTGCTTTCGTTTTATATAGCTGATTAATCTTCTTTGGTTTGATAAGTGTTGTGTGGGTAAACCTGTGCTAATGTACCGACCTTACTTGGACTAATACATACTTGTGATTAAACCCCTTGCAAGCATCCGCAACTAAAAGAAAGTGATTAAGATAAAAACCTAACCATAGTCTTAAACTCTGAGATCCTACACTCCCTTGTGCAAAGGTTTCCTAACGGGGGTTCAGGTTTCTGTCACTCCAGCAACCCCATAATTAGTAACCAAATACACAATGCATTCCCCTAGGCCCATATATGGTGAAGTATCATGTAGTCAACATTCACATGACACCACTAGAAGAATAGTACCACAACTTAAATATTAAACCACTGAATAATAGCTCAACGCAATTCCACTACTAACAACATGACTTCTCCCATGTCCTCAAGAACTAAACAAATTACTCACGAGCCATATATATGGATCAAGATCAGGGATGATATAAAGATGGATAACAATATGAATATAAATAATAATTAAATGGTTCTACTCACAAGCATCAACTATAATAGTAATCAACATAGAGAAAGTTTCCCCTAAGAATTATGCAAGATTCAACACGATTGTTATAGCAGGATGGAGTGGTGATGATGGTGCTGGTGGTGTGGATGATAATGATGATGATCCTGATGAAGTCTAGCTTGATGACGGTGTTGATGGCGACGATCTCCCCTCTCCGGGAAGGAATTTCCCCGGCAGAAATTTGTCTGCCAGAGAGCTCTTTCTCTCTCTGTAGTTTCCGTCCGGCAGAGGCGGCGGAATCTTTCTGTGGTCGCTCCCTGAACTTTAGGGTTTCGAGGAGAAGATATAGGCGATAGGGCGGAGCCAGAGGTAGGTCAGGGTGTCCACACCCCTTGTAGGCACGACCTAGGGTGGCCCGCGCCTGGGGGGTGTGGGCCTCCTGTGGCCCAACTCCGTCTCCCCTTCTAGCTTCCTTCGTCTTCTGGGAAAATATGATTTTCCATAGTTTTTGGTATTTTTGTTATCTTCGCGAAAATTGCATCTAGACACCGCTTTTTCCATCAGAATCCTGACTCTGGCAATTCATCCTCCAAGAATCATCCAACATGCAAAAATAGATGAAATAACATAAGTATCACCTCTTAATAAGAAATATATCAATGAATAACAGAAAAATTATGATATAGAATAGTGATGCAAAATGGACGTATCAACTCCCCCCAAGCTTAGACCTCGCTTGTCCCCAAGAGAAAATTGAGCTCAGTAAACATGTCCACAGGTTTATGGAGTGAAGTGTCGATAAAAAGAATATGGACAAGAAGCATCACACTTACCAATACACAACTCATAGTAGAAGGAAACTCACCATTATATAACTTAACTTGCAACGAGTATGGAAGTCATGATAAAGATGCATAAAGATAAGTCATAATTGGGAATGGCAAACTTTGTTCTTGGTCAGAGAACAGTTGGTAAAAAGTTTTCAAGCAAAGCTTTTGTAAAGAAGTTTATAACAAGAGTACTCTCTGATCAAACATAAAATGATTTTCACAATGATGGATTTCAAAGTAATACTCATTTAGATAAGAATATTTGTGCAAAATAAGGAAAATAAGAAACATGATTGAATAAATCCTCATATGAATGATTGAAACACAATAACTCAAATGCTTGCTAGAGGTAGAGAGGAATAGGTTTACTGAATCAACTTAGAAATAGAAGAAAGGCCCTTCGTAGAGGGAAGCAGGGATTTCAAGTTCATAAAGAACTTTCAAAAGATTATGGTACTTACTAGCTTTGAGCTCTCATTGCCCCTATCATAAGCATCTTGAGGTCATTAAGGTTAAAGTGAACAAAGATGGAGTATATGCTTGACGAAATATACGTTGGCAATCACATGGGGACGCTCCTCATGCTACTCAACTTTAGTTACTAGTAAGTTCTTGTCATAGTAAGTACATGTGTATCATAGAGAACCGCCAACGAGGTAACCATTGCACATGATACAGGAGCTATCCCATATGACAAGGCAAGCAGACAATGAGCATCTCAGCAATCTTCTTATTTACCATGGGAAAATGGTGCTTTTCTCTCTCTTTCCTCTTTTCAATATGTCTCTCTTTTTTTATAAGAAGAATGCTTCATAGATTGCTCACTATGGTGATGCTGCAAGTTTCCACCATGATTAGGCATGGCTTAGGCTAGCGGCCCAAGCATTTCTCTAACACACATATATAACTCCATGGACTTACAATCTCCCCTTTTATTTCACACCGACGACATCCGCAAACAAAAGAGCATGATATCAACGGGTAGATATTTATAGGTGTTGAAAGCGTTCCCCGTGACAGCACGGTTCTGCTAATCCCAACGTATAGGTACAAGCATATACAACTTAGATAACACAATGGTTCAAGTTTATTAGGGGCAAGAAAAATAAGGTGTGCCATCAAGTTCGTGAGAGCTTTGCTAACTAGTTTTCACATAACAAAAAAAATTAATTTGAAAGGTAGATGAAGCTTGAGAATTTACTTGGAATAGCAATAATGATAATATCATAGATATGGTGGACACAAATGGCACATGTTTTGGTTTAAAGGATTGGATGCACGAGAAGTATTCCTTCTCAGTGCAGGTTTCTGGCTAGCAAGGTTGGGTAGCAAGCAAAATAGTTGAAGGAAACAAGCAAACATACAAGTGATAAAGCCAAACATGCAATCTTCCTTGAAGACACAAAAGATCCTAAATAAAGAATGTTATGCTTATGAGTCAATCAATAAAGAAAGAAAATGATATAAAATACCTATAAGTGCTTTTCTCTTTTCCTTTCAAACCTCAAAAAGTGTTGCTACTGACTAGAGCTCGGTTTTCCAAAACCAATTTAGATTTACTTGATGCTCCCAAAGTGATACTAATACTAAAATAAGAAGTGCAAAAGTAAAAGATGAAACTTCTCATTAATATTCCATAAAGGCACTCACACCAAAGGATACATAGATAACCAACTAAAAAGAGAGATACTTCCAAAATGCAAACCATCCTATATGATAACTTCCCTATTCAAGATAAGACTCTACTAAAAAGGTAAAAAGGTGAAAGATAATGATGTGATACCGCGGCACTCCCCCAAGCTTGGAACAAGCCAAGGGGATGTCAAAACCTGATGACGAATTACTCCTTCGGTGGTGGTGGTGTTCCCTTGATGAGCTTTTCAACCAGCTTCCTCAAGTCCTCAATCTCAAAGATTAGAGTACGAATCAACTCCGAATTATGCTCAATGCAGTTCATGATCATGTCGGACCGAGAATCCTAGTCCTTGTTATTCTTTCCCCACTCTTCCTCTTAGAGTGTTTCTTCCCTGCATGGTTAGAACAGGGAATATCCCAACTAGAGGGCAGCTTCCCTTTGGGCATCTTTTGGAATTGCTGCTCATGTATAAGAGTATGGAAGGGGTTCTTGGTACGTGGAGGAAGTGACCGTGGAGCGAGGCAATGACGCGGAGGTTTCCCTCCTATAGACATCCGTGCTGTCCTCCTGAGCCTGATAGGGTTTGCCACCACTCTGATGCTTGTAATAGTAGCACGGGTGTCCGGATGCTCGTCCTCCTTCACATCCTCTTCATCCCCAACCAAGATCTCCCCCTCCTTGGGGTTTTGAAGATCATCTT